>OZ010788.1:81175724-82375724 GCA_963932465.1 Maratus speciosus
TTCAAGAAAATTACTTTAAAATCACAAAATCTGTTATATTAATTTTTTTAGAATATATTTTTGGATTATTTGTATATGTAGAGAACATTTATAATTTCTAGGTAACTACCATGCCTAATTTCAAGTTGCCGGCATCTGCAGTATCCCAAAAATCGCTATTTGGAAATTTTTTGCTCTTGCAATGCCCAGGTGGTAGTGACGACGACATGAAATAGAGCCTATGTTGGAGCAAAAGCTATCACAATCGATTTCCAACCATTACTTTTGAAATCAGTTTGATGCTTCACAAGATTGTGCAGAAATCGCCATTTAGAACGCTTTTCGTTCATTTTCACTCCTTTTAAATTTTGAATTTTTTAAGATATGTTCTTAGAGATGATTTATATCTAATTGCTACCATGCCAAGTTTCATACAGCCAAGGATCCATAATCCGCAATCTTCTATAATTCGTATTGTTTAACGAATGCAAACAATTAAACAAATTTACAAATTCTTGATCCAAAAATGATTTTTTAAAAGAAATATCTGAAAAAGTTATATCTAAAAGTGAATATAATCAATTTTTAAATACAAGAGTTTGAAAAATCTATTTTTTGAGATAGCATATTAAACTAATTATTATATTTCATATTTTTCTTTTTATGTTATACTAGTGATGGGAGATTCTGGAAAATTTGAGAATCGATTAAAATCGACATCGTATAAAACAGAATCGATCGCAATAAGAATCGATTCCCAAATTCTAGAATCGATACTTGAATCGATATTTCGATGTTCACAGATTCACACAGATAAGCTGAAAAATAGTAATTCCAAAGCGTAGCGAATCAACAGGGCCGTAACGACTATCCCTCACCCCCATTTATGTGGGCCATAGACAATGTTAGCGGCCCAGAAGTAAGCTACTACAGACCTTTGAGTCAAAAATTAAGGTTTTTTAACTTTTAAAATTATTATTTTTAAGATGTAATTTTGATAATAATTTATATTATATTTAAATTTATCTTTAAAAAAAGATCTCGGTCAGATAAAAAAAAGAAAGAAATGATTTTTTTTTTTTTTTTCATCCGGAAAAGATGTACTTTTTACTCTAACTCTTATTTTCTTCAACCAAACAGATGGGGACTTTCTTCCTATAAACGTCATTCTTAAAAATGCGCAGATGAGCGAAATTTTGAAGGCTCTAAATTTATTTAAAAACTTAAATGGTTTTTCAGTCTTTTTAGGGTCTTCTATAAGTGTGGGGGAAATGCAAATATTGCAAATCTTCTTTTAAAATAGCTGTGATGAATGTAATTAACCAAGTATCCCATACTAATTATCCCCCAATTAATAATCAAAATTCTCCTTTTAATAATATATTTAACTAAAATTTCTTTCCCTTTTTAAAATATATATCTCCTTATCTCATTTACAGTTTATAAATATCTTTCTTTTTAATGTTTACCAAATATTTAGCTGTTAAGAAAAAAAAAAAAAAGTTCTCATCCTAGAGCCATTAAGAATGAAACATACTTTTCTCTGGTTAACAAATAAATAAAAGTACATTCCTTGATTATATGTTTTTTTTTCTTTCCTCCCCCCCCCCCCCCAACAGTAATCTAAAAACCATAAACAGTTATTGACTCATTTGCTGGCATGCAGAGTGCACTCACTGAAACAATAATAAATAAAAAAGAAAAGTATCGAGTTAAACTGATGCCATTGAGCTCACAGTCTATTCATACTAATTGTATTTTATACTCTTACTTCAAAGAATGCCTTTCGAAAAATAAATTAAGGGGAATCGCACCCCCCCCCCCCCCCCCGTCACATCTCTATACTTAAACAATAAGCCTCCAAATCTCATCAGGGATGCGCGTTATCAGAATAAACTAGTTACCAAATTTGAAGCAAATCAGATGGAAAAACCCATAGATCTAAATTAAGGGGGGTTAGCCCCTGTTCCTTCCTTTATACATAAATAATGAACCTCCAAATTTAATCAGGGAAGCGTCTTATCAGAATTAACTGGTATACCAAAATTGAAGCAAATGTGATAATTCTGCATGAAAAACCCATTTATCTAAGTGAGGGGGGGGGGATAGCCCCCGTACCCCCCTCCTTTATGCTTAACCAATGAACCCCCAAAACTAATCAGGGAAGCGCCTTATGAGAATGAACCTACAAAAAAAAATTGAAGCAAATCGGATATTTCTATCGAGAGTTATCGCGTTACGTATGTACGTACATACATACATACAGAAACTGCGGGCACATTAGCTCTCAGGCTTTGATAGCCTGTGAGCTAAAAAGAAAAGTGCCCAGTTAAACTGATGGCATTGAGCTCACAGGTTATTCACACTAACTGTATATTATGCTCTTATTTCAAAGAATAATGCCCCTCGAAAAATAAACTAAGGGTAGGGGGGAATTACCCCTCTTTATATTTAACCAATGACCCTGCAAATATCATCAGGGAAGTGCCTTATCGAAATAAATCGGTATACCAAATTTGAAGCAAATCGGACCCCCATTTATCTAAATTAAGGGGGTATTAGCCCCCGTTTTCCCTTTTATATTTAACCAATGAACTTCCAAATCTAATTAGGGAAGCGCCTTATCAGAATAAACTGGTATACCAAATTTGAAGTAAATCGGATAGCAAAACCCATCTACCTAAATTAAGGAGGGTATTATCCTCTCGTCCCCCTCTCCCCCCTTTAGACTATAACAATGAACCTACAAATATAATCAGAAAAACTCGTTATCAAAATTAACCGGTATACCAAAATTTGAAGAAAATCTGATAATCCTGCATGAAAAACCCATTTATCCAAGTTAAGGGGGGGACTAGCCCCCGTTCCCCCCCTTTATACTTAACCAATGAACCCCCAAAATTAATCAGGTAAGTGCTTTAGCAGAATGAACATAGAAAAAAAAATGAAGCAAATCGGATATTTCTATCAAGAGTTATCGCGTTACGTACATACATACATACATACAATACCGACAGGCGCATTAAATCTCAGGCTTTGATAGCCTGTGAGCTAAAAAGTGCCAAGAGCGTGTAACTAGGGAGGGGGGGAGGAAGGACAGAAAATAAAAGAGGACGTTAAAAGCTTTCCAACAATGTGTTACACGAGACGGTTTGGAAGAAACAATAAATATGCCCCCCCCCCCCCCCCCCGGGGGGCAGGTAAGTCTCAAACGGTGGGAGGAGCGACCTCAAATGTATCTTTGGTCAAGGTTTCAAAATGTGGATTTATAATAAAATAGAACGAGAATTGGGCATTTTTAAAATAGCATGCATATTTTGAAGGGCCCTGTAAATTAAGATTGGCGAGGAAGGGGGGGGGGGGGGGGGCGGAAAGGATTAGAAGGGATGAACTTGAAACATACAACATAATAAACTAGTAACCCGAATAATTAGGTTTCTAAACAAAAGTATAACGATTTAACCTAGTATTGAATTCAGGGAGTGACCCGGGGGAACATTGGAATGTCCCTCCCGAAAGTTTTGAGATTTTATGCTTTTTAATGGAAAAATGTGCATCCCCCCTTACGGAACTCTAAAATCTCCCCTCATTCCGACTGGAGCAGTCAAGAAATCAACCCGCCATTCAACACTGAACCTAGAAAGAAAAAAAAAAAGGCTCTTATACAAAATTTTACAGCAATTCTGCCACTAAAACAGTAAAATTGGAGGAACTTATTCAACCTGAATCGTGGATCATGCGCGATGCGATTTGAAGTAAATCAAAATATAACGATTTCAGCCGCATCTAAAAAATCGGCATCGAATCAACTGAATCGATTCGCCCAAATCTAAAAAATTGAAGTAAATCAAAATATAGCGATTCTGCCCGCATCTAAAGATCGACATCGGCATCGAATCTGAACTGAATCGATTCGCCATTTCTGATCTTAATTTACGGGCAGAATCGATGCGGTCATTTTTTCTTGCTTTCTTTTGTCTTTAGAAAAAGAAAGCGTTGGATTCGTGAAAAATTTCGACTTCCGGTTTTCGAAGGATTTATAGTTTTAGAAGATCTTGTCTGGAATACGATTTGACTATTTTTATACATTGTCTGTCTGTCAGTTTGTCTCTGACAAAAAAATTGTGAGCGGTCTATTTCAAGAACTAATGCATGGAATCTGTTGAAACTTTAGATTCAATTAGACTTTCATATAAATTGGTGCTGATTACTTTTTGATGTAAATCTACCGACAGGTGACGCTGCTATGCTGCATTTTTCCGATTTTCGCAATAGCTCTATCTCAAGAACTAATGCACGGGTTTTCATCAAACTTCACATTCAGTTAAACGTTGGCATAAATTGTTGCATATTAGATTTCGGTGTAAATCGCCCAACAGGGGACGTTGTTATGCAGATTTTATCAGCAGTGTTGAATTCAGACAATTTTCTCCGGAAGGGATTTCTGCGGATCCAAAGAGGGACAGTTCAGAGGGGAAGGGGATTGGACTTTTGTACATTAAGCATAAAATCTCAAACCTTCTAGGGGGACATTTGAATGTTGCACAGAGGGGGGGGGTTGTCCACCAGTACCAGCCCCTGAATTTAACACTGTTTTTCAGAATTTACAAGATAGTAGCGATAATATCTCAAGAAGTAATGACCGGAATTTCATCAAACTTAATATTATGTGTCATTGACATAAGTTGTTCCTGAGTTTTTCGTGTTAATCATGTAACAGGCTGCACTGCTATACTGTTTTTTTGCATGATATTCGTGATAGCCATATCTCAAAACTAATGCACGGAATTTAATCAAACTTCATATTCTGTTACACTTTCAGATAAATAGATCCTTATTAGGCTTGAGTGTATACTGCCTAACAGCTGTCACTTTTATGCTCTTTGAATTGGGATTTTCCGTTGCGGACATCTAGGCTAATATCAGACGAACGTCTTTTTGCACGCTTTTTTTTCACTCTTACACCGTCCCTACACATGCTAGCGAAGGTGTAGGGATGGCGTAAGAGCGAAAAAAGCACACAAAAAGACGTTCGCCTGACATTAGCCTAAGAGGGTGTGAGCCGAAATTCAATGACTTGTTAGGAAAATGCAATGCTTATATTTTCTTTTAAAAGGCACATACTTCAACGAACCTATGCTTTTTGAATCCTCATGATGCGCATATGTTATCATTTAAATTTGACACCGTGATAGCAAATTTTGTAGTTTTAACATTTATGAGGCAGATGAAAGTTTTGGGATTGGCACATCCAACTACTTTATCTTCAATTTTTGAAGGAAAATGAAAATGATATTACCTTATTTTGTCTTAGAGACATCGATTAAAAAATTCATAGTATCGATTAAATCGAGTTGGCCATAGTATCGATTAAAAAAATCGAAATCGCCCATCACTATGTTATGCTGAATATGAAATTAAAATAGTGTCCAGAAATAAGAAAATGACATGTAATCCATAATACTCCATAATCCGCAATATTCCATAATCTGCACAACCTTTGGTCCCAACTTGTGTGGATTAAAGAACTTTGCCTGTATTTCTAGGCTCTTCAGTTACACAAACATCACATTTTTAGAGCATTTTGGCTCCTGCACTCCCTTTGGGGTAGGGACAGTGGCATAAAATATAGCCTATCCTTGAGCAAGGGCTGTTACTATCAATTTCTAACTATTACTTTTGAAATTTGTTTGATATTTTCTGAGATTGCATAGAAATCACCTTTTAGAAAGCTTTTCGCCCCTTTTAAATTAAAATTTTTTTAGGGAATGGTCTTAGAGATAATTTCTATCCAATAAGTAACTACCATGCCAAATTTTATGTTTGTAGGTTCTTCAGTAACATAAAAATCACACTTTTAGAACATTTTTTACTCCTGCATCCCATTTGGGATAATGGCATGGACATAAGATATATAGCCTATGTTGGAACAGGGACTAACACCATCATTTTGCTACCATTACTTTTGAAATTGGTTCGGTAGTTCCAGAAATTACCTCGAACAAAGAAACAAACAAACAAACTTTACTTCTTTATAATACAGTAGACTCCCTCAAATCTGCACAGCTTGGGAACAGAGGTTGTGCGGATTTTAGAATTTTGCGGATTTCTGGTCATTGCTTTGTTTACATTTTTTAAACAGTAATTTGAATGTAATAATGTAATCAAAATTATAATGAATGCTTACAATATAGTAAAATAATAAAAACTAAACCTAATAAACTAAAATGGTTATAAAGTAAGATAATTTAAAAAATGATTAAATTATTAAAAGTAAAGGTCAAGTAAATAATTAATGAAAAATTAAATATGCTTTATAAATATGGAGATATATTTTCCTTGAATTATTCAATGAAACTTTCCTCATAAAGGTAACCTATAATTCCCATCAAAATCATAAAGTAAGGAAGTTTTATTTCAGAGTTAGCCAGTCTTAATAACCAAAAAAGGTTGATTAATACATAAATATATTTGGTAAAAAGATTGTGATTACCAGTGATATCAGCAATATCTTGGATTTTTTTCACAAATAAATTTATACTTCCTCATGAAAAACCACAAGTTTAGTCATATTATTGAGAATTATATATTAAAATACATACAGAATAATATAAACTAAAAAATTCTGTGATTTTGACCCTACATCTGAACTGAAAGTTTTATTGTTTACATAAGTCTCTAAGTGATAAGTCATCTAAGCGATGTGCGGATTTTAGGGAGGTATTAGTTAGGGATTGACCGAAGCAGCAATTTTGCCGAATACCGAAGCTTCGGTCGAAGTGTATACCGAAGCTTCGGTATTCGGCAACCGAATACTTGAAACTTTTTATTACTCATTTTTGCATATATTACCTTTTTTAATGAGTTTTAATAGAAATTAAATTCTCAATAATTTAATTCAGTTACATTTTTATTCAAAAATCTAGTTACACAAAAAAAAATTTAACAACTTCTTTCCTCTCACAAATTCATTAACCCATCACTTATTTTTTATTATTTTATCACTAGTCAGTACCCAAAAATAACCTATGAAAATGTTAAACTATACAGTGTATTATTAAGGATAAGGATTATCAGAAAAAGAAAAATTCATTCAAATAATAAGAAACAATGTTGTCATTAAGCTGATTTACTGATTGTCTAAGTGTAATTATAAGCATATTGAATAGGAATGTCCTCAAAATACAAAAAGTATTATATCAATTTGCCCGGTAGCAGAAAGTTCGAGACGCGCGACGTGTGTCGCAGATTTATTTTGGATCTTGCAGATAAATTTGCCAACTTGGGAAAAAAAAAAAAAAAAAAAAAAAAAAAGTACGAAAATTCTGACAAAAAATATCGCGAATTCGGCAAATGGTCGCCGAAAAATATCAATTTCGGCAATCGTTCGCATAAAAAATCGGTAATTTATAGCCAAAGGGTCGCTATAAAAACGCGAATTTCGTCAAAAGAGACCAGAAAAAAAAAACATGAATCTCGTCCCAGGGTTGCAGAAAAAAGGCAAATTTCTGTCACAGGATCGCGGAAAAAACACGAATTTCGTCAAAGGATCGCAGAAAGAACGCGAATTTAGTAAAAGGATCGCGGAAAGAACGCGAATTTAGACAAACGATTGTGGGAAAAATGCAAATTTAGTCGAACGATTGCGAAAAAACGCAAATTTATGTCAAAGGATCGCGAGCAAAGGCAAATTTATGTCAAAGGACTGCGGAAAGAAGGAGGGATTTCGTCAGAAGATCTCGAAAAGCGTAAATTTCTGCCAAAAGATCGCTGTACAAACTTAAATTTTATCCAAAAATCCCGAAAAAAACATGCATTTCGTTCCAGGGGAGCAAGAAAACGCAAATTTCTGTCACAAAATCATGGAAGAAACTTGAATTTCATCAAAGGATCGAGGAAAAAACACAAATTTAGTCAGACAATCATGGAAAAAATGCAAATTTCTGTAAAACGATCGCGGAAAAATGCAAATTTTTGTAAAATTATCGCAAAAAAACGCAAATTTTTGTAAAACAATCGCAAAAAAACGCAAATTTCTGTAAAACAATCGCTAAAAAAAGCAAATTTCTGTAAAACGATCGCGATAAAACGCAAATTTCTGTCAAAGGGTCACGAAAAACGCAGATTACTGTCAAAGGATCGCGAAAAAAGGAAAATTTATGTCAAAAGATCAGAATTAAATTTGCGGAATTTCGTCAAAAAATCGCAAAAAGTACAAATTTCTGCCAAAGGATCGCTGTAAAAACTCGAATTTCGTCAAAAGATCCCGGGAAAAACGTGAATTTCGTCCCAGAGATGCCGAAAAAACGCAAATTTCTGTCACAGAATCGCAGAAAAAACAAGTTCGTCAAAGAATCGAGGAAAAAACACGAAGTTTGTAAAGGATCGCAAAAAAAGCTCATTTTTGTCAAAGGATAGCAAAAAAACGGCAAATTTCGTCAAAAGATCACGAAAAACGCCAAATTTCATCAAAAGTGCACAAGAAAAACACATAATTAGTGCCGGTAGTGGATTTTCGCTCCCTCCCCCCCCTCTCTGTTGTAACCTTTCGGAAATTTTGCTGTGAATTTCAGAATTTTTTCTTTTTTTACTCAGAATCACCCCTGGTATTAATCAGTAAGAACGCTGTTTATTTTAACTCTCATAATGTTTGTACATAAGAAAATGTAACACGCTACTCCTGCAGACAATTTTCATCCCACTAAATTGCTGTCGCAGACACAACCAATACTCTCTGCAACTGGGTCAATTTGTACATTTAACTATTTTCTGCCAAATTATTGATAGAATATTTATATTTTGATGAATATTCTAATACTGCGGTGGTGAAGATAAGAAATTTGAGCGATTTTTGATATAATGATTATAAAAGCTATATGGTAGGCATACAGGTATACTTTGATGTGTGTATTTTCTTTAATATACACCTTAGATATACAGATATGAACTCTGATATACTTATTTGATGTGTATATTAAAGAAAATGCACATTAAATAAATTTAAATTAAAAAACTAATGTAGAAGTAAATAAAATTAAATGATAAGGGAAAGATGTGCCTCTTCCTTACTTTTTTTTTCTCTTTTGTAGACAGTTGTTTTGCTTTCACACCTACGTACACTATTTTAGGAAGGAAAAAGTTATTTTTAAATAAAAAATGGCCTTTGACTTGTTTTTTGTAGTGCAGCGTAACTCTGAACTCATGCACATAATATTGAAACTCATTGTTTAGCCTATTCTACTGCAAAATAAAAGGTAATTCTTCTACTTCTAAGAAAATACTTATCTGCAATTATTCGACCGAATACTTTTAAGTATTTGGCCGAAGCTGAATATTCGGTTTACATGCCGAACCACTGAATACCGAATCAACTATTCGGTATTCGGTCAATCCCTAGTATTAGTATAGATAGATAAGTAACTACCATGCATAATTTCAAGTTGATAGCATCTGCAGTATCACAAAAATCGTGATTTAGGACATTTTTTGCTCCTGCAACACCCAGGTGATAGTGACACCGACATGTTAACAGAGCCTATGTTGGAGCAAAAGCTGTCACAATCAATTTCCAACCATTACTTTTGAAATTGGTTTGACGCTCTACGAGATTGCGTAGAAATTGCTATTTAGAACATTTTTAAGAATGCTTTTTGTGCATTTTCATCCCTTTTAAATTTCAAATTTTTTAAGAAATGTTCTTTGAGATGATTTATATCTAATTACTACCATGCTAAGTATCATATTTCTAGGCTCTTCAGTAACACAAACATCACATTTTGGCTCCTGCACCCCCTTTGGGGTAGTAGCAGTAACATAAAATATAGCTTATCTTAGAGCAAGGGTTGTCACCATCAATTTCTAACCAGTGGCGTAGCCACATATTCAGCGCCCTGGAGCAAGTAACATTTGTGCGCCCTCTTGACACTCGAAAAGATTCTGCACAATTTCGTTTTGAAGTGTAAAATTTATATACTATTCTTAATTAGATTTAAAACCTTTATTTGAAAGTCAAAGTATTTGAACAACGTATTAAATACAGTAGACTCCCTTAAATCCGCGAATGCCTAAAATCCACGTATTTTTTCAGATGTAAACAATGAAATTTACAGTTAAGTTGCAGGAACAAAATTCAAGATGGCGCCGAAATCGGCGACTATCGCAATGTTTTTTTTACTAAATTTTTTGTTAATCATTATCTTTTGGCTATTACAGCTGATTTATTACTAAATAAATTTATATTACTTTTGATTGTGATATAAATTAGCATATCTATATAAAAAATTCCAGGGTTCGAAATGGAAAAATCCACGAAATGGAACGCTATGTTAAAATTATTGTTCGCGGAATTTTTTTTTAATTATAGACAAATTTATTTCTAAACATACAAAGCAGTATAAGAAAATCATTCAGGACTCTAAATAACAATGAAAAAAGTTACTGTGAGCGCAATAAGCTATATATACTGATAATAGCATTAACACTGTTCTCCTTGCTATCACTAGATGGCAGCATAGGACTTTTGGAATCGAATTGAATCGATTTCATTCATAATATTTTTATTTTACATAATTTTTTTAATAATTACTTACTTTTAAACTAATAAATTATTTTAATATTTTACTTATTTTAATGTTTCACTTTATTGTAAGCATTCATTATAATTTCCCTTGCTTAACTACCAATCAAATTAATGTTTCAAAAATGTAAACAAATCAATGACCAGAAATCCGCAAAATTCTAAAATCCGCACAACCTCTGGTCCCAAGCCGTGCGGATTTGAGGGAGTCTACTGTACCTATAATTATAAATTAATAATGAAATGAATTATAATTCTTATAATAAGTACGAAATGTTAGTAAGTAAGAATTATAATTATAACTTCGAAGTATACTTACCAATATTTTCTGCGAATTGGTCGGCATTTTCGTTTTAAATGTGCCAATGAGCCAATACAATCTGCTTTCTAAATATAGCGTATAGAATAAAACTACCAGGGACCTCATAAAATACAGAGACCAAATAAAAATGAAAACCTTATAATTTTTTTAAAATAACTATTTTGACATAAATTACTTTTAAGAGGATGAAGAACAACTTTGTCACTTTTTTACTATTGGAACTGTATTTCTACAGCTAATGGTTTAGCCAATGGACAACAATTACACCGGGCTTCTCACTGGCTTTTGACTAACCTGAGCAAGTTGACTAATTGCTAAAGAAAAATTAGCCAAATTAAAAATAGTAGAAATAGATTCGATGTGAAACTCTAAGAATATCAAAACACAAATAACGAGTTACACAGAAAAAATTTAATTGTACATTAACATCATTGAGAGTGTCGCCGAAAGAAAAAAAAACATCTCTGGCAATCTGGCAATTTCAATCTTTTAGTTTTTTTCGCCAAATGAAACATTTTACCGCAATCACGATCGGCAGCGAGAACCCTTACATTTTACTAAAGATTGCAGTTTTTACTTTCCATACACATTCAACGTAAGGAAGGAAATAGGAAAGCATGGTAATCTCAATAAAAATAAATAGAAATAATGGTATATTTTTACATTTTCAAATATACTCTTAATCCGTTCTCACAAAATTTTCAATGATTCAATACGTATGTTAGAATTTCTTCTCATTTTCAGATTCCAGAGACCGATTTGGTGTGTTTTTGATGATGTCGGCAGGTATATTATAAATCCGTCGCAAGAATTCTATTAATTTTCGAAGAAATCGGGCGACGGGTTTGGTATCTAAACTATTTGTCAATCATTCTGTAACAATAACTGATAAACATTTTCTCTTATATATCGATTATTTTTATTTCTCACGTTCATCTTATATCGATACAACAACGTTTTACAGGGTTCATACAGAGTTGGGAAGAAAAAATCCAAGGAGTACCGAAAAAATCTAAGGAGTCCAAAAGATTTTAAGGATTTGCCATTATTTGTTGTTGTTGTTGCTTTTATGTACTGCATCGTTATGTGGTATGGACACTCGAATTTTTAATACCCAATTTGGAGACAAAAACAAATTTTACTCTATTAGAATCTAATTGTTAGTGCTGAAATTGCACAGTATTCACAATATATTGCTTACTGATTTCGTAAGTTTAAATACAAAATAGACAATAAACTCTTTTATGCAGCGACCAATGGTCATATAAACAAAGATTAGTCAAACCCCAAACACTTATTATGTATATCACATACATGATACATCTTAAAAAAAATTTTAAAAGGTAAAAAAAAAAAAAAAAAGAATGCTAAACGCAACATACAAGAAAAAATATAACAAGTTTTGAATTTATTCTTTTAGAACAGCGGTAATAGATTTTTTTAAAGACGAAACTCTGACGAAATTCGCATTTTTTTTTCGCGATCTTCTGGGGGAGAAAATCGCGTTTTTTCACGATATTTTAATGGAATTCGCATTTCATTTCGATCGTTTGACGAAACTGATGTCTTTTTGCGATTTTTTGAGGAAATTCGCGATCTTCTGGGAGAAATTCGCGTTTTTTCGCGATCTTCTGGGGGAAATTGGCGTTTTTTCGCGATTTTTTAATGGAATTCGTATTTTATTTGATCGTTTGATGAAACTGACGTTTTTCTCGCGATTTTTTTTATTTATGGAAACAGAGTGTTTTTCGCGATCTCTTGAGAAAATTCGCGTGTTTTTCGAGATCTTTTGAGGAAATTTCCGTGTTTTTCGCGATTTTCTGGGGGAAGTTTGAGTTTTTTTCGCAATTTTCTGGGGGGAAATTCGCTACTTTTTAATGGAATTAACGTTTTATATCGATCGTTTGACAAAGCTGACGCTTTTTTCGCGATCTTTTGATAGAAACTGCTTGTTTTTCGCGATCCTTTGAGGAAATTCGCGTATTTTTCGCGAACTTTTGACTAAATTCGCGTGTTTCTCGCGAGCTTCTGGGGTAAATTCGCTTTTATTTTCGCGATCTTCTGGGGGGAAATTCGCATTCTTTTGTGATCTTCTGGGGGAAGGGGGAATTCGCGATCTTCTGGGAGAAATTCGCGTTTTTTTCGCTGCCTTTCAATGGAATTCGCGTTTTAATTCGATCGTCTGACGAAACTGACGCTTTTCTCGCGATCTTTTGACGAAATTCGAGTGTTTTTCGCGATCCTCTGGAAGGAATTCGAGTGTTTTTCGCGATCCTCTGGGAGGAATTCAAGTATTTTTCGCGATCCTCTGGGAGGAATTCGAGTGTTTTTCGCGATCCTCTCGGAAAAATTCGAGTGTTTTTCGCGATCCTCTGGGAGAAATTCGCGTTTTTTCGCGATCCTCTGGGAGAAATTCGCGTTTTTTCGCGATCCTCTGGGAGAAATTCGCGTTTTTTCGCGATCCTCTGGGAGAAATTCGCGTTTTTTCGCGATATTCTGGGAAAAATTCGCGTTTTTTCGCGATCTTCTGGGAAAAATTCGCGTTTTTTCGCGATCTTCTGGGAAAAATTCGCGTTTTTTCGCGATCTTCTGGGAAAAATTCGCGTTTTTTCGCGATCTTCTGGGAGAAATTCGCGTTTTTTCGCGATCTTCTGGGAGAAATTCGCGTTTTTTCGCGATCTTCTGGGAGAAATTCGCGTTTTTTCGCGATCTTCTGGGAGAAATTCGCGTTTTTTCGCGATCTTCTGGGAGAAATTCACTCTTTTTTCGCGATCTTCTGGGAGAAATTCACTCTTTTTTCGCGATCTTCTGGGAGAAATTCACTTTTTTCGCGATCTTCTGGGAGAAATTCACTCTTTTTTCGCGATCTTCTGGGAGAAAAATTCATTCTTTTTTCGCGATCTTCTGAGGAAAATTAGCGTTTTTTCGCGATCTTCTGAGGAAAATTCGCGTTTTTTCGCGATCTTCTGGGAGAAATTCGCGTTTTTTCGCGATGTTTTAATAGAATTTGCGTTTTTTTCGCGATCCTTTAAGGAAATTCGCGTGTTTTTCCAGACCCTTAAAGGAAATTTGCATTTTTTCGCGATCTTTTGGGCGAAATTCACTCTTTTTTCGCGATCTTCTGAGGAAAATTCGCGTTTTTTCGCGATCTTCTGAGGGAAATTCGCGTTTTTTCGCAATCTTTTAATGGAATTCGCGTTTTTCTATCATTTGACGAAATTGACTTTTTTTTCGCAATCTTTTGATGAAAACCACGTGTTTTTCGCGATCATTTGACAAAATTCGCGTGTTTTTCGGAATCTTTTGGGGGAAATTCGCGTGTTTTTGCGATCTTTTGAGGAAATCCGCTTTTTTCTCGATCTTTTAACGAAATTTCCGTTTTTTCGTGATCCTTTAAGTAAATTCGCGTTTTTCGGCCATCTGTTGGAGAAATGCGCGTTTTTTCACGATCTTTTGACAAAATTTACGAACTGTTTCCGCGATCGATCGACGAAATTTGACGGTATTTTGGGGGGCATATCTGCGAAAAACGCGGTTTTTCCGAGATTCATGGCTAGAGGCCAAACATCGATAAAATTTAAAATAAAAATCGGTTAACAGTGTTGAAAAACGGACTTTAAGGACCTAATAAATGAAAAACGAACCTAGTGGGAGCCCTGCTATAAGATTATCCTAACCAATCAATGTTGTTGTTCAGATAAATGACGTGCATAAAGGATTTACCGTGCGTTCTACAATGACGATTTTTTTTCCCTCGGCAGCAATATCGCTTGCGTCCGAAGTCGCAATACAATTTAAGGAGTTTCTAAGGAGTGGTTTGCTTATCTAAGTAGTTCTAAGTACTACTTGGGAATGTTTCCATTTCTAAGGAGTTTCCAAGGAGTCTAAGGAGTCTGTGCGAACCCTGGTTTTACCACGGAGACAGTGGCGGTTCGACAAGGAGTTTACAATCTCTTTACTACAAGTAATTTGATAAAAAAGAGAGGGTGTTAGTATGTAACATCAGGGGTGCAGAAAATGTTTCTACTCCCAACATTTCCCCCAATCAACATGAAAATTTCCCGAAAATTTTATGGTATGTTATAGGTAAATGCTCTATGACCGTACGTATAGAAAATTTATTTTTCCAATATTTCTCAACTTATGCACGAGTATATGTGGCAGGGGTGATTCTGAGTAAAAAAAAAAAAAAAATTCTGAAATTCACAGCAAATTTTCTGAAAGGTTACAGCAGAGTGTGGGAAGGAGGAGGGAGAAATCCACTCCCCGTACTAACTCTGTTTTTCTGCGGCCATTTGACGAAATTTGCATTTTTTCGTGATCTTTTGACGAAATTTTCGGTTATTTCGCGATCTTTTGACGAAGTTTGCGGTTATTTCGCGATCTTTTGACGAGTTTTGTGGTTATTTCGCGATCTTTTGACGAGTTTTGCAGTTATTTTGCCTTCTTTTGACGAAATTCGCCCTTTTTTAGCGAAATTCGCAATTCTTTCGTGATCTTTTGGCGAAATTTGCGGGGTTTCTGCGATCTTTTGCAAAATGCGCGGTTGTTTCGCAATCTTTTGACGTAATGTGCGGTTGTTTCGCGATCTTTTGAAGAAATTTGTGGTTGTTTCGCGATCTTTTGACGAAATTTGTGGGTTTTTTCGTGTTTCTTTGTCGATCGAAATTCGCAGTTATTTCGCCCCTTTGTCGAAATTCGCAGTTGCTTTGCGATCTTATGACGAAATTTGCATGCATTTCGCGGTCTTTTGACGAAATTTGCTTGCATTTCGTGATCTTCTCACGAAACTTGCGGTTCTTTCTCAAACTTTTGATGAAATTTGAAGTTATTTTACGATCTTGTAACGAAATTCGCACTTTTTCCGTAATTTTTGGACAAAATTAGCGGCATTTTTATGTCCGAATTTTCAGATTGATGACCGATTTTTTTCTTTTTTTTTTTCGGAAAATTCGGAACAGAATCACTCCTGATATACAGTACATATTATTCTGAGAACGATTTTGTGGACGGCCATACGGATCCTTTTATTTGTAGTGAAATTTTTCTATCTCAGGGAATTACGGAATTCGTTATGAAAATCGAAATTATTTGTATATATTTCTTCAAAATTTTTCCAGGTGGTTAAAATTTCCCCCGATCCTAGATCGCTGGATCGGACATATTCTGCACCCCTGTGTAACATAACGTTCTATGTTGCTTACTAATAGAATTAAGGGGGAAAGTTCTATAATGAGGTGAATCTGATTGTGAAAGATTAGCTTTTTTGAAAAGTTCTAATGGACAGATGTGGATGAGACTTGCATTGTTAGCTACTTTTTCAGTAAACGTTTTAGTATATAACATATTGCTCTACGTTGCTTAGTTACATAATTATAGAGGAAAGTTCAAAAATCAGGTGAACCTAATTATAAAAGAGTAACCTTTTAAAAAATTCTGCTTAACAGATTTTGATGAGACTTGCATTGTAGATACTTTTTCAGTATATTGCACATCGGTCTATCTTCTTTATCAAATCCTACTATAAATGATCAATTAAAAGATTTTATCCTTAAGAGCCCAAATTTTGCATGATACATTAGGAAATATAATAGGCATCTCTATGATAATAAAGAAAGAAGTTTGTGTGTGAGTGAGTGTGTCGACGGTGTTCTGAAGAGACCACTGCACGTAGAGCTACAAAATTTGGGGAAAAGGTATGCCTATATATGAAGTTTTGCACCTCGAAGCCCGATTTTCGATTTTTTGATAAGATTTTTTTTTATTTAATTTTTTATGCGATTTTTAATGTTTCAAAGCGATTTTTCCATATAAGTGAGAAGAATATGGTTTATTTTGTTTTAACCCAATATAGTAAATTTTGTTCTCTTTTCAAAAAAGTTTATTCGGAATTCGTGCAGCGATTTTTTATGCAATTATTGAACAGCATTTAATGCATTTCCATACCTATAAGGAGCTTACCGTAGAGGGACATAGTTCTGTCGCCAAATGCAGCCAAGTTTGTCGCCAAAAGTAACGCCAACTTGGCGAATTCTCTAATATTTCGCCAAATTCCCATAGACTTCCATTGTAAACCAATATGGATTACTTTCTTACAGAAATTCAACAAATTGAGATATTTTAATGCAACAAAAACTAATATTAACTGAAGGGATTATATTAACTCGATTTTTCCATATTAGGAAAAAGAATGCGGTTTCTTTCTTTTAACCCAATATAGTAACTTTTGTTCTCTTTTCAAAAAAGTTTATACGGAATTCGTGCAGAGATTTTTGAATTTTTAGCGAATTTTTTATGCGATTATTGAACAGCATGTAATGCATGTCCATACCTATAAGGGGGGTTACCGTAGGGGGGATGCAGTTCTGTTGCCAAATAACGCCAAGTTTGTTGCCAACTTGGTGATATATCGCCAAATTTGGCAACCAAAATAAGTCGCCAAAAGTGACGCCAACTTGGCGATACCTCTAATATTTCGCCAAATTCGGATAGACTTCCACTGTAAAAAAAATAGGGTTTACTTGCTTACAGAAAATCAACAAATTGAGATATTTTAAAGCAAGAAAAACTAATATTAACTTAAGGGGTTATATTAATTATATTTAAGGGAGTCCAAGTAAATTAATTACAAATAAAAGTAACATGATCTAATGCTTAGCATGATTTCCAAAACATAAATTTTAAGAGAGCCCATAGGTCAAAGGAATTATATTTGAAACTTTTATCCAATTATAGTAAATTTTGATTTTCGTGATTTTTGAACTTTTTGTGATTTTTACGTTTCTTCGCGATCTGTTGCAATTTTTTATCATTCCGTTTTTGACTTAAAGTACAGCCTGCCCTCATTTCAATAAAGTTTATTCAAATTTCGTATAGCAATTTTCGAATTTTTCGAGAATTTTGTATGTGATTTTTAGTGTATTTTAGCGATTTGCTACTATTTTTCCATATTAGTGAAAGGAATCAACTTGCAATCTTCGAACATAATATAATATATATATATATATATTCTCTTTTCAGAATTTCAGGAGCGATTTAAAAAATTTTCGCGATATCTTATTGTGATTTTCAGAGCTTTTTCGTAATTCCTGCTGTTTTTTTACGTACCCGGGCAAGTTCACTAGTAATAAATATAATATAATAGGCGCAGTGACATTCGTATATTTTTCAGGAATGCGAAACGACATCACAGAAAAAGGTTCATATTGTTTCAAAACACAAGGTCAAATTCATCAATCTTCGATATCACCGATATTCGATTCAAAATTCGTTTAGACAAACTGACCAGCGTAGCGGGTGAAGCATGCTAGTATTTTAATACAATTATGGAAAAGTACTCTGCAATTACATCTCTAATATTAATATTATTTTTATGTAGAGATATGAACAAATATCTATGTATACTCATATATGTTCAAATATAGTTTTTTTCATCTGAAAATATTCAGCATTTCTTTGAAAAATCAGGTCAATACGAACCTGAATCAATGTAGTGAAAACCGCACCCGAGCCAGAAATAAGATAATCTTTGATTACAGGACAGGATTGGCGACTGCTTTTACATTTAATCGTCAAAAACATTCTTTGATGTTGATTCATCAAAGAAATTAGACATTCTTGAAAATATCTTAATATAAGTGTATGGCAGAGATTAGATTTCAAAACGTTGCAGAATAAAAAACAGAGTTTCCCCCAGGTTTAAAAAGGGCAGGGTGCTGCTTGTGGGAAAAGGGTACTTTTGGATTCCAAAGGGTATATTTTGGATTCTTAAGGGCATTTCTTGAAATTTTTAAAGGCATACTTTTGATTTTTAAAGCTACTTTTTAATATTTAATAGACAGAACACTATTTTAAAGACAGCAATGAGTCAATTTTTACTATGCAAGTAAATTTTTTAATAAACAAAGGAGTAAAGGCACTTTTTACAAATGGGGGCAACAAGGGAGCTAATTTTTTAAATGAGGGGCAAGTAGGGTGCTATTTTGTAAACCTAAGAGCATTCAGGGTGCAGCACCCTCCTAAAATTGTCTGGGGAAACTCTGAAAAAATAGTGCAGGGATGTATATATTTCCCGACTGTAATCAAATGGTCAAAGTCAAACTGACCTGAAACGAAAAAAGAAGAACGTCAACTCGCCTCGATATGTGCTATGGATCGGGTTGTGTCAGTTTTGGGAAAAATCAGATTGTCCGTCCCAATGCACTCTTCCTGAGACCAAGGGTGTTGCAGATTTCTGAATTGTGAGGAATTTAGATCATAGTCTGAAAAGGAAGGCGGAAAGTGATTAAGGAAATTTTTACTGACAGAAAACCATTCGTGAAAATTTCTTATCAATATGGAGCACACAAAATTTGCGAATTTCGTGACTTTTTGGTCATATTTGTATGCTGATTATTTCATGACCGATTGAATTTCACATTTTTTTTTCGCGACCATTTGACGAAATTGATGATTTTTTTTCTATGATCGTTTGTTTAAATTTGCTTTCTTTCCCCACAGCTGATTGACAAAATTTGCAATTGTTTTGTGCGATCGTTTGACGAAATTCTTGAATATTTTGTGCAATTCTTGACTAAATTCGTGATTTTTTTTTCTGAAACTTTTTGACGAAATTCTCGTTTTTTTTTTGCGATAGATATTCCAAAAGTCGCAATTTTTTTTTTTTTTTTTTTTTGGCGTGACTCATGGACAAATTTGTTTTTTTTTCCTGTGTCTGAATGTTGAAATTTGCGATTTCACCCCCCCCCCCCCCCCCCCCCGCAATCGATTGACAATAATCGCTGTTTGTTCTCATGATCTTTGCAATATTTCACCAACCTTTTAGGAAATTACATTTTTTCCGCAACTAATTTACAAAATTAACTATGTTATCCATGACCACTTGGCAAAATTCGCAAATTTTTTTCGCGGTCGATTGGCAAATTGATTTTGCGTAGTGCCGCAAAAAAAGGAAAAAAAAATATCGGAGTCTTCCACAAAAATTAAAAAATATTCCTGGAAGAATTCCATGCTTGTGAAAGACGTTAAGAGGGTAAAATCCTGCACGCTATTTCAAACCCTTCCCCTCAAAGAAAACTCCCCCCTCCCCGTCCAAGAACCTCTTGAAATGCTTCCCACCCCTGCAGTAACATTTTTTTTTACGTTTGTGAAAGAGTTCTATTTTTGACAGGTTTCATTTCCACAAGTTTTACTGTAAATGTAATATACCAATGCTCTTCAGATATGAACAAAAGGAAGAATGTTTTAACAGCCTTAGAGGATACTTTAAAAAATACAAACTATTCATAAACGGATTCCGGTCTTAAAAGAAAACATTTTCTTATCTTGAAATTACACTTGTTAAAATGAAAACCTGCTTAAAACGGAATTTTTCATTGGTTCTTGTTTGAAGGGGAGAGGGTACCGCCCCCCCTCCCTCGAACCTCACCCTTGGCTATGCCACTCCCCCCAAAGAAAACTCCTCCCCTACAAGAAAGTTTTGAAATGGCGTCCCTGAAGGCGATGCTGTTTGGTGCCAG
This sequence comes from Maratus speciosus, assembly GCA_963932465.1. NCBI lineage: Eukaryota > Metazoa > Arthropoda > Arachnida > Araneae > Salticidae > Maratus > Maratus speciosus. Next base: position 81,196,120 of record OZ010788.1, read on the forward strand.
ACAGCCTAAAAATTCTTGGGCAGATCATGATACCATTGGTAACAGACAGAATCAAAGACACATTAGGTTTTAAAACATTTGAATGGTCCTCTTAGACAAAGAAACTTTCAAGAAAAAACTTCAATTCTTTTGATTTGCAAAGAGAAATAAAAATCATTAATAAAAAAATTGCTTCAAAAAGTAATTATTTTCTATAATTAAAGACTGTTGAATTCTACTGCCTGTAGCAAATTTTGCAATTAATAGCTTCACATGAGGGAGGGTGCAGCTTTATCTGGTTTAAGACACACCGACCGGCAAGTCGGTTGCCCGGCGGACCAGTCTGAGCCTGCCAGAATGAGACTTAATTGAGTAAAATATTATTATTATTATTTTACTTTAAAACCATTGTTTAAAACAAGGTCTTTATTTCCAGTGGAAATATCCCACCTTTGTATAAAATTAGGATCTAAGGTTTCATTGTTATATTGTTTTGTACATACAGTATTTTTGTAAACTGTTCGGAAAGTTGGGTGGAGTAACTGCAGATTTTTTATTTCATTTCATAACTCGAAAATTCAGACGGCTAATATGTGATATTGGATGATGGTGGTGTGGGGGGAGGAAGGGGGCAGTACCAAGAAGATTACTGTTTGTAAATAGTGTTGGCCAATAAAGTGAAGCTGATAGCTCTGTAAATAATTTTTGATTATTTTAAGATTTGAAAATCTTTAACTGTCCTCTACAGAAAAGTTACAAAAAAAAAAAATCAGGCATGTTGAAACGGAATTGGAGAAGTTACATGAGGCTGCAATATGGTATCAATTAAAATTAAAACTTCGCAAATAGAAGTAATTTCTTTAACTGTGTATAAAAACATGTTTTAAATCGAAATAGTTGATGTTAAACACAAGTTAAAATATCATAGGAATATACTGATTGTAACAAGATTCATCTACAATATCCGATTAATAATTTTCAAAAAAAAAATGTGCAAATAGTTTTACAAATCTTTATTTTGCTTTTTCTAATTTTGCGCCCTTGGAATTCGTGTACCTGGAGCAGTTTGCTCCAACTGCTCCACGGTAACTACGCCCCTGTTTCTAACCATTCCTTTTGAAATTTGTTTGGTACTTCCTGAGATTGCGTAGAAATCGCATTTTAGAATGCTTTTCACCCCTTTTAAATTTCAACTTTTTTAGGAAATCTTCTTAGAGATAATTTTTATCAACCATACCAAATTTCATGTTTCTAGGCCCTAACACAAAAATCGCAATTTAAAAAGTTTTTTGCTCCCAGCTGTTTGTGACACTGACATAAAATAGCACCAGTTTGCTAGTAGATGTAACCAAAGTAGAGAAGAGATGCATATTTCCATGAAAAAAGTTGTATTTCAGTTGGTGATCGATAACAAATTTTTTTAATTGTAACTTGGCGAGTGACGACTATAGTGGCGATCGATGGCCGATCTTTTAATCGCCACTTTTCACCTATAATGAAGGGGCCTATTTTATTAAAAGGAATTTTGTGAAGGGGGCTGTTTTATTAAGTTAGTTTTTGTGAAGGGGCCCATTTTATTAAATTTATTTTTGTGAAGGGGCCCATTTTATTAAGTTTATTTTTGTGAAAGGGCCCTAAATACACTTCAAATTTTGCCTGTATCGACCCCTGATTGTTAATGATAAATCTTATTCCACAATGCTCTCTGCAGCTTGGAAAAACCTTTTCAGTCCTACCGTATAATATATTTTTTTGTATTAATTAATATTAGTTTGATATATTTTTTCTTTTTTTTTTTCATGTGTTCCAATATATAATGTGTGTGTTTTCCCTTTATTATATTTTATTTTATGTTTTATTTATTTAAGTCTTCTTTTTTTTTTCAATTTGCTAGCTCATTCCCATTCTACTCTGTGTTCTTCTGTTTGAATTATGCTCTTCTGTAATTGGTTGTTGTTTTCTATTTTCCTATTGGCTGTTCATTTCTATTTTACTTTCCTATTGGCTAGTTCTTCAACTTGTTTCCTTTCCCTTATCTTTCATTTGAGTCTTGCTGCTGCTTTTGTAGTAGAAGCACATCTTCTTTGCACCTGACGAAGGAAGACTAAGTTCTTATGAGAAACCTAGCGCATTTGAAATTTTTGATGGTGTTTAAAGAGATCTTTTATTTCTTACTGTTTCACTTATATTCTTTTGAATTCATTTTTTAATTATTTTTAAGTATATTCTAAAATTTTCCTTTCCGATAATTTTTGTAATAATGCCTGGCAACATTTAAAATGAAATACATTTTCTTTTTGAAAATTTTTACTACATAGTAATTTATTTATTTTTTTTTTTAATGCTGATATTGCCAAATAACATGATAGCAACATGAAATTTGCCTTGAGGTTTAAGTTTACTTGGGTGCTTTATAATTTCAAATGAAAACTCCAAGTAGTACTTTGTCTATTGGATTGGAGATCTTTTAACTGCAGAATTACCGAAAATTTTACTCAAATTTCATAAAAAATATTCTACACCAGAATTTTTATTTAGAACTGTTTTATCTTAATTATTTAATTTATTTTTGCATATTTTATATATTTAGTTTATTTTAAAAAAATTTCTGGTTTGAATAAATATTTTGAATGTAGGGGAGAGTGGTAATGAATGGGCGAATTTTTGGTTTGTAATTTTTGTAATTTTTTCTAATAATTTTTTTGGTTCAGAATCAGCTCTTCAGTTATTTTACTTATTTGGTTATAAAAAAGTCATTAAAATTGGATTAGAAAATGTCTATAATGAATGATAATAGAAAATAAAAATATAGAAATTTGGCCCATTCATGGGGCTGAATAGGCCACTAAATGCATTAATGAAAAAAATGTGGAATTAATCTTTTATTCACCAAATGTGACAAAATGAATGGTAGGGGGAGGTGGGGCACGTTGGGACATGGCCCACCTTGGGACATCTCAATTTTGAGGCTTAATTTTGCAGTTAAAAATTAGCACATATAAGTGCCAATATATATGATACTACAATCTACTCTTCCATGTGTTTTGGAATCACTGTTGTTTGCTGGCAACAAATAATACCATTATTTTTGTTTTGAATGAGGTTGAGTAACATTTATGTGTGTTTTGAAAAATAAATTTTTTATTAAAGAAATGAAATGATACAAGTGGGGGCATGTTGTGATGAAAAAACACTGATTTATTGTTATTTTAAGGGTAAAAAATAGACTACAAAATTCGCGTTTTTCAGCGATCTTTTTTACAAATTTCACGTTTTTTCGGCAATCTTTTGACGAAATTCCCGTTTTTCCCACGATCTTTTGACAAAATTCCAGTTTTTTCCGCGATCTTTTTACAAAAGTAGCGTTTTTTTCTGCGATCTTTTGGCAGAAATCGCGATCGTTTGTCAAACTTTGCGTTTTTTCTGCAATCCTTTGATAAAATTTGCGTTTTTCCCGCGATTTGACGGATTTCCCGGGGGGTTTTTTCTACGCTCTTTTGACGCAAATCAGTTTTTTTCCATGATCTTTTGATGAAATTCCAGTTTCTTTCGCGATCTTTTCACAAAATTCCCGTTGTTTCTGCGATCTTTTTTGAGAATAGCCGTTTATTCCAGGGTTGTAAAAAACAAAAAACCCGGGTTTTTTGTTAAAAACCCAGCCCGGGCGGGTTTTATTAAAAAACCTGGGTTAAATGGGCAATTTTCCCCGGGTAAATTGGGTTAAAATGCCAAAATGTGGACTATGATTCCACCTTCCTCACAAATAATAATCTTCAGGGTTGCCACTGCATAGGGAAAACTGGAAAAACTGAGTGAATTTAAAAATGAATATTAAAAACAAGAAATTTTAATAAATTTTGGTACTTTGCAAAATCTATCCGTTGAAATTTTGAAAATTCTCAGAGGAATTACTCAAGGAAAATTGAATTTTTTGCTTAGGAAAGCACAAGGAATTTGATTGCCGAAATAAGTGGCAATCCTGATCTCAAATACAATCTTTGTGAACACTTCATAGTCTAATAGATGGGTATGACTTCATAGTCTTAATAAGGATCTCAATATTTTTCTCTGTTCTTAAAATACACACACACACATATATATACTATATATATATATAATCCCTTTAATTTAAATAACAAACAAATTTGAAATTACAAAGCTATCAATTGTGTGTTATTTAATAAAATATAAATATAACTTAAAAAAAAAAAAAAAAACTTGCTTCTTTGAAATTATCATAAGATAGCAAATGTTGATAAAAAAAATATCTTACAACAAAAATTTTTCTTATATGTATATACAGGGTGTCCACTCTCAACGATGTCCAACGACTAATTCCTAAACCGTTAGTCATAGACATATAGTTCCAATTACAAAAAATGTTTTAAAAACAATTTGGGTCAATAAAAAAATTTAAAATTACAAAATTTAAATTTTTATATGCCCCCCCCCCCCTCAGTCCTATAAGTTATATTTAGTAAAATTTTCCTATTACACTGACAAATAAGACAAAAAAAGTCCTGTTTGTATAACACTAAAATTGACTGAGTTATGAAACTTTAAAAATGCATGTCTTATACCACTTTTCTGCATCTGAACACAAATGAGTTTGGCCATGCTTTGAGGGATACTAAGTGCTTAAAGTATTCAAAGAACTTTTCATATGTATCTGCGCTTTGAAAAAAATAGTACAAGTGTTGCGACTGAGTTAATTTTTATTAAGTTTCAGATTAGCTAAAATAATTGTATTTTAACATATGTTTTATTTTGTAAGGATTTGAGACACTTTCTTTTCATGATTTCTTTTAACAAATATTATGTTATTTTATTTAACTTCAACGATCGTATGTATGTTTTTCCAGTTCAAAATATGTACTCAAAATTTAACTCACTTTCAAATATTCGATCGAGATTAAATTTTACATACATACTGATGTAAATCCGATGACAATCTAATATTATTATGATTTTCGGGTGTTACCATTCATACTTATTTTACAGGATAATACACAAAATTTCAGATAGATTACCGCCAAGAAGTGTAAGAAAAAGTTTTTAGATTAGATAACAAAAGACTGTTATGGTTGTGTTTTATAACTTTTATGTATTTTTTTATAACTGAATCCAAGAATTACCTTAATTTCTAACCATCATCTCAGGATGTTTTGCAAATCATAAATTGTCAAAGTTAAAAAAATAACAAAAATCAGATACTATAAAATAGAGGAGATGGCTGAGTTTTTTAACTTTTGATAGTTGATTTTTATGTACTTAATGAATTTGAAAATGACCTTCATTTTTAACCATCACGTTATAATTTTTTTGCAAATCGTAAACGTCAAAGTTAAAATATAGCAAAAAATCTGATACTATAAAACGTTTGTAAAACTTTAATTTTCCTGACTTGATGGTTAAAAATGAAGGTCAGTTTCGGATTCAGTGGTAAAAAATGATACTATATAAAACAGATGTGTTTTTGTATTATAGTATATATGTATAAATAGATGGGAAGAAAAGAATTAGTTCTCAAAGCTGCTGGTACAGCACTTTAATCATAGAGATTTTACCATATTTTCTATTCCCCATCTATAAATAGGAAAACAGATGTTTACTAGCTGTTTCACAAAGGAGGTTTTCATCCGACTTGTACTCTTACCATTTCCAAGGAGTTTCTTTAAAACAAAAGATGCTTAAGCCAAAATTTGGTGGAAATCATTAAATAACAAAGAAACAAATCCCGAATTCATATATTTAATGATGAATCTTCACACCATACCTTGTACTTTGTCACCCGTAGAGCCAATTTTTCCGAGCTTTTCACATATCCACAGTAAATTAAGAATTAGACAGTAAACTGTAAAGCTTGTATTTTGTTATGCAGCTCCAAAGACATAGATTGGTAAAATATACCTACTAACATTTGTACAAACTACGTTATGTGACAATATTTGCAAGCATTTGGATTTTATTAAAATGATTAAGGTTTAAGTGTGATAAAAGTGTAGATTTTTTCTTTTCCTTTTGTTTTAAGTAAAAATTAGGGCTTAGATGTGTTATTATCCCTCCATCCGCCATCTTTGATTTTTTTTTTTGCGTGAAAATTCCTTTTCCACCAAGTAGTAAATGTCGCCAATGGTTAAATATTAGATAGATAGGATAGATTAATATAATATTAAAAAAACCGGAATATAATAATTATAACTGTTAATTAAAAAACAGTTTTTAATTCACGCCCAAAAAAAATCCAAGATGGCGGATGGAGGGATAATAACACACCTGTTCCTAATAATTTTTAGTTTAATAATGATATGTGTACAATATCTTTAAATTTTTTAATTTTTGTAGGAGGAAAACACTGATGAAAGTTTTCTGGGTTATTTATATTCCTTAAAAACCACTATTTTTGTATAGTATTCTTTTACTTACCTAATCAGAAACTAAATTAGGTGAATACTGTTATATGGAATTATGGTATTAAATGCCCAGAAAACTTTAACCCCTGGGTAAATGAAAAATGGGTAAATAAATTTTCATATTTAAGTGACTAAAACGCCAAACTAATAAGTTTTTTTATACGTGGTAAAAACCCTGGTAAAAACATGTTTTTCCAAAGACGGTAAAAACCATGGTAAATACCGGTTAAAACCATCAAACGGTAAATACCGTCCAACCCTGTTTAAAATTGAATTTTATTTTACTAACTTTTATTATGTTAATTTGACTCCTTCCATTAAAATCTCTTATAATGAAAGGTGATTTATCTTACATAATTAGTTTACGTGTAGTACTATATGTTATTCATTAGATAAATAGGAGTAATTCCGTTACAACGAAATATTTTAGCAGTTCCGTAGAGTTCGTTGTAATGGAAATCTACTGTATAAGTATCACTTGTTTAGCGATAAATCAGTCGCATTGGCAAGGATGAAATGCAAATATTTTCACATGTAGACAAATTTCCCTGATTTTTGAGTATTTTTTATGAAATTCCCTGATTTTTTTCAGATTAATAAACCTTCCTGATTTTTTTTTTTTTTTTTTGCCTATTTCTAGAATCTGCAGACCCCTTGTTACAGGTAAGTGACTGTTCCATTAAATAACGCTTCAATTGTAAAATATTTTTCATGCAGATTATTTTCTGCCCCTGATGTACCTGTTACATACACTTGGAGCATTTTCAGCTACTGGGCCTGAAGTCTTTGGAACAGATGTGTCTGTGGTTTGCACCATTCTTTTTACACCTGCTGTTCGATTTATAGGTATATATCTGGTGGACAGGATGTAGTGGAAGGTTTACGGTGGTACACATAGTATAGCTTCTCGATTTTTATAAGAAACACTGTATACCTGCTGTTTTCAAATAGAACTATAGCGTATAATGACTAGTTTTTTTTTCGATTGCAACACTGCTAGTGTACACTCGCATGTTTCTGTGAATCTTATTTATATAACGGGAATGTACACCATCAAGAAATTTATTTGAAATTCAAATATCAGATTCTACAACTAATTCTGGTCGAAAATGTCAAACATGGAGTACAGAGCTATAACAAAAAATACGATCAAATTTACGCTACACGAAATTATTTAAAACAAGATTATAACAGATTAAAAATCAGTTGATAAAATAAATTATACGAAATTGTAGAAAAAAATACAAATAATAATACAAGATAATATGCACTATAGACTACATTAGGTATTAACATTATTTTTCAAGTTATTTACAAAAACTTACTTTGTGTCCATTTCCCAAAGCGGCATGAAGAAAATAATTCAATTTTGAAGTTAAAAAATCCATAAACAAGAAGGAAAGCGAAACAAAATGGAAACAGACGGAACAGCAAACTAACGAAAGCATATAATGAGCCAATTTGCAAGACAATATTAAATAAAGTATCTTTATGAGAGAGTGGTAAAAATAAATTTATTCCAAAACCAAACTTGTAACTTCAAACTATCGTAAAGTGAATCGTACTTGTATGCGCGCGCATCAATACACGCTGGTCTTCGACTGCCTGATTTCTGATGCATAGATTAACGTACAAGATGGCACATTTCCATACAGCGTAATGGTAATGCGATTGCGATCGTAGCGCCTTTAGTGACAATGGGGAAGAAACTCCCCATCCTTGAAAAATTTTTATCATTGAGCATCTAGCTTATTCTGATCTTTCTTTTTTTAATGTATCATGTTTGGTTTACGTTTTCAAATAGAATCTTCACCACGGAGTAAAAGAGGTAGAGGGAAACTTAAGAGGGCTGGTCACTCAGATTCGGAATTCTCCTCCGTAATGTTAAGTCTATGGGCATTGGATGCATTCGTATATTTAAAATATCCCCTATGGAAATTAATTTTTTTAACTTCTATTTTTTGTGTACTCTTCCTAAAAGAGGTCTCTTTTTTTCTTAGTTCTCAAAATATTTCTAAAGTATAAACTTAATTTTATATGAAGTGTTAAAATCTTACTCACAGTTCGCCCGCTTTTAACACATAAAATTTTAAATGCAGCATAGATTTTAGAAACATTTTGAAAACTAAGAAAAAAAGAAACATCCTTTAAGAAGAGTACACAGAAAGAAGATGTCAAAAATATGAATTTCCCGAGAAGATATTTTAAATATACGAATGCATCAAAAGTCCATAGACTTAACATTACGGAGGAGAATTCCGAATCTGAGTGATCAGCCCCTTAATAGGCATTACTCGCCGAAAACGCAGGTTACATTTTGGTAAATAATGAGGACGCTACAATCCGCATGTTGGCCATTCTTTTAGCTGAATATCATATGATTGTATGTACAAGAGCGGTACGTTAGAATTAAAAAATATTTTATGTTATTCGTTTATTTTTTATTATTGATATTACAAAGCATAAATTAAGACGTGGTATAAGTGCTTTGTTCCTGGATTAAAAACAGGTTATACCAGTGACATAAAAAAAGATAAAGCGAAGGAAAAATAAAATTGAGCTTGTTCCGCGCTTTACAGGTGAGAGATTTTTTAGACTTTAATATAAAGCTATTTACTTGTAATTATGTTTAAATTGAGAAATTTTTATCTTAAATCGATCTTAGTGTATATCTTTTTTAAATGTTATACTTAATGAACACTAAAAATTGCTGTTAGTAATTGATATGTACCTATCTGTCAAATACCATTTAAATTGCAGAATTTTGTCATGTCAAATTCTATGAAAATGGAATCAAAACTTCAAAAGAAATTAATAAAAGTTTCCTTCATTCTATTAAATCCTATCATACGTAATTAATTCAATGATATCCCATGATAGGTAATTATTCTAGGTTGCCATGGTGATTATGCTATTAAATCCTATCATACGTAATTAATTCAATGATACCCCATGATACGTAATGATTCTAGGTTGCCATGGTGATTATTCTATTAAATCCTATCACACGTAATTAATTCAATGATATCCCATGATAGGTAATGATTCTAGGTTGCCATGGTGATTATTCTATTAAATCCTATCACACGTAATTAATTCAATGATATCCCATGATAGGTAATGATTCTAGGTTGCCATGGTGATTATTCTATTAAATCCTATCACACGTAATTAATTCAATGACATCTCATTATAGGTAATGATTGTAGGTTGCCATGGTGATTATTCTATTAAATCCTATCACGCGTAATTAATTCAATGATATCCCATTTTAGGTAATGATTCTAAGTTGCCATGGTGATTATTCTATTAAATCCTATCACACGTAATTAATTCAATGATATCCCATGATAGCAGGGGCGTAGCTACCGTGGAGCAGTTGGAGCAGACTGCTCCAGGCGCACGAATCTTAAGGGCGCAAAATTAGAAAAAGCGAATTAAAGATTTCTTAAAATATTTGTATTTTTTTCATTATTAATCAGACATTATAGATGAATCTTGTTACAGTCAGCGTATTCCTATGATATTTTACCTTGTGTTTAACTTCAACTATTTCGATTTAAAATATGTTTTCATACACAGTTGAAAGAAATTACTTCTATTTAGGAAGTTTCAATTTTAATTCATACCATATTGCAGCCTCAAGTAACTTCTCCAACAGCGTTTCAGCATGTCTGATTATTTTCTGTAACTTTTCTGCAGACGACCGTTGAAGATCTTCAGATTTTAAAGTAATCAAAACTTATTTAACAGGGCTCTCATCGGTCACTTTACTGGCTACCGCTATTTCCAAAAAATAATCTTTCTGGTACATTTCTATTAAAAATGTTTTAGAAATTTATCATGGTGATTACAGTGCGTAAAGATTACAGTGCGTAAATAATGGTAGCCAAAGAATTCACCGCTGAGAAACCCATATGTACGATGTAACAGTAGTAATTTACGATAATTATTTTACGATTTGAAAAAAAAAATAGCCTGACAAGTTGAAGAAAATTATTAACCATTTTACAGACGAAATCCAAGAAAACGAAAATTTTGAAGGGTTTTTTTGTTTGTTTGTTTTGTGGAAATTAAACATGCATTAATACAGATTACAAAATAATAATAAGAGCTGGATTTAAACATATTCCACATCAGCTCACGGCGACAAAATTTAGACGGGGCGGGGGAGGGGGTAAAGGTAAGCAGCAACTTAAATTTTGTGAGTATTGTTTTTGAGATTTTGAAAATATTGCAAATGACAAATGCAGAATCGATAAGCTTCAAAAAGAGAGAAAAACTTAAGTACCCAATTCAGTGTTCCTTAGGGCCTGATTATAGTCTATGCAAAATTACACCACTTTTTGGTAACAATATTTTTCCGCATTAAACCTTATTTAATCGCATAATTTTAGGATTAAATAAGGCAGACTGACCCGCCGGGCAACCGACCTGCAGTCTGTGCGCCCTAAACCAGGTAAAGCTGCTCCCTCCCTTACGTGAAGGTAATAGTTTTAAAATTTGCTATACGCATTACATATGAAAAATCTTAAATCATTTAATCTCTCTATCTCTCTATTCTAAAAAAAAGTAACTACCGCTGTCACCGCCGCCGGTTTTGAATTTTTTGTGACCGGAGGTCTTTCTTCGTTAATATTAAGAAAAATAATGCATACAAAAATATGAAAATTGGTAGTATTATACAGAAATGTTTGATAAACACGCTGATGCAGACAGTTTTCAAATCGAAGAATTATTTTAAGAGATATTTAATGCTAAAGTTGGACAAAATCGTTCCACTAAAAAAGTTTTATAGGAGCAAAAACTATTTGTGGGAATTTAATCATTTTTAGATCATTTTATACGTTTGAAGTTCCCGGTGTGCAGATCGTATTTCTTTTTTTAATTTGACTAATTTTTCGAGGTTTTATTTCTATTTTAAATTCAAATTTTCAGCATTTCTAGAGATATTTTTGACAGATTTTAGAAAGTAATATTAATTTAAACTGTTGCCAACTGTATAAAAAGCGGAAACAATAATGTTCGCTTCAAAAAAATATATATATATATTTATACGTGTAAATAAATTAAAAATTTATTTACACGTGACTATTATAAACAGAAAAAAACATTTGGAATTAGAATTAAATAATTATGTACAAAAAGCAGGAACTTATTAAAAATTACGTCATAAAAACTATAATTACACGTGAATTTTAAGACAGAAAGGATTTTGTAAAATAATAAATTTATTAACATGCGTTAGAAGTCTTAAATAGGAGAAATTACGTCATATTTACGTCACATTACAGTTATTAAATAAAATTTAGGTAATGATTCTAGGTTGCCATGGTGATTATTCTATTAAATCCTATCACACGTAATTAATTTAATGATATCCCATGATAGGTAATGATTCTAGGTTGCCATGGTGATTATTCTATTAAATCCTATCACACGTAATTAATTCAATGACATCTCATTATAGGTAATGATTGTAGGTTGCCATGGTGATTATTCTATTAAATCCTATCACGCGTAATTAATTCAATGATATCCCATTTTAGGTAATGATTCTAAGTTGCCATGGTGATTATTCTATTAAATCCTATCACACGTAATTAATTCAATGATATCCCATGATAGCAGGGGCGTAGCTACCGTGGAGCAGTTGGAGCAGACTGCTCCAGGCGCACGAATCCTAAGGGCGCAAAATTAGAAAAAGCGAATTAAAGATTTCTTAAAATATTTGTATTTTTTTTCATTATTAATCAGACATTATAGATGAATCTTGTTACAGTCAGCGTATTCCTATGATATTTTACCTTGTGTTTAACTTCAACTATTTCGATTTAAAATATGTTTTCATACACAGTTGAAAGAAATTACTTCTATTTAGGAAGTTTCAATTTTAATTCATACCATATTGCAGCCTCAGGTAACTTCTCCAACAGCGTTTCAGCATGCCTGATTATTTTCTGTAACTTTTCTGCAGACGACCGTTGAAGATCTTCAGATTTTAAAGTAATCAAAACTTATTTAACAGGGCTCTCATCGGTCACTTTACTGGCTACCGCTATTTCCAAAAAATAATCTTTCTGGTACATTTCTATTAAAAATGTTTTAGAAATTTATCATGGTGATTACAGTGCGTAAAGATTACAGTGCGTAAATAATGGTAGCCAAAGAATTCACCGCTGAGAAACCCATATGTACGATGTAACAGTAGTAATTTACGATAATTATTTTACGATTTGAAAAAAAAAATAGCCTGACAAGTTGAAGAAAATTATTAACCATTTTACAGACGAAATCCAAGAAAACGAAAATTTTGAAGGGTTTTTTTGTTTGTTTGTTTTGTGGAAATTAAACATGCATTAATACAGATTACAAAATAATAATAAGAGCTGGATTTAAACATATTCCACATCAGCTCACGGCGACAAAATTTAGACGGGGCGGGGGAGGGGGTAAAGGTAAGCAGCAACTTAAATTTTGTGAGTATTGTTTTTGAGATTTTGAAAATATTGCAAATGACAAATGCAGAATCGATAAGCTTCAAAAAGAGAGAAAAACTTAAGTACCCAATTCAGTGTTCCTTAGGGCCTGATTATAGTCTATGCAAAATTACACCACTTTTTGGTAACAATATTTTTCCGCATTAAACCTTATTTAATCGCATAATTTTAGGATTAAATAAGGCAGGCTGACCCGCCGGGCAACCGACCTGCAGTCTGTGCGCCCTAAACCAGGTAAAGCTGCTCCCTCCCTTACGTGAAGGTAATAGTTTTAAAATTTGCTATACGCATTACATATGAAAAATCTTAAATCATTTAATCTCTCTATCTCTCTATTCTAAAAAAAAGTAACTACCGCTGTCACCGCCGCCGGTTTTGAATTTTTTGTGACCGGAGGTCTTTCTTCGTTAATATTAAGAAAAATAATGCATACAAAAATATGAAAATTGGTAGTATTATACAGAAATGTTTGATAAACACGCTGATGCAGACAGTTTTCAAATCGAAGAATTATTTTAAGAGATATTTAATGCTAAAGTTGGACAAAATCGTTCCACTAAAAAAGTTTTATAGGAGCAAAAACTATTTGTGGGAATTTAATCATTTTTAGATCATTTTATACGTTTGAAGTTCCCGGTGTGCAGATCGTATTTCTTTTTTTAATTTGACTAATTTTTCGAGGTTTTATTTCTATTTTAAATTCAAATTTTCAGCATTTCTAGAGATATTTTTGACAGATTTTAGAAAGTAATATTAATTTAAACTGTTGCCAACTGTATAAAAAGCGGAAACAATAATGTTTGCTTCAAAAAATATATATATATATATTTATACGTGTAAATAAATTAAAAATTTATTTACACGTGACTATTATAAACAGAAAAAAACATTTGGAATTAGAATTAAATAATTATGTACAAAAAGCAGGAACTTATTAAAAATTACGTCATAAAAACTATAATTACACGTGAATTTTAAGACAGAAAGGATTTTGTAAAATAATAAATTTATTAACATGCATTAGAAGTCTTAAATAGGAGAAATTACGTCATATTTACGTCACATTACAGTTATTAAATAAAATGAACACAAAATAATATTGCAAAACGGTTTAAATTTAGAAATTGCGCTAGACATTTACTGTAAAAGCACTTAGTTTCGCGAGGCTTTAATTTTCGCGATTTTCACGAGCCCATCGTAATCGCGAAAATTTAAGCCTCGCGAAATATATAATTTTTTCGCCTGAAATAATAATAAAAAATCAGAAAATTTTCACTTATCCAAAATTCAATTATTACAGTTACTTAAATAAGGAATAAGTACAGCAATTTCTTGAATACTTAAAACTATTTCTTGAATACTATACAACTACTTCTTGAATAAAAACAATAATACAACTAATAGAATGCAGCTCATTCACTTACAATATTTATACCAGCTTCTTTGAAGTCATTCATTTTTAGATAGATGGGGAGAGGGGGGGGGGGGGGAGAACTTTTCGGACAAGAGGAAGTTTCTTAAATTGCCTTATGCAAAAGGTGTTCTACTTAGGTAGTTTTGGAATTTTTCAACTTTCGGTTCAGTTCATATAAATTCCCGAAATTTTCAACTCGCGAATTCACCGATATCTTCATTTCACGCGAAAATAAGTGCTTTTACAGTATTTGATATTTTGAGAGGATACTTTTCAACTATTTTGTTAGGAAAGCGCAAATAATATTTCATTTCTAACACAAGTATTTTCACGTGAATATTAAAAGAGAAAGAATAGTTTGGTCAAAATTACGTCAGATTAAAAACGATTAATTTAAAATGTCTTATTTAAAAGAAATTTCTTTTCGCTTTGTTAAAAAATACCGGGAGACAAAGATTCTGTTTACTTAATTCCTTTTATATTAGCTTATTTTGAAATGTTTAACTTATTTTACTTAATCAAAGACGAAAACAGCGATTGACATATGTATTTTTGGTACTACTTAGTTATCCCGTCAACCAAAAATCTATCATTCGCCAAACTATAAGATTAAATGCCAATAATGGTTGATCGTAAATGTCACATTAACTTGACTTTAAGCAAGTTACACATGTCTACGTCATCAAGTTATTTTTATTTCAACGTTTTATTTCTATTTTTATTAATGTTGCACTAATTTATTTGTTCTTTCGTTATTTAAAATAAAAATGATGTCAATTTGTATAATTTGGCGAGTGCTTTGGCGATTTATATAATTTGGCGAAATTGGTCGACGGGTTAATCAAGTAGTACCGCAGCGGATTTGGCCTTAAAATTCCCCAGTCAAAGAGAAATTAATAGAAATCCGTTTATAGGGAGATCGCCACTGTTTTTTAAATTATAATTCAATCTTCCGAAATCTTTTTAAAGCCGATCAAATTAGCGTACTTTTAGAGTCTGCGGTGTCTGAACGGGGGGTTGACGAGCGTAGCTCGTAGGGGGCAGAGCCCCCTAGTTCTAAAAAAAAGTAACTACCGCTGTCACCGCCGCCGCCGGTTTTGAATTTTTTGTGACCGAAGGTCTTTCTTCGTTAATATTAAGAAAAATAATGCGTACAAAAATATGAAAATCGGTAGTATTATACAGAAATGTTTGATAAACACGCTGATGTAGACAGTTTTCAGATCGAAGAATTATTTTAAGAGATATTTAATGCTAAAGTTGGACAAAATCGTTCCACTAAAAAAGTTTTATAGGAGCAAAAACTGTTCATAGGAATTTAATCATTTTTAGATCATTTTATGCGTTAGAATTTGCCGGAGTGCAAATTGCATTAATTTTTTTATTTTGACTAATTTTTTGAGGTTTTATTTCTATTTTAAATTCAGATTTTCAGCATTTCTAGAGATATTTTTAACAGATTTTAGAAAGTGATATTAATTTAAACTGTTGCCAACTGTATAAACAGCGGAAGCAATAATGTTTGCTTTAAAAAAAAAAAAAAAAAAAAATATATATTTATTTTTATAATTACGTGTAAATAAATTAAAAATTTATTTACACGTGACTATTATAAACAGAAAAAAACATTTGGAATTAGAATTAAATAATTATGTACAAAAAGCAGGAACTTATTAAAAATTGTCATAAAAACTATAATTACACGTGAATTTTAAGAGAGAAAGGAATTTGTAAAGCAACAAATTTATTAACATGCGTTAGAAGTCTTAAATAGGAGAAATTACGTCATATTTACGTCACATTACAGTTATTACATAAAATGAACACAAAATAATATTGCAAAACGGTTTAAATTTAGAAATTGCGCTAGACATTTATTTGATATTTTAAGAGGATACTTTTCAACTATTTTTGTTAGGAAAGCGCAAATAATATTTAATTTCTAACACAAGTATTTTCACGTAAATATTAAAAAGAGAAAGAATAGTTTGGTCAAAATTACGTCAGATTAAAAACGATTAATTTAAAATGTCTCATTTAAAAGAACTTTCTTTTCACTTTGTTAAAAAATACCAGGAGACAAAGACTCTGTTTACTTAATTCCTTTTATATTAGCTTATTTTGAAATGTTGTTACACGTGTCTACGTCATCAAGTTATTTTTATTTCGACGTTTTATTTGTATTTTTATTAATGTTGTACTAATTTATTTGTTTTTTCGTTATTCAAAATAAAAATTATGTCAATTTGTATAATTTGGCGAGTGGTTTGGCGATTTATATAATTTGGCGAAATGGGTCGACGGGATAATCAAGTAGTACCGCGACGGATTTGGCGTTAAAATTCCCCAATCAAAGAGAAATGAATAGAAATACGCTTATAGAGAGATCGCCACTGTTTTTTAAATTATAATTCAATCTTTCGAAATATTTTTAAAGCCGATCAAATTAGCGTGCATTTAGAGCCTACGGTGTCTGGACGGGGGTTGGCGAGCGTAGCTCGTAGGGGGCCGAGCCCCCTAGTAATTAAAAAAAAATAATAACTTTTTTGAATCATTTTTTATTAATGATTTTTATTTCTCTTTGCAAGGCAGAAGAATTGATTTTTTTTTTCCTTGAAAGTTTCTTTGCTTCAGAGGACCATTTAAATTTTTTAAAACCTAATGTGTATATTCTGTCATTTTCTTTGTGACCTACAGCGACATCGTCTGCCCCAAGAATTCTCAGCCTATCTGGTACCAAACAGCGCGGCCTCTCTTTAAATATACATATACATACGTATTTTATTTTATTTAGTTTTTTGTAAAATCATTTATGAAGTATTTGTTTGAAATGTGTAGGCTTCGTGTATTCGTACAATGCTGTGATTGTAATTTCCCCTATATATATGTGTATTATATTGATTTTTGCGCTTGATGTGCAAAAGTATTTAAAGAATACTTTCGGCGAAGAAAATGTAATTCAAACATTCTTTTTTGTTAAAAATCACATTTTAATATGAAAACAGGACTGTTCAAAGCCGCCTCAAGACTACAAGCCAGACACGCCCTTCATTTACATTCTCATTACATAACTTCAAAATTGAGTCTTGGACTTCTCTCCTCGAGCCAACACCTTCATATTTTTATTGGGATTCTAGAGCTCTATTTTTAAAGCATTTCTTTGAAATTTTTTTCCAATGATTAATACTTATACCCTATACTTAATTTCGACTAATTGAAAATCTAAAGCGCTAAGTACTGGGGCCTTTTATCGTGTTTTCATCTTAGGCCTTGCTCTTAATTATCAATAAGCTCCTTTTGGTCCCCTATAAAAATGGTCCGATTCACTAGGATTTTTTCCCTAACTATTTCTTAGGTCCTCCAGCTACTACATGAATAACAAAAAAATTACTCACACTTCAGCTACCACCAATTTTGAATATTAATCGCCTTCTTAGGGTCCTTGGTGCAGTTTCATTAAAAATTATCCTATAGTCTTGCAATTTTCTTTAGCATAGTTCTATGGTCCTCTTTCTACTTTAGAAACCACTAAAAAATTTCTTTTACTCCAGCTACCACCTTTTTCGAATATTAATCTTCTTTTACGGCATCAAGTTACGTTTACTCACTACAGCCGTGCATAGGCGTAACTTGGGCTCTAAGACTGGGGGGGGGGGGGGGCAAGAATTTTAAGGCCATTTTTTTAAACATTTATACCCTCCCTCCCTATCTCCACCCACATACACTTAAATTAAGACGTCTTTTTTTTACCCGCGCAAAAACACCCAGGTTTTTACTGATTTCGTAGATATTTTCATATATTTTAGTTTATAAAAATATTTATACTCGTCCGAACGTTTTGAAATTTTTGCAGGTGACGTAAATCTCGTCTATGCAAATACTCTAAAAAGTTTCTGTTAAAATACGCACGTTTAGTTACTTTTAGCATAGAAAAAATATCGTCACCGTGAGGCGCGAAGTGACCTCCGTGTCGATATATTTGAAAGGGTTAAAATTCTTATTTTTAAAAGCCGATTATAACATCGATTAGAAGAATGTTTTACTTTTAAGAACATATTTTTGGTTTGTCGGTACCTCTAAAATTGTGCCCTGAAGGTGCGAAACCGCAATGAAACACTCAGATTTTTTATTTCCATCGAATTTTTCACATATTTTATCTTGTAAAAAATATTTTATACCGTCCGAATGTTTCAAAAATTTTGTAGGTTATGTAAATCTGGTCTATAGAGATGCTCTAAACAGAAAAAAAAAGTATGGTTTGTAAAGTAAAAAGTAAAGTGTGTTAAAGTATGGACGTTTTGTTACTTTTAGGGTTAAAAAAATATCGTCTCCATAAAACGCGAAGTGACCTGAGTTCGCCAGTGTATTTGAAAAGGTTAAAATTCATATTTTTTAAAACCATCGATTAGAAGGTTTTAGCTTTGAGAGCACATTTTTAATTTGTCGGTACCTCTAAAACTGCGTCCTCGAAGGGCGCTGCAACAGGACGGAAAAACGCTTCGCGGAAAAAACGAGCCTTTTTGGAAAAAAAAATTCAAAGGATTAACTGTGATATTTTTTTCAATTGATTGCGGCATTTGAGGCATAAGAGTACGATCTTATAGAATATGTCATCCGTTTTTAACTTTACTAAGCAGTTTGACTGATGTAAGTAAATAAATAATGACAAAATACTCCCGAAATTCCTTCTTTTCGAACTTCATTTTCTCCCGATGCATAAATAAGGCTTCTGCGCGTGCGCCATCACTTTTTCCCTTTCGCAAGGGCCGAGATGAGTTATTAATGACAGTGATTTGCGAATTTTAGTTAATAACTCAACTAATCTTTAGAATTTTAAAATTCTGAATCTGAGGTGCATCAGAAGAGACTTTGGGCTACTTTCATAAAAATTGCCAGCTTCGTACTTACGCTAGATTTTGCTAGCTATCGCATACAGACAGACACACACACACACACACAAAGCGAAACTTTTTTTTATTAGTATACAGTGAAATACGTTTAACACGAAAACGCTTAACACGAAAAATCGGTTAACACGAAATGATATAGCGGTCCGGACAGTATACGATGCAATTTAATACATTTTTGTTCTTTTAACACGAAACAAAAATCACGAAAAAAATTTGCTTTCGAGCTAGTTAGTTTAAGTTGAAATCAGAGAATTTCGTGTTAAAACCATTGAATTTTTGGTGAAAATTAGAGAATTTCGTGTTTTTTTGAAAATTAGTTTATGTTTTATGAGCACAATGGCTGAGAATTTGGTGCGAAAACAAACTACTATTTCGCTTCAAATGAAGATGAAGCTGCTTAATGCAGTTGATGAAAAAGATGGACGAAAACAGAAATCTGCAAAGAGTTTGGCATTGCCAATTCTACATTATCAACAATAATAAAAAAAACAGGGATCCCATTACGTTAATGTTTGAGGGCAGTATGTTTAAGCCTGAGAGAAAACGTATGAGAGCTGCTATGCTCGAAGATTTAGAGACAGCTTAATTTATTTGGTTCAAACAAGGTAGATCTCAGAATGTTGAAAAAGACACTTCAAAAAAATATGTCTGATTTTTTCCGCCAAAAACAGTATTTTGTTTACTTGCTTTTTATTCTAATGGTTGCAACTTACTAGTAGTTTAACAGGAAATCGAAATAAAATTTGATGACGTCGAAAATATTTGTGAGTTTTGTTCTTTTTTTAAGAATCTTTTAACGCGAAATTCTGTTAACACGAAAAATTTTCTCGGTCCCCGTTTCGTGTTAAACGCATTTCACTGTAGATTGTCCTCAAATTGGGCGAGCTTTTTTGACATTTCCCCTTAATAATTCATTTGATAATTATTTCTTCTTTTTCATACTGATACACATTTATTAGGGAAAAAAAACAAAATTAGCATACAGGAGAAATTTGAAAGGGATTAATTGAAAAAATAATTCATATGCGACATCTTAATCATCGGTTAAATTTTAGAGCTGTTTAAATCTAGCAACATTAATTGTTCATTTTTTTTCAACTGGCGGTAAACTGTTATAGTCCACTAGTTTCCAGGGAGTTTCCAGATAACTCGTTTTTCCCACTCTTTTCGTTCTTGACTATATCAAAGCTCTGAAACAACCTCAAATGTAGTGTGAAAAAAGTAATTAATTGGGGAGTTCCGAACCCGTTATCAGAGAAACATTCTGAAAGTCAACCGCCATTCTTAGCGAAAAACACTTTTGATACGATACGATCCCACTCATTCTGGTTTAAGATGAATCCAGATAATTTAGCAATCCAAAAATTTAAATTAAACACTGATTTTAATGTTTATTTTAATTCGAATGTTTTTAATTTTTCACATTTTCAAAGTGGGCTCCCCTTGAAGACCAAAATAAAAATATTCAGTATTTTTATATAATGTTTTTACTTTCAAAATATTAAATACAAAATTTCAGTAATTTATAGTATTTTGATGGAAGAATGAAGAAAAAAAATGTCAAGTTTTCTGCTTCGATTTATCTAAAGCATATTTCCTTTTTTACCATATTCTTCAATTGTACTTAAGGCTGGTCTCAAATCCAAAGGGTCAACTTTGTGACACAAGTTTTAATTTTTTTTGTTCGGAAAAGCATGGAATAGGCAGGTGTTGTTATTCAGAAACTATGTAATCGAAATAAGTTTTCCATTCTTTGGTAAACGTAAATGATCTTTCAGAAAATACCATAAATTGGAGTTTTGAACCGAATTTCCGGACGTAAGGAGCAAACCAGCCAGAAAACCATAAAAAAAATCATCAATTATGTATTATTTTATCCTAAAGAAAACAAGTGGGTAAGTGTGATATGCAGAGGATTTCGTTTAATATCTCTTTCAAAACACTTTATCCTTAAATTAACAAATCAAAATTGTTAATAGAAAATTAATAATTCCTTGCATAAATGGCAGCACTATTATATTTAGGAATGCGTCCCCCTGAAAATTATCCACTCCCATATTTCAATTTTTTATATATTATACAAAGTTTAAAACAAAAAAGATATTTCTATCAAGAATTATCGCGTTACGTATATACATACGTACATACAGAACATGCGGGCACATTAGCTATCAAGCTTTGATAGTCTGGGAGTGGGAGATAACAAATAAACGGTAATAAAAGCTAAATGATAATGCATGTATTTAATAAATAGACGTAAGCAAATGGGTAAAGTTTAAAAAAAAAATCATATTAACCATTTTCTTCACGGAGCCCTTGTTTGCTACCCCCCCCCCCCCCGCACACACACACACACACACACACAAATTCAGCTCACTTTAAATTCATAAAATTCTTATTATGTGTTATGAACTATGTCAAAGTTTAAAATCGATCGGTTCTTTAGTTTTCCTAATTTTAGCAAATTCCCGTCAATTGTCTGTACGAAAAGGAATCCCTTTTATGTTTAAAAATCGATTTTTTCATAAAACGGAAAGTTGTGGTCAGGTTTCTTTTTAAATTTAGATTTTACGAATCAGCGTACGAAATAACATCCGGATGCGAAAGAACCAAATTTGTAAAATCAATAGATAAAAAAATCTGTACTGCGATTATGTACAAACATTATAAGTGTTAAAATAAATAGGGTTCTTACTGATTAATACTAAAAAATTAATAGAACTATATTCCAACTATAATATTAACCTAAATAAGTAAATAGCAAAAATTAATATTTTATGAAGAATTAAATAATAATGAATATGTAACATGGTTCATATACTCGAGAACAAATACTATTCCAGCACACTTTTAGATAAGTGCATAAAAATGGCATAGAATAAACACATAAGGAAAATAGCGAACACATTGATTATGTATTTTACAGAAATCTTATCAGATCTTTCATATATAATAAGCGATATATTAAGAGAACAGAGCTTTATTTTTTTCTTTAACTGAAAGAGAAAAAAAAAAAAGATATTTCATTTAATGATAAGAATTTATCATTACAAGAGTAGGAGTCAGGAATAAACTAAGTTAAAATTTAGG
Organism: Maratus speciosus; assembly: GCA_963932465.1. NCBI lineage: Eukaryota > Metazoa > Arthropoda > Arachnida > Araneae > Salticidae > Maratus > Maratus speciosus. The sequence continues at coordinate 81,218,426 of OZ010788.1, forward strand.
AATTCCATACACCCATCAGGCGTCCTTTTGACGAAATTTGAATTTTTACCGTGATCCTTAAGCAGAAAATTGCATTTTTCACGATCTTATGATGAAATTTCGCGTTTTCGCGATTTTTTGACAGAAATTTGCGTTTTTTCGCGATCGTTTGACTAAATTTGTGTCCTTTCCTCGATCTTTTGACGGAATTCGTGTTTTTTCCGCGATCCTGTGACAGAAATTTGCGTTTTTTTGCGGCACCCCTGGGACGAAATTCACGTTTTTCCCGAGATCTTTTGACGAAATTCGAGCTTTTACAGCAATCCTTTGGCAGAAATTTGCGTTTTTTGCGATCGTATGACGAAATTCCGCTTTTTCCCGCAATCCTTTTAGAGAAATTTGCGTTTTTTCGCGATTATTTGACTAAATTTGCTTTTCTTTTTCGCGATCGTTTGACTAAATTCGTGTTTTTTCCTCGATCCTTTGACGAAATTCAAGCCTTTTCTGCGATTTTGTGACAGAAATTTGCTTTTTTCCCGGCGTCCATGGAACGAAATTCATGTTTTTCTGGAATTTTTGGATAAAATTCAAGTTTAAACAGCGATCTTTTGGCAGAAATTTACGGTTTTTGGGATCTTTTAACGAAATTCCGGGTTTTTTTCGCAATCCTTTGACATAAATTTGCGTTTTTTTACGATCATTTGACATAAATTTGCATTTTTTTTGCGATCGTTTGACTAAATTTGCATTTTTCCCACAATCGTTTGACTAAATTCAGGTTCTTTCCGCGATCCTTTGACTAAATTCGCGTTTTTCCGCGATCCTGTGACAGAAATTTGTATTTTTGCCACAACTCTAGGACGGAATTCATGTTTATGTCCAGGATCTTTTGACGAAATTTGCGTTTTTGCAGCGACCCTTTGGCTATAAATTACCGATTTTTTTGCGACCATTTGTCGAATTCACGATATTTTTTGTCAGAATTTTAGTACTTTTTTTTTTTTTTTTTTTTTTTTTTTTAAGGAAATATATTTTTTTTTTCAAGTTGGCAAATTTATCTGCAAGGTCCAAAATAAATCTGCGACGCACGTCACGCACTTTCTGCTACCGGGTAAAAATGTAACTCTTTTTCTTTCCGTGTCACTTGGCCTGCCGTGCAAAAAATGCAATTCTGGTTTTAATTACCAAAAAATTAATTATCTTCGCTTCTGATTGTCGAAATTAAAAAATAAAGACATTTTCTGAAAGAGAATGAAATTTTACGTCGGATGGCATAAAAATCATAGATCGAAAATCGATATTTAAATTTGGTCTTATATAAAAAATTCTGATTTCTGAGTCTGTTTCTGACCGCTGTTTTATATTCTTTGGTTTTCGCCGAAAATTCAATTCATCAGACATCTGCCGCCTTCACAAATGAAGGAAAAGAAAAGATTTTTCTCGATTTTTAACGAATTTCAAAGTTTTTATGGTACGATCGAGATAATTTTTAGAATTTCTGAAAGCTGATTTTTCCCCCCGTCTTGTGGTACTAATTTCGAATTTCTGGGATGAGTAGAAAAGAAATAAAAGCGCCTTAAAGCAATCGCTAGTCCTTATCTGCCGTTAAAATGACACCTGATGGAACCATCGATGGAAGAGATAGTTTTTATAATTCGATAAAAAATGTATGCTTTTGTTGAATCATGAATGCCTATCAGATCTTGTAATTGGGTTTTTTTTTAAATTAACAACGTCCATTAATTACTACTTTTTCAAATTTTTACGATTTGTCGTTTGATGTGAGGTGTTCAGCTATAAGTATGCAAAATTTCAAGTCTCCAACATATATAGTTACGGGCACTGTGACAGATGGACAGACAGACGAGTGAGACGAATAGGGTTTCGTCAGATGAAGGAAACCCTAATGACAATAGTCAGAATCAAAAGATAGTAATCAAGAGATCTATCCCACATGTGCATTTAAATAGTTCTATGAAAATAAAAAAGGAAAAATGGTTCCGCTTTTCTGAAAAATAGAGCGGAGGAAATATTCTTACTTGAGCTTTGACTGCTGCATCAGAAATTACTTCTATGGACGTGAAGACGTTAATTCTGGTTATTTTGAATTATCCAATGCTTATGCCAGTTCGTGCGCAAAATAGCATATAAATGGTTAAATTAAAAAAAATGAAATACAAAGCTGGGCTTTAACTGCAAAGCGATACAAAAACTGTAGGGGCAAAAGGTATTTGCCCTGTTCCTGAAAAACTAGGGGGTATGTGATCCCCACTTGCCCTCACCAGATTACGTCCAAGGGTACAACCGGGTACAATGCGACATGTGCAAGACTAGTCCCTGATGTACGCGAGAGAACGGAATGTGTGTGCATCTGTATATCCAGACGCCATGAGAATTTCTTCAGCTCACCAGTACTGGACTGACACTACGAGTATATTCAAGGAGCGTCACTATAGTCGAGAGCCCTGAGGGCCAGGAAGTTCTTGTTTTGTGCTTATATTATCTTACGAAAAAGGACAATGGTCAGAGTCAAGACACAGTAATCGTGATATCTATTCCCCCTTTTTCCCATACGTGCACCCCCCCCCCCCAAAAAAAAAACCATCCCTGGAGATGAAGAGGAAAATAAGTTTTGTACTTTGTACAAAAAGGAAAAAAAAGGAGACTGAAAAAAAATCTCTTGAACTGTTATTATAGCAGAAGGTTTTGTCAAGACATAAGAAAAATTACTATTGTCAATGTGAAAACATTAATTCTGGCTGTTTTGATTTTGCTGTATCCAATTCTAGTTCAAACCCAAGATAGTAATATAAATTATTAAACTAAAGGGGTAAAAAAAAAGCGAAAAAGGAAATACAGAAATTTGAAAACAAGACAAAAAACTGGAGGGGCAAAATGCATGTTTTGCCCCTGCTCTCAAAAAACTGGTGGGGGGGGGGGGGCATATGCCCCCCCTTGCCCCCGCCAGATTACGCCCATGCAGCCGTGAATTAAAATTCGCGCTACTGTTAAAGGTAAGTGGTTAACTGTAGAGGGATGGGATTTCCTCCGTAAATTAAATATCACGTTAATGTTAAAGGTAATTCGTTAAATTCGTCAACAAGCACCTTCCACTGCTTTGGTGTGCATTCTTTCCTCGAATGCTAGGGGACCAATTTCAACGGGAATTGATTAATTCAACCTAGATTACGATTCAACTATTTTACGATTCAGCTCTGTATTATGAAAATTTGTCTTAGACTTCATTTACTAACATTTTCGAACATTAATGGTGCATTCTTTTCTAAAGGCAATATGTCGGATTTCAATGGTAAATGGATAATTAAGATTAGCTTACTATTCAGCTATTTTCTGCATTGTGAATTTATCTTAGACTTCTGTTACCACCATTTTCGAACATTAATGGAGCATTCTTTTCTCGGCTGTTATGGGCTCTATTTCAACGGAAATTGGCCCATTCAACTTAGCTTACTATTGTTTTAAAGGTTATAGTTCCACCGCCAGGATTCGCATTCTTATCTCGGGTTCTATGGGCTCGATTACTACGGGGTTTATTCATTCAATTTTCGATTGTTTCCGTCGCGTGCGGAATACTCCTGGCATACACTGCCTTTAGTATCGGGGACCCAGGCCACAGTTTCGTTCTGAAAGAGGTTTGTCGGGAACACACTAGACGCTGCCGAAGACAGTGGGCCACCCCTAAAACCATGTTTATTTGAATTACTTATAAATATATATAATCATACAAACTTGATTTTTGTTTACGTTATTATAACGGGCCCGGGCAACGCCGAGCGGGTCAGCTAGTTATATATATATATATATATATATATATATATATATATATATGTATATATATATATATATATATATGTATATATATATATATATATATATATACATATGTAACTTCCAAACAAAATTACACAGAACTTTTTTGAGAGACAAGAGGGCGCACAAACTTTGCTTGCTCCAGGGCGCTGAATATGTAGCTACGCCACTGCATGATAGGTAATAATTCTAGGTTGCCATGATGATTATTCTATTAAATCCTATCACACGTAATTAATTCAATGATATCCCATGATAGGTAATGATTCTAGGTTGCCATGGTGATTATTCTATTAAATCCTGTCACACGTAATTAATTCAAAGGTATCCCATGATAGGTAATGATTTTAGGTTGCCATGATGATTGCGTTCTTTTTAAGATGGAGTCCTATTATTTTCGTATTACTGAATTTAATGTATATAAGCGTAATAAATTTTGTATTCCTGCATTTTTGCATAAGAGTGAGTCTAAAGGGTTTTTAAAATTTGATATTTTGTATGCTCTGGCTTGAAAACATATAGTAATCTAAAATATACTTGTAGCCGTCTGCTATTTCTCTCTCTCTCGCACGCGAGGAGCCAGCCAATAGCAATGAGGCGCATTTCCTCCCCCCGCGTTTTCTGCGGAGAGCTTTTGAAGTCACGTGACGCAGTAACATTCGAACTCTGCAGAGAGCGGCAGATTATTCTGTCAGTGACGATGGCGAATATTTGACTATGTGTTGTTATGTTAATAAAGTTTATTTTTCTACAAAACCTTCTGATTATTTGAGTCACCGAGATATTTTTATCATCTCCCTTCAATCCATTCTCTAAAATGGTGACCGCGGATTTTTGAACCTTCAACTATTTCATAGACCGTCGAACTATTCAACTGTTTCATGGAACGTTTTGTTTAACTAGCAAAATGGCAACTGCTGAAACATCTGCCGTAGTCATTCCACCCTATATCCCTGTGGACCCTACATTATGGTTTCATATGCTGGAAAGCACATTCGAATTAGCTACTCCTAAAGCTATCACTGAGTCGAAAACAAAACATAATTATGTTGTAGCGCATCTACCGCCTGCTACTGCTACTATGGTTCGAGATATAATTATGAGTCCTGATCCTACTGATCCTTATCAGATTTTGAAAGCAAAAGTTATCGAACGTTGCGGAGAAAGTCGTACTTTAGAAATACGGAAACTGCTAGCTGGAGAAAGCCTGGGTGACAGAAAACCAACTGAATTACTTCGATTAATGAAAAGACGGGCTGAAAGCCATAATATCAGTAACGATCTTCTTCTAGAACTTTTTACTCAACAAATGCCAACCACTGTGCAAACGATTCTAGCTTCCATTGAAAAAATTACTCCAGATAAAGCGGCGGATATTGCTGATAGAATAATTGAATTAACGCCTTCCAACATTAGTTCTGTTTCGATTCGAACACCAACAACTGAATCTCAGACACCACCAGCCATTGATATGCTCGTAAAAGAAATCCAAGCATTACGCCAAGAGGTCGCTCATCTTCGTCGTTCAAGAAATGTATCTAGAAGTGATAACCATCAGCGAAATCGTTCTCAGTCCCGCCATAGGAATGCAACATTGTGTTGGTATCACCAAAAATATCAAGAAAAAGCAAAAAAGTGCCTAGCGCCTTGTTCTTATTCGGAAAACCAGAAGCGGGAAGAGTAGCGGCGACGACCTCTCCCCAGCACCTTCTCGTCGCCTTTTCGTTAGAGACAGAAATACAGGTATGTGTTTTCTAGTCGATTCTGGATCTGATGCCTCACTTGTGGCCGCGAATAAAAATGACAAAACTAAGCCTGTTCTTCAAACCTTTCGTGCTGCTAATGGCACAAAAATTAATGTGTATGGTCGTAAATGTATTAATATCAATTTAGGCCTACGCCGAAATTTTACATATTCTTTTTATATTTGTGATGTTTCATGTGCTATTTTAGGAGCTGATTTTTTGCATGATTTTAATTTAAAACTTGATTTACGGAATCGTCGTCTTATTGATTCCACTACCAATTTAAAAGCTCCTGCTATATTAAGTACTTGTAATATATTTTCTGTGAAACCCAATGTTGTAAATGATATATATGGTAAATTATTATTTAAATTTCCTGAAATCACGAAATTACCGGATCCCAACCAACCGGTTAAGCATAATACTATGCATTATATAAACACTAAGGGGCCTCCAGTCGCTGCTAAGCCTAGACGGCTAGCTCCAGATCGGTTAAAAATTGCCAAAGCTGAATTTCAGCACATGCTACAACTCGGTCATATGAGACCTTCTAAAAGTAATTACTCTTCGCCTTTGCACCTGGTGCCGAAGAAAGGATCTGTCGATTGGAGACCTGTTGGTGATTATCGTGCTCTAAATGCACAAACTGTTAAAGAAAAATATCCTATCCCCTGTATCGCAGATTTCACTGCTGAATTACATGGTAAACAAATCTTCTGTCACATTGATCTTGTAAAAGCCTACCATCAAATTCCCATAAATCCTGATGATGTACATAAAACTGCGATTTGCACTCCATTCGGACTTTTCGAAAGCACTCGTATGCAATTCGGCCTTTGTAACGCTTCCTCAACTTTTCAACGATTTATTGATGACGTAATTCGTGACTTAGGATTTGTTTACGCATTTCTTGATGATTTTCTAATTGCATCAAATAATGAAACTGAACATTTAGAACACCTAGAGTTGTTGTTTTCTAGACTTAAAGAGTATGGTCTGTGTATTAATGTTGATAAATGTAAATTTGGCCAATCCACTATCGATTTTCTAGGATTCAAACTTTCAGCTGAAGGAATTGAACCCTTACCTGATCGTGTAAAATGCATCCTAGATTTCCCCCAGCCTTCTACTACAGTGTCTAGAAGTATATAGTGTGGAGATCGCTAATACCGGTATAGCTTTTGAACGCATCCAAAAAATTACATTTTCTTAGGTGGCGCTGCCGTCAAATTTATTGCGTGAATGCGTAGGTTTCGTTTTGGCTTTCTTTTTGTTGTAAACATTTTTAGCGCTATATACAGCGTCTACAATTATTAGAAATTTATGTGAAAACATGTAAATGTATCGAAAATGATGTAAAAACGAGATCCTCATAGTTTTGTTCCCGATTGTGTTACATAATACAAGAACAGCAAACTTGTTTAATTTCGGTGTACCTAAAAATCAGTAGGTATTGTTTTGGTTCTCTTTTTGTTATAAACACTTTTAGCGTTATGTATAGCGTCTACAAATATTGCAAATTTATGTCAAAATATGTAAAATTTATCAAAAATGATGAAAAAACGAGATTATCATTGTTTTGTTCCCGGCTGTGTTACGCAATACAAGAACAGCTAGCGGTCTATTTTCGGTGTATATCAAAATCAAAATCTTTTTGAAAAATGAAAAATAAATAACTAATATAATTAACTAATAACTAGTATATTGTGGCCATCACAAAACTTTCTTCTATATAAATCACGTCAATTAAATCATTTAAATAGTACAAGAAATTACATCAATTTAGCACCAGGAGCGCCATTTCAGAATTTTCTTGGGGGGGGGGGGGCAAACATTTTTTGACGGATGTTATATAGCTAAAGGTAGGATCCAGGGGGTCTAACTCCCCCCCCCCCCCGTATGAGAAACGTTTACTGACTTATGCTTACAATAACAGTAAAAACTTTGAATACGGATACTCAGAACCAATGAAATATTTCGTTTTAGACAGGTTTCCGTCTTAGAAGATAAAATTTTAATATATTAGACATGATTTTTTTTCCTTTTTAGACAGGATTCTATTATAGACAGGTTTCATTTTTACAGGTACCGTCACTGACTGTTAAACCATCCGCTCTATAGTATAGCTCTGAAAAGAGATGTATTAGAGTAAAACTTGTGAAAACGAAACCTGTCTATAACAGCTTTCTTTCTAGAAGGAAAAAAAATCAAATTTCGTTGAAAAAACACTATACAATTATACTTGCTAAGACTAAAACCTGTTTAAATGGAGCTTTTTTCTAGTCCCTTTCGAAGTTTTACTTACACGGGCGCCATTTCATGAGTTTCCTGACGAAGGACAGGGAAAATTTTTCTTTGAGGAACAGGGAACGTGGAAAATTGCACAACTTTCAGAACTGCACAAATCACACAGAAAAAAAAATACCGCACAATAAAACATGCTCTACGTGATTTTGTCTCCATGCCCTTCTCATTGCCCTTTCACAAGCATGTGATTATTCCACAATTTTTTCGCTGTTTTTCTTTCTTTCAAAATCCGCAAAATCAATTCGTCAATGGATCGCAGAAAAAAATCACGAATCTTGAAAATTTTGAAAAAAAAATCTCAAAATGGTCGCTTAAAAAATCGCTAATTTCTTCAAACGACCATGGAAAATATCACTAATTTCATCAGAGATCGCCAAAAGAAATACAGATTTCGTCAAATGATTGCACAAACAGAAATCTTGAATTTTGTAAAAGGATTGTCAAAAAAAAAATCGCGAATTTCGTAAAAGGATTGCCGAAAAAATAGCAAATTTCGTCAAAAGATTGCGCAAAAAATCACGAAAATTTAGTCAAACAATCGAGGAGAAATTCGTCAAACGATCTTGTAATAAGGTCCAAAATTTTGTCTAACTCTCGCGCAAACAAATCACAAATATTATTAGTCGGTGGTAGAAACAAAATCACGATTTCAATAAATGATAGTGATAAGGAATCGTGAATTTTGTCAAAAAAATCACGAAAACAAATATCTAATTTCGTCAGTTAGTCGCGGAAAAATATTGTGAAATTTGGCAAGTGCTCGCGCGAAAAAAAAATCCATTTCGTATAATGCTTTCAGAAAAAAATCGTGAATTCCGTAAATCGATCGCGGAAAAAGTCGCAAATTTTGTCAGATGATCGCGAAAAAAAATCAAGGAATTCAATCAGCCATGAGATAATCAGCCAACGAACGTCATGAATAGGTCACGAAATTTGCAAATTTTGTGATCTGTAAGTATAAAAAAATTTTCGTCAGTGATTTTCTGCAAGTGAAGGTAAAGCGTTAATTTTTTCGGATTGTGTTTTCCTTATTATGAGATAGTTTCATGTTAATCCGATTTTTCAAAGAAATTCTGAATATTTTTCCGATAAAAAAACTACACATTTGAACATTAATGAATACTATGTATATATCTTTATTTTTCTACAGAAAAGGTAAAATTTTTAATTAATACTCATATAAAAAGCACAAATAAATGTACAAAGAATTACTTTCATGTGCATACATATAATTTAAAATTATTTAAAATACATTAGAAAACCCCATAACGTTTTCAGTCATCACAAGACCGTCATCAGTGGGATTTAAATGTTATTATTTTCTTTGTGCTTATTTGAGAATTGGCTAGAAGAAAACTATTGTGATTAGAAAAACTCGTCAATGATTTTGACGAGTTTTCCCAAGATCAATTTGCACATAGCTGAGAAGCAACTGATAAAAAAAAAATTCTCACATGTATTTTTAAAATTAATCAAAGTACTAATTAAAGATATATGTCTCACCTTCAGGGAGTTCGAATAGTAAGGCTTTAGGAAATTTTTTTGATAATTTTTAATTTTTATGCATAAGCATTTATTTAATGCATATGTTTTTATTGCAATAAAATCTGATGAGTTATTTTAGAGTTTCAGCAATTTTCTAATATTTGTTTGAATCTGATATCTGATTAGGGATGCACCGAATATTCGGTATCTATTCGCTATTCGGCCATACTACCGAATATTCGGTTAGGCCGAATATCAAACTATTCGGTTTCCCGAATACTTAAAAAACCTCTTCAAAATATTTTTTTAAACGTTACACAAGTTCTTACTTTTAACTGTCAATTAATAAAGATATTCAGAATAATTAGAATCTTTAAGTAAAAGAGAATGATTTTATGTTATTTGTTGTTTTAAAAATGTCACTTAAAAAAATTGACCATTAATGACGTATCATTTGTTCATGGGAATTAATAAATGTGGAAATGCAAGTTACTGAGTATTGTCTGGTAAATAATCCGTTTCTTGCTTTTTCGCAAACAGGGTGTTTCTAAACAAAATGGTAGAAAATTTCAGGGGTAATAATAAGCATAAAAACAGGCAATTTTTTTTGTCCAGTAAATCAGGATCGCAATTCACTTATACAGTCAGAAATACAGTGTATATCCCCAAACTTTAATTTTCTTTTGATACTTTAACAATAATGAAGGTATTGTAACTATATTGTCAACAGAGTTACTTTAATTTCTGTGAAATATGATAACATGACGAGAAGTGCTGGAAATAGCAACCATTCATATCTAAACAGCACTAAGCTAGACATTATTTTATTAAGAATGCATCTAACAATACTTATACTGTACCACTGGCCAAAATCCAGTCTCTTCCAAGGATATCATCACATTCTATACAAGCAAATTGTGATGCAAATTTCGCTAAAATATCTTAATTTTTATACAGTTATAAACGAAAATTCTGCTACGGCTTGTACACCTTTCATTTTTGATGAAAGAAGTGAAATGATACGTTGCTTCTTGTTCAATATGAGAAAATTCTTTTCATTTGTTTGAATTAATTGAAATCATGGAATTTAAATTTTGTTATTAAAAATTTTTTGAACCATCCTCTTCTTAAATAATAACTCAAAACATACTTTTTTTTAGCACAAAATTTACTTATAAAAATAGTCTTGTTTATCAAAATGGAAGTATCTGTGCTAAATATTATAAAAAATTGTTTAAAATTTAACTTTTTAACGTTAAACACTGAGATATAAAAGTATTTGGCCAGCCGAATATACGGTATTCGGCCGAATAGATACTATTCGGCTGGCCTAATATTCGGTATTCAGCCTAACAGTTACTATTCGGCTGGCCGAATATTCGGCATTCGGTATTCAGACAAAATCACTATTCGGTGCATCCCTACATTTGATGGTTGATAAATTTTCTGAAATATCAAATTCCTTGGGGGGGGGGGCTATTGCCCCACCAGCCCCCCCCTCAAATGGCGCCCCTGTTTATCACCCATTCATATCAAAGTATATCTGAATTTGAAGTTTGATGAAAATTCGTGCCTTAGTTCTTGAGATAGAGCTATAGCGGAAAGTCTGAAAAATGTAGCATAGCAGCGCCACCTGTTGAGTGATTTACACCAATACATAAACAACAATAATTGATATCCAGGTGTACATGGATCTGAAGTTCGTTGAAAATCCAAACATTAGTTTTTAAGATAGAGCTATTGCGGAAATTACAAAAAAGCATAGCAGCGCCGCCTATTGAGCGATTTACACCAAACTGTATAAAATGTTAATTCATGTCAAGAACTAACTGATTCTAAAGTTTGATGAAAATTCGTGCATTAGTTCTTAAGATACACCTATAGTGAAAATTCTGAAAAATACAGCATAGCAGCACCACCTGTTGAGCGATTTACACCAAAATGTCAATTCATTTCAAGGATTAACTGATTCTGAAGTTTGGTGAAAATTATTGCATAAGTTCTTGAGATACAGCTATAATGGAAATTCTGAAAAGTGCAGCATAGAAGCGTCACCTGTTGAGCGATTTGCACCAAAACACAAACAGCACTAATTCATATCAAAGTATACTTGAATCTGAAGTTTGATGAAAATCTAAGCATTAGTTGTTGAGATAGAGCTATTGCGGAAATCGTAAAAAATGCAGTATAGCAGCGCCACCTATTGAGCGATTTACACCAAAATGTACAAAACTTCAATTCATGTCAAGGACTAACCGAATCTGAAGTTTGGGGAAAATCCGTGCATTAGTTCTGGAGATTGAGCTATTGTGGAAATCGTGAAAAAGGCTGCACAGCAGCGCCACCTGTTGAGCGATTTACACCAAAACCTAATCAGCACCAATTTATAACAGGGACTAACTGAATATAAATTTATATTAAATTCTGTGCATTAGTTCTTGCGATAGAGCGCCCGCAAAATTTGTGTCACATACAGACAGACAGACTCACACACAGACATTTTGTAAAAACATGTTTTTTGGAAACTCTGACCCCTAAAACGTGTAAATCCGTCGAAAACCGAAAGTCGAAAATTTTTACGAATCCAATACTTTCTTCTTATAAAGATAGAAGAAAGTAAAAATTTACTAATCGAAACAAAGATATATTTAATACAAAAAAGAGCTTATTCAAAATGCAAACGATAAAATTACTTCATATCATTTACATACATAAGCATGAATTATTTTTTATAATTTCAACACATATATAATAAAATACTTGTACTATAATAAATCTATAGGTTACAAAAAAAAAAAAAAAAAAAAAAAAGTATGCACGGCGATCACAGGAAATATTAAATCCGTTTATAACAGAGCAATCTGAAAGTAAAGTGTTCTGCAGTTCGTACAAATGTGAAATGCATATAAAATATATGCCTGAATTTTCGTTCATTCTTAATATATCGCGTATTACAAGCTAATTTTTTTTTTTACTCTGTTTTTCAAAAAAATTATCTTTCAAAAAATAAGTTTTCCGCATCAAAAATATCAAATACACATAGGATTTCTACACATTCGTTGCAATGAACTTGATCTTAGCGCCCTCTGGGAAAATTGTAATTTTTTGGATATGGTTTCGCTTGTTGATTTCCACACTATATACTTCTAGACACTGTACTTCTACCTTAATGCTGCGTTTACACTATGTGGCCTGTCAGGTCTGTTGGGTCTTTCAGGTCCAAGAATCGAAAAAATTGCGTCCACACTACGGCATAAGAACTTGGCTTGCGCATGCGTATATTTGCAGGTTGGGGGAAGGGAGGGACAGTCGTGTTTGTTTGTTTACGTTCGTATTCGTATCGAAATGAACGTGTCAGAATTGTTTGCGCCGTAATTTCTTTTGCACAGACATTAATTACGTGTAAATTAATAAAAATTACGCGTTTTTCTAAGCTCATTGCCCACAAGGGAAGCAAGAAAATGCAATTGCCCCCTAATTTTCTTTTCCTCTGACTCTGAAAAAAATAAAATTTATTCTTTTCAAACAGTTTAAAATAATGAAACACAGAGAGAAAATGAATCTTTTTTTTTTGTTGTTGTCTGGAAAAGGGGTACGATCCCTCCTTTCCACAAAATAAAAATTACATTTATTTTTCCCTTTGATTTAAGGGGGCAGTTTACCTTAAAATTGGTCAAAAAATTGATTTTTCTTTTTTAATATTAAATGAAAGCCTGTTTAATTGTGAATATTTTGATACCTCATTTTTATCCATACCGTAAATATATCGCGAGGTATTGTAAATTTTGTTAAAACACTCAGCGCAATTACCACACAAATTAAAACTTTAAATGCTTTTTCTCCATTTTCATATTTTCTTCACTTTCATGTTTTAAGGTTTTTTCTGTATTTGAGATAGAGATTTTTAAGCTTTTTTTTGGTGCATGTTCTTTATTACATATGTGATAAATCTGCGCATGGAATTAGCATTTAGGTTTTTTGTTATTTAAAAAAAAAAAAAAAAGTATATGAAGATACGTTAGATTTCATCGTTTTGCACTATATATATATCAGTAAAAAAAATCATAATAAATGTAATATTAGATATGTCTAAAAATCCATGTGCAAGTTTGTGTAGTACACATTTGAAAATCTAAAAAAAAAAAAAAAAAAAAAAGGGCAAAAATATCAATTTTTTATAAAATTTTTTCAAAATGTACTTTTAGTTGAACATTGAAATTCAGTGAGTTCACCATTTGAATCATATTTAAAATAAAGAAAATTGTTGAAAAGGGAAACTGTCCCTTAAGTGTTCAGAAATTACCTTAAACAGGGGTCCAGGAGGGCAGGGACGACCCCCTGACAAAAGAGATAACTGCTTCAATTCTTCATTTAAAAAATGACAGTAGGAGCTTACTTTTGTTTTCTTAATTGTTATATGTATGGTTTGGCTTTAATGTTGACATTATGTTGCTACAATGTGAAATGAATACCAACACTGATGGAAAACCTAATCGAAGACATCACCAGTAATCAGGTTACCACTCATTTCACATTGCAGCAGAGCGTATGATGTTGCTACGGCAACACCACTCTCTGGTGCAACAGTTAACTGCCTGTCTCATTATTTATATTATTATCATCTGTGACACTACCTTCTGAGCAATAAATCTTTAAAACGACAATGAGGAAAAAATTAATTACTTTGACACAATAATAATAAATTCCCGCTGTTTTATAAGGTTGAATACAGAATTTCTTTGGCACATGTAACTGGGAAAAAAAGGAACTAAATGTAACATTTCGTGAAATTTTACTTTTGGACAGTTTGAAAATAAAGCTTTTACTTTATAGATAATGGACATTAATTTCAGAAGAGAAATTATTGTCCTCACCTGATGATAAAACAATATTTTTAAATGGAAATTTACATTATCGCTTGTGGAAATTAAATCTACAATGATTACATGAAAATGACGCCATTTTCTATATACTTTTAGTCGTGATGTTACATTTAAATAAAGGTACTATGGTAACACTTATAGTAAAGGTTTAAAAATTTATATATGAAAAATATGCATTATCTGTTCAAAATGATGCCATTTTTGCATGTGAAAATACAGTGAGTCTGATTTTTAATTGATTTATAAAAATAATGCTCATACCCATTTTCTTTTTGTGGCAATATAAAAGAAAAAGTTGCATTAGAAAATTAAATAACATTTTTTTTAAATTATAAACTATAGCAGATGGTTGAAAATAGGGCTGAGAAATCTGATAATTGTTTTAAATTTGCAATAATTTTACTCCCGTTCTAAAACTATTGTATGGTGTTGTACATGTATAATGTTATCAACATTTAGGTAATTTTAGTCCCCACCCCATCACTTACAATATCATACGTTATCATTCCTCGACACCCACCCCCCCCCCATACACACACACACACCTTAATGAAATCATCATCAATGTTTAAAAATCCTTTTTATTTTTATATGTTTGCGTTTGCATAAAGATATGATTTTACATTTAAACAACTGTATATCAATTAACATCTAACTACACTTACTATTTAAAAAGGTATAAGACTATTTTGATGTAAAGAAAAAATTAAAGCACTAAAACAAAAAACATCGTTTGGATTAAAAAAAAAAAAAAAACTTTCCCCCAAAATATCTTATGACAATCAAACGTCAGGTCCCCCCCCCCCTCCCACACACATTAAAATGATAATTTTATATATGCACAGCCCTTAATTTGTATAAACACTGCAGCAGCAAAAGAAGGTGACATTTCAAAATTCCTCCCACAGTATTTAAAAAACTAATAAGTTGTATTGAAAATACCTTATATTATAAAGAAGCTTTTCTATGAAACCTTTAAACACATAAATGCTAAACTTATTATGTTTGCTTTTCATTACATTGGTTTTTATTTGTCACATATTGTATCCCACAAGGAGTAATAATTCTCCAAAACCCCTTACAAATAAGGATACTGGCTGCACCACTGGTATAAGGAATATACACAAATTATGAAAAATTAGGCATAGATTATGAAATACTCTCCAACAGTAGCCATTAAGAAATTTAATATTTTCATACAATGAAATGAAATATCTAAATGTGCCATTTAAAAACACGCAACTCAGTAAAAATGCATTTTCAGCACTTGTTGTCCCCATAACACTTTTTGATGCATTATATTTATTGAATTTCACATTTAAATAGCACCCTCTATAGCAAACATCATTAGCATTTAATAATTACAATGCAATCACAGTATATTTACAAGTGTGACAAGCTGAATTCATAAATACTTTTCAACCATGTTGAAAGTGTTTTTCTCATTTTATATCTTAGCCATTTTTTTTTTTATAAAAAATAAATAGATAATTAAAAACAATTCTTAAATCAAGGTTTACATGATAGACAAAACAAGCAAATACCTGAAATACCATTTATAATAAAAATATATAGTCAAATAAAAGACAACAAATCTTTAATAAATTTCTTTTATTTGAAAGTACAAGTTACAGAAACAAAATAAAATTTCTTTATATTATAAATATTATTGAATATAATGATTACTACGTATAATAAATGAAACAATATTAATATGTATCATAATGGTCTATGATGATGACAATGTTTTGCAGAAAACTTTATTGATCTGAAGAAAAAGGTATTTATATTTCAATCTGAAAGGAAGATAATGCATTTGTAAAAATTGAGTAAAAATAAACTGTGTAACTAGCTAAATTGTGAACTATTAAGACAGTTTTTTGGAAAGAAGCGAGATAATCATTTAATAACTTTCAGTTGGTATAATAATTAAGAAGTAATAAATAGTGCATCAAAACCAAAAAGCATGTTCTTGACATACCTAAAAAAAAGAAGGTAATATGGAAATAATAGGATTCCATCTTAAATATGACGTAATCAACATGGCAACCTAGAATCATTACATGTCATGGGATATCACTGAATTAATTATGTACGATAGGATTTAATAGAATGAAGAAAACTTTTATTAATATCTTTTTAAGTTTTGATTTGATTTTCTTAAAATTTGAAATAACTTGACAAAATTCTGCAACGATTATATATATATATTAAATTTCAAACCATTTGGTTGGGTATTTTTTGCGCTGTTATATGCAGACAGATGGACAAACCTGATGAAGACTATAGGTGCTTCGTATTTATATAGTTACAAACACATCTAAAAAGAGCTTAAAAAACACTATTTCTGTTTCCCTTTCATTCTGATAAAAATAACATTAAAATGACTTGAAATGGAATAAGTAATTTTTAAGGGAAAAAAGTTGTTTTATTTTTTTCTGTATGAGAATAAATAAAATTGTTAATTTCAGAATGAATGAGTTCGGGCCCACCCGAGCTCGAAGAATGGTACAAAAATCGAGCCCAAGGCCATATCTCTAGTAGTAACACAAGAACACTGAAACTAAATGTTAAACCAACGGCAATGTTCTTTTCAAAATTCTTATTTGCATTTCAATACTTTTTTTTTTTTTTTTTTTTTTTTGGCCTGGGCAACCTGAACCTGATGTCTAACCAAATATGTTTACTTTTTATTTCTTTGGTTGCAGTTTTTTTTTCTTCTGAGGGCACTTTTAATTTTGAAACAAGTTCTGAAACTGAAATTTTTCTCTGAAAAACTGCACCTGAAATCAAGGGCAAAAAGATACCCAATTAGACATGTCCCACGCAAAACAGAAAAAATGATTTAAAAATATTCAAAAGCAAATGATAAATTTGTAAAGTTACCATTGGTTTAATATTAGTTTGCAAGCATCTTTCCATGAGAGTTAACATAGTATAATAAATAAACTTAAAATTTCGAACCCAGAATCAAAATAACATTAATTATTAATAACATTAAAACTCTTCATTTCACGATTTGCATAGTAATATAAAAAATAATTTAAAAATATGGTACTTTTCTGTTAGTCGGCACAGGCGATAAATCAACAAATATTTTTCCTTTGTCATCATTTGCATTGCATTCACTTAATTTTAAATATAAACCATTCACTCATTTCATTCTAATACATATGTCGCATTTAAATACATGCCTTTCACTCATTTTGATTCAATTGCAGAAAAAAAATATATCATCAAAATATTGTTTCTAATTTTCATGTGTGTAAAAAAAAAAAGTGTTATTGGAAAGATTTGTACACGAGTGACATAAAAGTACCAAAAATACTCAGAAGTTAAATATAAGTATTAAATAGCTTAACCAGCATGAGTAATAGTCAGTGTAGAATAATTTAAATAGAAAAAATAAGAGAATATGCTTTCCACACATAGAAGAATTCAATAAAACACACTTATTTCTATTACGCACTATACATAAAGGTTATTTTTCCAAAAAAAGCAGGGGGGGACAACCAAACGCAACTAATGCGCAATATGTTTTACTAATAAACATCATTACTTTCCATATGTTATATTTATAAACTGCATTAATTACAACTAAATAAAATAACTAAACCATACAAGTGATAAATTTTATACCTATGGTCATTTAAATTTCTCAAAACGCTTTTGAACTAAATTCTGATTCAGCAGCTATGAATATTATCATTAACATCTCAAAACTAATCTTTTGAACTAAAAAAAAAAAAACATTTAAAAAACTTTTACTTGCTATGCTCACAATTTCTTAGTTAATTCATATTTAAAATAAAGTATGAAGCTGCAGCTTACTTAAAATATATTATAGGAAAAATGTAAATTTTGTGAGCGAAATCTAAAAGCGTAAAAATCATAAAAGCATGGCTTTATATTTTTTTTTTTGTTTGTTTAATGAATTTTGACCCAAAAATTTAGAAGACTTATTTCAAATTATAGCATTTTATGACACCGGATACGTATTAATTCCAATTTTGATTGTCGTTGAATACTAAGGTCATTCCATGGTAACTTACGTTATAATTTAAAACAATTTACAGCAGTAATTTCAGTAATATAACACCAAAAAATTTTCAAATGTTAAGTTGACATGATTTGTTAATTAAACCTATCCAAAGGCCAATTTGGATAAAAATTACCTAGAAAATGAAAATTACATTTTTTATGGCAACTTACGTTACTTTTTCAGTAATGAACAAAGCTTAATAATTCAGCTTAATAATTATTAATATATTTTATTTAATATTGAAATAATATAAAATGTATTATCTGTGATAGTATCATGGTTTTTATTTGTTTAATAATTATTAAGCTGCATATGTAATAATCTAATGTATTTGATTTAATATTTGTTAATGTTGAACTAATCTAAAATGTATTATTATTAATGTTTTTTTTTTTTTTTTTTTTTTTTTTTTTGTGAAAAAAAAAAAAAAACCGCCGCGGCGAGCGGCCCATCTTTGTCCGCAACCCTTTATTCTTCTACGCTACTCCGACTCTTTTGCGGAAGCAAGATTCCCAGGAGCCCAGCCACGTCCCGAATGAAAGACTCTCTAGCGAAAGCCAGATTGAAAAAAAAAAAAAAAAAAAAAATCAAAAATTGAAACCGGACAAATTTAAAAGAGAAATTACACAAATTAAAGACACCGAAAAGCGGGAAGGGAGGGCTCGGGGCGATGAAGCTACCCGACGACCCCTTGCTTTTTCTAGCTTATTATTAGTCTCGGCGGCGATTGGGGGTGGGCGGGGGGGTCAACCGCCGCGGCGAGCGGCCCATCTTCGTCCGCAACCCTTTATTCTTCTACGCTACTCCGAATACTTACGTTACTTTTTCAGTAATGTCAGTTACCATAATAAATATAACTGGCAGAGTTCAAGAAAAAACACTAAAATTAGGCCATTATCATCTAAATTTATCTTTGAATAGGTTTAATTAACAAATCATGTCAACTTTGCATTGTTAATATTTTTTTTTCTTTTGTCTTTTATTACTAAAATTACTGAAGTAAACAGTTCTAAATGTAACGTAAGTTACCATCGAATGACCCAGTGAATTATAAACATTGATTGAGCGAAACAAACAATATCACTTATTTTATTTTGAAGCTCAGAGCTTTATAAAAATTAATTACAATGTTGACACATTTTAATTAAATTCTAAAATACACCATATGCTCCTGATAATTTCAATAACTTTTACTAATGAAATAAATAATTCATATCACTTCAAAGAATTGTAAATAAACAACCCAAATCACAAAAAACATTAATAATAATACATTTTAGATTAGTTCAACGTTAACAAATATTAAATCAAATACATTAGATTATTACATATGCAGCTTAATAATTATTAAACAAATAAAAACCATGATACTATCACAGATAATACATTTTATATTATTTCAATATTAAATAAAATATATTAATAATTAATATATTAATAATTATTAAGCTGATATTAAATTAAAATTATCCAGGTGTACCAAATGGAAGAAAAAGGAATTAGAAATGGAAGAGATATCATTTGATCATAATTCACAGCTACGAAGCAATATACATAACCATATTCTCAAATATATACATTATTACTAATTAATTACTGTGCTTAAATTGCTTATTTAACACTGTGATCTTATTTTAGACAAATCTGATAAGTTATTCTAGCTTTCGTGTAATTTCAGAATTTTTTTAAGTCTGAGCGACACATTTTTTGCAATATCAAATCCTTGAAAAGTGTGTATAGGGAGGGAGGTAGAGGTTAACTGCTTCCCACTAACAGAATACTCATATACTCGATGTTTATATAAAACATAGTTTACATAAACTACATTTTTTTAATTGATCATTTAACGCCATTTTATAAATTAAAAAAACTAATGCGAAGAAAACATTGATTAAAGAATAAAAGGAATTAAATAATAAATACTGTATTGAGAATAAAGTTTTCTTAGATACAGATTGATTTTGTGAGAAAAATGACGTTATATATAAAAGATAAAACAATGATAAATAAAATACAGAACATGTACTTTTGAGAAAAATGACTTACTTACAATCATCATACACGAATATTATTGAAGATTCATATCTTCAAAAAAAGCATGCAAATCTCATGTAAAAGTCGGGTCAACAGGCAATCGACAAACATTCACATAACTGTTGAAAATGTCCCATTGAAAACATCCTGCAATGTAAATGAATAGAAAAAAAAAGAGTATAATAAACTAATAAAAACAACAAAAACAATGTAGAATGCATTTCAAAATCTCTCGTTCTAAGCAACAGAAAATAAATATATAAAAAAACTACATACTTAAAGTCAGTCATACAAGTTAGTAATACTTTATTTATACGAGAGTTCCTGATTGATGAATTTTAAGTAGAAAACAACAAAACAGCACATAGTCCAAGAGCATCAGACAATCCACTTTCTTGCAGAAGATCACAAATGGTAGTCACTTATTATAGAAGACTACACACCTGCGATATCCTGAGAGCAAACTTGGTAAAATATGTATTTATCTTGGCACCAGCAGATTCTAATCTCTACTTCAAGTATAACTTTTATAGGTTTGAAAGTTTTTCAAACTCTTTCTGAAAAAAAAAATAATTTACGAACTTTTCAATCGTAAATCATCTCTTGTGGGGAAGTGGAGAGAAAAAATTCATGTTCTAGATTTTACAGTTTTAATATACTACTACTGATTAATTATTAAAGAAAACTACAGAAAGATAAACATATAAGATAAAATTTTAAAAAGAATAAAGGATGGTTTATAAATTATTAATAATAATTACAAGTAAAAACTTTATTTAAAAACAAGTTTGTTCAATTTAAAAAAAGTTAAATTTTATATGTCATTAGAATTTTTTTAGGGGGAGGATAAGAAGCTAAATACA
This sequence comes from Maratus speciosus, assembly GCA_963932465.1. Classification (NCBI taxonomy): domain Eukaryota; kingdom Metazoa; phylum Arthropoda; class Arachnida; order Araneae; family Salticidae; genus Maratus; species Maratus speciosus. Next base: position 81,239,595 of record OZ010788.1, read on the forward strand.
ATTCAAAGTCTTCATATTACTTTTTAGATAGTACCGTATCATTGTAAAAATTAACACATTTAAAACTGATTAATAATAATGTAAATCATGTATGCAGAGTTTGCTATGATCAGTCAATTATATAAGAATAATAGAGAAAACTTTGGAGTTAATTCAAAATTAATTCTATGGTTAAAAATTTGTTGCTAGTTTTAGGATAAATTAAAAAATTGTCAGTACTAAAAATGCGTTGAAATAGAATATCAAATAAATGCCTGAAGGAAATGAAACTATTTATTCACAAAAAAGGGATTACCGTACATTATAATAGAATGACAACCGTATTATATTAATTTGTATTCATATACTATCCAATTTGTTTTAAATTCATGCATATGAAACCAGGTTAATTTTAAAGAATTTGGAAATGAGGAACATAATTATCTATTAACAAATGCATAGGCAGTGTTGTATGTAAATACAGGAAGATGCAAATTAAAGAATTTACGAATACATAGTTTTATAGAGTTTGGTAATATTAAAAAGTAACATAGTTAACAAATTAATTTTAGTAGCGTAGTATGTAAATACATGAAAATAGTAACTTACGATTGTATAGCTTTATAAAAGAAACTTCTACAGTTATGAAACAATGTAAAGAAATGTTAAAAAACATCTGAAAATCTATTACGTACCTTTAATTTGTAAATCCCTTATTAATTTCAAATAATCTTTAAAATCATAAGCTGTCGTCTGCTTCTTCAATTATTTAAAATGGCGGAATACAGAAAAATGAAGCACGCTGATTGGTTGGGTCTAGTATTTTAAAGCCAAGGCCTAGACCACAGAGACCAAGCCTCGCAGACCACGCAGACCCTCCTAAACCAGGCTAAACCCACGCCTGGCAGACCTCGCAGACCTTGTAGACCTGATAAGCCATAGTGTAAACGCAGCATAACTCAACTAAGACGCTACTTAGGTCTTTTCAATTTTTATCGACGGTGCATTCCCAAAGCTGCCGATATTTTAGCTCCACTCGTTAAATTCTTAGAAGGACACAAAAATAAGAAAAAACATCCCAGGTCCAATGCTAACAAAACTGAGCAATTACAATGGAACGATGAAGCCATTCTTTCCTTCACTGCTTCAAAAGAAGCTATAGCTCGAGCTACATTATTACGACATCCAATTCCTGGCGCCCAGCTAAGCTTATGGGTCGATGCCAGCAATGTCGCAATTGGTGGATCTTTAATGCAACTCTCCGAAAACCAATGGGAACCAATAGCATTTTATTCGTGTAAATTAAATAAATCTCAAAGAAATTGGTCTACTTATGATCGTGAATTATTTGCTATTTATTGTTCTATAAAAAAATTCAGGCACATGCTAGAAGGTCGGAATTTCATTATTTATACAGACCAAAAACCCCTTACATTCGCATTTCAACAAAACCCTGATAAATGTAGCCCACGTCAATTGAGACATTTAGACTATATTTCACAGTTTTCTACTGATATTAGGTATACTAAAGGCTCTGACAACATTGTGGCCGATGCATTATCTCGAATTGAGATCGATTCAATTTCTCCTAATGTGTTAGATTTTAAAGAGTTTGCCACTGCTCAGACAAATGATGAAGAGCTAAAACAACTTCTCGAATTTGACACCACTTCATTAAAATTAGAAAAACATTATTTTCCACTCGAAGATGTACATTTATATTGCGATATGTCACAAAAACATCCTCGACCATTTGTTCCTAAAAGTATGCGACAATCAGTTTTTTCAACCTTACATTATTTCCCACATCCAGGTATCTCAGCTTCATTAGATTTAATTTCTAAACGATTTGTATGGCCTCGCATGCGTAAGGACATAAAATCTATGGTTCGCAGCTGTACGAAATGTCAAAAAGCTAAAATCTTTCAACACACCAAATCACCAATTGGTACATTCTCTGAACCTGATGCTCGTTTTGCCCATATTCATATTGATTTTATCGGACCCTTACCATCATCCGATGGCAATCAGTATTGCATGACCATCATTGATAGGTTCACGAGATGGCCCGAAGTTATACCTACATCTGATATGACTGCAGAAACAACTGCTCGTACATTGATACACAGTTGGATCTCCAGATTTGGAACCCCTGTTACCATCACTACTGATCAGGGTAGAAATTTTGAGCCCACTCTTTTCAAAGAGCTTACAGATAGATTAGGATGTAAACGCACCAGAACTACAGCATACCATCCACAGTCTAACGGTTTTATTGAAAGATTCCATCGCCATCTTAAGAGTTCTCTTAAAGCTCACAATCAAATTCAATGGACTGAAATCCTCCCCATTGTCTTACTTGGTTTACGCACTGCTCTTAAAAATGATATCCAAGCGACATGTGCTCAACTTGTTTATGGCACAAATATCAGACTACCCTCTGATCTCATAAACACTGAAACTATAAATCAACCACCTACTCTTACATACGTGACTGAGTTAACTGAAAAAATGAGAAAGTTAAATCCCATTGCCACTGCAATGCACGGCAATCCTAAAATTTATGTCAATCCATCATTAAAAACCTGTTCACACGTGTTTCTTAGATCAGATAAAGTCAATCCTCCCTTATCACCCCCTTATACAGGACCTCATCGAGTGATTGACAGGTCTGAGAAAACGTTTGACTTGGAATTAAACGGGAAGCGCTGTACTGTATCTATTGATCGCATTAAACCTGCGTATCAATTAGCAGATTCTATTTCACCTTCCCAACCTCAAAAACAAACTGAGCCCATAAATTTTCCAACTACTCCTGTTGAACACCCTACCACCAAATCTGGTCGTAAAGTTCGTTTTCCGAAACATCTCGTTACTGATTATATTGTTTAAAACATTTGATGTTTATAGTGTGCATATTATTTCCTTCTCAAAAGTATTGTTTTTCATGTAATGCATAATATATTTTCTATTTTTTTTTGCATCATATGTACTTTAATTTTACTCAAGACCTTTCTTATGTATCTTATTAATTGCTACCTTTTTGTAATCGCGACTTCGTCACTGGGGGCATACTCTGTAGCCGTCTGCTATTTCTCTCTCTCTCGCACGCGAGGAGCCAGCCAATAGCAATGAGGCGCATTTCCTCCCCCCGCGTTTTCTGCGGAGAGCTTTTGAAGTCACGTGACGCAGTAACATTCGAACTCTGCAGAGAGCGGCAGATTATTCTGTCAGTGACGATGGCGAATATTTGACTATGTGTTGTTATGATAATAAAGTTTATTTTTCTACAAAACCTTCTGATTATTTGAGTCACCGAGATATTTTTATCATCTCCCTTCAATCCATTCTCTAAATACTGTTACATTTTTCCATAAATATTTATGAAGTATTCTGGAAAATAATCTTAATTGTATGTAAAAAAATCGGAATTTTTTGTAGAAATTAAGTCGGGTCTGATTTTTTTTTGCAAGGGACGGGCCGGCCTTGTTTTCACTGCTTTTTGCATGGGGCCGGCCAGGGCGTGAACTGCGAAAATACAAACGGACCAGGCAGGGCCGAACTTTTAGTTTTTTCCATCCGCCCGGTCCGGGCCAAGCCTAATCATTTCTCTTTTGGGACGGGGCGCGCCCGGGTCTGGAAATTCCGGTCCTCTACCCCCTTCCCCTTCCTCCTTATAAGTAAGATTATATTAAAATCAAACCTTACGACTTTTGAAAAAATTAGTTCCTGAACAATGACCTATAATTACACGTTTTCTTTCCCAATTAATTAAGATTAAAATTTGTTTTAATTCTACATTTATTAATCGCATTTATAAAATATACGCGAGATTAAGATTTACTTAAAAAAATATTGAATAATAATTTTAACTTTTAAAAGTCTTAAGTCCATTTATTTCTTCCTGGCAGAATGATTCGTGATATTCAATGGCCTGCCTTCGCTTTTTTTGTCAGAATGATCTCTGATTTTAAGTGTCTTAAGAAGCAATCAAAAAGCCAAGTGCCTTTAAAAAAATATGTATCTTATGAAGAAAACTGTAATTAATCAGATTTCTACTTGTACGACTTTCTTAAAATTCAAATCTTCTATTAAAAAATTTTTAAAAATCAGTGCTTTTCCCACTGAAAAGCATTGTAGAACAATCGACCAATAGCCTACATTGTACGGTATCGCCACCTAACGGGGGAAAATCTGCATAGCAAAACTTTAACATTAGTTTCGCCTCCACCTCTTTTACTCCGTGCTTACACCGATACACGAACATAGAATAGATTTTCTATTTTATATATCTAATATCTATATGTTCACGCACGGATGCGAATTTGGAATCTTCCCTCGATTCACGCACTTTTGGCGAGATTTTTTGGCGAGAAATGCATTTTGAGATGAAATGAAAAATATGGAACCGAAGTAGCGATCGTGCGCGAATCGAGGGAAATGCCCAAACAGTTATTGTTATTATTTCGCTATCGCTTGTGGCACGGCACATTTTCGGTTGGAATTTTATTTACTAGCGTCTCGGTGTAGCTCCGCTCCCTATGGAGATCGTAGTGACTGGATTCAACCAAGTCCAATCGAAGCTAGATTTGGCGAAGTATTGCTAGTTTGGTGAAGTGTTGCTAGTTTCGCGAAGCATAAATGTTATATCGAAAACAATTTACTAGAAATTTTGAACACAGATAGAACCTGAATGGGTGATGATGTTTATTATATATTCCGATTTCGGAAATTTCAACTTGTGGTTTCCAAAGGGTTTCGCCTCCCCCCCCCCCCCTCACGGAAAAGTAACATTTTTGATAATGTGTCTTCTAATTGTCATAAATACTTGCATTTTGTAGGCAGGGATATTCTGAATAGAATCATACTTAAATTTGAAAAATTCTAAAAATATATATATACCTTTGTTTCAGAATTAAAACGGTCATAGGCACTAGAAATTTTGAATGAACAAATAACCTTAATAGTGATGCGAAAATACTCCAATTGAAATTTTAATGAGTGGGGTCCAAAGAATGTTTTCCCCTCCCCTCCCCTGATAAAAAAAGTAACACTTTTGTTTATTACCCTTCAAATTTTCATAGCATATATACTATTAAGTATTTACCTGCATTCAAAATTTAAAATACCTTTGATTATTCGAAGTCATACCACCAAAACTTTTTTTTAATCAAGGAGGGGGGGGGGGGGTTAGATTATCTTCTCTTAAAGTTTTAAATAAAGTAACACTTAAACAGGATTACTATTCAAAATGTACCTGCCTGCAAAATTCGGGTATCAATGTCAATCTAAAAAATAAAATTGCATTTTTGGGGAGGAGGGGGGTTGATATCCAAGAGCCTAAAATGCTGTGCATGAAAGTGGGAAATAGGAAAAAAGGAGGAAAATCTTTTCGGTCCATATGATGGCGCCAAACTTTTAAAATTTTAACAGTTTAACAGACACATTTTAACAGTTATTTATGGGATAAAATGAAATATAATTGTACGTTGTTATTTTCTTTTCATAGCTTAGAAAGCATTAAAAACAAATTTAAACTTTTAAATCAAAAGTGTTGCATAAATAGAAGAAAATATTCTATCCAAAAACAACATTACGAAACTTCCTTTTTCTTTTAAAGTCTAAAAAACTTTCACTCTGGAGAGATACTTTAATCAAATTTATTTACACGACTTTCATATGATTATAATATAAGCTTCCCTTTGATTTGATAGATCTTTTGCACAGCAATTCAAAAAAAAAAAAAAAAAAAAAAAAAAAAAAAAAAAAACCTCCAAGGATTTTAGTTAGACAAAATATCTCATTATTATTTTTTCAAGATTCCCCCCCCCCTCCCCCACCTTATATGCTTCCAATATTTTCTTTGCATTTTTGCATCAATCCAGAAAATGACCAAAATTAATTTTAAAAAGGTGGAATTCCACCTTTAGGAGGAACACTTTCATGCCTGAAAATGGTATCATTTTTGAGAAGTGTTTCTGTACCTTAATAGAAGAAATATGCGATTTTATTGAATTTTTATTCGTAGGTACCACGGGTCACATAATATTTTGAGAAAATTTTAGGAAAGAATTTTTCTAGTGTTTAATAATGCACAAGAAATTAAAATCCTATCTTCCAACCTACAAAGATCATGCCGCATACAATTGTTTTTGCTGTTTATCTAAAAACATGCTAATTTGCCCTGTTTTAAAAATATTACCCAATTACGGAAGATTAAATTATAGCATTTTAACTATTTTTAACACAATCAACTGATTGATAAATAAATAATGAGAGAAGAATTGTAGTATAGAAATAGTAGAATGTGTAGAATTGTTGTAGTGAAAATTTGTGAGTATGAAATTATCGCTGTATTAGTATTATCTGCCATCGCCATCTTCGCTCAAAAAAACAACTAACCTAAACAGACTTTTCAACGACAGCGCGAGCGAGCGCTTGTGCTTCGTCTGAAATACTGCAATCTCAAAAATAACTAGCGCCAATTCCTCAGCCAAGAGGTGGGAGAAAAATCACCATAGGGAGCGGAGCTACACCGAGACGCTAGTATTTTATTTGCGTTTTTCGTGTGTCAATAACAATAAACCTTTTTTATTTTTTTTCTTTTGTGTGTTCGTGCTGAAGAACTAGCGATGTTATTGTATCAAGAAGCGTCCTTTTTAAAAAATATTCTGACACAATAAATATCTTTCAACTAACTGACACATTGAAGACTAGAATCAGAAGATTTCATGAAATACTTTTAAAACATACAAAGTTAAAGAATTGTTTATTAAACATAAACATTTGTCAATGATTAAAGTAAATTATTATTCTTAAATTTTGCTTTCCAATGTAACCAATAGGTTTTTTAATATTATTAGTAAAATTATAAATAAAATATGATTGGAATATTAACCTTAATATAACTTTTTCCCCAAAACTTTGGAAATGAATGTAGTTACTCCCTTAGTGTTGATTTTAGAAAAAAATGGCCGCGGGGCGGAAATTTTTCAAAAAGGGGACACTATTTTACTACTAAACACTATATTAAATTTTTTTAAACAGGCCGGGTGAGCAGAATAAAGACAATTTTTGCTATAATGGTCTGAACCAAACTGATAAAAAAATTAAGCGGGTCGACCGACACAATACAACAAATTGGAAATAAACTACGCTGATAAAATAGAAACAATTTTCAATGGACATGACTGGTATGAGATTAAGTACAAATATGCTGCATGAGCTGATGCTAGTTTCACAACATCAATACAGAAATATAATATGTCCATTTTAGAGATTGGCATCGGACAGTTAGATGTGTGCGAGTCAGTGTTGAATTTTTTCAGCAGACTCTGGGAGTGCCAAAATCAAGCTTACATTTTCTCTACATACTCGGGCCAGGTCGAGCTATAACTGGACTTAATTAATCACAGGACGTATCAATGCAATTTATTTTGTAAAAATAGTAATAGCAATAATGAATTTCAGTTAACAAAATCTTTAAATATGTATTATAATAAATTAGAGAATTTAAAAAAAAAAAACTAATTTTAGTTTCTTCTATCTTTACAAGAAGAAAGTATTGGATTCATGAAAATTTTTGACTTCCGGTTTTCAATGGATTTATACGTTTTAGAAGATCCTGAACATGATTTGATGGTTTTTAGAAAATGTCTATCACTCTACGAGTCTGACGTTACTTTATAGGTAACTTTAGATAAAGGAAATCATCCATTTATTAAATATAGTGTTAATATTAAAAGTAATTCGTGAAATTTACACGGAGAGGGGGGGGGGGGTGCACCTTCCACTGCTTGGGGGCGCATTCTTTCCTCGGGTTATAAGGGCCCAATTTAGATTACAATTCAGCTACTTTCTGTATTATAAAATTTTATCTTAAGACTTCAGTTGCCAAAATTTTTGAACATTAATGGTGCATTATTTTTTCGGGTTCTATGGGCTTGCTTGATTACTACGAGAACTGGCCCATTCAACTTGGCTTTCGATTATCTCTGGCACATGCAGAGCACTTCCGGTACATACTTGCCTTAAGTTGCGGGGAATGCAGTTCACAGGTTTCTTCAGAAGGAGGTTTGCTGGGAACACACAAGACGCTGCGGAAGATAATGGGGCCTCCAAAACTAGGTTCATTTATTTAAAAGATTTTCAAAAGATATAAAATCATACAAACTTGAGTTTTGTTTAAGGTTATTATAATGGGTCCCGGGCAACACCGGACATACAATATAGATTCAACTATACAGGGTGTTCCAAAAGTACTGAAAGATGCTTCATGAAACACACAGGAAATTCAAGAAATGATAGAGGATGCTTCACGAGATCGAATGATTCAATTATACTTAAGAGGCTACTTCACTAGTGCTGTAAAAGTAACGACTAAATGAACACCCATATGTATTCGTTACTTTCAAACACACTACCCATTAGAAAATATTTGTTACTCATTACTCTTTAGAAAACGGGTATTAAAAATTATCCTAAGTACTAGTACACATATATTCGATGTATTTTCTAATTTTCTGAGTGTTTTTTTTTTTTTTTTTTTTTTATTATAATTAGTTTTAACTGTTCCTTAAAATAATAGATAAAATCTATATGGATGCTTACACTAATTTAACATTTCATAAAGTATGAAACTGGGCATTCAAAATACTGCATGTGAAATATATGGTCACAAGACTACAGTAAATATAATTATATACCGTATGTGAGGTCTTTTCAAAAATTTGTTACCGTTACATAGACCCATAATAAAATTTTGTATGAAACCTTTCTATAACAGAAATCTGTGTAAAAGTGGAATTTTACCTTGAATTGAAATATTCCAAGATCTGATTTCCATAAAAATAATACAATGAAATGCATCTACTAAGATGAAAAATTTCTCTGAAACAGAATTCCTTAGGGATTTCTCACAATTCTGTCTTCGTAAGTATTACTATATGTATTAAAGAAAAAAATAGTAATTGAGTATATTAATAGAAATATTCACTGCTTACTAAAACCAGTAAAATATGACAACTGAACGTGTCTATAACAGAAACTAGCATGAAATCGGTTCTCAAAACATATTTACCTCTGCTCGACATTGCAAAACTTTCTGACACATTCATATACTCAACTAATGCATAAACTCATAAATTTGGCAGTGATGTGAATGATATGGAATCGAATAGCGTTTTTTAATTTTTTGATAAGTTCATCGCAGTTCAAGCTATAATCAAGTGCTTTTATATGATGGCCCTTCAATTACTGTCGCATCCAGAAATTTGGTTCTAAACACACATTTTCATAGTATATCGTCAAACAAATCTTTTGAATTTAAAGAAAAAAGAGACACTAATCCATTTCTTAATTTCTGATCAAAAGTGCTTACAGATTTTTTGCGAATATGAGTAAAAAAGAATGATTTAAAAAGTTATATTTCATAAAAATACTTTATCATTCCTTAAATGCAGCTACAATGAATATTTTATTCTGTTATAAGCTTCAGTTTTTTTTACAGTAAAATTATGAGCAATCTTAATAGATTAAATGCATAATTAATACGAAATTAATCTAATTAAAATATTAAATGATAAACACATCTTGTCTCTTTATTGCTTGGATCCATGCTTCCTTTTTTTAAATGCATTCATAAAACCTATTAGCAAAAAAAAAAAAAAAAAAAAAAATCAATTATTCTCTCCATGTTTGAAAAAAGCATATAACACTTCATATCTGAGAAATAAAAAGAAAAGTGCCCTTTAAACCAGGGTTCCCAAAAACCCGGGGTTTTCTGAAAAAACCCGTTTTTTCATGAAAAACCCAGTTTTCCCCGGGGAAAATCGGGTTTTTTCAAAAGTAGAATGTATGCGTAATTACATTATTGTATACTATATTTTCTATATATTATATACACTATACATAGAAAAATACATTGTTCCCTTATATACAATATAATTGTAATGCTATTTTACAAGTTATAAATTGTATAATTTATATGAATTTAAATTAAATGTCGGTGTTTCTCACAAATTAGTTTTAAATAAGATAGAAGATATAAAATTGTTAATTTTCTTTAAATCAAATAATGAATGGAATATTAAAATTTAAAATATATAAGTAGAAAGAAAAAAAGGGGTAAACTAGTCGGATGTGCCAATCCCAAAAGTTTCTTCTATCTCATACATGTTAATAATTCAAAATTTGCTATCACAGTGCCAAAATTAAAAGACAATTTATGCCTATCATGAGGATTATAAAATATAGATTTGTTGAATTGGATGAACAAGGAGATATAAGTATCACCTGTTGTGCAATTTACAACAAAACCTGATCAGTAATAGTTTACGTCAACATCTAACTGAATCTGAAGTTTGATGAAAATCCATGCATTATTAGTTCTTGAGATTAAGCTATTGCAAAAAGTGAGATAAATGCAGCGCTACTGTTGGGCGATATGGACCAAAAACTATTTAGCACCAGTTTATATCAAGGTTTAACTGAATCTAAATTTTTATTCAATTCCATACATTAGTTCTTGAGATAAGAGTTATTGCTGAAATCGCGAAAAATGCAGCATAACAGCACTACCCGTTGGGCGATATGCACCAAAATTCAATAAGCAACAACTTAACTTGCAACTGAATCTGAAGTTTTATGAAAATCCGTGCATTAGTTCTTGAGATAAAGCAATTGCAAAAACTGAGATAAATGCAGCATAGTAGCGCCACCTGTTGGGTAGTATATACCAAAAACTAATCAGCACCAGTTTACATCAAGCTCTAACTCAAGTTTTGTGAAATTCTATGCATTATTTCTTGAGATAGAGCACCCACAACATTTTTTTCACATACAGACAGACATTTTCTAAAAATCATCAAAATCATCTTCAGTACCTTTTTAAAACGTACAAATCCATCATAAACTGGAAGTAAAAATTTCTCACGAATCCAATACTTTCTTCTTGTAAAGATAGAAGAAAGTAAAAATACATATCTTTTATTTCCATGAATATAGTTGATTTGAATTTTTTATATAAAGACATTCTTATGATATAACCTTTAACTATAATTATGTACTATGTATGTTGCCTACTAGGTTCTATGTTAGTAAAGTATTTCAATGTGCTGAAATACATTATTTTAGTAAATAAACAGATAGAAATGCTTAATTCATCCTTAAAAAGTTAAACTTATACTATGTGCAAAATTACTTAAAAGATGAGAAAATATTAAAAGATGTTATTTTAATACCTTAGTACTTTCAACTATAAAAAACATAGTCTTCGTCAGAGAAATATAAGAAATACAATTGTTATTGATGTCTAATTTTCAAAAACCACGTACGTTTTCACCATCTACGTGGTTTTTGAAAATTAGATGTCAATAACAATTGTATTTCTTATATTTCTCTGACGAAGACTGTGTTTTTTATAGTTGAAAGTACTAAGGTATTAAAATAACATCTTTTAATATTTTCTCATCTTTTAAGTAATTTTGCACATAGTTTAAAGTTTACATTATTTTACTTCAGATGTGTATGTAATGGCTTCTATATATTAATATTTTTTCAAAATTAACTGAAATGACTTAAATTCACTAAATGTATATGTTGTTTAAATTTTTAAATTATTTCTGAAAATTGAAAAAACCCACATCATGGGTTTTTCAGTGGGCTTATTCTGAAAAAACCCAACGGGTTTTTTCGAACTGGGCCCAGCTTTGCGAACCCTGCTTTAAACTGATGGCATTGAGCTCACATGCCATTGACATTAATTATATATCATACTCTTATTTCAAAGAATAATGCCCCTCGAAAAAAATTAAGGGGGGATTACCTCCCTCCCGTTTCCCCTCTTTATACTTAACCAATAATCCTCCAAATGTCATCAGGGAAGCGCCTTCTCAAAATAAATCGGTATACCAAATTTGAAGCAAATCGGATAGAAAAAAACATTTATCTGAATTAAGTGGGTATTAGCCCCCCATTCTCCCCTTTATATTTAACCAATGAGCTTCCAAATCTAATCAGGAAGCGCCTTATCAGAATTAACCGGTATACCAAATTTGAAGAAAATCTGATAATTCTGCATGAAAACCCATTTATCTAAGTTAAGGGGGGATTAGCCCCCGTTCCCTCCCCTTTATACTTAACCAATCAACCACCAAAACTAATCAGGGAAGCGCCGTATCAGAATGAACCTAGAAAAAAAAATTGAAGCAAATCGGATATTTCTATCAAGAGTTATCGCGTTACGTACATACAGAACCGGCGGGCACATTATCTCTCGGGCTTTGATAACCTGTGAGCTAAAAAGTACAATCCCTGAAAGAAAAAACGATCTCATAGTAATCGTTCTTCTAAAAGCAGTTTGTTCTGCTATTGACCCTGTGACTTCAAAATTACTCACACGGACATTTTCGGCAGATAAACGAGTGCTGAAGCAAAGTCACTGAAGTAACGAAACGATTAAATGAATACTCATATGGGACACTAATACGGGAACAACTGATTTCCAAACACAAATTCACATCTTTTTGCATCAGACAATGCGGCTCCGTTCATGAATCACGAAATGAATGTAACGTTTGAAGTTTGTTTCTAAGTTCTGCAGTAACGACTCATATTCCGAACTAATGATTTGGTACTTCATACCAGAGAGATTACCCATTACTCAGTAATGAATACATGCGGTTTGCAATGGCCTCTATACTTCACTCATGCAAAAAAAGTGTTCAGAAATCTGTTAATCCTATGGGAAAAATTTTTAAAAATATCTTGTTTGGATTTCCACATTTTAATTTTAATTTGTTTTTTGCATTGGATAGCTGAGGTTGATCTCTACAAAGACTGCTTTTTACTTTCGATTTTGTTTACAGGTTTTTATTTTTTAATTAGAATACTTTCCCTTTCTGGACTGGTTTTGAAAGTGGAAGTATCCTCATAAAAAGAATAAAATATATAGACAATTGAAAAAGTAAAACATTGCCTTTGAGGAGATCAACTTCAGCTATCCAATGCAGAAAAAAAATAAATAAAAAATAAAATAAATATTGAAATGCAAGAGATATTTTTAATAATTTCTCCCATAGGATTAACATTAGCAAGTAGGTGTTTTCATATGAATGAAATAGCCCGGAAGATGAAATTAAAGACTACGAAGCTCGCAGAAAAATGTGTTAATCCCATAAAATGTAAAAGAGTTAAATGATGAATATGCTATATGTATGCATGCCTGACATCTAGCATGCAAGCAAATAAATCTACAATTTTTAACTAAACACTAGGACTACACAAAGCCTCAATATCTCCATTCCTGGCAAAAAATCCAGAGAATCAAAATAACGAGAAGGCTAATGTACAAAATCCGGTATTACCAAAAGATGTGCAACCCCCAAACAGACAGCAACAGCAATCAACCGAATGACTAGGAAGAGTCCCAACTGATCCTAGACTTATATTTTGCCCAGATGATGTTTTGGCTAACCCAACTCTAAAAGAATACGTATTGAAAAATGTTATTGCATGTTCAAAAGATGTACGTATTTACCGTATCTTTTATAGAATTTCTTATTAAATTAACATGTAAAAATTAACCGATTATTACCGATTAATTTAATTTTTTTTTTTTTTTAAGGGAATAACATGAAAAAGTACATAGACATGACGCTCGACATTGTTTTTAAAGCTATCCAGATGTATTTTAAGAATCATTGCAAGTGCGAAAACTCAGGTGACCAGATTGATAGTGCGACAGATGACAGGGATGACCTATCTGAATTTGAGTTAGAAAAGCTTCGGGATAGTTCACGTGATGCGCTGCTTAGGTATTTTCTCACCGAAGATGAAATGCGTGCGTATGAGGCTAGAAAACATGTGTGCTGGGAAGCCGTGGACCCTTTAAAATGCAAAAAAGAACTAGATGCAGAATACAGCAAAATTATTGAAAGTCGACAGTTGGGGCACAAAGTACCTGATATAACTAAAGATCTGTTTAAAGCAGGTCTTTCATCATTGATTTACTTTATACAAGAGTTTTCTTCACATGCAGGTTTCGAGGAAATCCAATGTACAGTAGACCTGCAAAATAACTCTACTTGGATTCGAATTCTTGCTAAAATTTTGTGTATTGGTGAACCTTGCATGATATCGAACTAAAAAAGACTCAAAGCGTAAAAAAAAGTCCTCAAGAATGGAGGAAGGTGAAGAGCGATCCGCAATGCCCTTTGAAATATTTGAAAATACTCTGGAAAATTTTAATATGTGAAAAATATTAATCCTACCTCAAAAAAAAAAAAAAAAAAACTATACTTACTTGTATTTTTCTTTTTTTGGTTTCTTGAGTAATTTGTTATTCTTTGTAATTGTAAATTTAGCAAGACCAAGGGGATCATCCCGAGTGAGTGGCCAGACATGTTGTCAGGCGCTACTCGCTCTAGATTCTCTCCAGGCTGTTGCCTTTTATTTACAATATTTTAAATTTTGAATTTACATGCTGAGTAATCCTTGTTTTGACAGTCGGTGCATACACTGCAGGCAATCACTTTTTTATGTTCTTTATGAGAAGGAAACAGGTTCCTCTGATAGGCTCTAGGTGAAGAAATGGCTGGGATGCACATCCATGCAGCCTGCCGAGGCCCCCAAAATGACATCCTCGCTGTTCTCCTGCATTGTTTAAGTCCATTTCTAGCTGGTAAAGGAGTTGATGGTGTATCGATGGAGGGCTTGGTGGGGTGTTGGGTACCAATACTTTCATCTGAGAGCATTCATCGTCCGAACTAACCGAGGATGTTATTTTGGCACACTGTACAGTTCCGATGTTTTTTCTAAAATCCTAGAAATAGAAAAAAAATTAAGTAAAATAATATAAAAAGTTATACTACTTAAAAATAAATATACTTTTCAAACTGGCCGAGAGCTCATCCTTAAATAAATCTCTAAGATAGTTGGTCTTCGATATCAAATTTTAATCCCAATACTAGTTCACATACTAAAAAAAAAAAAAAAAATATGTATACGTACCTTGTTGAACCAATAGTTGAAAAATAATGCTAAAAGGAAATTATTACTTACGTATAACAAGAGCCTTCTTATCAAAACGGACTTGCTCAAAATCCAGAAGATGGTGTTCAAAGAATTAGTTATTTGGTATAAATTTAAAAAGCTGGATTCAGACAGAGACACATTTGTACATATCAGAATTAAAGTGCTCCTCATTAGTTGTTAGGATCCCCAGAGGAAAAAGGACAAGAAGTGGGTCTTTCTTTTTTTTTTTTTTCCCCCGAGAGAGAAATGCAGTGATCACCACCCAGCATCTCTCTCATACATCTATCTATATTACGAAAACCCGTGGAGGTAACATCGTCTAGATGCTCAAACCGTTGACCGATAGTCTGTCCCAGCTGAAATGTTAATCTATTATCTTCATTTGTATTAACATTTATAGGAATCCCATTAAAAAGTTCTACTATAGCCGAAGCAAAAGTTGTTTTACCCGAATTTACTGGACCCTGAAGCGCAACCCATCTTTTTTTGGGTTCCCCAATTTGATAAGCCTGGAATACTTTAGTTAACGAATTTTTTAATTTAAACTCCCCATGCCATCTTTTAGTCAATTCAGCTAGGATAGCATAGCCGTCCTGTTTGGTTTGTGGGGTCATTACGTCACCCCACCAGAGATAGATTTCTTGAAGTTGTGTTATTAGATAATCTGTATTAGTAGTCCTGTTAGTAATTTCTGAAATATATGAATGCACAACCCTCGATGCTGCAGTCTATCGGCCATCGTAACAAAAACTCGCGAGTTTTCGTAATGTCTCTGGGAAATGTCGGTGTCAAGCTTTGATTTGCCAGAAAGATTTTTTAAAATTTCTGAATATAACGTTAGTGTGTTAGGATTTGTTATGTTTTTTTCTACAGCATAATCAGTAAACAGTTCAAAATTAAAAGGGGTTTTTTCTATTTTCTGAAATTGAATAGTATAAGTTAGTTCTCCAGTAGCATGCAAAAATTTAAAAAGTTCTCGGGTATCAGTTAAATAAGTTAGTGGCAAAGGTGTGTTTACGATAATTTTAGAAGCTTCTAAATCTTCCCGAATAGTTTCTTTTTTAGTTGCAAGCATCATTTCCACAACACAAAAACCCACTTCTTTGCATTTGCCAAGATACTTTCCAAAATAACTACATTTGAGCATTTTAGTAGCAAAAAATTGGGTGATCAGTTCAAGTTTAGATAAGAAAAAAGCCAAAAAGAATTTTCCTGCCCGGTTATTAGTGCCTGTGTGCTCAAATGCGTTAATAAACCGGGGTTTTTCAATAATCCATGGTTCGTATAATGGTAAACAAACATATTGAAACTTATGAATGAAATAGCATGTTAGTGAAGGTAAGAAATGTTTAATTTACTGTAAATAAATGGTAATTTTCTTCTCATTTAGCAATCAAATAGAATGAATCATTTATATTTTGTATTTCCATACTATAATTAACATTTTTCTTTAATCAGGAAAAAAAAAAAAAAAAAAAAAAGGATAAAATAGTCACATTTTTAGGATTATCATATAAAAAGGGGATACATTACCATTTATAAACATCATCTATTTCCCAATGTAAATAGTCTGATATTTAATTTGTTTGTTACTCTACAACTATTTCCTTAACATAAGCTGATTAATAATAAATATAGTAAATTAGAATATTCTAGATTTAATTTGTGGTACAGGATACAGTGAGAAAAAATCATTCATACACATGGTCTGTTTACATAAGGATAAGGGCAAACATATACATTGAAATTTATGAATGAAGTAGCTTGTTTGTTGGTAAGAAAAACTTTATTTACTGTAAATAAATAACTTTCTACTCATTTATCAAATAGAATGAAGCATTTAATAACGATTAATATTTGACAATTTTGTTATTCTTTTTTCAAAACAATATAAAATAATGGTACTTTTAGGCTTATCATATAAAAAAGGTATTTTTAAGATAGCCTATTTTAGAATGTAACTAGTCTGATATTTTATTTAATTATTATTCAAACTATTTCTTTGGCATAAGCTGACTAAAAATAAATTTAATTTAATAAATTGGAATAGTGTAGATTTAACTTATGGTAGATACAATGAGAAAAATTTATTCATACACATGATCAGTTTATATGCTATGCTAATGGTAAACAAACATGTTGAAATTTATGAATGAAATAGGTTGATTGTGTAGGTAAGAAAAACTATTTACTTGTATATAAATAACTTTATTCATTTATATCAATCAAATAGAATGAAACATTTAATAAAGATTAATATTTTGTTGAACTTTTAATTCATTTTTCAAAACAAGGATAAAATAATGGCACTTTTAGGCTTATCATATAATAAGTTACATTTTTAAAATAATGTTAGCCTACTTTATAATGTTAACTAGTTTGATATTTTATTTATTTATTACTCAAAAATTATTTCCTTGACATAAGCTGGCTAAAAATAAATTTAATTTAATAAATTAGAATAGTGTACATTTAACTTATGGTGAGAAAAATATATGTACACATGGTCAGTTTTATGCTAATGGTAAACATATTGAAATTTATGAATGAAATGTTGATTGTGTAGGTAAGAAAAACTATTTACTTCTAAATAAATAACTTTCTTCATTTATCAATCAAATAGAATGAAACATTTAATAAAGATTAATATTTTGTTAAACTTTTAATCAATTTTTCAAAACAACAAAACTGCAGCATAAAATAATGGCACTTTTAGGCTTACATAAAAAAGTTACATTTTTAAAATAATGTTAGCCTATTTTATTTGTAACTAGTGTGATATTTTATTTATTACTCAAACTATTTCCTGGATTTCAGCTAACTAAAAATAAATTTAATTTAATAAATTAGAATATAAAACTTATGGTACAGTGAGAAAAATATATTCATACACATGGTCAGTTTATATGTTAATAAACAAACATTGAAATTTATGAATGAAATAGGTTGTCTAGGTAAGGAAAACTTTATAAATAAATGATTAGCTTTCTTTTCAATTATGAATCATAATCAAATAGAATGAAACATTAATAAACATTAATATTTTGCATTATTATTATTATTTTCTCAAAGCAACAAAACAAAACTGCAGTATAAAACTATACTTTCAGGCTTATAATATAAACAGTTACATTTTTAAAATAATGTGAACGTATTTTATAATGTAACTAGTCTATTTTTTTTTTGTAAAATCACCATCAATCAAAAATGTACAAGTCAAAATTAACTTTTTTACTCACTGGCCAGTACATGATATTTTTTTTTTTTTTTTTTTTTCCCCATTTGCCAGATTTTTTATGCACTGGCCAGTAACAAATTTACAAATGTTTGATTTAAAAAAAAAGTGCTTTTCGTTACTGTTATATCTTTCATCGCATCAGGCAAAGACATTCACGAGATAAAATCTACGGGAAGGTTCTTTTCCAATATCACATTTGCATTTCAATATTTTAAAATAATTTTGTTCCCATTGGATAGCTGAGGTTGATCCCTACATTAGCCCTTATTCTACTTTAAGTGCATTTTTATGATGACACTTTTACTTTTGGAAATGGTTCCAAAAGTGAAAATAATATTTAAAAATGTATGCAGCCAAAAGAAAAAAAAAAGTAAAAAAGGGCAAATGTAGGGATCAATCCCAGCTATCCAATTAAAATTATTTAAATGTAAATGAGATATTAGAAAAGAACCTTCCCATAGGTTTAACATTAGCTAGCAAGTATCTTTGTGGGACGGGAGCCTTAAAATCATGACTTACTAACATCCTTTATTTACCCTTTGACAAGATTATACTCGACATAAAAAACTGGCATTTACTGCAGTCAAATTATAAGTGAAACTATATTTAAAGATATGCTGATATATTGTATTAAGATATGCTGATATGTTATATAAACAAAAAATGGATTTTTGAAATTAGAATATACTTTAATTTAAAAAATGATTTCACATCATGGATATTTCATTTTTACTTAGTAGAATCTATTATCACAATTGACGAGTGTCAAGTGGCAACTTAAATTTGCACAGTTGTTGCAATAAAGTCAATCTCCAAATTTTCAGTATTACTCGCTGATTGGCGAGTGCTAATTTTTTCTTGTACAATAATGCAGTTATTTTTCACAAATTTTTTTATAGTTTATATATAATAAAATCTGATGTTTAAGGGAAATAGCTATATAAATTTTCATCATCAACAATTTCAAATTTCACAAAGAAAAAATTCTCCCTGACTTTCAATGTTTATTACTCACCCCCACCCTCTCAACTTCATTCATGAAACTTTTGTTAGTCAATGACCATTTTGTTTTTGTACTTGGGGTACAGACTTTGGCCCTTGAAAACCTAAACATTTATTTATGTAACTGAATCTTCTCTTATAAAAGGTTGTGCCCCCTAATATGCAGGATGTTTCTAAATTAATGGAACAAACTTTCAAGCATAACTACTCCTGAAAAATTTTTTGTACATAAAACCAGACCACAATATATTTATTTCAAGAATAAGATAGTGTACCTCGCTGAATTCAACCTTTCGTTCACAGCTTTTACAATATTGAAGATTTTTATCGGATTAGTTTTGTATAAATGTGATAACATCATTGGAAGTGTGAAATTTGGATAAGTGACACAGCATGTACTGCAAAGTTTAGGTGTATATTTTTAATAACCACATACATATCATTTACAATGTAAAGAATAAAATTTTCAGTTAAGGAGGTTGGTCACTCAGCTTCCAATTTCCCCTCACTAATGTAAAGTCTATGGGCATTGGATGCATTCGTCTATTTAAAATATCTCCTTGGGAAATTAATATTTGTAACTTCTATTTTAGTGTACCCTTCCTAAGATGTCTCTTTTTACCTTAGTTCTCAAAATATTTCTAAAGTATAGGCTTAATTTTATATGAAGTGTTAAAATTTTACTCATAGTTTGCCCGCTTTTAACACATAAAATATTAAATTCAGCATAGATTTTAGAAATATTTTGAAAACTAAGGAAAAGAAAAAAAAGATTCTTTAAGAAGAGTATACAGAAAAAAATATGTTAAAAATAGGAATTTCCCGAAGAAGATAATTTAAATATATGAATGCATCAAAAGTCCACAGACTTAACATTACGGAGGAGAATTCCAAAGCTGAGTGACCAGCCACTTTAAGATTCAGATTTAAAAAAAAATCCAAATGGTCATTTTGATTAGTTTATTAGATACTGGGGTAAAAAAATGTGTTGGTAAAGCAGAATATCATTTCATAAATGAAAAAAAATATACTAGGCTCATTAAATCTTCTAAGCAATCATCAGTTACTGAATCAGAGGTGGAAAAAGTATTATAGTATATTTATATACAAGCTGTTTTATTAATCTTAATTATTTATAATTATCTCAAGCTGTTTGGCTTTTTTTAAGAGTGGCAAAGGTATATTGGAAATTTCCTTAATATAATTTCTTTCGAGATGCGCTTGAAAAATATTTAAAAAGGCTTTTAAAATTGGAAAACACATTAAAAAGAATGCGTAACAAAAATCTGCATGAATTTACTCTTGCCGTAATAAACATTTAGTTATTTAACGAAGAACATTTATGAATGCATTAAAAATAAATTAATGCAAATTAACTGTAAGCCACCTTAATTTTAAAAAAATAGATCCCGCTTTTCCTGGTAAAAAGGAGAAGGAAAATTAACACTAAATTAAGTACTTCATGATAAGCAATGACCAAAAGGTGTTATGTATATAACTGTAGCACGATATAGCAACATGTAAATAATATAATTATATTAAAACAACAAATTAAACATTCGCAACAAGAAAAATATGATATAGATATGTTTTACACACTAAAAAGGAAAAAAAAAGACTTACTGCATCAAATCCCTAACAAAAATTCCCGTGCAAAACCACATGGCGATATATTTTCTAGCGGGCGGGGAACGTATCGTTTACAGCAACCCGGAGTACCGGTTTTTCAACCGCGCCAAGCTTGCTTCGCCAAATGCGCGAATCGAGGGAAGATTCCAAAATCGCCGCACGGATATATGCTTTTTTTTTTTTTTTTTTTTTTTTTTTTTTTTTTTTTACATGATGAGTGAACGATATAAGAGCAACGAAAAACAGGGTAAAAATTTCGTCTTGAATGCTACATATGAAGTAAATATGATATAATTGGATTTAAATCTACATAAAGTAATGGTGTAATATAAAAATATACGAAGTATTGCACTCTACAAATCCCAGAAAATTTCATAAATATTCCCATTCGGTAGGAAAATTTTTATAGCCGATGTTTTATTAATTTATGAAGTTTAACATATTAAACAATCCTTACAATAATCTTTTAAAATTTACGCATTTTCACTTTCTTACAGATAAAATAAAAATATTGTTTTTAATGTAAATAACGTACAATCAATTAAATAACATTTATAATATTAACATATAATAAATAATAATAAAATTACAGATGGGGGAAAAATTCATTTCGACAAATTTTTAGAATTATATAAATCTAACAGTTTAAAATAAATAGTGGTACTGACATTACACTCAATAAAGTTTTATTCGATATGAATAAATTAACACAATACCTGCATTTGATTTTTTACAATTTAATCTCATAAACTTACATATTTACGTTATTAACAGAATTTTCTAAGGTTTTCTTTTATATTATTACTTTAATTATCATTTTGTAAGTTAAAAGTGACCACTACAAGAACGGTAAAAAAAAAAAAAGGCAGCTAAATAAATAAAGCAAGCATGAATAGAATATCGTCTGACACCTGCTTCGTTTTAGAAAAGAATAGATTTTCAAAGTATAGAGGGTAAACATATTTCTTCAACATAGGTAAATTTCGGAGTCTTGTTAATTCTTCCCCTTGTCGGTCGTGACGCTGTTGTCATTACAGATTTTGCCGTAAACGTCCCATCTTGGTCCTTAATCTATGTTCTGAAGTAACTGAATAGTCTAGAGCACAGAGGACGCCACAGGACGCTAGCGTTCTTGACTAAATAGATACCACGTGTTATAACTACTTTTTTCAAGTTCAGGGACTTGTACACACATGCGCACATAGAAGGTTAAAAAAATATATCCAGTTTGTTGTTGTGCGAAAGCATAAGACTGACAAAGCTACGCTTTAGCAGCTGTGTTGTTGATAATTTGCGTTGCATTTTTATAAAGAAATCGCGCTTTCTCGAAGCTAAAATCACTTAAAGGTAAGAAATTATTTTTATTTAAATGAATCGTTTCTTTATTTTCCTTTATTAATTTGTTTATAGTTGATAAACTTGTATTTGTAAGCTGTTTTGACTGTTATTGGGATAGTAAACAAAGCTTTGTTTACATGGACAAATTCGATATTTTCATAATCAGACTATTTTGGGGGGAATCTGGTTATTGTGTTTTAAAAACTAAAATAACCATGTATAAATTTATTGGAACATTAATATGAATTGGACTGTTTTTACATGCCAAAATTCTCTATTAATTTAAAAATACGCCAGAGCTTTAAGCAAGCACGAGTAGTAATATCAGTTTTAGTTGCTGTTTTTAATTCTTAACAACTCTGTTTTGTAAATTCAGTGCTGTGGCCGTAAAAAATAGAGGGTCTATGCTATAAGCAAAGCACATACTCAGAGGGCATACACTAGTTTTATTTGAGAAAGATTCTTTAAAAAAAAAACACACACACAGAAGGTAGGTGTACGGCGTTTAGCCCCACTACATTTTTATGTACATTTCTTATAAAAGAATTAATGCACCAAAAAATGATCTGCGTCTTTCCATATTTAAATGACGTATTAATGCATGCCTTATCTTAGCAGATCATTTATTTACTCGAGCAATATAACTATAAAATTTTATATTTATTTCAAATTTGATTGAAAAAGATTTTAGTCAATAGAATGCACTTTATTAAAGAAATGTAATACAATTTTATTTTATAGATTCTCATTTTTTTTCCATCTAATCTTCAAATAAATACCAGATCATTAATTAATTTATTATATGGTCAAAAGTATTTGGACTCCAATGATGCTTCAAGTAAAACTTTTGGTTTACTTTTATTTGTTTTATGATTAAATTTGGTTGGTGCACATGAAATAGACAAAAATATTCACAAAAAATGATCCCATGAAACATTTTTATGCTTCAATCTGACTGTGTTATAATCAATTTGATAGTTTTATGAATTTCAGTAGAAACTGCTTAATAGTTGTAAAATTGATGGGAGATCCTGTCGACCAAAAAACTATCGCCAAACGCCAAACTATAAGATTAAACGCCAATAAAGGTTGATCGTAAATGTCACAATCTTGACATTAAACACGATACACGTGTTTGTTACTTCATCAAGTGATTTTTAATTCAACTTTTTATTTGTATTTTTATTAATGTTATTATTAATGTACTAATTTATTTGTTCTTTCATTAATTAAAATTAAAATTATGTCAATTTGTATAATTTGGTGAAATTGGTCGACAGGATAACCAAATAGTACCAAAAATTATTCTTTATAAGTAATCTTTATCATAACCAGTTCCTAAACAACATGTTGTAATTTGAAGTTTTCAATACTTTGATATAGGGGAGACATGGGAGAGTTGATCCCTAGGTCTAATACCAGGGTTGCAAAAAAGCCGGCTAAAATTAAAAAAAAGCCAGGCCAGTGGCTTTTATTGGTTTTAACCGGCTTTTTTGGCCATAATTGGCTTTTATACAATGAAGCATTGTAATTATATACTACACATTTTAAGTGTTTTTAATTAGTTTTAATGACATTTAATTGATTTAGGGTTTAATAAGTAACCCAATTTCTCAATATGAGGACATTAATACTGGAATAAAACTTAGATGGTTTTGCTAGTGATTTGTAGTCAGAATTGCAAATATGTCAGCTAAATTTTAAAAGGGCTATTTAGAGATGGGAATGCTTGGAAAAAAGCTGGAAAAATTTGGGAAAAAAAACCAGTTTTTTTTCTGAAGGGCTATTTTTTAATTTTTCCAAATTGGAAAAATTGAAATTTCATTTGCAAAATAATATATTCAAAATTTTGTAATAGTTACATTCTGATACATTTTATTATATTTCTTTTTATGTTAAATGTCCCACATGAAAACATTAATGTGGAAGATCTGATCTCTAAGCAAAAATCTGTGGCTGAATCGCAAAACAGCCGAGACACTTGGCATCGTTGAATTTGGCGAGGCGATAAATGGATTTTCGTTGTTACCAGTTCGTTTCATTAATTTTTTCCACGCCTACAATGGTCTGTTCTTGAATTTGGATCGCGTTAATGGGATATGCTCGATTGTTGTGTATTGGATGGTTGGCTTTTTAGGGAGATTTCACATGAAATACTACATGTTTGAATTGAGTTTGTTACCTGAGTTTTGTGTTTATATTTTAAAAGCTTGCGACGTATATTTGTATAAATTAATTTTTATTTTGTTTTTTATTCATATATTTTACGGATATTGTTTAGTGAGGAAGCTGCGGTGTTTGTTTTTTGGAACTCAAAATTCAATGATTTAAATTATGACATTTCAATGACATTTAGAAGATTAAGATGACATATTTAAGTTATTGAAAGCGAATTTCTATATCAGAAATACTTTTTCATTAGTTAAAAAACAACTTAATATTTACGCATTATTAATATATTGAAAAAAAGAATTTGAAAATTTTATCGTACAATTTCTGTACAATTTTATATAGATTTTAATACTTTGATTAGTGCGTTATTGAACGCAACTTTAACGCGTTTTGCGCATTTGAGAAATTATTGCAATGCGATTTTTGTGCAACCAGTGATGATTTTTTTTTCTTTGATGTTAGTGCCGTTACTGATTGCGGCATACGAGTTTCGTGCATTTTAGAGATCGCTGCACAGCGAGTTTCGTGCGTCCAGTGATGTTTTCTTTCACTTTATAAGCGCGCAGCGCTCATACGTGCGTTACTGATCGCTGCATCGAGAGTTTCGTGCATCTTAGAGATCACTGCTCAGCGAGTTTCTTGGGTCCAGTGATGTTTTTTTTTTCAGGTTTATGAGCGCGCAGCACTCATACGTGCGTTACTGATCGCTGTATCGACGAGTTTCCTGCATTTTAGAGATCGCTACACAGGGAGTTTCGTGCGTCCAGTGATGTTTTTTTTCGGTTTATGAGCGCGCAGCCCTCATACGTGCGTTACTGATCACAGCATCGACGAGTTTCCTGCATTTTAGAGATCGCGGCATCGACGAGTTTCGTGCATTTTAGAGATCGCTGAACAGCGAGTTTCGTGCATCCAGTGATATTTTTTTCGGTTTATGAGCGCGCAGCGCTCATACGTGCGGTACTGATCGCTGCATCGACGAGTTTCGTGCTTCTTAGAGATCACTGCACAGTGAGTTTCGTGCATCCAGTGATGTGTTTTTTTCGGTTTATGAGCGCGCAGCGCTCATACGTACATTACTGATCGCAGCATTGACGAGTTTCCTGCATTTTAGAGATCGCGGCATCGACGAGTTTCGTGCATCTTAGAGATCGCTGCACAGCGAGTTTCGTGCATCCAGTGATGTTTTTTTTTCGGTTTATGAGCGCGCAGCGCTCATACGTGCGGTACAGATCGCAGCATCGACGAGTTTCATGCATTTTAGAGATCGCTGAACAGCGAGTTTCGTGCATCCATTGATGTTTTTTTTCGGTTTATGAGCGCGCAGCGCTCATACGCGCGTTACTGATCGCTGCATCGACGAGTTTCCTGCATTTTAGAGATCGCTGCTCAGCGAGTTTCCTGCATTTTAGAGATCGCTGCTCAGCGAGTTTCGTGCATTTTAGAGATTGCTGCACAGTGAGTTTCATGTGTCTAGTGATGTTCTTTTGGTTGTTGTTTTAATGATCTGCAGTGCTCATACGTGCATTAGTTTTAAATTATAGAAATTGAAATGTTTGATAATTGTCCATAATGAATTTTAGAAATAAAATATATTTGCAAAATTCAGGAACGGAATGTAAAATCTAAAGAAATTTGTACAAATCTCTTTTGTAAAATGTTTAAATTGCTTTTTTTTAAAAATTTTTATAATGCGAAAGTAAACGTTTTATGTGAATTTTTAAGTAATCAAATCTATTTCTAATGTAGGAAGGCATTTTAAATAACATTATGACATCAGATTAATATTTTAAAAGTTATTGTTAAATCATAATTTGAATCATTGAATGTGTAATTCGAGAAAATCGGTTAAACTCTATGGATTCGTTTGACGTAGCGCATAAAATATTTGAAACAATATCTGTAAAACACATGAATAAAAAAAGTCCTCAATTTATAACTTCGTATAAATATACGCAATGCACTTTAAAAATTCATTTCTTGTAATTTTTTTAATGCGTAAATATTTCTTTTAAACTGATTTTTAAGGGACAATAAAGTATTTCTCATGTAGAAGGGCACTTTATAAGATCGAAACATTGAGCTTAATTTGAGAAAAGGTTTGAAATTCTGTAATTTCTGAATCGTCTGCTGCAGCGCGCGCCATCTGGCAAGGAGAAAGATTTCTTTTTTTGTTTGGATGTTTCGAGCGTGGGATTTGTTTTTAAATTAGATTAATATTAGAACCTCTTTGTAGGAATAAATAGGTGTCGTTAAACAGAAGTAAACATGTGAATTTTCATTGGTTTAATTTGATGAGTATTGTATTTTGTGTGTTAGAAATTGGTGCATATGAAATTTTGAATATTTTTTGTTTACATTGTGAAAAAGTTGTTAAAATCTGAAATTTCGGAGTGAAAAGTTCGAAGAACAGAAAATAATCGGGAGTAAAATGTAAGTTATTGTAAATCTTTTGATATTTGCTTTGTAGAATATTTATTTTGTGAAAAGAATGGTCTTTGGAACTTTATTACGTGCAGGCGTTGTGATTGGTGAGAATTTCTAGGTTGCCGATAACTCGGTTGGCGCGTGTATATGCTTGGCGTGTCTTGAAATATCGCCAAAATCAGGTGTCTCGGCTGTTTTGGGAATCTGCCAAATCTGTTTAAGAAAACTCAAGTCCTTTAAAGGAATCGTCACAACTTTTTCACCTTAAAACACAAGACATGCCACAAAATGTTTTCTCTTAAATATAGACATTTCAAAAAATTTTTCGGCTGAGTCGCAAAACAGCCGAGACACTTGGCATCATTCAATTTGGCGAGGCGATAAATGGATCTTTGTTGTTACCAGTTCGTTTCGTAAATTCTTTCCACGCCTTCAGTTGTGTAATCTTGAATTTGGATTGGTTGAATGGGATTGGTTGATTTCTTGTGTATTGGATGGCTATGCCTACCTTTGACAACTCAACTCCGCATGTTTTGTAATTTGTGTACAACGAGGTGCGAGACGAAGTGTAGAAGAAAGACGTTTTGTAATTGTAAAATTAAATGACGGTAAGGCTAGAGTATGTTATTGTTAATATATTTTGCTGTTTTTAGTTGTAAAATTTGAAAGTTAAAGTACCTGTGTAATTTAGTTTGAAATTGTGAGTATTTGTTCATTTTTTTTGCTGGAAAGTTAAGTGAAGTTTATCGATGACTAGAAATTTACGAAATTATGGCAATTCAACATTTTATAGAGTTGGTTTTCAAGTAAGGAGATGTTTGTTAAGGTATGTTAATAATTTTATGTATTTTTTAGTATAGTGTTTTATATTAGCCGTTTATTGTATATTTCTCATGTATGCTGACCTTACGAGTTTTGTACATTTTGATATTGCTGCGCATTGAGAACTGCTGAATTTTGAGATTGCTGGTAGCGAGAACTGCTGAATTTTGAGATTGCTACACACCGAGAACTGCTGGTGACAGTGATGTTTTTTTTCGGTTAATGAACGCGAAGCGTTCATATATGTACGCTGATTGCCGCTTTAACGAGTTTCCTGCATTTTTCAGATTGCTGCAGAACTAGGTTGCTGTATTCAGTGATAAATATTTTTTTATGAACGCGAAGCATTCATACTTCTTTAAATTAGAAATGAATTGTTCAATGTGTACTATAATATAGGCACGTACTTACAATATTAAATGACCCCATGATTTTTTCTGAAAGTTGTTGAAAAATGAAAATTTTAATCATTATATCGTTACTCTGATTTGGAAAGGTACTTTAAAGATTTCACATTTTCAATAAACTTCTGTTGAAATCGTTTGTTTTATTTTGAATCTCATAAAAATCAGCTTTCCTGTGTTTTCTAATACATCGTTATTTATAAATGTTGTATTTTCCATGATTCCAGGGTGATGACGTAGTAAAAAACAGTCTGGAAGCATTCAGGAAAGTGGACCAATCACGTCAGTTTTCAGGTTGCCGCATTTTAGATTAGCGCATGTGGGGTAGTTGGCGCTTGTCAGAAAAGTCGCCAAATGGGGTGTCTCGACTGTTTTTGGAATCTGCCAATTTTTCAGTTTCCAAACTGAACCTTTCACAAATGATTCAAGGGTGAAAAAGTCAACATATAACAGCCCACATTACCACTGAAACTTATCTAGTTGTATATATGTATGAAAGACTTTATTAACTAAAATAGGAACCTAAATTTAACGATACTTTCTAATTCACCAAATTCCGATTACATTTTTACAGGTATATACAAAAGTTCACAATTTAACAAAAACAGAATTGCATGAAAAAAAAAATCTAAACAGATTCCTGGTAAGATAATTAAATGCAACTTCTGTTGTTAAAAATGAAAATTCATGTGCAAAATTATTACAATAATATGTCAGTTAATGGAAATGGTAAAGTTGGAAATTTAACATAAAATCTGAAACGTGCATTTATTTTTAACGTCATAGCTGCTATTAATCATAGCAGATGGTAAGATAAAAATATTTAATTAATTAGAAAAAAAAAATCTTTTTAATATCAACATGCATTTGAAATTACTTATTCTTTTCTTCCTTTCTTTCTTTTCCTTAAATATAGATTTTCAGACTTATTTAACTGTTCATTTTTTTTTTTATATAAATATATACTAAATAAATTTTTCAAAAAAAATTGAAGCAATTTCCAGTGCAAAAATTTTTTGAAAGCAATTTTTAATCTTATTAAAAAATATACACTTGTTTTTATAACTTTCATATTAAAGAGAGAAAAAACAAACTTTTTTAGTTTCCAAACTCACGAACTTATTACAGAATGTATAGTTATGTTTATTAAATTCTTCACTCTGAGTCAGAATCTGAATTATCTGATTCTTCACTGCTGGTAGATGACCACTCTGTTTGCATAATGAGTTCTTCATTGAATAGGTCTAAATTCCAGCGGATAGTTACAAGTTTTTCAACATTTGCTGTAGTCAACCTGTTCCTCAACTTTGTGTGTGTGTATGTTACCAAATGCTAACCAATTCCTTTCACATTCTGCTGATGTTGGTGGAACTTGTAGTAACCGGGAAGCAAGTGGGTTGAGTGGTTATGCAGTGCAAAGTCCAGGCCACCAAGTAGTAGGGTTAATGTGTAGTCTGGCTGATTCCCATATTGATTTTCTGCTCCAAAAACCAGACGAACTTCTGTATTCTGCCACATTGGACATAACTTTTCCGATATCTAATCCAAAATACTCTGCTTTTTACTTTCTTCTATCTTTACAAGAAGAAAGTATTGGATTCGTGAAAATTTTCGAATTCCGGTTTTCGACGGATTTATACGTTTTAGGGGTCAGAGATTCCAAAAAACATGTTTTTACAAAATGTCTCTCTGTGAGTCTGTCTGTCTGTGTGTATGTGACACAAATTTTGTGGGCGCTCTATCTGAAGAACTAATGCACGGAATTTAATAAAAATTTATATTCAGTGAGTCCCTAATACAAATTGATGCTGATTAGTTTTTGGTGTAAATTGTTCAACAGGTGGCGCTGCTATGCTGCATTTTTCACGATTTTCGCAATAGCTCTATCTCACGAACTAATGCACGGATTTTGATCAAACTTCAGATTTAGTTAGTCCTTGATATGAATTGATGCTGATTACGTTTTGGTGTAAATCGCCCAACAGGTGGCGCTGTTATGATGAATTGTACAGGATTTACACGATTCCCCCAATAGGGGGACGCACGGATTTTCATAAAACTTCAGATTCAGTTAGTCCTTGATATGACTTGCTACTGATTATGTGTTGGTGTAAATCGCCCAACAGGTGGTGCTTGTGTGCTGCCATTTCACGATTGCCTCAATAGCTCTATCTATAGAACTAATGGACGAATTTTCATCTACCTTCAGATTTAGTTGTATGTTGACATAAGTTGTTGTTAATTAGGTTTTGGTGTTGATCACCCAATAGGTGGCGCTGCTATGCAGGAATTTTCACGATTTTCGCTATAGCTCTATCTCAAAAACTAATGCACGGATTTTCTCCAAACTTCAGATTCAGTCAGACGTTGACATAAATTGTTGCTGATTAGGATTTGGTATAAATCGCCCAATAGGTGGCGCTGCTAGGCAGTATTTTGCTGGATTTAGACGATTTCAGCGATAGTCATATCTCAAGAACTAATGCACGGAATTTCATATCTTTAGAATCCTTATGAGATGCATAGATTGCCATTTAATTTTGGCAGCGTGATAGCGAATTTTGAAGTATTAACATGTATGAGATAGAAGAAAGATTTGGGATTGGTGCATCCGACTAGTTTTGTGATGTAATCAAAAGCACTGCAAATGTCATCATCTGACAGACACTGCCCCTTATAACGTGGACCTAATAAATTTGCTGCAGCATGGATTTCTTGGTAGCAAATTAGTTTCCTTCTTTCTAAAATTTTCATGACATTCTTTCCTTCCTGAGAATTTAAGGGTGAAGTAGTTAAATTACTACTTATTGCATCTGCTGTACTCGACCAAAGTTGAGGAACATCAGGCAGCAAAGCATAATTTGACTCTGATTTTGTTATAGCTAGAGCTATAGGCTTTAAAATCTTTAATGAGTTTTGCAACTGTACCCAGAACTAGAGATGTAAATTTTCCGGAAAAGTTGAAGTGGCGGAAAAAAACCGGTTTTTTTCCAGTTTTTTCTGGAAAAATAGGAAAAGTTGTAAAAATTGATTTTTCACAAATGTTTCTCCCAAATAAATTACATTTCTTAAGAGAATATTAAATAATAAAAAATTGTTTAATTTATCAACACTAAAATCAAATTATTTTCACTTTATATGATTATATTAAAAAAAAAAAAAAAAAAAAAAAAAGGCAAGGCCTGCTTTTAAAAGTTTAGTTTTTCAGTCTCAGACCTTTCACAGTGGCATTCACACTTTATTTAACACTATTGTTTATTATATCATGTCTATGTTGAAATGATTTTTCAGTTTTATTTGTTTATTTACCAATAGAGCTAATTTAAAAAACAAATAAAAAAAACCTCATAAGTTTCAGCCAATAATACAGTTTGAAGACAAATGTATTATACATCCCATCTACATTGTGTTGATTTTTAAGTGTATAAATGATGCAACTTTAAAAGAAACAAATTGTTGCAGTTCTGTCATTATTATACATATCATAATTCAAATCTTCCTTTGTTTAAAAAATGGTATATTTTTACAATATTATATCTTCCTTTCTTATAAAGGTCAAAATTAGCACTAGCCACCGGCCACAGGGCCAGTAAATGAAAAAAAGTGGCTAGTGAAAAATTGCCTATCAGCGGCCACTTTCCGGTCACTTTTTTACAAGGAGATAATAAAAATTTCTTGCATTTCATCAAGGATTCTACTTTTTTTGGTTCCAATATATTTATATTAAAATATTTATTTCAGCTACTCAGTTTTACAAGGAGAGGGCCAACCTTGTTAATCACAGATTTTGATTATTTTAATATATGTTGTAGGGTAGAGGCCCCTTAGTGTCAGGTTCAACGGATTTTATCCAATGCTCCTTAGTTCTTGAGAAACCGGGTGGTCTAATATTAGTGCACAACTTAAATACTTACTTTGCTACGACAACGATAGGTCAGTCGTAGCTCAGTTGGTATGGTGTTAACCGGCTGATTGGCGGGCCCGGGTTCGATACCTGAATGCGCTACATTTGTTTTTCTCATTTTTTGTTTTATAAATTTACTTGTAAGTATAACTTAATAATCTCACTGTCAATTAAAATTTTTAATATTGTACATCAATTATAATTTTAACCTATTTAATTTTTTACTTTTAACTGAATAGTTGTAATAAAACATCATAAAACTGTTATTTTTTTTTTTTTTTTTTAAATCACTTTTAAAATGTATTTCATATATTCTTTATCGTTGAAATGATATTGAGCAATTGTGTCAATTCGTGATCCCAGAAGCAGAACTTTCTGCATCAGTCTGCAGCAAACTAAAATTTATCTGCGGCTTAACAGTACTAGATTAAGCTTATACTATCATAAGAAGTAACAGAAACCCATAAAATAAGCAAAATTTACATTAATAAAGAAAATATAACAAGGTTACAACAAGTACCATAAATCTTAAAGACTTAAAGTAAATTTCAGTTATTTTTTAAGCCCGAGCATTTCTTTTTAAGCTGGTGGATTAATCTGCAAGCTTTAAAATAATCTGCAGCGCCCGCTTCCGTGCTGCACTGTTTCTGCTACAGGGTTCGTGATTTTAAAGAAACATCATTTACGCATTACTTTAACAAAGGAAGTCAATGAGATAATACTATTATTCTGTTTTTAAAGTAACAAGTATAATCATATTAAAAATTAGCATCAGAATTAAATTACAACCGATGTTACTGATCATAATTAAAATCTCCCGTACGAGGGCGCTGTGTCAGCGCCGTAATTTTATTTATTATTCCAATCGTCTGCGTGTTGACGATAGATTGTAATTTAGTTACTAGCGAGTGGAAACACTGAATTTTTTGTTGTTGTTGTTATTGAGATAATGGAATGTTTGATTTGGAAACGGCCAGAGAGACTGTTTCACTCTTAACAATTATTGTTTTAAAATAAAGAAATATACAGTTCACTGCGAAGAGTTCCTTAAAAATGGTGTCACTGAGTAACTTTATTGTTTCATTCTTAACAAAAATTGGTCCTTCGAGGCCGGAGTAAACGGATTTATCGTTTGCTTTTAGAGTCAAGAATCAGCGACGAGACTTAGTTTCTTCGAATAAGGTAGAACTTTTTCTTTAACATGTCTACTGAATTAAAAAATATTTTGACAAAAAAAAGAGTTTTAAAATGTAAAATTACTAAATTTGTGAGTGAAATTAAATTAAGTGACTCTGATGAATGTTCTTTAGAACTTGTAAATACGAAATGTGATCAATTCAATACAGAATTGAAAGAAATGTTTGATAAAATTTATTCATCGTGCAATGAGGAGGAAATTGATAAATATATCGATGAACAATCATCGATTGAAAAAGAGTTAGATGAAACTTGGTTAAAAATTAAAAGAGCGAAACAAAAACAAATAAATGTTCTTAATGAATCAAAGCCGAAACAAGAGAATAGTGTAACGGAAGTTCGACTTCCCACGATTAATCTACCTTCTTTTAGTGGAAACGTACAGGATTGGATATATTTTAGTGATCTTTTTAAATCTAGCGTTCACAATAATAGCGCACTTTCGGGTGCTCAAAAGTTATCATATTTGAAATCTTCGCTTCATTCTGAAGCTGCAAAAGTTGTACAAAGTATAACGATTTCAGATGATAATTATCAAACAGCGTGGTCCTTATTAGAGGAAAGATATTCCAATAAAAGACAACAAGTGTTTGCTCACATTAAAAAATTAATGTCCATTAATTCAATACAAAGTGAAACACCTAGTGCTATTCTTAATTTAGCAGATACCGCCAGTGAATGTATCAGATCTCTAGAAATTCTCGATCAAAAAATTGAAGGGTTTGCGGATACAATAATAACTTATATATTGTGGCAGAAATTAGATGGGTCCACAAAATTATGGTTTGAACGTGAACAAAAAAAAGACGAGCTACCAAAATTAAAAGAATTAATCGAGTTTTTAAAAAGACAAGCGAGAACACTGCAAGTTTCCAAACCTCTTATAAATAATGTAACTCCTAAACGCAATGCTCAACAACGAATCACTAGTATGGTATCTACATCTAATGGTAAAAACTCAAAAACATTTAAATGTGTTAAGTGTCAGAGTAATGAATTCCACGGTTTGCACAAATGTCCAGAATTCTTAAATCTTTCAGTGGCTTCTAGATATGAATTCGTAAAGAAAAATAATATTTGTTTTAACTGTTTAAAATTCCACTCGGTTAGAAATTGTAAATCTACTTATTCTTGTCAGAAATGTATGAAAAAACATTCGAGTTTACTGCATTTCGAGAATGAAAATGAAAAGCAAATTCAAAACAGCGATAGAAAAAATGAATTTATTTCAAAACCCGAGGTCAGTGATTGCAATACCCAAAACCAGAATCAAATCGTAGCGCATTCAAATCTAGACCCGAATGCTGCAACATTTCACATTTCTAACGAAAGAGCATTTTCAGGTACATCTGTTTGTGAGATGAATTATTTAAGTTCTGGCATCTTATCAACTGTCATTGTTTATATTAAAAATAAATTTGGTGAATTTAAGCCGTTAAGAGGTTTGATTGATGCTGGATCAATGAGTAATTTCATTACGATTCAGTGTGCTGATTATTTAGGAATTAAGAAAGAAAAAATAAAAGTTGCGGTTTCAGGATTAAATGGCATCTCCGTGAATATTAACTCCAAGGTAAAAGCATTAATTTCGAACAATTCAAATTTTAAGGCGGAAATAGAACTTCTTTGTGTACCAAAAATATCGGATACTATTCCAGTAAATCGGATTAACGTTCCAACAGAACAATACCTTAATAACATTAAATTAGCGGATCCAGAATTTTACAAACCTGGAAAAATTCATGTTCTTTTGGGAGCTCAAATATTTTATGATCTTTTAGAAGTCGGTCGAATTGAAGTCCCCAATTCTAATTTAAAATTCCAAAACTCGGTATTTGGATTCATTGCCTGTGGAAGCGTATTAAATCCTGACAATCAAATCACGCAAAATACTCATTGTGGGCTTGTTTGTAACTATGAAGATTTGACAAAAGAAGTTCAAAAATTCTTTCAGTTAGAAACATTAGGGATAAAAGACGATCCCACATGTACTGACGAAGATAGAGCATTAGAAATATTCGAAAAATCTGTATCTTATAAAAATAAACGTTACGAAGTTACCTTACCATGGAAAAAAGATTGGCGAGAAATGAACGACAATCTCAAAATAGCCAATAATAGACTAAACTGTCTTAAAGTGAAAATGAAGCGAAAATTAGAGCTTCGTGCTCAATATTGTGAGACTTTGAAAGATTATGAAAATAAAGAAATCATAGAAAAAATAGCGGAAACGCACAAGCCAGTGGAGAAACCACTTTTTTATCTTCCACATCAACCTGTCTTTAGACAAAGCCTGACAACAAAAATGAGAGTAGTCTTCGATGCCAGCTCACACGATGTTGGCGAATTATCGTTAAATGATTGTCTTTGGCCAGGTCCAAATCTAAATCCAAACATATTCGATCTACTTATCAATTTTAGATTAAACAAAATAGCATTGATAGGTGATATAGAAAAAGCCTTTCTGCAGATATCCCTAGCGGAGAAAGACAGAGATGCAGTGAGGTTTTTATGGATTGGAGATAGAGGTATAGAAATATATCGCTTCAACCGAGTTCCTTTTGGTATGAATGCTTCCCCGTTTCTTCTTGCTGCTACTCTAAGAAAACATATCAAGAAATTTCAAGTTAGATATCCTACAACAACAAAGTTATTAGATAGGTGCCTCTACGTTGATGATTTCATCGCTGGTGCTGACAACTTGCAAGATGCGTTAGAAATCTCTCGAAATGCTGTTTATATTATGAGCGAGGCAAGTATGAAACTCAGAAAATGGTCAACTAATGATAACGATTTGATGGAGCAATGGAAACAAGAAGGGTTTGATACTCAGCCTCTACACAACCCAATTGAATTAGGATTTGACTCAACAAAGGTTCTAGGAATGTCTTGGCATACGAGTGAAGATTGCTTTATCGTAGATGTAAAAGGCTTATTAGAAATGTTATCAAAAAATGAAAACACCAAGCGCTTCATCCTGCGTGCCATTGGAAAAATATTCGACCCTCTTGGCTTGCTCACTCCTTATACTATTCGCATGAAATGCCTATTTCAAGATCTGTGGTTGAGGAAAATTGCTTGGGATGAAGATCTACCAATAGATGTTAAAGAAAAGTGGCTTCAATGGTGTTCTGAGATCCCACGCCTCTCCGACCTAAAAATTCCAAGAATTGTGCTAAATTCAACGAAAGAAGAAAATTCAGATGTGGTAGAGATTCACTGTTTTTGCGATGCTAGTAAGAAAGCCTTCGGCACTGTCATATACCTCAGAATTGTAAAAGAAAATGCTATTGAAGTTAACCTTGTGACTTCAAAAAGTAGAGTTACACCTCTTAAAAAAATCACTTTACCAAGATTAGAGCTATTGGGAGCTTTACTTGCTGCCCGACTAGGTAATGCAGTCAAGAAAATAGTAAATCATAAGAAGCCATCAGATGTGTTCTTCTGGACAGACTCGAAAATCACTTTGTACTGGATTAGAGGTTCTAGTAAAAGATGGAAATCATTCATAGCGAATCGTGTCAACGAGATTCAATCTTTGACTGACTCCAATTCGTGGTTTCATTGTCCGGGAAAGTCTAATCCAGCCGACCTCCTTACCAGAGGCGTCAGTGTTGATATGCTCTTAGAAAAGGATTTGTGGTTTAAAGGTCCCCCCTTTTTGAGAGAAACTGTTCTCCCAACTAATGACTGCAACATCCAAAATTCGCCAGATGACTATTCTGATGAACTAAAGAAAACAGTTAAATGTGAAAATGATAACTCTTTAGTTACTCTAGCTATTTATGATCAAAATTATTTATTAGATTATATTATTAGTGTTAGTAATAATTATATAACTATCATTCGTATTTTATGTTATGTGCTTAGATTTATTCATAACCTTCGAAATGTTAATAGAGTGAAAGATCATCTTACTTCTAAAGAATTGAATGCTGCAGAATTATCACTGATAAAGATGGTTCAACAAAGTGAGTATCAGGAAGAAATAAAATGTCTTCAGAAAGGTAATTCGGTACCAAATAAAAGTAAACTAAATTCTTTAAATTGCTTCTTAGATGAAAGTAATATTTTAAGAGTTGGGGGTAGATTGGGTAACTCATATTTGACAACAAATGAAAAACATCCTATGGTTCTGCCAAGTAAGCATCCCCTTACTTTAATTATTGTAAGATATTTTCATTTAAAGTATTTACATGTAGGATCACAAACATTGTTGTACCATATTCGTCGTAAATTTTGGATAACTAATGGTAGAAACATCTGTCGCAAAATAACATATGAATGTGTCACTTGTTTTAAAAACAAGCCTGTATTAGCGAGTCAAGTTATGGGTGACTTGCCCAAAGAGCGTGTTACACCTTCATTTCCATTTTCCATTATTGGAACTGATTATTGTGGCCCTTTTTACATTAAATTCAAAAATCAAAGGAAAGGTACATATAATAAAGTGTATGTATGTATATTCGTTTGTCTCTGCACCAAAGCTATTCATCTAGATTTCGTTTCAGATCTCACTTCTGCAGCCTTCATTGCTTGTTTTAAGCGCTTTGTTAGCAGAAGGGGAAAGTGTTCAAAAATATTTTCTGACAATGCAAAAAACTTTGTAGGGGCAAACTTAGAATTGAAAAGGCTTCACAATTTGGTTAGACACCCAGATGAAGCATTAGCTGATTATTTTGCAAGGGAAAATATCGAATGGAATTTTATTCCTCCGAAAGCGCCGAACTTCGGTGGTCTTTGGGAGGCAGGGGTTAAATCATTCAAATTCCATCTAAAACGTGTAATTGGTAACGCGCACCTCACTTTAGAGGAATTTCTGACAGTAATTCTAGAAATTGAAAGTGTTTTGAACTCAAGACCTCTGTCCCCATTGTCATCAGATTTCGACGATTTCGAGACTCTGTCACCGGGTCATTTTCTTATAGGTAGGCCCTTAACGTCTATTATTGAACCCCAGCTCACTGAAATTTCGGAAAACAAACTTAGCAACTGGCAAAAAATAACAAAATATAGCCAGCAAATATGGAAATTATGGAAGCGGGACTATCTGAACACCTTGCAGCAACGTAATAAATGGCAAATAAATAAAAACAATATAAATGTTGGTTCTCTCGTATTGATCAAAGATGAAAATATGCTCAGCACAAAATGGGCAACAGGTAGGATTTCCGAGATATTTCTCGGTAAGGACAAAAAAGTTCGAGTAGTGAACATTCGTCTGCCTAACGGTACAATAATAAAGAGAGATGTGAGAAGTATTTGTCCTCTTCCAATTAATGGAAACTAATTTCTTTAATGTATATATTTGGTATATTTTGAATATATTTTGTTGTTTAATTTCTATAGTATGTTTTATTGTATTCAAATGTAAAGTAATTTAGCCATTTTTCCTTTGTTATTAATTATATCTTTGCATTGTTATATGTAGTATTATGTAATTTTATATTATATATTAGAGTAGTTTTGAAACCTGCAGGTTTCAACGGTCGGGAGTATGTTACTGATCGTAATTAAAATCTCCCGTACGAGGGCGCTGTGTCAGCGCCGTAATTTTATTTATTATTCCAATCGTCTGCGTGTTGACGATAGATTGTAATTTAGTTACTAGTGAGTGGAAACACTGAATTTTTTGTTGTTGTTGTTATTGAGATAATGGAATGTTTGATTTGGAAACGGCCAGAGAGACTGTTTCACTCTTAACAATTATTGTTTTAAAATAAAGAAATATACAGTTCACTGCGAAGAGTTCCTTAAAAATGGTGTCACTGAGTAACTTTATTGTTTCATTCTTAACAACCGATTTTTTGCATATTTAAGATTTTTAAATTTGTAATAAGTATGCTTGTGCTTTCAATTATTTTGCTTTCCCCTTTATCTTTTTTCTGCTTTTAGTTTATTTGAATATTACTTTTTTTTATCATAACTAGATGGCACCACAACATAATTTGTCACGATTTTGGAATTTTTATCATTCAATAATAGATCCAATTTCTTTTTAAACCTCTTTAATGGATGAGAAATGATAGTTTACAAATAAGAATTGATAAATTTAAGTTTGTTAACATTATAATTAATGTTTGGTGTTAAAATTTTTAATTGAAATTATTAAATTATAACTATATTTATAAAACAAAAAATGAGAAAAACAAATGTAGCGCATTCAGGTATTGAACCCGGTCCCTCGGATCAGCCGGCAAACGCCATGCCAACTGAGCTACGACTAACCTGTCATTTTTGCTGCGAAGTAAGTATTTAAGTTGTCTACTTATATTAGACCCCCTGGTTTTTCAAGAACTAAGGGGCATTGGATAAAATCCGTTGAACCTGACACTAAGGGGTGTCTACCCTACAACATATATTAAAATAATCAAAATCTGTGATTAACAAGGTTGGCCCTCTCCTTGTTAGATTAATACTTATAGAAATTTTACTGTTTAGCATTTTGAAATAAAAAAGTGGCCGCTAGTTTAAAGAAAGTGGCCACTTAAAACGTTAGTCCTACCGGCCAGTGGCCGCTAATAAAATTTCCCAATTTTGACCTATACTTTCTTACTGTTTATAATTTTCATTTCCTGTAAAGAATATATTTAGTTTCGATATAGGTTATCTATCTAAACTGAATCCAAGTATAAAAAGTTTTAGCTAAGTAAAGCAACAACTCTCAAGTTACCTAGTAAAACAAGATGGAATGGAGTTGTAATCATATTTGAGAGTCTGGAAAATGGAAAGCAGTCTCTTCAAGAAATTACTATAATGAAAGATGTAAATATGGATAAAGAAATCTGGCGGTTAATAATATATAATGATGTGTTCTGGGTAGAGATGGGAATGCTTGGAAAAAACCCGGAAAAGTTGGGAAAAAAACCGTTTTTTTTTTCAGTTTTTTTCCGAAGGGCTGTTTTTCAATTTTTCCAAATTGGAAAAATTGAAATTTCATTTATAAAATAATGTAGTCAAAATTTTATAATTGCTACATTCTGATACTTTTATTTATATTTTTTTCATGTTTAGTGTCCCTCATGAAAACCTTAACATGGAAAATCTTATCTGTAAGCAGGGATAGAAGAAGAAAGAACCCCTTTAGAAAGAACCCCCATCAGTGGCCGAGAGGTTCTGCTCTCGAAGCTGGTAGACGGGAGGTGCTGGGTTTGAACCCAATCGCGCCCAACGGCCTAATCGTTTGGAGTTTTCGTGGTTTTCTTTGAACCTTGGATTTCCAAGCGTTAATACGGGTTAGGTTCCCTTAGAAAGACCCCCCCACAAAGGGCACCCCCCTTTAGGGCCTATATCCCTCCTGTTGATAATTGGCCATCATAAACACCAACCTTTAGAAAGAACTTGAGTCTCTTAAAGGATCCTTCACAGTTTTTTCCCCTTAAAACATATGACATTTAACAAAATTATTTCACTTTCTTTTCTTGAAATATAGATTCTTAGAGTTGTCTAAATGTATTTTCAACAAACCTAAGTCCATACAAACTTTGCAAAGAAAATGTAAGCAAATCTCTGTGAGAAATCTATTTGAAAACAGTTTTTAAACATATGGAAAAATCCACCTGTTTTAAAAGTTTCATAAAAAAAAATACCACTTTCAATATTAACCTTTAACTGATGTTACCGGTCTCACAGACCAATGCTTTTTTCCATTTTCATAGTTTAACTTGCGAATTTCAGTTTATCTGCAAACACTACTGAAATTTTGTTTTGTTTGGAACTTTAGTACTATGACTATCACCAGAGACTTTTGAATAGGTGAATTTTAATTATAACACTCATATACAAAAAGTTTAGTACAAAAGCAACATCCTATGAGTTAATCGCGGTTTTTATTCATCTTTCGATAGAGCGGTATCACAGACCGCTTCACATTAGTTATGTGACAATTTCTGTGACATCAGTTAAAGGTTAAGGATCTAAATCTTACTAAAACACAGTTTGGTTAATCCAAACTGTGTTTTAGTAAGATTTAGGTTGCCTAGTAAGATCTGGAAAGCTGTACCAAAACTACATATACAGGATATGAAAATTATAACTGTAACAGGGGGGAGGGGGAGTAATATTGTAAAATAATGCCAATTTTTAAACAACGGACGATTTGAAAAGGATAATAGTATTTATAATAATACCAAAAACTACTATAATTTGTTTCTTTTACACTGGCATCCTTTATGAGTACTATGTAGATGAGATATACAATACACTTTGAAACTGCTTTAAAACTACAGTGATGTTGGTTGAAACTAAAGATTTTTTTTGTTTGTTTGTTTTTTAAATTAGCTCTACTGACATAATTAAACAAGTGCTACTGAAAAATCATTTCAACAGACACATGATATATTATTATACAAACACTGGTGTTAAATTAAGCAAGAAAAGCTACTCTCAGAATTTTGAGATTGAAAGGATAAACTTTTAAAAGCTGGCTTTCTCTCTCTCTTTTTTTTTAATAACATATTCACATATAAAGGGAAAATAATTTTTTTTAGCGTGCAAAAATATTGAGAAAGTTTATTATTGTATACTTTTTAAGAAAATATAACTTATTTTTGAGAAACATTTATAAGAAATCAATTTTTCCCATTTTTCCAATTTTTCCAGAAAAAAACTGGAAAAAACCGGTTTTTTTCCACCACTTCAACTTTTCCAGAAAATTTACATCTCTATTCCGGATAACTGGTTTTTCCGGTTAACTGGTTGTACATTAAAGCAGCATCCATTTGATAAGTTTTGTGGAATATGTGTGGTTGTGGCATTATTTCTGATTTTAAATTATTAGATTACTTGGATTAATAATCAATGCAAGAAAGATCAAAAGTTAACCAGAGTTTAAAAGAAGGTAATTTATGGGAATCCCTTAGGAACAAAAATTCTTTTGTTCCCTCTGCATAAAAATTAAAACATCTAAAATACAACTAAATATGTTTTCTTTTCATAGATGTTGTCATCAAATTATACAATTGTTTCAAGCAAAGCCTATGTCAAACTGGCAGTGTATGACACCTTTTTCTGCAAAGATTCTGAAATCAGTCCATCAGAAATATCATTCCAGATAACTGGTTTTCCGGTTAACTGGTTTCTGGATAAATGGTTCCATACTGTATATATATATATATTTTTTTTTTTTTTTTTTTTCAGACATAATGCCTTCACATTTACCTTCTAGAAGTTAGACTTATTTATTTGACAAAATTTAATAGAAATCTATTGTTTTTTAGTAGAAAATATTTATAAGTGTATTAAAAATTAATTGATCCAAATTTAAAACAAATTAACTGTAAACCAACTTTAAAAAATAAATGCCGGCTTTTTTTAAGTGGTTAAAACCAAAAAAAGCCGGCTGGCTTTTTTTTGGCATGGCTAAAAGCCATCAACCCTGTCTAAAATCAAAGAAAAAATGCAATTAAGTCTTTGAAACTGGAAGCATTAATAAAGTGATTCCTTATCAATAGATCTAGCAACATAATTTCATTCAGTCATTTTTATTTTTGTTGTCAGAAGGTAATCTCTGTTTTCTTACAATCAAACTTCTTTTTGAGTAGGTAGTTTGAGTTTCATATTTTTTGCTAAATATAACTAAATTACCTCATTTCATTGGTATAATATACTAACATTCCTCTCTGCTTAAATGTTGTTATTTAAATCCAATACAATTTCGTTATTTTTGATTTAGCATTTTTTCCCCCACAAACATGAACATTAGGGACACTTGATCCCTGTTTTATGGAGAGACTTGATCTTGGGGATCAAGTGTCCCCAAACCAAAGTTAAGCTAAATTAATGTTAAAT
This sequence comes from Maratus speciosus, assembly GCA_963932465.1. NCBI lineage: Eukaryota > Metazoa > Arthropoda > Arachnida > Araneae > Salticidae > Maratus > Maratus speciosus. Next base: position 81,282,529 of record OZ010788.1, read on the forward strand.
TTAATTAATCCCCTACTTCTCATAATGACATTTAGATATTATCTGTATTAGTTAGAATATGGTTGCCTTGATTTTAGATGGTTGACAAAGATAGAAAATTAATAATATGTGGCTGCATATGATGGCTAGTAAGCACATGGTGGATGAATGCACGTGTGAGACATACATCTAACTTTAAAAAAAAATTACAGCACTTCGTAAAGAATGCAAGATATTATAATCAAAACAGTAAAGTGTTAATCATAAAAAATAATTATCTATATAAGCAGTGAGAGTTTGAGTTATGTCAAAGAAAATATAATAATTTTCATTAAAACATCACCGCACACTTCTCACAAGCTGCAGCCTCTGGATCATACTGTATATGGACCATTTAAAAGATATTTTAACGTGGCTGCTCAAGACTGGATAACCAGACTTGTATAAAACCAAAAACTTTCTGCGCACATAAATATTGGGTGAAAAACTTTCTGCAAATTAATTTAATGTTTAATAAAATAACGTGTTATACAGGGATGCAAGTGCTGCGCATTTTGCGCATATCTGCGCAGAAATACAATTGCTGCGCATGTCTGCGCCGAAATAGCGTTTTTCCTTAAATTTGCGCCAAACCTGCGCCAAAACGTAGTTAAGTACCAAAATGAAATTTAGCACGATTTCGTCGATCCGAGAAACAAAAACAAATTCCATTTTTAACTTTTTCCAGGTGGTAAATTTCCCCCTAGAAATACATTAAAATCCGGGCCTTTATGTGATTTTTTTCTTCCTCTCTTCGGCAAAAAGTTGTCGGCGGATTTGCTTGGCGTACTCTCGGTATGGGAGAGTCGGTCGCACCCGCAGACTTCCCGATTTTTCTCCCGCTAAAATCTCGGAACTTCACTCCGGATGAGAGAAAGAAATCTGAAAGTTGCCAATTAAGCGATCGCCGCCAAAAAACGACACCCTCTTGACGGTGAAAAAGGAAACGTGTTGGAATTGTCTTCTGCCGGAAAGAACAATGGGATTCTCTCTACGTATCCGACGTCACACCTCTTGGCGGCGCATGTGTGGAATCCTACTAATCTTAGTCGAACAATGAGATTCTATCTGTGATTTAAAAACCAAAACCGAAGCTGCGATGTCTCTACATGGCAAGCAATCAGGTAAGTCTAATTATTTTTACAGCAAATTTAATAGTTTTATGATGTGAGTTATTAGAAAACTTAAAAAAAATGTTCAGAGCAAGCTTAATATAATAATTTATTCAATATAATATGTAAAATAAGAGTTTGGTTAGGCTGAGAATAATATGGCAAAATAAGAATTTTACAGTATTTTCAGAAAAATAATTCACTTTAACAATAAAAAAGAAAACACCGTTCGATTTCTTTTCCTCTGCATGAAAATTCTTGCGGATTTTTATTATTTAGTCGCCGTACGCGTTGGTGTTCTGTTTTTGAGATATTCTTTTCATACTTCAGATGTTCTTTTTATTCATTTAACATAAGTGTTTTCTACATTATTTTATAATTTACTGTTCGCAAAGCGTATGTACATCGTGAGCGTCCATAAATAGTTAATACGGCGATTGTTATAAAGCGGCGCGATCATAATACATACGGGACCCCGAACCCTTCGCGCCCATATGGATGGTGATCTTTCGGGGGAAAAAAAAAAGCCTTGCTACGTTTATATATATATATTAAAAATCTGCATGAGGGTCGTCCGCGTATTCGCGATTTTACAACTTTTTCATTTTTCTGCGCCGTTTTCATTCGAAAATTTGATGCAGTTTAATCTCTAAATGTGTTAAAATGAAAGTATAATTTTGTAAAAATGTTAAATATTTGACAAAAACAACGTTCATTTGTAGTGTTGGTGGCGACGGAAGGGGGGGCTTGCGCTTTCTTCCGAGGATCCACTATTTTTCGCTTTTTTCCGATTTTTTGTCGTTTGTTTCTCGCAGGGATGATTTGTTCCAAAAATTTAAAAATCGGTCCGAAAATTCGACATAAAAAAAATACTAATTTCAAAAAATGGCCGCCGAAAAAAAAATTCGTCAATCGTTCGCAAAAATAGTCAATTTCGAAAAGGATCGCAGAAAAAAAGCAAATTTCGTTAAAGTATCGCAAAAGAAACGTAAATTTCTTCAAAGGGCTGCGAAACAATGCAAATTTCGTCAAAGAATCGCGGAAAAACTCCGAATTTCTTCAAAAGATCGCTGAAAAACCGCGAATTTCGTCAAAAGATTGCGGGAAAACGCGAATTCTGTCAAAGGATCATGAGTGTAAAATGCGAATTTCATCAAAAGGTCACAGAAAAACGTGAATTTCGTCAAAGGATCGCGGAAAAACTCCGAATTTCTTCAAAAGATCATGAAAAAACCGCGAATTTCGTCAAAAGTTTGCGGGAAAACGCGAATTCTGTCAAAGGATCATGAGAGTGAAGTGCGAATTTCGTCAAAAGGTCACAGAAAAACGTGAATTTCTTCAAAGGATCGCGGAAAAACATCGAATTTCTTCAAAGGATCGCGGAAAAACATCGAATTTCTTCAAAGGATCGCGGAAAAACTCCGAATTTCTTCAAAAGATCTCGGAAAAACCGCGAATTTCGTCAAAAGATTGCGGGAAAACGCAAATTCTGTCAAAGGATCATGAGTGTAAAATGCGAATTTTGTGAAAAGGTCACAGAAAAACGTGAATTTCGTCAAAGGATCGCGGAAAAACTTCGAATTTCTTCAAAAGATCGCGGAAAAACCGCGAATTTCGTCAAAAGTTTGCGGGAAAACGCGAATTCTGTCAAAGGATCATAAGAGTGAAGTGCGAATTTCGTCAAAAGGTCACAGAAAAACGTGAATTTCTTCAAAGGATCGCGGAAAAACTCTGAATTTCTTCAAAAGATCGAGGAAAAACCGCGAATTTCGTCAAAAGTTTGCGGGAAAACGCGAATTCTGTCAAAGGATCTTTAGGGTAAAGTGCGAATTTCGTCAAAAGGTCACATAAAAACGTGAATTTCTTCAAAGGATCGCGGTAAAACTCCGAAATTTTTCAAAAGATCGCGGAAAAACCGAGAATTTCGTCAAAAGATCACAGAAAAACGCAAATTTCGTCAAAGGATCGCGAAAAAAAACGCGAATTTCGTCGAGGGATAGCTAAAAAACGCGAATTTCGTCAAAGGATAGCTAAAAAACGCGAATTTAGTCAAAGGAGCGCGAAAAAATTTGGTGCAACATTATTTTTCACCAGCTTTTCTTTTGCTGAATAGCAGGTTAAACATTAGCTAGCCATGTTTATTAAGTGATGGTTTGAGTGAAAGCATGTTAAAATTTGAATTGGACAACTAGCTAAGATTGCTGTGTAAAACATTGCACATCAGAATTATGAACTAAAAATAAAAATTTTCATTTCAGAATTATAGTATTTGTATAAATTATTAATTTGATTCTCTCTCCCCCCCCCCCCCCCCCAAATAAAGCAGCATTTAAACAAAAATATTGTCTATTTTATTGCAAATAAAATAATCGTATTAATTCAATTGTCTTATAGGTGCGCTATTTTAAATAATTTCTCATTTTCCCATTTCATGTGCCTTTTCTTATTTTATCTTTTTGCAATCTCATGCCTGTCCTCTTAAAGAATCTATCTGAAAATGCAGTAAAATTGTTTTGAACAAATTTTCGGGATATGATGATCGCTGGTTATTCAGTAGCAATCTAATACAACTCAAAATCCATCAAATTAATAGAAAAATAAAAGAAATACTATTAGATTCTTAGACTTTTGGATTAAATATAAATTTTTTCTGAAATTTCCACCTTCTCCTCCCATTGATCAAACCATAAACTTTTTTATTTCTAAAGATATTTCTGACCTGTCATCCTGCAATACCCCTCCCTGAAATTCCTTCCCCCCGCCCCAATACAAGGCTATAGTCAAGGGGGATTTGGTGGTTCACCCTGCCCCAGAAATTTTGACTGACTTTATTGCTTATATAACTTTAACTTTTTAATTTAGAGTTTCTTTGGAGGGGAAGGCTGTAAACCCCAAACATGTTGGTTGCACTGGACTGCTGAATATTGTTTATGTATGAGTTTATGTATTGAGTCTTCAAAGGTAGATTTGGTTGCTTAACAGCCCCCCCCCCCCCCCCAACCACCGGCCCTTACATCTATCATTGCTTAGAGTAGTATTTTCCATTTATCTGACAGCATGCTTATTGTTTTTTTTTTCTTTCCAGAAAGATGCACTCGCTTTAATCCAGATAATTTAAAGCAGCGAGATTGCAACAATGATCTAATATCTGATTGGTGTACATCTGGTTTCAAACCAGAAGAAGGGTTATGCACTATATGTGACATGATAATAAAGTGCAACCAACATGGTGTGAGTGCTATTAAACGCCATGCTGAATTAAAAAAACATGTGGAAAACTGTAATAAAATTAGAGATAGTTCTGGGCAAATAAAAAAAAAACTGTCCAGAAAAGATTGGATTTAATGCAAAAGAACTGCCAGCAGCTCACTGAGCAAGATAAGGTTGCTGTAGCAGAGACACTGTTTACTTTAGCAGTTGCAAAATGCAACATTCCATTTTCCTTCAGTAACACTGCTAGTGAAATATTTCCTAAAATGTTTCCAGATTCAAAACTTGTAAGTGAATTTTCAGTTTCCAGGACTAAGCTATCATATATTATTTCAGATGGGATTGGACCATTTCTTAAAGAAAAGTTGATTGAAGAAGTTAATAAATGTGGTTCTTTTTATTCCATTCAAGTAGATGAGACCCCTGTGCATGAAAAAAGAGTACAACAATTTGATGTTCTAATACGTTTTTACAGCGAAGTGCACAAAAAAGTATTAAATAAACATCTAGAATCATTCCATTTAGGGCATGCAACTAGTGATATTCTTTTTGACAGTATTAAGAAGTCACTACATGAATTATCTTCACAAAAAATGGTTAGTTTCTACAGTGATGGACCTAATACAATGAAATTATTGAAGAAAAAATTGCTGGCATTGAACAACAATTTAGTGGATGCAAGCGAGTGCTCACTGCACAAAATCCATAATGCTTTTTCCGAAGGATTGAATGCTTTTGGCACTGATATTGAAAGTATTCTAATTGATATTTATCACTTTTTCAAGAATTCAGCTGTACAGAGCTGTGATTTCATAGAGTTGCAGAAACAAATGGATTTGCCAGAACACATTTTCATTAGGCGTGTGTCAAGTCGTTGGCTTACAATTGAAACTTCGCTGGAAAGGTTTATTGAGCAACTTTCAGCTCTAAAGAAATTTTTTGGATTATCACCACCAGGACGGCAATCAATTCGCCACCAGAAGATTCAGAAAGTTATGAATGATAAAAGCTTATTTGCACAAGCTTTGTTTTTGCAAAATGTTTGCCCACTTTTCACCAACTTTTTAAGGGTATTTCAGAGTAAAGATCCTTTGATTCCAGTGCTTTATGATGAAATGGTGAATTTGGTTAAAGCTATCATGGGTAGATTTCTTCAAACAAAAAGTTTCATGGACAAAACTGGTTTTGATCTTAAAAACTTTGATGTGAGTAAAGGTTGTCACTGGAAAAGGCCAGAAGTTGGTTCAGATACTGAAAAGGAATTAAAGCTTTTAGACGAACAGGGAAGAAAAGAATTCATTATGGGTGCACGATCCTTTTATATTTCCTCGGTGAAATATCTTTTAAGAGTTTTACCCCTTGAGAATAAATTTTTAGAACGTCTAAAATGTATTCATCCTGCGTTTGTAAAAGAAGATTCCTCGGTTTCATGTATAAAAAAAATTGCTAAAGAGTTGCCCAATGTAATTCCGATATCATCAATTTCTTCTTTGGCCGATGAATGGATTATACTCCTAAGTGAAAATATTTCTAGTGAAGGATCATCAACTGAAGGCTCAGCCATTCAATGTTTCTGGAACTCAGTATTTTCGGTGACAAAACCAGATGGCAGTGCTAAATTCCAGCACATTCAAACTCTTATAAAAGCATTATTGTCTATACCTCATGGTAACTCTGATTGCGAAAGAGGTTTCAGTGTAAATAATCGACTATTGAGCAACCGAAGTAATCTATCTCTTCACACAATCAATGGATTGAGAAATGTGAAATCTCATCCTGAGGACTATGATACTCATGTTGATTTATCGAATGATCTATTACGATCAGTTGAAAATGCTTACAAGAATTATAATCGTCGTTTAGAGACAGAGAGACAGGAAAAAGTATTAGATGAACAGAAAAAAGAAAAAGAAAATAATGAAATTAAACTGAAAGAAGAAGAAAAAGAGCTTAACTGCAGACTGGAAGCTTCCCAAAAGATGCTTGAGAATGCAGAAAATTTGATCAAAAATGGACCGAAAAGAAAGAATTTTCCCGATATAGAATCTGGGCAAGTTTTATTAAATGAATCCTCAAGCAAGATTAAATGTATTCTTGAAGATTTAGAAAAAAATAGACAGGAGCAAGGGGCTCTCTCCAAGAAGAAGAAAATTTAATGCTTTCCAACTTACTTGGAAAGCAACTGGGGGGGGGGGGGGGGGTATTTTTTCTTTCATCATTTTCTTTTTGGTTTTTAAATTTCTCATTTTGTCTATATTTTATTGTGAATTCAACATTGGTTTTAAGTGTGCTAAATTTGTGCCTTTATGAAATAGTTTCAGTAAAAATATTCAGTTGATATTTTGGTCCAAATTTTTATTTTAATGTAAAATTTAATATTTCATAATTATATTTATCAAAATTATTTTCACTGAGCTAAAATCTCATTTTTTTAATGATATAAATTGTTGCTTTATTGGTTTTAATGCTCAGTATTTTTAAATATCTGAATTAAAAACTTGGCTCTAAATAAATGAAAGGTAAAAAAGGGTGAAACATCCATATGATTACTTTTTGTGTAATAAAAAGTTTATCACAAACTTGTATATTGATCCATCCATTCATTCATTTAAAAGTAGCAAGTTATTTGAGAATTGTAAAGGGGAGGGAACTTTATATTGACTTATGTCATGAAATTCTTATTTGTAATTATGCTTTTCTGTGTATGAAGGAAGATTATTCACTGCATTGTATTTTAAATAAATTTAAATCTTACTGAGCAAGTTGTCCTTCCATTTTTGTTAGTTTGTTTAATTTTGAAAGTAGAAATCTGAATAATAGTGGATAATACATTCTAAAAAGGATTGGTCTGCAGTATGTTTCTAATTCAGGCTAGTTATGTTTTATTCATATACGTTTCTTTGATTAGTTAAAATTGCTCTAAAATAATATTTTTTAAACCCAAGTAAACATTTCTTTTCTTCTTGCTGCTAATTTTTCATTATTATTCTAATCAGTACCCAACTGTCGTTTAGAATGTTCAGAGTTAGCAAAAAGTGTGAAGAAATTTTATCCAAGTAATTATTCTCTCAGATGTCAAAATATTCTCAAGATAGCAATCATTTTAATTTTTAGAAGTTTGTTAGCATTAGAGTTTAGATCTGCTCCAAAAATAGCTGTAAATGCTAGAAAATTAGATTTTTACTGCTCCAAAAATCGATTTTACTGCTCCAAAATCGGATGTTTGCTGCTCCAAAAATGTATTTTACTGCTCCAAAATCAGGTTTTTGCTGCTCCAAAAATGGATTTTACTGCTCCAAAATCAGATTTTTGCTGCTCCAAAGCTGCTCCAAAATCGCTTTAGTGCACTTTCATCCCTGGTTATATTACTTCCACGGCATGAATTTTAAACAGTAGTTTTAAAATCATTATCATTTAATTTAAAAATTAATATTAATTATAGAATAATTATGTTGGCTAAAAAAATAATAAAGCTAAAAATCCATGATAAGAAGGGGTGAATTCTTATCAGTTATTTTGTCAATGCATTTAGAAACAGCCCAATCATTAATATTGTGACCTCTTCTCACAAAATGCCAGTAACTCTCTTCTCAGAAATAAAGGACATTGCCAGTGGCGTAGCCAGGATTTCGTTCCGGGGGGGGGGGGGGGGGTCCAAAATTTTTCCTTCAGGTTATATATATATAGTAAAACCTGTCAAGATGAAATCGTAAATATTGCTGAAAAATTCCGTTTTACACAGGTTTTCGTATTGTTAGGTGTATTTGTATAGTATTCTTTTCCGTAGCACGGAAGATTTCTGTTTAAGGCAGAATTCCGTTATAGGCAGGTTCCATTTTTACAAGTTTTGTGTATTTTTATAAATATACTTATTTATGTCATATGAATAGAATAAAACTTGTTAAAACAGTAATTGTCTATAACAGGATCCTGTCTTTAACGAAAGCGTTACATGGTCTTAATATGAATTGCGATACAATTAAATTTGCTGAAAACCTGTCTGAAAGGGGATTTTCATTGTTCTTTAGTGAAACCTGTGAAAGTGGAATCTTTCTATAATGCAATCCTGTCTCAAACGGAAGAGTTTCAGAATCCCTGCGAAACGAACAATAGATCTTATTGAGGTTGTGTATCTTAGAAGCATAATTAATTACACTTCTTTCTATGGAAACCTGTCTAAAATGGAACTTTTTACCAGTCCCTTTGAATCTTGTCTTGACTGTGTATGTATAATAGAAGTATTTCGAGTAACTTTAAGAATTTAGGTATAACCTTATTTAATTTCTTAATTAAAAAAAAAAAAAAGCTTGGATAAAAAATGTAAGGTCAATTTCTATAACTGCAACTAATAATACATTGAAGTTACATTAATATTTACCAATGAAAAAGATTCACTATGATGAAAAAAGCTGAGAGCATACTGAAGAGTTAAGCTTAATTAACCCATTCGCTGTCATCCACGAGTATACTCGTGGCTTTAATTTATTAATTACTTTGTCACCACTATTTTAGAATTTAAAAAAATGCCTCATTTATTGGCAGAAACTTCGCTGTATTAGTAAAGCGAAATTTACCTTTCTGAATTTGTGGTAGCAAACGACTTTTAACAAAAAAATTGAAAATTATTACTTTATAGTTTTGGCAGCGAATGGGTTAAATCAAGTTTCACATTACATAACATTTGCCTACAATAAAGTTAGGATCAAGTGGTTAAGTTTAAAACAGCAATTTCCATGTTTAATTTCTTGCCATTGAATTAAGAACTTGTGCTGTAATAGATATTGGATAATGATTTCACATATGTGTCAATCGCATGAGACATTCATGCGATCTGCCGCGCTCCCCATGCGAGCTTTTGAGATAACCCAGATAGCATGAACATTAGCAGCAAGTTTATTTTTATTTTTTCTGATATTATCTTGCCGTGACAAATTCGAATTGAGAAATTCGCAGCAAATCTCCCGCAAGGTATACCATCACCCACTTGCATGAGTAGTTTGTTGTGAAACTGATGCAAGACTGTCTTTAATTCACGAAAGTGACAAAAGCAAAAAATCCCTCTGTTGAGAGAATAGACAATCAGCACATACACAGAAATTGCAGAAATTTTATTCGGTAGGCACCGCTTTTTCTAAGCGCTATACTTATTAAATACCAAAAAATGCTCGAAATGAAAAGTACAAATATTACCTAAACTTGTTTGTGGTGATAAAACCGATGCATGCACCTTCTGACGGCGCTTTCGCATCACTAGACTTGATCAGGTCTATGGACCCCTTCGAAGGGGTTAAACTTATAGTGTGACATGGAAAGATTACTACTTTGCAGTAAGTCTGCAGCATTTTTGATTACTTGTTTGCCGTTAGTTTGCAATGAATTTGATACAGTATGAATTTAACTTGCACGACAAGTTAGCTGCAAGTTCAAATTGTGGTGACTTCGGAGTTTGGGTTATCTTGTTATGACCTTTCAGTCTTGTCATGCTACGCTTACTGCAACTTTGCAGGTTTTCAAAGCAAAAATGTTGCAAATTTTCTGCAAACTAAAAATGCTATGTGGGAAGGTTTTAACTTTAAGAAAAATATCTTGTATTTTCAGCTACAGAAACTAGTAATGTAAGAAGCACACACATCAAATATAGTTCATGCTGGAAAAAGCAGTTTTGTTACAATTGTCTTATTCAGCCATAATTCTTTTGAGTTTCCATGTTTCATGTCTCGCCACTTTTGATACCATATTCGATCTAATAGTTGCTTCCAATATCTGGTCGTCTGTAAGGAAGTTAAATTTTTGTAAGAAGTTTATTTGTGATGGATTAGCACTATTTTGGAAGCATTAGAATGTGTAAAAAATGGTTCATGGTGGTTTCTGTTTTTGTACTTCCCAGCTAATTTATTTTAGATGGTTGAAAACAGTTTTAGAACATTCTCCAAGTTCAGCAGTAAGCTTCGGACGGGTCGGATTTATGCAGCTCTAGAAGGGTTACTTAGGAGTTCCGTGGAAGGGGGTAGCGCCCTTCTAGACCATTAATAATCATAAAATTCCGAATCTCCCGATTGCACCCTTAAACAACTTGACAGGAGAGTCAAAAATCTCAACTCTTTATATTTCAGCATTCACAGTTGCACTGGTAAAAATGTGTCGGTCACTGCGGCCATTCAAAATGATGTCCGTCTATACCACAATTCCACGACCTTGTATCGATGCCTTTCACGGATGTTTGCAGCCTTATTGCATGTGATTTTCTCCCTCCATATGGTAACACATCTGTGGTAACTCTCTCAACAAAGTCGGGATTCATCGGTAAAGAGAACTCGGCTCCAGTCCGTGGTACTCCAATGACGATGATCTCTGCACCACTTTAACCGGGCGCATTTCGCTACTGGAGTTAGCGGAACACAAATTATAGGTTTCCTTGCATGCAGCCTGTCACTCACAGTAAACCAGGATAGTTGAGTTCCTGTTGCTGCAGCAAACTCCCTGCAATCTGAACTGACGTCAGTTGCCTATTTCTTTTAGCAATCATTGGCAAATTACAGTCCTGAGAGCATATTGTGGTGCGTTTTCTACCTTGACCTGGTTGTCTGTGGACATTATACCAGTGTCTTTAAACCGTTTACAGATTCTTGACATGACGCTTTTGGCTATTTATAAGTCTTTACAGACCCCTAAGAGTGTCTGTCCTGCTTCCATTCTCCCTATCGCACGCAATTTCTCAAAATCGGTCAAATGTCTTCTGGACGACATATTCTACCTATTAGAATCAAAGTTTTACCTAATTTCATGTACATTCCTTAAAATTAGACTTCAAATTACCTACGTGCGCTCCTTTTCACACGTGAACCGAAAGAACGGGCTGAGGCTGAAAAATTTGCATATATTTCTGTAGCGAATGTTAATCCCATTGGACTACGTGATAACGTTGACATTGAGTTACCTTTCTGGAAGTTCCCTTAATAGAATTAACATAGAGCACCTTTTTATGGTTGTTCCTTTATTTTTTCTCGCCAGTGTATTTAGAAAGTGGTAACAAAAAACCGGTCCAAAAATATAGTTACTTTTATTAATTGCAGGCAGTAGATTTAAAGTAATTGTTAATATTGTCCGTTATAATGTGAACAAAGATAAGGGTCACGAAACTCAACCAATGTACCGTTATTGCGTTCGTATAAAATCGTTCTTTCCCATAAGGGTCGACAACAGAACTCCATCAAAGTCCAAGATAAAGAAGTTTTACGTTTAATCTAGTTACAGTAAATTTGTGTAAACGGAATAGCAGGTATACTTGTTTAGTTATCCTTCCGTCTCGGGACATTAAAATGTTTTTTTAAGAGAGGATTCCGTGTTTTCAGAAAACCTGCCAAGAAGGATTCACAATTGGAACAAATTTCATTTCAGATAGGTTTCAATACGTTAGCAAGCACAAATACATAGTGTTGTTTTCGTCGAATCTTGAATTGTTTTCATTTGAGATAAGTCATCTTCACACATTTTCCTGTAATAGATTTATGCTCTTCAGAGGTGGTGTTATAGCAGTGGTTTCTAACCTGCGGTAGCGTACCCCTGGGGGTACGTGGCGGGTCTGCTGGGGTATGTGAAAATAATATCGGTAATGGAAGTCACAAAAATGTTAGGAATATCAATGTAATTTGCATCGATTTATTATATGGTTGTGATAAGAAGATTACTAATGGAAAAAGCATGTTTACGTTATCTCCTTGAGTGGGGGGGGGGGGGGGGGTGTTTATGAGAAATGGGGTTACTCCGAAATGAAAAACCTAAGAAAGGAGTACGTGAAAGAAAAAGTTTGGGATATGAGATCGTTTTAGCAGTTTTAAGGGATACTGTGAAAACGGAAAGTGTTTATCACGGAAAAGCTCATAGTCCCGAAAAAAGACATACCTTTGAATTATACGTTCTAAGACGAACACCTCTCTAAAGCGGAATTTTTTATAGATCCTTTGTGATTCTGTCTTAGCAGTTTTTACTGTTGTATTTGTATCCATGATTCAGTAAACCAGGTCTACTTTCGGGGGGGGGTCCGGACCCCCTCCCTTGGCTACGCCACTGGACATTGCTTCTGAAACAACTGAATCACATTTTGTAAGGGGAGGTCCATTCATAGGTATCATCATTAAAGAGACCGATGAGTTTTTATTGCGGCCCTTTGACGAAATTCTCGTTTTTTCCGTGAACATTTAGCTAAATTTCCGTTTTTCCGCGATTTTTTTTTGACGCAATGTGCGTTTTTTTCGCGATTCTTTGGACGAAATTTGCGGGGTCTTTTTTTCACGATTCTTTGGACGAAGTTTGCGTTTTTTTCCCCGCGATTCTTTGGACGAAGTTTGCGTTTTTTTCCCCGCGATTCTTTGGACGAAATTTGCATTTTTTTCGCGATTCTTTGACGAAATTCGCATTTTTTTTCGCGATTCTTTGACAAAATGTGCTTTTTTTCTCCTATCGTTTGACAAAATTTGCATTTTTTCGCGATCTTTTCACGAAATTCACGCTTTTTTCGCGGAGTTTTGAAGAAATTCGCGTTTTTTTTTTCGCGATCTTTTGACGGAATTAGTTTTTTCCGCAGTTCTTTGGCGAAATTTTCATTTTTTCGCGATCTTTTAACAAAATTCGTCCTTTTTACACTACGCTTTTACGAAATTCGTTTTTGTCCTGCGCTTTTTGGACGAAATTTGTTATTTTTTCGCGATCCTTTGTCGATATTAGCATTTTTTGTGACCTTTTGATGAAATTCGTGATTTTTTTCGCGATCCTTTGACGAAATGCGCGCTTTTTCCGCGGCTGTTTTACGAAATTTGTGTTTCTTTCGTGATCCTTTAACGAAATTATTTTTTCCCGCGATTCTTTTACGAAATTTGCGTTTTTTTCGCGATCCTTTGACAAAATTCGAACTTTTTCCCGCTATGCTCTTACGAAATTGTTTTTTTCCTGCGATTCTTTGACAAAACTATTTTTTTTCCACGATTCTTTAAAGAAATTCGCGTTCTTTCTGCTGTTCTTTGACGAAATTCGCATTTTTTCCGCGCTGCATTGACAAAATTGGTTATTTTTTCTGCGAACGATTGACGGAATTGGTTTATTTTCGGCGACCATTTGTCGAAATCCGCAATATATTTCAGGGATATTTCTTTATGTCTGAATTTTTGGACTGATGACCGATTTTTTTTTTTTTTTTTTTTATCCGGAACGGAATCAATCTGGCAAGCAATAAATAAATTGTATATAAAATTGGGGAACATTTTTAATTTTTCGGTATAAAATAAAAAATATATATTACAAGAACAAAAATTACATTTTTTTTTTCTAAGAAATTTTCCGCAAAGTTCCGAATTTTGCGGAAAATTTTCCGCGCACGGCGTGCGCATGTGCGTCTATATTATACAACTTTGTGGATAACTAATCATCCTGCTCAAAGGACAACAATTTTGTTAGGGATTAGCACTAGTACCAATTCCCCAACATCTTATACTTGTAAAACTGATTAAAAATTATGTTGATAAAGCAGAGTTCAACAGTGAAAGTAGATCCGAGGATGGATTTCTAAAAATATGCAAATGAGAAAAATAATGAAGTACGTTGAATGAAGAAATGTTAAAAGTGGATGAAGTAAATTGACAGGTGAGATAAAGCTCCAGGCTTAAACTTCTTTTATTAAGATCCAAAGTTCACAGTAAAAATATCGTGATAAAAACAGTCTTTAAAATAAACCAAATGTTGATGAATAAACAATGAATCACTTTAAATCAAAACAGCCATTTAAATACTTTAACTCAGAAGCCATGAAGAACAGAAAAGATTAAATATCGTAACTTTAAAAGATGATTTTAAAACAGAACGAAAATAAAAATAAGCCGCATGATTTTAAATGTTTACCACAAGATCAAATACAGCATCCCGAGAATGCTCTACTTCTGACGGTTTTTCGAGGAGCCTGGGGCCACTGCCCCACATCCCCGACAGTAACACAATGGAAACCTAACAGGAACTGAATCATGGCAGTACTGGGAAAAAATGCTTAAAAATGGGGGGGGGGGGGGGGAAACAAACAAGTAATTCCTGAGCTCAAAAATGAAAAGTAAAGAAATAAATTGACGAAAATACTAACAGTTTAAAAATTTAAAAAACATAATCTAATTAAAATACTCAATGGATGGTAACTCCCGCGCCTAGCCCACGCTTCATCGCGGGTCCAGGCTACCATGGCTGCACAGATGTTCGCAGTCATTTGGCCTTGAAAAAGGCCCTTTGAGACATCGATTCACCACGGATTGGGAGCACCGTCCACAGCTGAGCCTGGGGGAAAAGTGGCGATCCGCTCGGAGAGCGGGTCTATTTAATGGTGCAGGGGAAAAGAGGAGGAGCTTAGCATAGAAGGAAGGAATTTAACTGGCTGAGAGAAGTTGCTATTGGAATCTTTTAAGTTTGTTGAGCAGAGCGTTAAGGGAAAACTTTAAAAATTTACAGAACAACTAATAATTAAGAGAATTTTAAAGGTTTGAAGATTAAATTTTAAAAGATATGCAGAGCATTTAAAATCATACCTAACTTAGGTCTTTTTCTGTTATGGATGTCAAAAATATCGTACACTGGGAGAGTATTTAAAGCACTATTTTCAGAGTTTTCCAAAGAGAGATGAAAGTTAATATTTAAATCTTGAATGTGAGTATTTAATCTGGGATAGTCAATATCTTTATAAAGATGATAATTTCGAATATAATAAGGCACATCATAAATTAGTCTGATGGTAGAATTTTGAGATTGTATAAGAAGTTTGATGTGACTATAAGCAGCATAACTCCAAATTTGGCATCCATAAGTTAAAATTGGTCTTAAAAAGGAGTTGTAAAGGAGCAATTTATTATTAATTGACAAATCATTGTTTCGAGCTAATAAGGGGTAAATTAGATTTTTAGCTACTCGAAACTTGTTACGCGCGTAGTGGATGTGTTGTCTGAAAGTGAGATTTTTATCAAGGATAATACCTAAGTATTTACAAGTGTTTGACCATGGCAATTCGGTATTGTTAAAGTTAATTTTATACTTATTAAGGTTATTATCAGTTAATTTACAAAAGAGGATGGCTTGTGTTTTGCTTACGTTAATTTTAATACGCCATTTTTGGAACCACTTTGACAGTATTTTAAGATGGCGGGAAATTGAAAGGATTGCAAATTTACGATTTCTATGGGATGCAAACACACAAGTATCATCCGCGAATTTAGCCAAATTAGTAAAGGGGTGGTGGGGCATGTCATTAATAAAAAGGTTAAAAAGGATTCCTGAGATACGGGATCCTTGAGGAATTCCAAAGGGGGCAAAAAGGTTCCTGGAAAGTTTATCATTTACTCTTACGTTAAAGTTTCTGTCAAGCAGATAGTAATAAATAAGTTTAATTAAATAGGGAGGGAAGTTATAATTAATTAATTTGAATATAAGGCCTAGAATCCAAACTTTGTCAAACGCTTTCTCAATATCTAGGAAGACTGCGGCTGCATAACTTTTTGAGATTTTGGCAGTTGTGATGTGTTCCACCAGTCTATACACTTGATGAGGGACTGACAGCTCCTCTCTGAATCCGAACTGGTCAGGTGCCATGATATTATTATTTTTGATGTGATTATTTAAGTCTTTTGCGATGAAAGCTTCTGCAAGCTTGCTGAGGGAATTGAGAAGGGAAATGGGGCGATAGCTGGTGGGGTTTTCGGGTGGTTTTGAACTTTTAAGAATAGGGGCGATGAGTGCAGTCTTCCAGTACAGTGGAAAATAAGAAAATTTGAAAAGGCTGTTAATAAGCAGGGTGATCTTTGGAATATAGGAATTAGGTAGTTTCTTAAGCATTTCGTTAGTGATTTTGCTGACGCCTGGGGATTTTTTATTTTTAAGCTTACTAATTTCGTCAATGACGTCAGCATGGGTGACCAGAAAAGAGGGAGGGGGAATGGGACTGCTTAAGAAATTTCTGACGGCATCATTTACTTCTCTCTCAGTTTCAGGATTAGTAACAGGGTTTCCTGTGAACTGCAATTCCAGGCTGCTGGCAATCGCATCTGCCTTTTCTTCATCTTCGTACGCGCAGTTATTAGAATTTGGAATATTAATGGGGGGCATTTTAGTGACAGAGCTCTTAAATCTTTTGGCTGCCTTCCATATGCTGGCGTCCTCTGGTGAAAGGGATTGGAGGTACAGAGTCCAGCTGTCCTGGCGGAGCCGATGCAAAAAATTTTTAAGTTCTTGTTGAGCTCTGTTCATTATAATTTTGTCCGAAATTCTGCGCGTACGTTGCCAAATTTTCCTAGCGCGGTTTTTGTTCGTGGTTAATCTGCGGACATGGGGATCAAGTTTGTAGAATTCGTTGTTATAAATCTGAGTAGTAGCACGATCAACAGCGTCTCTGATTTCACTAGTAATGGTTACAGAAAGAGTTTCGATGTCGTTTGTGCTGTTGCTCTCGGGTAAAATGGGGGGAATTTCATTAATGATATTTTGAAACTGAGTCCAGTTGATTCTGTTGATAATTTTGGTAGGGGGGGGTGGAATTTTGAGATTAATCGGGTTGTGATCTGAACTCAGTTCTGGAAGAGAATCCATGGTTTTAACGTAGTTAAACCCGTTAAAAAGGCCGAAATCAATTGTGCTACTACTGTTGTTAGAAAATCTAGTTGGGGTGGCCGGAAAAACAATGTCCGCAGTTGAATTTTGAAGAAAATTGTAGATTCTATCGCCATATGCGTTGCTGTTATTGCAGTTCCAGGAAGGATGGTGGGTATTGAAGTCACCGATCAGGAATGTGTTGACGTCATGACAGAGGAGGTGGCTTAGGTCGTTCATGACGTCACTCGCGCGCTCATTTCCGGGGCAGTAAACTGAGAAAAAAGTAAGGGGATGAGAAGATGGAATTTTTAAGGTGACACCTGTAGCGTTGACGATGTTTGGAAGCCGGGCCGGGGGGGCGGGGTAAAAATTTAAACAATTTTTGATGCAGACAGCCGTGCCCCTAATGGGTCGCGAGCTGTTGCGGTTGTCAAAATCATTTCTGAGGATGTGGTAATTTGGAATTTTGAAGGAAATGCCAGGTCGTAATTTTGTTTCTTGAAGTAGAACAATATCGGGGTTGTGCTCCTTTACGAACGCCCTGAGCTCAGGAATTTTACCAATAATGCCATCGCAATTCCACGAAAAAATATTCAAACAACCTCTGGAACCCATTAATGGGCCAGAGTTTGCGGTTGTTCGAAGGCTGTCAGAAATATGGAGACTTTAGTGAAGAGGTCTTGTGCTTCGTTCATTTTATCTAGAATGCTTTGATATTTTAGTATAAGTTGATTAAAATTTTGAACTTTAAATTGTTGAGCGATTTGGTCTAATATGCTTTTTAAAGAGTTAAGGTTGAAGCTATCATTGGAAGGGGGTTGGGGATGGGTGCCTTGGGAAGGGGTCTTTGTGGGTTCAATTTTGGGGGTAGCCGCGGTTGCATAAGAGAAGTTGGGGTTGGTTGGGGTTGATCTAAAGGTTGGTCTGTTAATTTTGGGGAATTTTTCGCAACCGCGGTAAGATGCAGCATGATTAAGTCCACAGTTGCAACATGTTGGGGTTTCAATTTTGCCTTTACCTTTTGGACACTCGGGGGTGGTGTGACTTCCGTCACACTTTACACATCTTGCGTTTAGCCGGCAGGTGGCGCTGGAGTGATGCCAGTACTGGCAATTGTAGCATTGCATCACTCTGGGGGGGGGGCGATTGTAATTTTCAACATTTATGATATGGTACAGGAGGGTTTTTAGTTTAAAGATTTCACGGGCGGGAGCTCCGTCTTCGAGTTGAATTTGGAATAGGGGCATGACCTGTTTCGTTTTGAAGGAGGTCATTTGGGCTACTTTTATTACAGGGAGGGCGGATTTTTTGAGCTCTTCACTTATCATTTCAGGCTCCATATCTATAGGCAGCCCGCGTACAACCACTTTAAGGGGTTGGGTGGACTTGTTTTTGAAGTGGTAATACTGGACTTGCTCAGCGTCCAAAGCTTTAATGATTTCCTGATAATCTTGGATCGTGGCAGGATGAAATTTCATAAACATGCCACTGGGGCTGACTGTGAAATTGCGTTGGCTTTTTTCTTTGATTTTATTTATGAGATTCATTTTTTCTCCTATAGTATCTGGGGTTTTCACGTTAATAACATTTATTTTGGGCGTGTTTACACGCTTAGTTGTAGTTGGGGGTGGTTGGGGGACATTTCTGTCGTTTAGTACGACTTCTTGAAGGTTTTCATATCTATTACTAAGGTTTATATTAATTCGGTTGGACATTTTATTTTTTGGAAATGCAAAGTTATTTTCCTGAATTTCCCTAGCTCTTTTTAGGGTTTTGCTAGAACTATGCTTAGTTAAGGGGGAAGTACTGCCAGAAACAGTTACCTGGTTTTGGTATTCCATGGGTGCCTCGGCAGGACTGGTGTCGCCATCTGTGGACGTGGCTAGGAGTGGCAAACTCTGTTGGAACTTTTCAGGCCTTATGAGGTTGTCAAGCTCCATCAGTTCTTTTTCTATGGCATTTAGACGGTGCAGTTGATTCGCAAGCTTATCCTGCTGTGTCTTTTTTCCTTCAGGGGAGGTGGCAGAGTCCACTGCAGCTTCGCTGCTCCTCACGTTAATCTTCTGCCTATAAATGGCAGTTTCATAGAAGGTTATAAGTTCACCCATCTCAGGGGAAGACATGATCGTTAGATGGTTTCGATCACGCCTCCATTTAATGCGATGGTTTTTTGGAGATTCGTATATGCTCTCTTCCATCCAATCGACTAAAACGACAGCTGCACTTTCTACGTCCGACATCATTGCCGGTCGAAGTAAGAATCAGTCGTCTCGCTCTCTCTCTCTCTCAGTCGTCTGCCCGAGAATGCTCCTTCCAAATAACCCCTTTAAATACAGCAGCTGGAACGGCACGTGTCGACACGCCCACTCTCCAGAATGATCTACGAGATGGTGATTTGCCGGTGACGAACTACGTCAACTAATTCATTCTTAAATCCGTTCCCGCCATCTGTCGGGAGAAAAATACACCACGTCATACGCTCTCGTAAATTCTACTATGTCGCGTGGAAAACGTAAACATCTGAAGTTGTAAAAATAAAGATACGGCGTTATCAATGAACTGTAACTAAAGAAACGTAAAGCTGAATAAATAACTAAAGGATTAAAAGAATGAACGCAAGATAAAAGGTGAGTTTAATTTCAGAATACTTTTAAATACAGAATACTTTATACTTATACTATTTAAATGAAATGATCTTAATAAAAATAAAATTTATAAATAAAGAACTGTAAATTATACTACCAGGGTTAATGTACTATTGAATACAATTAGAGGCATTGAGAACTGGGAAATGAGCTTGTTAATATTTCCTAACAAGTCAAATTGTTGAACTGATTGGAATTGCCAGTCCTAAAGCCATGGTGTCAACTAACATAATAAATGCGTTTAAAATCACTGGAATATATTCCTTAAATAGGAATTTCTGAAGATGATTTGGCTTAGATGTGTTATTATCCCTCCATCCGCCATCTTGGATTTTTTTTTGCATGAAAAGTCCTTTTCCACCAAGTAGTAAATGTCGCCAATGGTTAAATATTGTTGATAGATTAATATAATATTAAAAAAACTGGAATATAATAATTATAACTATTAATTAAAAAACAGTTTTTAATCCATGCCCAAAACAAATCCAAGATGGCGGATGGAGGGATAATAACACATCTGTTCCGATGATTTTTTAACATCTTTCGTCGCTAATCAACCATTAACTCCAACGAGTAGTAAAAAAATTACAGTTAAACCAAACATAGTGACATCAGAAGACATACAAGCCTTCTCTAAAGTTTCATTACCAAAAATGAGAAAATCTAAAGAAATAAAGAAAGGGTCTTCAAAAATTTTGACAAGCACACTAACTAAAAGACAGAATGAAGAAGAAATACAAGATCGCCACCTGAATAAAAAACAGAAATCGAAAAAACTCATCATCTCAAGAAAAAAAGTAAAAACACTAAAAATGAAAGACCTGAATTTTCAGAATGTTATAAAAACAGTTATAGTGTTTATGATTCAACCGACCCAGATCCACTTGATGAACATTCTAATGAAATCATTGAAGATCCAAAAAATTTGTCGATTGATGAAAATGACTTTGTCATTGTCCGATTCCTGGGAAAGAAGAAAATTAGTCATTTCGTAGGAAAAATTTAAAAGAAGATTTTATCATCTGAATGTGAAATTAATTTTCTAAGAAAACGAGGATTTAATTTCGACCAATTTATTTATCCAGAAAATGTTGATAATAGTTTTGTGGATTATGATGACATTGTCAAAAAAGTACCAAAATCAACCATGCTTGGTGGAAATTCTTCGAACTGCAATAATTTTAATATTTACATTTGGTTTTTCAAACTTTGAAAATGTCTTTGAATCATTAACTGTGTTTTTCTCACTTTTTACATGTTAGTCAACAATAAATTTGATTTCTACTACTTAATTTGAATCATTTCAATTCATCTGTTTCAAGGATCAAGTCTCCCTGCAACTGGGGAGACATGATCCTTTTTTTATTTTTTGGAAAACAATTTATTTTAATTTTAAAAATGTTTTTTCAAAAAAAAAAAAAAAAAAAATACTGCAACAAGAAAGACACATGAGCCTTTAATAATAACTGGTAACATTTTTTTTTTTTTTTTTTTTTTTTTCCAAAATAAAAATCAAAAACTGAAAAAGGGACCGTCTCCCCTAACTATGTTTATATTAGGGATGCACCAAATATCCAGCTCTTGCCAGATATCCTGCTTATTAGGCACTGAAACCGAATATTCGATCCAGTCAAATACTTTAATATCCGGTTGCCGGATAGTGACTCTTCTTTTAAATTATATTTTTAACATTATCAGAAAAAGTTTTCTGCAAAATGCAAATTTAATTTTCTCCTTACCAACATTATCCCAATAAAAACAGTGCTAACAAAAAGAAATATGCATATACAGGGCTTGAAATTCAGTTTTTCCAAGGAGGGGAGTCTCCCTACCAACATTTATAAATGGAGGGGAGTTTAGCTATTTGGGAGGGAGAAAAAAAATGTTTAAAACTCACGTTTTTTTACGTGCTGCTATTTAAATAATTACATTAATACAGACATGACAAAATACCATTGAAGCAATTTAAATCAATAACTCAGAATAATTATGTAAAATGTTTTTTATTTAAAAAAGGAAGAAAGTCAAGCTTTTATAAAGTCTATTTTTCAACTTTCAACCAAATGTTATGGGTCTTTAATAATGGGATTTTTTAATGAAATTCTGAATTTAGATTTTAATTCGATTTTGGGTCCTGAATCCTTTTCACAAGGTAAAACTTATGACAGACAGCACAAGCACAACATTTATAACTTTGGAAATTATTGGAAACATATGGCTATGTTCTCTTAAAAAATTTTCAGAAAACTTTGAAAACGTGCCTTCATTTTTAACTACTTGCATGAACAATGTATATTCGTTAATTGACATCATCAATATCCATTTCTGAACGAAATTGTTTTATTTTATCCTTAATGGAATTATAGTCAAAACCTGACTCCCTGGTATTTTCTTTGAACAAGCTTCTATGTTCAAATTTTAACATTCAAAGTTTAAACAAAGCGCAAAGTTTTAAAGGGAAACTGTTGATTCATTTCTTCTATTACACGAGAAATATAGGTTAACTTTAAATTGTCAAATCCTAATTACAGTGAATTGCAAGGATCAACTAGTTAAGTGTTTCTAAATATGTTTAATTAGAGCTCAGAATTTTTCTTTCATGTGCACCACGAGGTCTTTGCAGTCCTTCTAATCTTATGTTTGCTTAGTACTGAATCTAGATCAATTTGGCATAACGCAGCACACGGTGACACTTACTGTTCTTTTTTGGTGCACCCTGTTGGATATTTTCCTTTTTCTGTTATGGGAAAAAATATCGTGAAATATGCCAGTCAGGCGTAGGAAAAATAAAACGTACATTTTCTCGATCGGTCGAGGGAAGAATATCGTGAAATTCGTCGATCTGCCGCGAGATAAAACTGTGAATTTCATCAGTCTGTCGCAAAAAGTAACCGTGAGATTCTCGTCTGATTCTGAGTAAAAAAAAATTCTGAAATTCACAACAAATTTTCTAAAAGGTTACAGCAGGGGATGGAAAGGGTTTGGGAAATCCTCTCAAGGCACTAATTATTTTTTGTTGCAAGTCCATAAACTTTTTTTTGGTTCGCTTTGATTTCAGGCTGAGTGTAGATTCCTGCAAGTTGGGTTCCGGTTAAACTCACTTTTTCAAAAGTTACTTCAGTATATTATTTCAGATTAAAAACTATACCTATAATAATAAACATAATTATTTGTGTACTGTTTTTTCTAGAGACTGTCGTGTTTTTTTCCCGCTATCCTTTGACGAAATTCGTGCTTTTTACTAGATTCTTTGACGAAATTCGTGTCTTTTACTAGATCCTTTGACGAAATTCTTGTTTTGTGCGATCCTTTGACGAAATTCGCGTTTTTCCCAGATCCTTTGTCAAAATTCGCGTTTTTTCCGCGATCCTTTGAGAAAATTCGTGTTTTTTCTGCGATCCCTTGACTAAATTTGCGTTTTTTCCGCGGTTCTTTGACGAAATTCGCGTTTTTACGCGATACTTTAACGAAATTCGTATTTTTTTCGCGATCCTTTGGCAAAATTTGCGTTTTTTCAGTGATCCTTTGATAAATTTGCTAGTTTTTTGCGATCTTTAGATAACATTTGAGGGTTTTTTTTTTTTTTGCAATATTTAGATAAAATTTGAAGGGGGGGGGGGTTGCAATATTTAGATAAAATTTGCGTTTTTTGCAATCTTTTGATAAAATTCGCGTTTTTTTCAGCGGCCCTTTGACTAAATTCGCGTTTATTCCGCGATCCTTTGAAGAAATGCGTTTATTCCACAATCCTTTGACGAAATTTGCGTATTTTCGGCAATCTTTTGCCGAAACTCTCGTTTTTTCCCGTGATCCTTTACCGAAATCTGCGTTTTTTCGCGATCCTTAGATGAATTTCGCGTTTTTTCCCCTGCGATCTTTTGCCGAAATTTGCAGTTTATTCCCGATCATTTGACGAAATTCGCTTTTTCCGCGATCCTTTGCGACGAAATTGCCGATTTTTTCTGCGAGCAATTGACAAAATTTATTTATTCGGCGATCATTTGTCGAAATTCGCGTTATTTTTCTGTTATATTTTTTAAATACCCGAATTTCCGAATTCATGACCGATTTTTCATAATTTTCGGAACTGAATACCTTAAATTTTTGGAAAATTCGCATCAGAATCACATCTGAAATCGCCACTCGCTCGCGGAAAATAACGCGAAACTTGTCAACCGATCTTGGGGGGAAGAAATGTGAAATTTGTCTATCGGTCGCGGGGAAAAATCGTGAATTTCAACGTTCTTTTGCCGTAAAAAAACTTGCAAAATGTGCTACTCAGTCGTGCGAAAATATCACGAAATTTGCAAGGCGTTCGCGGGAGTTGATCGTAGTTTCAAAATGGAAAATTTTCCTTCAAAGGGTGAAATTTTTTGGACGGGAGCCTCCCGCCCACGTTATTCTTTACGGCGGGATTTGAAAATTTTGGGTGCGAATCCCGCCATCCCGCCCGGAAATTCAAGCCCTGATATATATTTTCACAAAAATGAAATTATAGGGTTATATATAAGCACAATTCCAAAACAATGTTACCATTTTTAGTATTTTATTTTTTACATCAAATAGGTAATACACATATTTTCTGATAGTGTATTAAACCTATTTTTTTTAAATTTGCAATGTATTTTCTAAAAGGTTGAATAGTCAAAATTAATAATTGGCATAGCTTCTTTTTATGAGCTTATTTGTTTGTCTGTTACAGGTAAGATTACAAATTTTTCATAACTATATTGGGTACTATTTAGTTATCCTGTCGACCAATTTTGCCAAATTATACAAATTGACATAATTTTTATTTTAAATGAAAGAACAAATAAATTAGTATAACATTAATAAAAATACAAATAAAACGTCGAAATAAAAATCACTTGATGACTTAAACACATGTAACTTGCTTAAAGTCACGTTAATGTGACATTTACGATCAACCATTATTGGCATTTAATTGGTTTGGCGATAGATTTTTGGTCGACGGGATAACTAAGTAGTATCCTATATAAGCATAGAATAAACTTTGTGCGAATTGTAATAAAAAGCTAAAATCTTAAACAATGATTTTTACGCACAAATGACGTACAGAAACGATAAAAATACTCATACGATCGTTTCGGGAATCAGGTAATCACTATAATTTTCCTGCAAAGTTTAAGTTAACGTCTACTACCTCTGATTTTTTCATAATTATAGTTTCAGTATAGATTTGGAAATAGGGCAGGGAGGGGGGGGATATATTTTTGCACTACATTTTCGATCTTATCTCTGAAAATATAATGCCTAAAATTAAAAGAAATGTATTTTTGAGTGCAGTGTTACGAAAGCTTTCACATGATACCCTACAAAGAAAATATTTGATTTTTCAAGTAACTTAATTAGCCCCTCTACATTTTTCCTAAATATATTTGTGAATGTTTAATAATCTGCAAATATGTGGGTCAATATTCTTTATTACTTCCCCCAATTTGAATTTTCCACGTCCCATAGTCTATGAGTAAAATAGCTGTGATAGACAGACACAGGAGTGATCTTATAATTGTTCCATTTTTACTTTTTAAGTATGGAACTCTAAAAATGAGTAATGTAAACCCCAGTAGCAGAAACTGTCCAGCACGGCAGCGGGCGCTGCAGATTATTTTAAACCTTGCAGATTAATCCACCAGCTTAAAAAGAAAGGCTGGGCTTTAAAAAAAACAACTGAAATTTACTTTGTCTCTAGATTTATGGCATTTGTTTCATAATTTTATGATACTTTTACATAAAGGCACATTTTTCTTATTTTATGGGATATAGTTTTAGTAGGCTTAGTCTAGTACTGTTGGGTCGCAGATAAATTTTAGTATGCTGCAGACTGACACAGAAAATTTTGCTTCTGGGAATGTAACAGATAAAATTTTTGAGTACTTCTTAGTTATCCCGTTGACCAAATTACCGTCACCAAATTGTAAGATTAAATGCCAGTAATGGTTTGCCATTAATTAATTAATTGTAAGATTAATGGCCAGTAAAACCATTAATTCGGTGTTTTATTTGTATTTTTATTGATGTTTTACTAATTTATTTATTCTTTCGTTATTTAAAATAAAAATTATGTCAATTTGTGTAGTTTAGCGATTTATATAATTTGGCGAAACTGGTCGACGGAATAGCTAAGAAGTACCAATTTTTGTTATAATATGGTTGTGTCATTTTATATATAAAGAATTATTAGAGTATTTTGAAATCTCAGTTTAAAAATCAAAATAGAAACTATGTCCAATACTTATTTTAAATTAAACACTGAAAATAAAAATAATCAGTACTTCCTCAAAACTCTCTCATAGATATGGTTATAGTTATATGTGGATCTTGTAATTTCATGGATTTTAAAAACATTTCATTTAAATACAGTATTCAAAGGAACAAAATCTCTGTTAGTTTTAAACTTACAAAACAAACAACTACAAAACCTTACTTGAATACAAAAGAAGCAGTCAATTGGATTTTGCATTTTTCAATAATGTGTAAAATAAAATGCAAACATTAGGGGAAAAGAGAAAAAAAACCAGATGAAAAAAACCCAGCATGGTTTTTTAAAAAAAACCATTTGGTTTAAACCAACATGGTTTAAACCAAACAACCCTGAAAGAGAATGGTTTTATATTATTTATTTGTTGTTTTAAAAATGTCATTTAAAAAAAAAATAACCATTAATGATATGTCATTTGTTCATGGGAATTATTAAATGTAGAAATGCAAGTTGTATGATAAATAATCTGTTTCTTGCTTTTTCGCAAACAGGGTGTTTCTAAACAAAATGGAAGAAAATTTCAGGGGTAATAATATGCATCAAAACAGGCAATTTTTTGCTCGGTAAATCAGGATCGCAATTCACTTATTCAGTCAAAAATACAGTGTATCCCCAAGTCAAACTTTAATTTTCTTTTGTTACTTTAACAATAAAGAAGGTATTGTCAACAGAGTTACTATAATTTCTGTGAAATATGATAACATGAGGAGAAGTGCTGGAAATAGCAACCATTCATATCTAAACAGCACTGAGCTAGGCATTATTTTATTAAGAATGCATCTAACAATACTTATACTGTACCACTGGCCAAAATCCAGTCTCTTCCAAGGATATCATCACATTCTATACAAACAAATTAATGTGATGCAAATTTCGCTAAAATATCTTCATTTTTATACAGATATAAATGAAAATTCTGCTACAGCTTCTACACCTTTCATTTTTGATGAAAGAAGCGGAATGATATGTTGCTTCTTGTTCAATATAAGAGAATTCTTTTCATTTGTTTGAATTAATTGAAGAAGGCATGTAATTTAAATTTTGTTATCTAAAAATTTTTTACCATCCTCTTCTTAAATAATAACTCAAAACATACTTTTTTTAGTACAAAATTTACTTATAAAAATAGTCTTGTTTGTCAAAATGGAAGTATCTGTGCTAAATATTATATAAAATTGTTTAAAATTTAACTTTTTAACGTTAATCATTGAGATATAAAAGTATTTGGCCAGCCGAATAGATACTATTCGGTTGGCCTAATATTCTGTATTCGGCCTAACAGTTACTATTCGGCTGGCCGAATATTCGGTATTCGGTTTACCTGCAGGCCAAATATTTGGTATTCGGCCAAAATCACTATTCGTTGCATCCCTGCATTTGATGGTTGATAAATTTCCTGAAATATCAAATTCCTGGGGGGGGGGGGGGGGTATTGCCCCCCCCCCCAGCTCCCCTGAAATGGCGCCCCTGAATATAAATTTATTTTTCTATTAATCTCACCCCTCTTTAGTTCCCCTTTACCTCCAAAATAACATAATAATGTAAATTTGCAAGTTACATTTTAAAACAAAACAGAAAAATTATATAAAAAAAAAAATATATTTTTAAAATAATCACAGGAACAATTGCAAATAAGGTGAAGTTATTAAATAAAATAAAGTCATTGCATATTAAAATTTACAACAAAATACTTATGAGCCTGAAATTTTCCTGAAATACTTTTGGGTCTGAGGGTGATTTTACGATAACGCTGATATAAACAACAGATTTGTTTTATGTTACATCTAAAATGAATAATAAAATTTCAGAACCCTACCAGAAATTATTTTAGTAATAAATGGCTACAGTCAATTGGATACTTTTCTATTTTTAAAAAGCAGTAAATATTAACCAAAATATTTGTTATCATTTTAAATAAATTGACATTTTTCTTTGTGTACTTTATTTTGCGGTTTAAATAATTACTTTAAAACAATATTTCTTTGTAGAGAATAAGTAACTATTAAATATTTTGAAAATTCTGCATTATAGTAAGAGTGGATTGTGAACCACTAAACCCCAGCAGTGGGTGGTCCACTGTACCCCATGCTGAAGTTCATCACACTCTCATAAAAATGTTATTTAAAGTTTGCTTTTAAGCATATTAATATTAAAATTAAATAAAAACAAGTACCTTACCTTTACAAAAAAGGTGTTTTATCTTATTTATCTATAATCTTTAATTACTAAATAAAGAAAACTATGATGATGAAAAATTTTAGGAGCTCAAAACAACCAGTCAGGGTAAAATGGTTCATTCTGAGCTAACGATGTGTTGTGAAGGCTATAAGTAATCAATACAGTGCTGTAATCAATTAGCCTAAAAGAAAAGCTTTAAAAATAAGTAAAATATAAGGGGTGGACCACTGCGCCCCACTCTCCCCTATATATGATCATTTTGAAACTTTTTGCTACTTTGAATAGCATACATAATCTTTAGTTTTAATTTAAAATTTTTGAAGCGTTTTACTACTTTGAATAATATTCATAATCTTTAATTTAAGTTTTATCTTAATTGTTTACATATCAAATACATGTGTGAATTATGAATCATTCCAGATTAAAGTTCTTATTAGTATTAATTCTTAGTTTTTGCCACTTACTGGCAGAAACTAGTTTCTGCTGGTTTTAACTGGTTACAACTGCCGGTTTTAACCACCCCATCAGAAACTTGCCAACCCTCATTAGAATACAGAATACCAACATTAATGTAATGATTACTTAGACTATTACATTCAAATGAAAACTCATCGAAAAACTTAATGTAGTTTAGAATAAAAGGAAAAGGTGGTTGACACCTAAATTTTAAAGATTCCGCTAACTGAAATTCATTAGCACTATTACTATTTTTATAAAACAAATTGAGTCCAACATGGCCTGGGAATAATTAAGCTCAGTTATACAGGGTTGGACGGTATTTACCGTCTGATGGTTTTTACCGGTTATTACCATGATTTTTACCGTCTTTGGAAAAACTTGTTTTTACCGTGGTTTTTACCACCTTTGAAAAACTTATGGGTTTGACTGTTTTTTGTCACTTTTATGAAAATTTATCTTTTAATTTTTCACTTTTCCAGGGGTGAAAGTTTTCCGGGTATTTTATACCACTATTTCCACTCAGCAATATTCACCTAATTTAGTTTCTGATTAAGTAATTAAAAGAGTGTTATATGAAAATAGCTTTTTTTAAGGAATATAAAAAGCCCGAAAGACATTCATCCATGTTTACCAGCTGCAAAAATTCAAAATTTTAAAGATATTATTGCACATTTATCATTATTAAAACCTAATGCTTATTATAACTATCATTATGAGAATGCACATTACAATATTTATTATATTTATCCTAATGGAGACTTGTTTACTAATTCTTACTGAAAGGAAATGGAAAATTATAAGTACACTTTTATCATATTTAAAAACCTTAATTATTTTAATAAAAACCGAATGCTTACAATATTAATTATCACATAATATAGTTTTGTACTACAAATGTTAGTACAGTTTACCAGTCTATATCCTTGAAGCCTTTTAGCATTTTATAAAAGCTTTATAGCTTTCTGTACACCCTAGTCTATTTCTTAATTTACTGTGGATATGTGAAAAGTTTGAAAAAATTAGCTCTATGGATGAAGAACTATAAGGTATGGTGTGGAGATTCATCATTAAAATATGAATTCAGGATTCATTTCTTTGTTATTTAGTGTTTTCCACCAAACTTTGGCTATTACATCTTTTGTTTTAAAGAAGCTTCTTGGAAAAGGTTGTCCTTCAACTTCATATGCCAAGAGGAGTGAAAGAGAATTTGGCATGAAAGCTATGAGCCATTTCCTTTTGTGTTTCACTTAATAGATTTTGATTTTTATGCATTGGATCTGTCATACATGCTAAAAGGTGAAAGGGCTCTAAAGCCAAATCAATTCGTTTTTTAACAAGATCTTTATATGGAATTAATTCAGAACAATGCACTAATTTCAGCCATTCAGAACAAGCATCTGCTCTGACAAATATTTAAGGCTTTGGCTACTTGTAGCTGATGAAATAGATCCTTCATTTGTTTAAATAAATTAGTCATTCACTAATTTTTGAATTCTAATATCAATATCTTTTCATGATTTTTGCAAATGTCAAGCAATGCAGGACTATTCTTATAAATGCGGAGATACGTCCTATATGGTTTCCATCATACTTCGCTTGGCAACTGGTGTTTTACTTATCAGATGATGTTTTCGGAAATACTTCTGTATATCAACATGTTTAGTAATGGATATTGGAGCTTTATTTTCTGCCAGTAAGTTCATCCAATGTGCTGTACATCCATAAACAATCATATTAGAGTACAAGTGAAATGGAAACCCTGCTTTACGAAACCGATACTGAATATCTGTTGTTCTGTTCACAGATGGAGAATAGAAAATATGGTACAATTTTTGATTAAAGTACTATATCAGCAGCTTTAGAGATTTAATTCTTTATTTCCCATCTCTTATATATATATATATATATATATATATATATATATATATGCATCAGTTACAGGAAAATAGAGCTTCAATAAATAGTATTTAAATACAATTTAATGACTAGTAGAGTTTATTGTATCCTTAGGTTTTTACCATTTTTTCCCAGGTTTTTACCGGTAAAAACCTAGTTTTTACCATGTCCTGGTAAAAACCCAACCCTGCAGTTATGGCTCAGCCTGGCCCAAGTATGTAAGGAAAATGTAGGCTTGATTTTGCCACGGCACAAGTTTGCTGAAAAAATTCAGGCTCCGACACAATCTAACTGTCCAAAGCCAATCTCTAAGTTATACATATTATGTTTCTGTATTGATGTTGTCAAAGTATTGTAGCATCCGCTCATGCAAAAATTGTCTTTATTCTGCTGACCTGGCTTGTTTGAAAAATTGCCTTAATTTTGAGTGCTTTGGGCTCTTGCAGACTTCTCTACCTCGGGTTCTGCAAACCCAAAAAATTCGAGGGAAAGTTCTTATATATTAAATGTTAAATATCTATTAGAGTTTTCAATTAAAAACTGTTTTCTCCTATTCTGTACACCGTGTAGTATATTGGGCATCTTTAACTTGGCAGAATACAGTTTTGTATAGCCCAAAAATAATAACAATAACTCTGACTCTGCAGCCCAGGTTGCAGTGCTATGTGAGTGGGGAGAATTTTGCTTTTTAGGTTGGCGTGTGTCATAAAAATCACCAAATTGAGTTTCTCACTTGTTCTAGGATTCTGCCAAAAAATAAAAAACATTTTTAGAATATAAAATTACAGATAAAGAATCTCATCATGTATCAGTGATAAAAGTATAATAGTATCTAAGAAAACAAATATTTAGCTCGTAATTTCAATTGTTTAATTAAAAAAAAAATTATTATGTATATTGAATTACAGTAGAAGATCTTTGTAACGCAATTCTATATAACGCAATTCTCCATATAACGCACAACTTCTCAGATGTAAACAATGATTTTTGCAGTTAAAAAAGCACCTGCATTTTCACATTGTAAAATATTGCAACTCTCTAGAGGACTAAATTTGATACATTAGTTCAACTTTATATTCTAATTTAAGACCTTTTTACTGAAAAAATGCTATTATTACACTAAACATTTTTGAAAATGTCTAATATAAGGGATGGTTGTGTCAGTTATATTTGGATCATGTTTATAAAGTAAATTTAAGAATGTCTGACCGATATTATGCAAAAATTTATAATTTGGATAACTCTTGGTAACAAGGAATGCAGTATAAAGATATTCTAATGTATTTTGATGTGTTTCAGACATATTTGGCCATGTTTACAAGGTGAATTTAATAATGTGATCCATGTAACGCAAAATTCTATATAACGCACAACCTTGCGTTTTTAGGTTTGCGTTATAAAGATCTTCTACTGTATTTTATATATTTTATCCTAAAGAAACATTTATTGTAGATACATAAGCCAATAGTTCTTTTAGAAAAAAATCATCAAGATTAGTTTTTCTCATGCTATGTTACATTATGTTGAATAAAATTTTGAGACTTGAGTTGAATAAAATCAAAGACATTTTGTAATTCATCAAAATGATTGCATTTGATAATACATCAGCATTCCCATTGTTTTAAAGAGTAATTTGTTTGGACATGTATAAGAAATGTCGTTATAAACATTTTTAAACAAGGTTCATACTTCTCAGAGTATCCTGAAAATCAAGGAAATCTCATGGGGAAAATTTTAGTTGTTAAATCTCAGGGAAAACTTGAGAGGAACGTCCAAAATGTACTCTAAAAAAAACCTGGGAACAACCATCACTTGTTTGATGTAGTAATTGTTCATTTATAATGCAATTTACATGTAAGCCAAAACTTTGGCTACAGTATTTTTGCAGCATTTTAAAAATTTTTATAAAAAAATTTCCAGGATTGGCAAAAAATCGGATTAAAAAAAACCCAGCTTATTTGGTTTAAACTGGGTTTTTTTCTTTTTTTTTTGTTTTTTGTAATATAATTTTCTATTCCAAACAGATGCATATCTGTTGATAAAATAAACATTGTTGGATATTATATAAGTAATATAACTTCATTTGAAAATATTCAAATTAAATAGTTGTAATCAATTAAATAGAAAATTGAAATAGTTTCTAATTTAAACAATATTAATAACAGCTATATCTTATGTTCAAAGAATAAAGTGTTCTACATAATGAAATACCTTGAAAATCGTATGAAGAATCTTTTGATTAATAATGTGATAATCAATAAATATTTGATGCAGATTCATGAATATAATATATTATTCTGAAGGGATTTTTTATATATATAATACAAATACTTCTGGTTATTTTGTTATTCTGGTTATTATTTACCAAGTGTCCAAGTCAACATTTTCGAATATTAGATTCAGCAAGAAACAAAAAAGATTGATTGGTATTATTGAAATCCTATTAACTAGCACTCAATTTTTGCAAGCTGTGTTATTGAACTTCATATCTTAAGTTACACTTTTAAATTCTTTAAGAATAATCTCCTCTAATCCAGAAAATTTTCTTTCTCAACTTGACAAAATCTTAAAGATCATTGTATTTTGTTATTAACCCCTGTAAATAATCTGCATTTTTTAAGTGAAAATATTTTATGCTAAATATTGAAAATTATTTATCTATTTTATCTTTTCTAATTTCGTATGTTTTAAGATAAATCTTTAAGTACCAGACATGTTCATCAGCCAGGGTTGGCTTTTTCCCGTCCAAAACTTGTTTTTCCCATCCCACCGGGAAAACTGGTAAATACCGGGATAAAGTGATAAATACCGGGAAAAGGTGGTAAATACTGGAAAAAACTTCCAAATGACAATATGTAAGAAATATTCTGGTTTTTTGAATCTGATGTGTAAAATGAAAGTTGGAAATACATAATTATTACAAATTTCCTTTAGGTTTAAAATTATTCTGTAAGAAAGGAATACAGTAGATCTGTATAACGAAAACCTAAAAATGCAAGGTTGTGCATTATATGGGTCACATTTCGCACATCATTAAATTTACCTTATCCCTTTTAGACCGGGCACCTTTTTGTGTTTTTTTTTAAAAACAATGATGTAACTGATAATTTACTATCTGTTGATAAAATTCATATAATATAATTTTTGTTAACCAGCACAATCACTCGATTCCGGCATTTATGGAATAGATAACCCAGGAAGATAGAATTTTAGTTATTGCCTAATCCGCACGATCATGCGGGTCCGGTCTTAAAGGGTTAGAAATAAGGCGAAATATGTCTGAAACATATATGAAAATATATTAGAGTATCTTTATACTGCATTGCTTGTCCACAGGAGTTTTCCAGATTATGAACTTTTTAATAACATTGATTATTCCACATATTGTTAAATATACTTTATAAACATGGTCAACTACACCTGGACCAAATCATTCATTAAACATTTTTGAAAATGAGTAATATATTGTAATAATACCATTTTTCTTTTCATTAAAGTTCTAAATTAAGGGGATAAAGTTGAACTAATGTAACAAATTCATAATAATAAGTAACAATAAAGTATACTACAATAAGTAACAATAAAGTAAACTACTGTATAAATAAATAAGAATTATTGCATAAAACATCTTCAGGGATGTCCTGCATCATCAGCATCTTTGGAGCGTTTTTTTTCTAAATTTTCTTTCGTCAAAAACAAGATTAGAAATAGACTGGATTTACAAAAAGTCTCTAAATTAGTATTTTGTTATATGATGCTAAAATCCAATGTGGAAGACGAAGAATATGAATAGGATTATGATTGATAAATGTTTGGGAATCTGTAGGTATACTAGTGTGTGAATATTTAAATAAATGCACTCCATTGTCTGTTTTTGTAGATCTTCCTTTTCTTTTTTTTTTTTTACCTTTCAAGCTATTTTTTGGAACTCAATTTTGACATTTTTAAAGGTTGTTTTGAATTTATATTTATGTTTTTAATAAGTTTTTCCCATGTGGGAAAAACATAGTATTTCCCAGGACGGTAAATATCGGTTTTTACCATGGTATTTACCGGGGGTGGGAAAAACCTTGCCAACCCTGTCATCAGCACATGCTAATTTTCATTCTACATGTATAAAAAGATACCTAGACGCATTATGTCTCATGTTGACTGCTGAGATGAAGTGTTGAAAGTAGTAATTACTTCTATCAATAATTTGAAACTTAAATTACAAAAAAGAGGAAATATTATATTAATTTTCTCTAAAAAAACCAAATGGTTTTTTTTTTAAAGGAAAAACCCATTTGGTTTAAATCATGCCAACCCTGGAATATTCTGAATGTAGTCAAATAGATTAAGAGGTCTTTGATCAATAAATAAATAACCTTTCTGAAATTTATTTTATATCATTGAATGAGCCTAAAAAATATCGATAAAAATTTCATTGGAATGATTTAATAGTTTTCAATTCTTTTTATTACCAATATCAGTGGGTCGTGTCTGATATATTTTTTGTTTTATTTATACTATATCTTAAAAATTATCTTAAAATGTAATAATTATGATTCTTTTTTTGTTTTTTTCTAGGAATTAACAATTGACAGTAATCTTTATTTTGAAAAAATTATGAAGACAGCTAAAAGAGATTCCCGGAAGCCCGAGATAGCTATATATCGTCCAGGAATGGGGTTACAAGGTAAAAGCAAAAATGAAGATAAAAGGCCATCTAAATCTAGATCACCAGATAGTTGTATTCTTGATCAAATGAATAATGAACGAAATGAAAATCTAAATGAAAACTTTAATGGTTATCAAGAACAGTCCAAAACAACAAAAAATGGAAAAAACCGACGTCCTGATCTTAAAGTTTATACTCCAAAACCCAAAATAGCTCAATTAAATAATAAGAAGAATGATAGTAAAAATGAACAACAGCCTCCTGTAAAAGATGATTCGATTTCTAAAGATAGCAGGAAAAAAAGTCCCAATTTAGATGTTGAAAGGAGAGATTCCAAACGAAATCATATTAAAGTAGTCAATAAATCTAGTCATCCTGTAAATTCTAACAACCCATCTGTTCAAAATGATTGTAATGATGATATCAATGAATCTGATGTTTCTAATTCTAGATCTTCTCCAGAAAAATTACCTAGCTATAAAATAGATGATACAGTAATTTATAATTCAGCAAAAGAAGAAAGAAACAAAAAATCAAGAAGAAAACAGCGATTTAATTCTGGAGATAGTAAAAAATATGTATCGATTCAAAATCAGAAAACTGACACCTTTTTATCATCTTGTGTTTCTAACAATGACTTACCTGACTCAGATTTAAATAGTAATAAATTTATATCTAATGAAAAAACTGGTTTATTAAATTGTGATGAAAAAGTTAAGTATTCTGCACAATTACCTACAGAAAGAAGTACAATTTCCCATATTAAGCATAATGCAGTTGATTCAAAAGCCAAATTTGACAGACAGAAAAGACTTGCAACATTGCCACCAAGATTTCTGAAAAATAAGAATCAGCATCAAGAAAATCAACTAAATGACGTGCCATCAAAATATGATTGTACATCAAGTACTGGCGGTGGTGGCGGCATATTAAAACTTCCTGTGGATTTTGACAGGGCAGTTAATTTATCCGAGCCAGTTGAAAATTCTGTTTATATTCCTAAAATGTATCAGGAACAGATTTTTATACATAAGACCTTATTTGATCCCAATAATCCTAGCAAACCAGAAGTTATAAATATACCTGCTCCTCATTCTCCGCACATTCAGTTCTGTAATTTTGACTATTCTGAATCATCTTCCTTTATGACTCATTCTATAAAAAGTATGGGTTACATTCCTCCACCTCAACCCCCTACATTCTATGAGATACCTAGTATTAATGCAAACCGTGCTACTGAGAGCTTTTTGAATAAAACTGAGATTATACCAGCTCCAGTTCCCGTTCCTGCTCATGCTCAAGTCTATTGTAGATCCAGTATCTCCTTCCCTGAAATGACTCCAGTATTGCCAGAAACTGGAAAGAAAAGGTATGTAATATTACCAAAATCCGAAAAGAAATATTATGTTTTTCCAGAAACTGAAAAGAAAAAGCATATTTTACCAAAAACTCAAAAGAAAAGGTATGTATCACCAGAAACTGTAAACAGAAGGTATGTGTTTCTTTTATCACTGCTTTAAATTTGCTTCCGTTTTCTTATTCTATGATTTTTTTTTAAAATTAAAGTTTAGTAGAACTTTGTTTTTACATCCAGAGATATCATTCAAATTAGTTCAAAAAATAGATGTTGAATTTTAGTGCAGGAAAATCCATTTTGTAGGTATATAAAAGTAGCGTTCTACTATAAATTTATATGTTTGGTGATCTTATTTGTTAAATTTTATATTGAACTTGTTGGATCTTATGTTGATTTTTGGTATGTAAAAAAAATAAAATACTATATTAATGGTCTAAATTATTTTAATTATGTTGAGATCATTAAATTAGGGTTTTATAAGAGTCACATGTAACTCGTTTCTTCCTTTTTCTTAGCTTTATTCAAATTAACTTGTTTACAATGTAAATATTAATGTACATAACATTATTGTATATTACTAACTGACGGAATTACTAATTTTCTCTAATTACTAATAATAATGATAATTTTATTAATTAAAACATAAAAACATAGATTCTGTTAGTTATTAGTGGTTTAATTGTTTTGAAACCTAAAATTCTAGGTAGCTATTCTACATTTTAACCCATAGAAAAAAAAAAATATAATTTAAATTTTAAAAATCTGATTTTTTTTATTTAAAAAAGAAATTATGATGTATTTATACCCTATTTTGAATATAATCTTTCAAGTTTAACGCTTCACCATATTTCATACTGTATATAACTTTCTTTGTAAAATTTTGTGCTTTTGTTTGTAAACTTTACTTAAATAATTTCACACACCTTTTTTTTTGTTTCCTGATGTTTGATATGTATCAACTGATTATCCCGTACTGTTTTCGCTTTAACAAACTTCTTTACTTTATTCCAAGCATCTTGATCAGCTCCTGCTTCAGTAGGTTGTTATGAAGTCATTACATTCCATAGCCCTTTATCAGTTAAAAACAGTTCCATTGTAGAATTTCATAAATCATAATTACTGTTATTTAACATTATACAGTTCACTTTTCTGTCATTTTATATGCTGGATTGTAATTGTACACAATGTCTGTTTAAACTGTTAAACAAATCTTCCTAAATCAAATCAAAATAAGCTTCGGCAACATAAACTATTAAAAATAATTTGTAAAACATACTACTTAAATATTTGGCAAGCAGAGTAAAAAGCATAGTTTAATAGCAACCTAATCCAGTAGGAAAAAAAAAAAAAAACCCTTACCTGTAACATGTCAAAATATAAACTAGGGGTCATGCTTGCCCTAATATTCCTGAAAAATGAAAAACGTCCTGAAATGTCCTAAAATATGGTAACTTGTCCTGAAATTTCACAAGTTTTGTGCTATAACACTAAAAGCCACGATTTTTCTATGAATATATATTTTTTCTTTCACGAAATTCCGCGAATCCCTTATTTTTGCAAAATTCCACAAAATCAGTATTTTGGAATTAATAGGTGCATAGGAGAGATAAAAAAAATATGAGCCAAAAAATAGAAACATTTTGTCATTTGGACAGGAAGCATAATCGCGAATTTCATTAATCAGTCATTGAAAGCAGTTGAGACAGTCTTCAATCGATCTCTAAAAGAAACGGGAATGTCATCAATCATTTGCTGAAATTTGCAGGAATGGCACTTTTCTGCTTTTTTAAAAAGATCAGCAATTTCTGCAAAAAAATCAAACAATCCATGAATAAAATCCCAAATTCCAGCCAATCATTCGAGCAGAAAACATGACTTTCGACAAATGGTCACGGAAAAAATTGCGAATTTCGTCAAGAGGTCACAGAAAAAAGTTGTGCGTTTTATCAATCGGTCACAGGGAAGAAAAATCGCGAATTTTGTCAAACACTTACAGATATGAATCGTGAATTTTGTCAAATGATCATGGAAAAAAAAATTTGTGAATTTTGTCAAATGTTCGCAGAAAGAAATTGTGAATTTCGCCGAATAATTGCAGAGAGCAATTGCGAATTTTGTCGAATGGTCGTGTGAAAAAAAGCATGAATTTCATCAAGAGGTCGAAGGAAAAAATCACAAATTTTGTCGAAGGATTGTGAAATAAAATCGCAAATTTCGTCGAATGGTCGTGTGAAAAAAAGCATGAATTTCATCAAGAGGTCGAAGGAAAAAATCTCAAATTTTGTCGAAGGATTGTGAAATAAAATCGCAAATTTCGTCGAATAATCACGGATTTCTTAAAAAGACCAGAAAATTAATTTTCAGATATTAATTGCAAATTTCGTCAAATAATTGCGGGATAAAAAGTAGTATGCCGGTTAAATGTATTTTGAAATTGTCCTGAAATATCACCTAGGACCAGTACTACCCCTGTAATACAGAAAAAAATAAATTCAGTTTTGCCAAGCAATAAAGTTTAAATCTTTCAAATAAACATGTATAAGGCAGATTGCAACAAATTACATATGCTAAATTAATAACTCATCAGTTTTTTCCTCGATCACACACTTTATTAATGCTTTTTGTTATGCACATAGGAAATTTTATTCTATTATTACTACTAAATTTTATTTTATCTCTAATTTTATTCTATGCACATAGAAAATTTTATTCAAAATCTATTAAATAATAAATTATACAATTTCAATTTAACTGACAAAATTTATTATCTTTAACTTTTTTTTTCTACTGTTATTAAATACCACTTATCTTTTTCCTATTGAAGAATGTAACTTTAAATTTTATAATTTTTACATTATTTTGCTATTTGTCTATAAATTTTAATTTATTTTTTGCTTACGGGTATTTTTGGTGTGTGGTGCTCTCATATAATACATTATGAGCTTCATTGTAAAAATGATCTTGGATTTGATTTCAGATTAAAACCTATTGTGGAAAGCAACTTAAGAGAAATTTTCCTTATGGAACGAGAATTGTCAACTTTATTGGCTAAAGGATTCAATGATGATACGGAATCTGGCATACATCATTGCAGGTAAACTTAATAAACATATATTTTTTGCTGAAAGTTTTTCTGAAATATGGATTTTTCCTCCCTTGATTTATTAATATTTTTGGTAATAAAATGTCATTGAACTATTTCATTGTTAAAGCGATGATTTTTTTTAAAATTACAATATTTTAGCCTGCATTCATTTGTCGATGTTTGCATATTTATTATGTAAATTATTTTTAGTTTCATTTTGATTTTAGAATTTTGTTTAATTTTAATTTTAGATTAATACTTTGTTTTGTACAAAGTTTTTTATAATCTGGAAACAAATAATGCACTATTCTAAATGTTATTACTGAAAAACAAATGGAACAGATGTCATAAATTCCCATGGCTGCCATCTTGGAATTTTTTTTGGCATGAAAACACCTTTTCCTTCAAGTAGTAAATGTCGCCAAGCACCGATTTATACGCATGTTAGGCTTAACGAAAATAAAATGTAAATAATAAACAAAACTCATTAAAGTGGCAATCATTAAACATGATATGAGCGCTACGCGTTCATTGACCTAAAAAAAAATCAATGGATTCAGCTAACTCCTTCTGCCACAATCACAAAAATGCCCAAAAACTCGTTAAAGTGGCAATCAGTAATCGTCGTATAAGCGCTACATGCTCATTAACAAAAAAAAAAAAAAAAAAAATCACTGTATTCAGCTAACTCCTTCTGCAGCAATCACAAAAAAGCACAATACTCATTAAAGCTGCAATTAGTAAATGCTTGTATGTTGCTGTGCACCAATCTCCAAAATGCATGGGAAATTTAGAATAAACGACTAATAGAAAACATTGCTATAAAATAAAACAACAAAATATACATAAAATTATCAACATACCTTAGCACAACAGACATCTTTCTTGAAAGCTCAAGCACGAAATACATCCTAGCATCATCTTCATTTCCCGAAATAGGCTTATGACTACGCATTGTAAACAAACTTCCTTTATCTTTCAAAATTTTCTCATATTTCTTAATTACATCAGGAAGAGCGTTTAAATGGACTACAGAACCAATAGTCAATCAAATACATCCAATACATTTAACATAAAAAGAGAACAATACAACACAATATCAAAGCACATGCACAAAATCCCAAACTAAATCCTTCTCAAGCACAATCTCGCTGAAAAATGGGGTTGCCAGAACACACATGTCACACGGGTTCCATATCGATAAAGATCGCCAACATAAAATCACCAAGAAATCTCAAAACATCCAAGATGGCGGCCAAGGGGATATACAGCATCTAAGCCGAACAAATTTTCAAAGGGTATCATTGACTAATATTATACTTGATAATTAATTCCTTAATTTTTCATTCCTGAAAATATTTTATAAAATGTTTGTTTCTTACTTTAATGTCATGAAATATTTTAAAGCATATTCATTAGTGATTTCATTCCTTCATATTTTTTCTATGACATTAAACTAAATGTCTAAGTGAGTAATGCCAAATACTGGTTACATTTATTAAAACAATTCATTTTATATCTATTTATGTAAATGGTTGTAATTGATAATAGTTATTACCCCAATCATTTCTTGTATTTAGTGTACTTTAAAAAATATTTTTTTATTTGATATTAACTTTTACATGTGACTTCATTTATACAGCATTTAAAGAAGAATCAATACATTAATTAGGCAAAAAATTTCATTCACAAGAATTAAAAACATACACTATATATGGCCATTAATCACCGGACACTTTCACTTTTATACATTTTGTCGAATATACTTGCAGACCTGCCAACTGCTACGAAAAAATCGTAGTTACTACGATTTGGACCTATAAACTACGATGCTACGAAAATCGGCCTTAAACTGCGATTTTTTTGCAAAAACCACAAGCGCATTTTTTGTTTCTAGTTGCGATTTTTATCCTGCGCAGCATATTTTTCAGGCATGATTCTGTTCCAAAATTTCAAAGTATTCATTTCCAAAAGCTTTAAAAAATTGGTCATTAGTCCGAGAATTCGGACATTAAAAAATGCTTATGGGAAAATCTGGACTGCAAAACAAACTTCTTAACATAAAACCCTCTTTATGTATATTAACCACGAGTGAATTGTGTTTCGGTAAATATTTATACAGGAATTCCCTTCCTTAGAAACAGGGGTGCAATTTTAAGATTTTCTGGAGGGGGGTTGGGGGGTGGTTCTTTGAGGTGTAGCAAATAGTGTGCAAAATCGCACAATTTGTACGCAGAAAAAGAAAGTCCTGTATAATGAAATTGCTGTGCAGTATTTCCCAGTGCAAACTCTTCCACAGACCTATGATTCTTTTTCGAGCATATTTTGAAATTTCTTGGAAGTCTGCAAATTTTTTTCTTTTATGGAATTTCCCCAAATTAATTCATGAATCAATCGTGGATAAAATTGAGAATTTCTTCAAATGATCGTGTAAAAATATCGGGTCAAAGATTTGAGAAACAAATAGTGATCATCTTCAATTAGTCGCTGAATAAAATCGCTAATTTCGTTAAGAGTTCAGAAAGAAAGTGCAGATTTCGTCAAAAGATTGCGCAAAAAATCACGAATTTCGATAAACTATCCAGGGAAAATTATTGCAAATTTCATCAAAAGGTCGCTGAAACGAGTAGTGAATTTTGTTAATTGGTCATGAAAAGATATCGAAAATTTTGCCAATCGGTTGCGATAAACAATCGCGAATTTCGACAAATGACCGAATGAAAAAAAAAATTAATTTCGTCAATTGGTTGCAGAAGAAAATAAATTTCATCAAAAGATTGTGGTAAAAATGTGAATTTTTTCAATATCTCAGAAAGAAAACTCTAATTTCATCAAAAGATGAATAAGAAAATGCAAATTTCATCGAAAGATCAGTAAGAAAACACAATTTTTATGGAAAGATCAGTAAGAAAACGCAAATTTCAATGAAAGATCCCAGAAAGAAAACACTAATTTCGTCAAAGGATAGTGGTAAAAAATGCAATATTCGTCAAAGAATCGCGGTAAAAAATGTGAATTTCGTCAAAAGTTCGTGGAAAAGTGTGCGTATTTCAATAAGGAATCGTGATAGAAAAATCCGAATTACGATTGTGGGAAAAAAATTGTGAATATCCTGAAATGATCGTGGGAAAAAAATCACTAATTTTGTCAAAATTTACTGTACTGGGCTAAAAAAATTGGAA
This sequence comes from Maratus speciosus, assembly GCA_963932465.1. Taxonomy (NCBI): domain Eukaryota; kingdom Metazoa; phylum Arthropoda; class Arachnida; order Araneae; family Salticidae; genus Maratus; species Maratus speciosus. Next base: position 81,325,223 of record OZ010788.1, read on the forward strand.
CCAGGCTCCTTTTACAAATGTAGAAAAAAAAAAAGCACTTCGAAACAAGAAGAAACTTTATCATATAAAAATTTTCAGAAGAAAAAAATTTACTATATTGAGTTGAAAGACCTTATTCCTTTTACGAATGTCAAAAGATGGCTGTGAAACACGAAAAACCAACCTCCTGATTAATTTTAATTTTGTGTGCTACGATTTCTCATTTTCAAAGGTTGGCAGGTCTGTACTTGTCAGGTTCTTCTGGAACTTCAGGATTATAAAGAATACGTTTGACCCCATACATATCAACGTCGATTTGATAAGGAGGACAAATAGGGGGCCAACAAAAAATCAAAGAAAAATAATATTTGGGATCTCCCTGTAAGGAAAAAAAAAATGCACTAAATGATCTATTGCTACAGAATACAAATATGTGGATATTGTACAATATGTGTATTTATTTGTGTAAGAATAGCACTTATATTCATGAAAATATCACAATTTTTTTAAAAAAGTTAAAAAAAAATTCTTAACTTTTCTTGTTTATATCATGCAAAGTTTTCAACCAAGTTTAACACCAGTTTCAGAAAATTTGGCAAAAAGTCCAAGTTTCTCAGTGGCATACTATCAACAATGTCAAAATGGATCTTTTTTTATGAATAAAATATCTTTTTAATAATATATCTCCTGTTTATTTTATTTTCCTATTAATCATGGCAACAATTTTGACAGAAAATTAATTCTCTTCTATGTATGTCATATATTCTTGCTCAGTAATCAGTAACGGTAAAAAAATTTAAATTTTTCGTTTCAAATATGACATCATATTGATCTGTTTTCTTTACATATTGATATTCATGCTCCTTTTATTATTAAAAAATATATGAGAATGTCAGTTTACTATATGGCATCATTTGTTTCTAAATAGAATCTTTTCTTAATAATATAATTCTTGTTCATCTTCTTTTTCTGTTAATCATCAGGTAATTTTTGACAGAAAACTTAGTATATTCATGTATCATTAAAAAATATTAACATTTTTCATTTCAATTATGACATCTGCTTTTTAATTCTTGAAGATTTTTATTATTCATTTGTATTATTTTCATTATTACTGTACAAACAATTCAATTCATAATCAGTTGCTGAGAAAAAAATTATTCTAGGTTCTAGGTTTTGAAGATTTTTTTTAGGAAAAATGGCCTTTGATTCTGTATGAAAATAATGAAATTTTCAACTATTTTTAAAACTATGTGAATAAAGTAAATAATATATAACTTAAAATCTTTTTTGGTTATAATCCACCTATATCCAGCAATACAGAGGCATTAAAAACATGCTGACTTCAGCCAAACATTCAAATACAATTTCACATTAGGATTTTTATTTTAAATGTGATTTTGCACAGTTGTCTTCTTGTAGACCCAAAAATGACCCACTAATTGAAATTTCTCGAACATGTGACCTAGCGCAATAGTCTTCTCGTATCAGGAAACGATTGGATTCAAAATTTAGTCAAAATCAATTGTGCCGTTTTTTAGATATAATTAATTTGGCTCTGATCCTCAATGACCCAAAATGACCCACTAATCAAATTTTCTCGAATCTGTGACCCAGCCCAATGGTTTTTTTCATGCCTGAAAACGCTAGGGTGCAAAATTTAGTCAAAAGCCTTAGAGCTGTTTTTAAGGTAAAATTTACATACACACATGCAATTTTGGCTCATATTATAATATAAGATATGTTGTCATTTTTTTTCTCTAAGGAAAATCTTTTCTTAATACTGTAATTCTTGTTCCTTTTCTTTTCCTGTTTATCATGGCAGCATTTTATACAGAAAACTTCTTCAGTACTGATAAAAAACTTTACAGAAAACCTCTTCAGTAACTGATATTCATATATCAGGAAAAAAAATTCAATTTTTCATTTCAAATATGACACTATATTCAGCTGCTTGAAAATTTTATTATTCATGTGTAAATGTTTCAATTGAAAATTAAATCCTGAAGAAAATTTATTATTCTGGGTTTTGAATATTTGGTAACTATAAAGAAAAATATCCTAATTTTACAGGGAAAATGCCCATTGATTCTCTATGAAAATAATGATATCATATATATTAAAACGGTAAGAAAAAAAAATCAGTTCAGTGCAAAATTGACACATTTGCACCTGCATGAAATTATATTAAAAACCTGTTCAAATGTTAGAGAAGAAGAGTGGGATGAGATCTGGATATTTTGTAGAGAACGTGGGTTCAATCCCCAACACCTGGCAGAATGATTTCTGAAATATTTTTTGGCGATAATTCATTTCAATATTGTCATATTTTATTTCAGGAGGATAAGTTATATGATTTGTATTTCTTTTTATTATTATTATTATTCAAAAGCTTTATAATTAATTTTCTGTCAAAAATATTTAAGCTAAAATATTTTGTATGCAATTACCAATTAAATAAATTGAACCAATATACAGTTTTTTTTTTGCTATATTTCCCTACTATTATCAAGAATTTATATGTGTGTTTACAAAGAAAAGTTTGTCATTCTTTTCCATATACAAAGGAAATGAAAAACATTCATATAAGAGCTATAAAAGAAATCACCTTGATACTCACATAGTTTAATAATTAAATAATGTATGAAAATGTAAAATAAAATTAAAGTAATTATAAAAAATATTTATTATGAATCGTTAGCTGCTAGCATCAAGTTTTAAGTTTAAGGTTTTAGAATGAGACTAGGCAAAGATAAAGTTAATGAAAACTTTTAAAGGTCGTGTAGTTAAACAAGGAATTGGAAAATACTAAATATTGTTATTTTTTTAAAAAATTGAGACAGTAGTAAATAAAAATAAATGCTCTACCTAATATTTTTAGTTTAACTTCTGATAAAAAGAAAGCATAATTGGTTATAAATTACAAACTTATCATTCTTTCACTTCATTGAGTAGGTTTAGAGAACCTACAACGTAATAAGCTGTAAGTTCTCTAAGTAGGTTAGACTGACAGTACCATCTATTGCCTTAAATCTGTAGGAATCACTTTATGCAATATAGCAGTAATTAAAAATTCAAGCATTTTTCTAATGAAACTTTGAATTTCTTTACTGTCAAATCTTGGCGGGTACTGTCTAGTTTTGAATTATTTAAAAAAAAGTATTTTAATAAAGTAAATAAAAAATGAAATCTTTTCTGTGTATTCACTAGAGATTAGTTTAGGCTGGGTTTTTTTTCTTTTTTTCAAAAAGTCTGAGCTTATCTGAGAATGAAAAAAATTGTGTCACCAGAGACCGATATTGAAAGTATGCAGTTTAGAAAACTGTTAATAACATTTTAAGATTATATTTCTCATTTGAAAATATCATGTTAAATAAATATAAAAAAACTATTTATTCTAAATACTCTCCCATGATTTTAATATCTCTGCAAATCTGTATAAAATAGCAAATTTATTATTTGTACCCAACGATTGTCAGAAACCTGCAAAAGTCTCCAGTTCTTATTATTTTCATTCTATTCATTGTACAAGTATGACAGAAACTTATGAGTTCAGTTTTCCAGTAATTCAGGACTTCAAGCAGAAAGAGAAGATAAACAAAGGACCCACTTCTTTATGTTACTGACCATGTCAAGGCTTCAGAATCAGATAGAATATTTCTCTTAATATTGCATCAATAAAAATTTAATTTCCTTTCTGTACGATTTTTAAAGAATTATAAAACACTTTAAGAAAATTAGATTACATTGTTGTTACTCAATTAGCATCTGGCAAGTTTTTTAACCCTTTTTTTTCAATTTATTAATAAATAAAATTTCACTTTGTGCCCGAGCCTGTCTCATCTTTAGTATAAACCCATATGCAAAAATACAAAGGCATTAAATCATCTGTTATGACGCTGACTTTAGCCAAACGCTCACACACTCTTTCACATTTATAATATTGGGATTATGATACATATTTTTGTCATAGCATGACTGAAAAAGCTTTCTTTTATTTTATTCTTTGCTACTTTGTTGTATATTTTAAAAGTATTTTGAAATGATTTGTTGAAACTTTGTTTATTTACTCTTTATTGATCTTTAATATTTATTTAGGTCTCGGTTGCAGTTTTGCTATGCAGATATTATTCTTGCTGATCCAACATATTGTGCTGAGAGAAATCCAGAGCAAAGCTTATGGAGGACTGTATTTCATCAAATAATTGAATTATATAGAAAGCAGTTAGATGAAAAGTCTCCTGATTATGAAAGTACAAAAGAAAAACTATTGGACTTTATATTTCACGTAAGTTTTATTTTATTTTTTCATTTGTGACTGATTTAACCTGTAACAGACAAGGTGTGCCTCTGAGACTACTGTGTCGACTTAACCTAATAAGAATTTTTTGATGAAGTACACTATATGTTTTGAAAATCTCTAGTGTATGAAAATTTCTTTGAAAATTGATTTTTTTCTCATAAATACACATCTGTTCAATTTCGTTCTAAATTAAAACAAGTCAGAAACTGTATTTCAAATGGGGTAAATGACATGCGTTCGTACTATAACTAGTTTAATAAATATTAAGATCTTGGTGCAATAGCTGTTGCACTCTTATGCAAAAATGCATGAATACAAAATCTATTACGATTATATATATTAAGTTCAGTAATACGGAAATAGTATGACTCCTTCTTAAATATAGCATAATCACCATGGCAACCTAGAATCATTACCTATCATGTGATATCATTGAATTAATTACGTATGATAGGATTTAATAGAATGAAGAAAACTTTATTAATATCTTTTTAAAGTTTTGATTTGATTTTCATAAAATTTGAAATTACTCAGCAAAATTCTGCAACGATTACATATATTAAATGTCAAACTATTCGGTTGCATAATTTTTGTACTGTTATATGCGGACAGATGGACGGACCAGATGACGTCTATAGGTACTATGTATTTATATAATTACGAACGCACCTAATAAAGCAGCTTTATTGTATCCATAACTAAATGTAGTTTTTAAAACTGCATGGTGGTGGTAGTGTGCAATCTAAAAAAATATATTAGTTTTTATACCAAGCAGTATGTTCTGTAATTTGGGAAACCCAGTTTGGATCTCCTGACTTTTAAGCACTTAAAAAATTAAAATTAACTAAACAAATGAATAAAAAGTTAAGATGTCATATGATATTAAGTTTAATTATTGTTATTTTACATATACCAATGTTAAATGATAAGTTTTAAGATGTTGATTTATAATTATTTTATTTAATTTTAAATTAAAACAAATATAAATCATTTTTAATACATTGAATGGTTATTTCCACATTTATCAGCTTTAAAAATCATAACCATAAATCAGAATCTTAAAAGGTGTAATTTGACTCTGCTAGGAATTGTGTTAATGCCCAGCAGCAGAATTTTTTTCTGCAGTCTGCAACGCAAGTAGAAACTTTAAAAACAGTCTGCAGAACTTAAGGACAAATGCCCTCTTTCCAATCCCTCATGCACCCCCCCCCCCCCCCCCCCAGTATTTGTGATTAACATAAAAGGAAAGTACTTTTTTAAATAATTTACCTTTTCCCTCAAAATTTTTAACACCACTATCTGTAAAATCTTTCATAAAATTTGTCAAAATTTCTGTGAAGTTAGAAAACAGAATAACAGTAAAAATAATATATAAACATCACCAAGTTCTAAAATTTTTGAAAAGATTAATACAATGTGATAATATCAAAAATTATATATAGATGGGATAATACCAGGATGAAAGCCCACTAAAGCCACTTTGAAGCAGCAAAAATCTAATTTTGTAGCAGTAAAATCCATTTTTGTAGCAGCAAAAATCTAATTTTTTACCCATAAAATCTGTTATTGGAGCAGATTGAAATTCTTAGAAAATCAAATTTGATTAATTCATGCAAATACTATAAGTAATTAGCAATGTTTTATTTAGCAATTTAGCTAGTTGTGCAATTCAAAATTTAACATGCTTTCACTCAAAACATAGCTAACTAATATGTAACCTGCCATTCAGCTGTAAAAAAATATCGTGAAAACATTAATGTTGCAGCAAATATTTCCACGATTCTTTGACGGAATTCACCTTTTTTCCCTTGATCTTTCGACGATGTCCACCCTTTTTTATCGCGATCTTTTGACGATGTCAGACTTTTTTCGCGATCTTTCGATGATGTCCGCGTTTTTTCGCGATCTTTCGACGATGTTCGCTTGCGTTTTATTCGCGATCTTTCGACGATGTTCGCGTTTTTTTCGCGATCTTTCGATGATGTTCGCGTTTATTTGCGATCTTTCGATGGCGTTCGTGTTTTTTTTCACGATCTTTCGACGATGTCCGCCCTTTTTTTATTGCGATCTTTTGACGATGTCCGCCTTTTTTGCGGTTTACCGACGATGTTCGCGTTTTTTCGCTGTCTTTTGATGATGTTCGCTTTTATTCGCGATCTTTCGATGGCGTTCGTGTTTTTTTCACGATCATTCGACGATGTTCACGTTTTTTTTGCAATCTTTTGACGAAATTAATGTTTTCTCCGCGATCTTTTGACGATATACGTGTTTTCGCGATCTTTGCTCAAAATTCGCTTTTTTCCGCGATTTTTCGAAGAAATTAGCTTTTCTTCTGCGATCTTTTGACGAAATTTGCGTTTTTTCCGCATTCCTTTGACAGAATTCGCGCTTCTTTCCGAGATCATTTGTCAAAATTGACGTTTTTTCCCGATCATTTGATAAAACTCATTTTCCCGCCATCCTTTGTGGGAAGTTGCTATTTTTCCGCAGCCCTTTGACGAAATTGGCTTTTTTTCAAACTTGTGACGAAATTCTTGCCATCTTTTGACGAAATTCGCCTATTTTCCACGATCTTTTGAGGAAAATCTCATTTTTTAGCTATCCTTCAATAAAATCCGCGTTCTTTCCGCGATCCTTTGATGAAATTTGTGTTTTTCTGCAATCCTTTGACGAAAGTTTTATTTTTCCGTAGCCCTTTGACGAAGTTCGTATTTTTTCCGCGATCATTTGACGGATGCCGCATTTTTTCCGCCAGCCTTTGACAAAAGTTGCTATTTTTCCGCATCCTTTTGACGAAATTTTCACGTTTCCTTCTTGATCTCATGATAAAATTTCGTTTTTTCTTCGCTATCTTTTGACGAAATTCACGTTTTTTTTCGCGATCCTTTGACGAAATTGGCTATTTTAACTGCAAACGATTGACGAAATTGTTTTTTCGGCGAACATTTGTCGAAATTCGTGATATTTACGTCCGAATTTTCGGACTAATGACCATTTTTTTTTTTTTTTAAATTTCTAAAGAAATCACCTCTGCGTGGATTGACTCATTTAATAATGGGCGTTTCACGATCGCGTGTCTAGTTTTCTCCGTGAATTATTTATATTTTAAAGGGAATCGGAGTTTCGTCAATCGCACGTGGCGTGGATCGTATTATTATGGCACATGGCAAATTTCTAGCAAACTTTTTTCCTAAATTTTAACAGTTGAAAAATAGTCTGCAGACCTTCTCAAGAGTCTGCGACGTGCGTCGCAGCGTTGCGCCGATTCTGCGCCCGGGTGTTAATGTAAATCATTATGGTAAGTTTCATGTGAATGAATATATATATTTGTTGCATATTATTATTATTACTATTTTATTATTTTTATTTTATTTTTACAGGGAGCTCACTATTTTAAAAGTCTGATTGAACAGTTGGAACAGAAATTTGGATTTGAAATGGATAAACTTTTAGTATCTGATAATATAGTTAATATGTCTCTTGTTTCTGAACGTGTTCGTGTTGTACTTATAAGTGTCCAGAAAATGTATGTTTATCTAGGTGATTTAGCCAGATATAAAGAACAAGTCAGTCATACATCTAATTATGCAAAAGCAAGAAGGTATTTGCTTCTTACAGATCAATTTACTTTCTTTTTCTCTGTATGTTATGTGTTATTATGTTTTAATTATGCAAAAGCAATATGGTATCTATTTCTTGCAGATTTTTTTCCTTATTCGCTGTATGTTAAGTGTTATTAAGATTCTCTGCATGCACTTTCTTATTTCAATTCTATAGCTGTTAAAAGCAAAATAAAAGTTCTCTTCCTAAAAATAATTTTTATAAAATTGTAGTCAAAATTCATTGACATTAGGGATAGGTACTTCCTAATTAAGCTACTTTGTTAACAATATAAAATTCAGCAAAGTACATATGCTTTTTAAATTTAAGTAACATTTTCTTTTGCAAAGATAATAATGAAATTTTCTTTTTACGATTTAAATTTTTGTTAGCAGATATTTGTAACTTGCCAACTTGTTTAATGTTGCTAACCTTGAAGGTTTTAGAATTTACCACAAAGCAAAATTTAATCAGTGTGCATCTGATGTTCTTAGGGGTGGTTTTAGCCCTCCAAGGGATAGTGTGTGTATTAGAGATGAGATGAACTCAGCCCAAGTCCTAAATGGGCATTATACCGTTTTACTCTATTTTTATACCAGGCTTGGATATAAAATAGTTCACTTATACTTCATGTATACTTCAGGCTTGGGCTGAAAGTGAAAATTTTATTTATTCATAAAAAAACTTGCTATTTAAAAAATAAGGATGTGATGAAAATTTCTGAAGTTTTTTACAATCCTTTAAAAATCAGTTTGAAAAGGAATTGAATTGCTATCAGTGTGATGTAAAGAGAAATATTATGTTATCTTATTCTGAAACCTTTCCTTTTACCTAACCTATACAGTGTTAGTAACATGAAAAAGCCATGGGATATCCTTTGTCTACATTTTGCTTTCTGTTTGCAGAACTTTTCCAGGATTACTGGAAAAGAGAACTCATTGTCTTTGTGCCATAGTTGAACATGATATTTTAAAAGAAGAATGATTGTATCTTTTGCAGATTTCTTCCAATAGTCCGGTATAAATGATTTTTTAAAAATTTTAAACAGGTTTTCAAGGACATGATGTTGTCATAAGAGAGTATGTAGGATTAATATTTATTTTTTGAAAAGAAGAATTCAAACTCATCTCTAGTATGTCTGTAGTTAGAATTTTTAAAAACCTGCTTATTATTCCTTGCCTCTGTCCCAAGATACATCATTGTGCACATTTTACCTCTATGTCACTGAGAGATTTTCAGACATGGTTTTAACTCTTCTCTCCTCCTAGTATGGACAGACAGTGAATCAGGCAGGAGAAATTAAAAAAAAAAAAAAAAAAAACTTTACTCTGAATAGCAGTCTAATTTCAATCTTTATCACAAAGAAAAGCCTCCATATTTTTCTGTTGACACAATTTGTTTTATACCCAACTCATTTTTTAACACACATTTACAAACTTGAATTTTATGCAATAATATATTTGTTGCTGCAATCTGTTTCTCGCAGTGCAAAATATACAGTACAAAATGTTGCCAAAAGAATAATTCTGTATATCATCTACATTTTAAATATATTTCAGGTTGACATTGCTTAATATAAGAGATTGATCTTACTTTAGCTCAGAGAAGGAGATTAGAAAAGGAAAATCAGAAAAGTCACTCTGACTTTGAAATAAAGTTTATCGAATACAGGAGAAAATTTACTGTATTGGTATAATGATTAAAATTAGATTGTTCCTTTTCCTTTAGCAGTCACTACATCATTCGAAAATGTAAAAGAAAAAAAAATGTATGGAACATAAATTTAAAAAAATGATAATAATAATCAGAAATCATCAAATCAGGCTTTGAAGGGCACCTGATGCTGATTGTACTCATGGCACTCATGCCGACACACAACACTTAATTTTGTTAATATACCGGGTGTCCCAAAAAGGACTGACTGATTTTAAAATTAAATAACTTGCAAACGGTGACAGATATTAAAAAAATTCTTGCAGGAGGGTTATGCATAAGGTCAAAAGTTTTATTACAGTGATTTTCAATTTTAGTTCGATTTACAAACAATAGATGGCGCTGTAAGCAATAGTCGCTAAATACAGGCTCGATTTTTGGTCCTTTATCTTGTTCCATGCAGAAAAAGGAGATGGAAATGTATTATCCGGGCCACGAAGTACCAAAAATCGAGCCTGAATTTAGCGACTATTGCTTACAGCGCCATCTATTGTTTGTAAATCGAACTAAAATTGAAAATCACTGTAATAAAACTTTTGACTTTATGCATAACCCTCCTGCAAGAATTTTTTTAATATCTGTCACCGTTTGCAAGTTATTGAATTTTAAAATCAGTCAGTCCTTTTTGGGACACCCGGTAGATTGCATATTAATGATTTAAAATCATATGTTATAATAACTTTAGATTTAATTGTGATATTTCTTATACTTATTATTTATTTTATAGCTGTTATCAAAAAGCTTCTCAAATTCTTCCAAAGAATGGAAGACCTTATTATCAGTTAGCTCTTGTGTCCATTAGCACAGTAAGTTTATCAATTTCGAATTTTACCTTCTAAAATAAAGATTAACTCATATGAATCTGTGATTTATTATTAATTTTTTTTTTTTTAGCGACGCAAGCTTGATGCTGTTTATTATTATATAAGGAGCCTGGCTACTAGTAATCCAATTTTGTCAGCTAAAGAAAGCTTGTTAACATTATTTGAAGAAGTTAAAAGAAAGGTAGGTTTAATTTTTTTTTATAACAAGTCATTTATATTCTTAATCCAGATTAAAAGAATGCTTGAGGGTAAAGAACTTTACTATATTCATTGTTACAGATAATATGTTTATGTCATGGCATTTCAAAAGAAAATATACTTTATTTTTTACTTTTAGTAAGCTTTTTATTAAGTGGTTAATTGCTTTTAATGTTTCTTGTTTGTTTTTTTAGTAATGTTATTTTGATTGTTTTTTATGGCTAGCATTTTCAAAGAATTTAGTTGAAAAATTAGCATGTTAAGCACTAATAACAAGTTTCTTAGGTTCAATTTGGTATAGCTTGGACAAACATTGTTACATAAAACTTTTGCCGTTTTTTATGCATTAAAATGAGAAGTTTAATCACATTACATCAAAAGTCTTATAAGAAAGCGCACTTTTTGAAGCAATATGCTGAAAAGTAACTGTCGCCTAACACCCCATTTTTTTTGTAAATTTTCGAGTTCCTTTCTTTGTGCTTTATTCAAATTTTTATTGTGTTTTAACCATTATTATGACTAGTTGGCATAGTGATCCGATGTGTTGCATTTAAATTGCATGAGATCTTACGATTTTTTAGTTGGAAATGTAAATCTAGTTTTATTATATGTTTAGAAAAAAACTATAAGATTAATTTGATTAAATACTAAATTTCAAGTAGTAAATCATATTATAATGTAAGTTAACAGTTTATTAAATTAAAATGAACCTTTTCAAAATTCATTTGTAAAAACATTGCGTTTTTTTTTAAGACTTGACTTTTTATTTTAAAACTGCTGAAATGTAAATGAAATAAATCATTTTGACAAAATTGGACAAAAATTGTCATTTTGCAAATCTAGCAAGAAATATTTGATTTGTGAATTAAAGTAAATGCTTACCAAATGACATTTTCCTCGCTTAGTCATTCTGCCTTTAGTGGTTTTGTGAAAAATTTTAAGCACGTCATCTTAAAAAAAAAAAAAGCTATTTGAAAATCGGTTTTTATTCTTTAAATTTATTTTGTCGAAATATAAACAATAATTCTATAGATATATGCAAAAAATAATTTGTTTTTATTCAGCCTCCTTGGTTCAATATTAATAATAATAAAAACTATGTTTTAATATTTGAAGATCACAATTTGTTGACAGACGAATTTTTCAAAATTAGAATAAGTTGCTTTGTAAAAATGAATGAGTAAAATTATGTTCACTTAACATTTTTGTTCTCATTTTAAAAACTTTTATCACTAATTTAAAAAGTTCTTAAGACATCTAATATGTAAAGTGAGTGATAAGCAGTTTTCAAAAAAAATTTTTGGAAGTACATCCCCTCCCCTTATTCAACTGTGCAAATCTTGAAATTTTTTCGATTACATAGACGTTAAATTTTTGTATTATTTATTTTATTTTGTTTTATTATTAATTTTATAATTTTGTTATGGAATATTATCCAGAAACATTTATATTGTTGAAACTATTTATGTTGTTTTTAGTTATAATGGGTTATTACTCTTCCGTAATAAATCTGCATGCAATATATTTTAAAAAATTATGCTTGAAAATTAAATTAAAAGCCATAAAAAGAGATACATTTTTTAAACAAATTGCATTTGAAAGTACATTTCCCCCCCTAAACAACAGTGTACAAATAAAAAATGTACGATGTTTAGAAGTTAAAGAAAATTTAAAAACCGAAATTTCGGAATAAGTTAAAATAGCATAATATAATAATAGTTAATAATATAATTCAAAAACTGAAATAAGTGTTGCCATTCGCAACTTGATGTCAGTGTTACACACAGGTACATTTGTCCTTTATAATATATAGATAATCATAATGAAGAGAAGGACATGTCCTGGTCAGGACATTTTTCGCTCTGTTGGAATAAAGCTCAACTGTGCTACTCCAACCTTGAATATTATTATAATTTTCATTTTTTTCTGTATTTTTTTTTTTTTTTTCATTTTCCCTTACTTCATTAACACAATTTTTGCTTTTTGTCATCTAAATGACTTTCTTTTTTTTCTTCTTTCTTTCTTGCTTGAATTTTACCCTGCATTTTATATCGTACTGTTTGAATTTTCTTCAATTTTAAATTGTCTGCAAAAAAGCTGGGAGCAAACATGCTCAGCATTGTGTATGCTTCTCCATATTTCGCTGCAATCCTCTAAAAAATGTTTCTTTGGCAATATTTATTAGTGACTAACAGCAGGATTTGACAAATTTCTCCTAATCTAGGAACCAGTTAAAAGCCAGTTTTAATTTTAGGTACTTCAATTTTTTACAACTATTATAGTAGTATATCACTAATAGCTTTGATTTGAAAAAACTATTTCTTTCGTTTCAGCCAAGTTATGTACATTATTTTGAAAGCATTTCTTAAAATAATAATAATAATGTTGCAGTGATTTAAAATCATAAAATTGTTAACATTATTCATATAAATACATTTGATTTTAATTTGATTAGGAAATTAAAATACATGCAAATAATATACTGATTTATAACATACTGTACAAAATGTTCAAATTTGAAGTAATTTAAAATTTTCTTTGTGCTGTGACCATATAACAAAATAAACTATTGTTGATTTTGTCTGTGGTGATCATGAGTATTTTCCGTACAGTGCATCCATTGGCAGTTTTCTTTGTCAGAAAAAACATTTGACTTTTTGTTTGATTTTCTTATTTGATTAGATTAAAAATTTTATAATAAATCGAAAGTTTTGTGAATTTTTCAAAACTGTATTTAAATTATAATGAGACATTTTGTTTTAATGAATGATTTTTGCCTCATTTCCATGCAAAGGGTCAGTTTGGCATTTATGGTTTTTCTTTTTATTAAGTTCATTATTGCAATTGGGTATTATGACATTTTTCTCACTTGTTAATATGTCTGTGATGTTTATTTAATAAATTATGGTGTACGTCAGTAAAATGTCTAGTTACTGTGACCACTTTTTAGAGGTGATAGTGGTCTGTCCGTTGGGATTTGTTGAGCTCTGCTGTATAATGTTTTTAATTAATTGTGTGAGTACTACTGGAACTTTTTGTTGTTTTTTGTGTAACATTATCTCCTTTCAATCATATTTTTTTTGCAAAACAGAGGTATGTTTTCTAAATCTCACCTTCCTCCATCAATGAAAATGAATGTGGGTCTGAAATTCTTGTTGATTCCTTTGAATTCTTAAAAGTAAATTTGTTAGTAATAATTATGTTGCATAAGGGTACTGAATTGCTACTAAGATTCCTTTTAAAAATTTATTACTTTATGTCATTTGAATTTTTTTTATGCTAGTTGTTAATCATATGTAATAAATTTTAATGATTTTCAAAGACAATCAATGTTATTTATTTTAAACTTATTATTATTTTTTTTTCCCTTTTGGTAGTATGACATAAATGAAAAGAAAAGAACTCAAGAAACTCCGAATGATAATGAAACCCTGAAAAAAGCGATTGGAAAAAGAGTTGAAGTGTGGATTAAACCTGATGGATCTAGTAATCAAAGACCATATGAGATGGAAAATAATCTTGACTCTTCTGATGTGAAGAATTTGTCAGATGCTGAGGTATGGCTTTGATGGTTGCTTTTTAAATTAAGAATATTTTTCAGATTTTCTTCTGTAACAAGAAAACATAGTTATATTCTTCATCTTTTGTATTTTTTATTAAATATGTTTAGCAAAATATAGTGTAAAAGGAATTTATTCTAAATATTACAATGAACTATCATATTTCTTTAAATTAATTCATTAAAATTAACTTATAACTTCATGAGGTTAATAAAATTTCAGAAATATTTATATATTTATAAAACAGATATCTATTTGAACAGTATTATGCAGCCATTTTTAAGCTTATTCTATACACATATTAAATTAATCCAGTTTTGAATGTAATTTGTCTAATTATCTATTGTACTTTTATCGTTATTTCATCATTATATTTTACTGTTTGCTTTATTTCTGATAAATGTTTGCTATTTTATATTTCAGTTAAATAAAAGATTTATTACCAGTTTTTTACATGCCCATGGAAAGCTGTTTACAAAAGTAGGGTAAGTAAATTTTTAATGTGTTTGAAATATACAGGGTGTTTCTAAATGAACATTGGGGTTTTAACGCTTGGTAGTATTTATTACATAAAACTTAAAATTATAATTAATACATAAAAGGAAAGAGCAACTCAAACAGTTTTACCTAGAAGCTTACAAGTGTTCAATGTGAGCACCTTTTGTCACATGACACACATCAAGTTGATAGCTCAGTTCTTCCCAAACGTTGATTAGTGTTTGTGGGGTCATTGTTGCAACAGCTGCAATGGTCAGTTGGTAGTGGAGGCACATACACACAATCCTTTATGAACCCTCACAGGTAGAAATCACATAGCATTAGACCGGGTGAGCTTCTGAACATAACTTCTTTGCTAATCAAAATGCTTTCTGTTCACTAGTCACCATTTTTGCTGCGAGCAATTTCTAATGGGTGACAGAAGAAACATTGCGTGCACATGCACAGGTACCAACAAACTGTTTCAGTTGCTCTTTCATTTTATGTATTAAATATAATTTTAAGTTTTATATAATAGATACTACAAAGCGTTAAAACCCCGATATTCATTTAGAAACATCCTGTATTTTTAAGGCTTTACTAACTCATTTCATGTTTTGTTTAATAATTCAGTATCTATTAGCTAAATTTAATTAGTATAATAATTACACGTAAAATAAATTTGATTCATTCTTTGCTTCTGACAAGTGTTCACAGTAGGTAAGAGATAAGATGGAATTTTCCCATTTTGATCAAAAATTTAGTTAAGATATTTTTACTTATTTATTTTTTTAAGTGGTTTTATTTTAAATAAAACTTAAAGTGATTGTATGGATGGCATGATCTTATGTTCTCTACTTTCTAAGCTGACATACAATTTAGATTATTTTTGTACAAGAATGTATGTTGTATGTGGGATAAGGATTTATAAGATGTTAATCAATGATAATTTTGAGTATTCGTCTCCCCCCTCCCCGCTCCAATATTTAAAAAACAAAAATTTTATTGAATGACAATGTTGAATTATAATATCCTTTTAAATTAATAGATGCATTGTCAGTTTTACATATTTATTTCTTTTACTTTTCGAGTACATCAAGAGAAGTAAATAAACTCAAAAGTACCCATTGTTTTATATTCCTATTCCTCTTAATAATCCCTAGTATTCTTGTTAATCAACATAAAAAAAAAGTTTCAAATTCAATGGCTATATGCATTGTGTATTCACTTATAATCTCGATATAGGCAAATAGTTTATTAATTCTTTTGTATGAATGTGTGCCTTTTCCACATGTATTCATGATTTTTTTTTTTTTTTTACTTCTTAAACATTGGAGAAAAAACAAAGAAGGTTAGAATTTTGTTAACAAAAATAAGAAAAGAAAAGATTATTCTGAAAATAATTTGCAGACTGTGTTAAAAATCTGCAATATTTGTCATACTCGGATACCAAGAAGTTTGACTTTCAATTCTCATTAAGTAACATCTTTCATATAATACTGCAACTACTGAGACAAAACAGTTTTATGAGCTTCATAATTATTATTATTTGTAAATTAATATGTAAAAGTCAATGAAGGTTATTGGAAAAATATGTAATTTATGTGTGAGTAATTTGAAGGCTGTCTATTCACTTACAGCGTTCATATTCCTAAGCTTATTTCCAACCAAAGTATCTTATTATCAGATTACTTTCTGTAACATTATTTCTTGTAGTGCTTCAAAATGAAGCCTTCTTTCTGTAACTTTATTTCTTGTAGTGCTTCAAAATGAAGCATTAAATGTCTTGTATGCTTCTATTATTTTGTATTTCATTAGTACATTTGACTTCAAAGGGAGTTAATAAAGTAAATGGAAAATGAAATGGTGAAAGCAGCAAAGACAGAATAATACCCAGATATATTCCATTTTAGACATGTTTCTGTCTTAGTAGGTACAATGTTTTTTTTTGTAATTTTGCAGCAGAATCTGATTTTTCTGAATCTCCATTATAGACAGGTTTTATTTTGAAAAGTTTTGCTGTGTTTTTAATGATAATTTTTGACTCTGGTGTTTTTTTACTGATAAATTATGAAATTAATTTTATAAATTGAAACATGTAGCTTTTCGATTTCTAATATTTTGAAATGTCTTAAAATTTCTGTTTTATTTTTCTCTCATAGGATGGAGAGTTTTCCTGATACTCTTACTCAGATGCTCAAAGAGTTTTATTTTTTACTGCAAAGAACACCTTTACCAATAACATCATCTCGTCTCATGCAGCTCTTAGCTATCAATATATTTTCTGTGGATAACTCTTCTTCTAAAGGTAAAAAAGAAAAAAAAACTACTAATTTAAATTTGAAATAATTTTCAGAAACAATAATATGAGTGTATTAATTGTGCATTTTTCAAACTGAGCATCTGCAGTTTGTCAGTCTCTCTTTTTTTTTTTTTCTTTTCATTTTTCTAAATAAATAAATTCAGATAAAAAATAATAATTTTAAAATATTGGGAAAAAATGTAGAAGAAAAGATTTTTAACTTAAAGTTTTATGCTCATTTATTTAGACACATTTGATCTCTTCTCTCATTTATGCTATATTTATATGCACACATACATTACATGCATACTTCCTACATGTGTGTGTATTTAATGCAATTTGATACATTTGAGTGTTCGTTTTAATTAATCTTTCATAATTGGGTGCACAGCCAAGGGTTGACATCAAATGTGAGTGATTTTGTCAACTATGTAGTAGGGATGTAACGAATAGTGATTTGGCCGAATAGCCGAATACCGAATATTCGGCCAAGTTTTAGGCCGAATACCGAATATTCGGCGGCCGAATACTGACTTTAATATAAATGACTTTTATTTTAATTGTTTAATTTTTTTTTTCAATTTTAAAATAAAAAATTAAGGACTAATTGGAATTAATTTTTTGTTTGAGTTTTCAAAAATCATAACAGCTGATTGTATTTTTTGTAATACTTTAAATGGCTTAAGAAATATTTTAAAGATAACATATGACTTTTAAAAATGTAAATAATAATTTAATTCATAATTTTTTATTTAATCCATAGATAGTTCTAGTAATTTATATATATATACTATCTAAAATAGAACTCATTACCTCTGTAAAAATGAAACTTTTTTTATTTTAGTAAAATCCTTTCACCCCCTAAAAATAAGAACTTGCATGTGTCCTCTGTCTTTTTATATCCTTTTTCATGCAACTTAAACTTAATAATTTACATTCTGTATGTCAAAAAAAAAAGGGTTATTTTCTTAAAAAATAATTATTCATTCCATTAAAATATTATACGGTAGAAGATCTTTATAACGCAAAGCTCAAAATGCAAGGTTGTGCGTTATGTAGAATTTTGCGTTATATGGATCACATAATTGATTTCACCTTGTAAACATGGCCAAATATGTCTGAAATATATCAAAATACATTAGGATATCTTTATACTGCATTCCTTGTTACAAAGAGTTATACAAATTAGAAATTTTTGCATAATATAGGTCAGATATTGTTAAATTTACTTTATAAACATGATCCAAATATAACTGGCACAACCATCCCTTATATTAGACATTTTCAAAAATGTTTATTGTAATAATAGCATTTTTTTTCAGTAAAAAGGTCTTAAATTAGAAGATAAAGTTGAACTAATCTATCAAATTTAGTCCTCTAGAGAAATACAATATTTTACAATGTGAAAATGCAGGCGCTTTTTAACTGCAAAAATCATTGTTTATATCTGAGAAGTTGTGCGTTATATGGAGAATTGCGTTATAAAGATCTTCTACTGTATATTCTTTTCTGCTACCAAGATATACTTTTCTCTTTTCTTTCTCTCAAAATTAACAAGCCCCTCATAATACTTCCTCCACCCCATATTTCAGAATGAGATCTTTTTCTTATAATAATTAATGTATTTAGATATAATTTTTGAATATTGTTTGTTGAAAATATTTAAAATCATATTTTGTTGATTTTCTGGAACATATTTAACCAAATATCTTAAAATATTCGGCCAAATATGCCACTATTCGACTACAGGTATTCGGTCAAATGTCCCACTATTCGGCCACAGGTATTCGGCCGAATATCTGTTCAATATTCGGCCGGCCGAATATTCGGCAAAAGGGCCGAATAGGCCGAATACCGAATAGTGGCCGAATATTCGTTACATCCCTACTATGTAGTCTAAAGTGAATATGAGAACCATTAAAAGGTTATCGTAAGACTGTTATACCAATACACTCACTAAAATCAACTTGCAGTGAACTTGATTATAAAAGATAAATAAAAAGCATATTGTGTTAAAAAACCTCTTTAGTTTTACTAAGCATTACCTTTAAAAAAATAAGTACTTGATCAAAAGGTATATATGATCATGTATTTTATTCAAAATTGTTTAAATTATAGCATGTACTTAAATTTTCAACTTATATTAACGTGTAAACTTTAAACTTTTTTCCCATATTATATTTTTATTTTTTTCCTAGAAACAGGCCGTGAACATGGAGGATTTTCTTTGTTACAAGAGCAAGCTCTCTATGCCAGTATGGCAATGATGTCTATTCTGATGGAGAGATGTCACATGCTTTACATTGCTCATAAGTCATCTCCTGATTTTACTAGCCATAAGATAGGCGATGATTTAGCTGAACTCTTGCCATCCGTAAAAATTTGGACAGATTGGATGTCCTGCCAGAAGTTTTTGTGGGCTCCTCCACCTAAGTCTGTTCTGAAGGAATTAAATATTTGGTGAGTTGACATTTTTTTGCAGTTTTTTATGCAACTTAACCTGATTCATGTATGCAAAAATGGAATTTTGTAATCAATTTTTTTTTACACTTCCTGATGTGCTAGAATTGAAAGTATGTACAGTTATGTATTCCAGATTATTAATAATAAATGACAGTATTTTCATATATCCAGAACTTGATTATAAATTAAAAGATTAATTTGAATTAAAGTTTGATTATAAGCATTTTTATGATTACAATCTTGGGGAATATAAAAATTGAAACTCGTGAGTCATTGTTAGAAAGATAAATCTTTTGTTTACTATGGCTTTGACTTAATTTAAATTATTTTTCATTATGAAGTTTAAAAAATTGAGTTTTCTGTGTTTTCTTCTTCTTTTTTATCCCTTTCTTTTTCCTTCCTCATTTTTTTCCTTTTGACCGTTTAACTTCAACTATATAAGGAAATTTTTATCAGAGTCATCACAGAGCAGGAAAATATGATAATGTTAGGGAATTTTGTTCATCTGGAAAAATTAGGGAAATTTGAAAAAAAAAATCAGGGGAATTTTTTTTTTTTTTTTTTTTTTCTGTTAACAATAAAATGGACACTTCCAAGTGGCAGACCTACTCGGCAAAAACTTTTTTAATCCCCAAAACAAGAATCTCCAAATATTAGGCACATCTGAAAAGTGGATGAAATCGACAGTTGCAAGGTGTCTGCTATTTAGAAGTTTTACTTTATTTGTTGATCATTGTAAACTGGAAAAAAAAATTACAAAATCATAGAAAAATATGACTGATCCAGAAGTATTTTAATCTTTTTTCAGTGACTCATTGAATTTGTGTAACTTTTTTCACTTGGAAGGTTGCCAATCCATGTAAAATGACTTTCCATCTTCAATATAGCTTCTTGCTGGTCCTAGATTCAACAAGGTAGTCCTATAGGCTAACATGCACCAATGAAGGACTCTAGTCTAGGCAATGATGGATGGTTCAGCTAGTAATTAAATAAACATTGATGTTTGAACTTATCTGGCTTTTTAATAAGGGATTTTAATCTAAGATGAAAAAAAAAAAAAATCTTATGTACATAATTTAATTTACAAGTTGACTGAAATTTTATTTGTTTGCATCGTGTATCATTTTTGTCTGTTCTTTTTGCATTTTTGTCACTTTATTCACATTTGAGTCCCTTTTATGTCATTTTTATTTTGGTTTTGTCATTTTTCTCACCTTTTTAAAGGCATTATTACAGTTGCATGCCTCTCTGCAGATTTTCATAAAAAATGGTCGATTAGTTATTTAATTCATTTTCAAACCATTTTGACAATGTTTCTAATGGAAAATCACCAAAGAATTGTGTTAGAGTGTAAGTGATAAATATTGTAGTGATGCAATTAAGCAATTTTAATGTAGAGGCAACATGTCCAGTTTTAAAACAAAAGGGTCCAGCTGAATTTATACAATTTTTATTTTATTTTTTACTTTTATCATTTTTTTTTTCTTCTGAAACTGGTTGGCAGGTGTGACAGTGTCATAAATCCTGGACTTCAGCATCTAGTATGTCAATATTTATTTGCCCTGTATTTTAACAAATGTATATTATTATTACTTAATATTTAAGAGTAATTCTTTTATTGTTTAAAAATTGAATGAGTATTTAGGATTAGTTTGTCTTAATAATAGGGGAAAAATAATAATAATAAAAAAAAACACTAACTTTTAAGTTACATCATAAAAAGAAATATTTTTAAGTTTAATTAATTTAGTATATTATATTTTTACTTTTAAGATTCATGTAAAATGGTATGTTTAATAAATATTTACTTTTTTTTATAGTTTTGTGAAGGACATTTGGACATCTTTTGCAGATCTTTTAACTGTACTTAGGGAAATTGATATAAAATATCCTAAATCATCTAATACTAAAGAAAAAGGTATGCATGTGTTTATTATAGAAATTATTGTGTACTTTACTATTGTTTCTTGCATTTAAAAACTCCTTAAGACGACTCTTCAATCACTTTAAATCACCCATTCCGTAATAATAAACCAATGGGCAGATTGTTTTCAAATTGCTCATATAAATTTGAAAATTTTGAAAAGATTTTTTTTGCATAGGATAGCTGAGCTCAGCCTTTAATATGGCTGTTTTTTACTTTTTCAGTTTCAGTTGCAAATTTTTTTTAATAAATGTACTTTCACTTTCGGAACTGGTTTCAAAACTAAAAGCATCTTAAAGAAAAAAAAAAAAAAAAAAACTGCAACTAAAATCAGAAAAGTAAAAAACAGTCATATTAAAGATTGAGATCAGCTATCCTATGCTAAGAAAAAAAAAAAATGTTTAAAATTATTCAAATTTAAACGAGAAATTCAAAAACAACCTGCCCATTAGTTTAACATTACGAAGCAGGTGTTTTCAAATGAGTAAGTCTGTTTAGATGTTTTTTTTTTTTGGTCATGTCTATATATTTTATCTCTGAGCAATCTTCTTCAACATTTTTAATAAGTTTGATGTATTCCAGCTTATCTACCTTTTACCTGATCCTGTTTTTTTAAGAACTATTTTGATTTTGTTTTATTGGGATATTGTCAATTCCCTGTTAGAAGGACCTTGCCAAGACAAGACAATGGCCATGACAAAAGAGGAAAAATTTCAAATGTGCTTTTTGGCAGACAATTCATTGTTTCATACACACAAGCAATTCGTTCAATACTTAAACAATTTAATTAATACTAGTTATCTGTGGCTCCACTTGCATGAAAATTAATTTGTATTGGCACTTTTTATATTGCTTAAAAAGTTTGAAGCAACAATGTAATGACATTTTTTTAATAAATTTATCTTTAAACCATCTTTAAGAATTTTATATAGAAAGCTTTTCATAAATTATTACTTTAAAACCAGTAACATTGGAATTAAAAGTTTTGAAAATGTTTTTATTTGCCTAATCATAGAGCTTTTTCTCCCACAGCTCTTTAACTCAGAAATGTAGAATGATATGTTATGTACTAAAACCATTCCTGCAAAAATTGTTAAACTAACAGTGCAAATTCCATTAAAATTCAGTCCATAAAACCCAATAAAATGGATATTTTTTTTATAATTAAGTTACCTGATTATAGAATTTTTTGAAACTAAGCACTGCAGAACAATGTGATATATGATAAAACTATCCCTGAAAGCTTACTTAACTAACAGTGCAATTCCCATCAAAATTAGTTCAGTAGAACCTAAGTTATAAATAGCTGGAATGAATTACAAATTTACATTTTATATCTATGTTAGGGTATCTAATGCAGGTTTCCTGGATTACACACATACTGCCCAAGGTACAGAACATTGGTAAAAACCATTTTGAATTGAAAAAATTTCATAGATTTTTTGTTTAACATCTTGTTGTAGATTGATCACTAACAATACCAAAAATTATTTAAAAAAAATATGAATTATTAAATAAAATAAAATTTTGAAATTTATTAAAAACAGTACTTTTGTGTTAATTATATACCAGAAATTAAAAACCAAAGAAATTGCCAAAGATTTTATTAATTACAACATTAATTCTGTTTTTGTTTTTTTAGTGTATGTTTGGTTTATATATTTGTTGCTTGCATTTTATATATTTATTTATTTGTTGGTGAAGTTTTAATTTGTTATGGAATATTAACCAGAAACAAATGCTGATATATTTACATTGTTTTAAATTCAAATGGCTTAATGTTTCGCAATCAGGCGGCATGCAATAGAGATAGATATTTTTTTTAATTATGCTTGAATTTTTTTTTTTTTACAGCCATAAAAAATCAATAAATTAAGACACAGTTTTCAAACAAATTGCATTTGAAAGTATATATATATATATATATATATATATTTCTCTATTTGCTAGTGTAAAAAAATGAAATTGCATGATGTTTAGAAGTTAAGAAATTTGAAAAATGGGGAATTTATTACTCAAATCATTGTAATAATCAATATGATGCCAATATTACCTACAGGCATAATTTTGTTTACATTCAGAGGCCATTTGTCATATATATTAAAACGTAAAGACAATTCTGTAAGATCAGTAAGAACCAAATTTACACATTTGCGCATGCATCAACTTTTTTTCGAACCTCTTCAATTTAAAGGAATGTTGAACGAGTTCCTGCTAGTGCAGTGGCCGAAAGCAACAGTTTAAAGCTCTGAATTTTTGTAGAAGAGGTGGGTTCAAGCCCAAGGCCTGGCAAAATGATTTCTGCAATATTTTTTGGCGATAATTCTCTTCAATATTGACATGTTTTATTTGCAGGAGTAGTTATTTGATTTTTATTCTGTTATTATTATTTTATTGAATGCTTTATAATTAAACAATATTTAATATGCAACAATATTTTAAAAAAATATTTTCTTATTTAAAGTATTTTGCATGTAATTATCAGTTAAACAAATTGAGCTGATCTACAATTTTTGTTATATTTTCTGATCATTATCAAGAATGTATATGTGTGTGTGTCAGAAAGAAAGAAAAAACATTCATATAAGAATTATAAAAGAAATTACCTTGATATCCATGGTTTAATATTTAAAAAATAAATAAAAATGTAAAGTAAAATTCGAGGAATAAAAAATATATATTATAAATCGTTAGCTGCATCAAGTTTCAAATTTAGGTTTTAGAGAATGAGACTGATAAAAATAAAATTTATGGCAGCTTTTAATGGTTGTGCAGTTTAAAATAAATAAAAATAAATATTGTTATTTTTTCCAAAAAAAAAAAAAAAAAAAAAAAAGGAAAGAAGAAGAAGAAAAAAAAAAAGGCTGTAGTAAGTAAAAATAAATGCTTTACCCAGTATTTTTAGGTAAATTTCTGATAAAAAGCAAGCGTAATTGGTTTTAAATTAAAAACTTAAAATTCTTTCACTTCATTGAATAGGTTAGACCAGGCATGTCAAACTCATTTACCGCCGCAGGCCAAATTAAGCATTATATACAAAGCCGCGGGCCATTAGAAAAAAAAAATAGATTACATTATTACCATTGCACAGAAAGAAATTTCGCTGTACAAAACACAGCCATGTTAAAACAAAAAAAATGTTAACGCAAAGTTCTAACGTTAAGTACATAGTTTATTTTACATTATTTTTCAAAAAAAGCTCAAAATTGCTTTTCATCTACCAAAACAATAAAATTTAATTAGATTCTATAAATTGTATTTATTTTAAAAATTGCTTGTACATGCTAATCTTGATCTAGCAAAGGCATAGCTGTCAATCTTCCGTATTTTCTCCAAGTAAAAAAAAAAAAAAAAATAAACATATTTTGAAAGAAAATCTATTTAATAAAATGTGTGTTATACTAATGCACTACTTATTTGATTTATTAAATCCATTTTCTGGTTCAAATTAGGTTTGACTTTAAAAATAACAAAAGGTTGCATACTGCACATCAAAAAATTAGTCTTTTGATGAATAATTATAGAAAAGTGGAAACTCCTTATCCATATATATTAGCCGTTAATATGGAGTCGTGCTGAATTTTGATTAAGTGCAGTTATAAATTCAGAACAATAATTTGAACATAAATCTTATGGAGGTGAAGTAAACAGATTAAATCGATTTTCATGTTTCTTGAAATTCAAAAGTCTTCTTTTGAAATCATTTTTAAATATATTTTATCCATTCTGATGATTTTTGTAATTATACAGTCCGAGATGTCCCTGGAAAAACCTCGACTGATGGCAGGCAATAGGCAAAGACCATTGTTCGGACCTTGTGCGCATGCCGAACGAGCTCCGTAGCTTTGCGGTCATGTGACCCAGTTCAGTTGTTGCTTAGCTGCCATTGCGGCACGTTGTGTTTTCGAGCGGGTCTTATCCCCAAGTATAGAGTTGTTCTTTAGCTGCCATTGCGGCACATTGTGTATTCGAGCGGGTCTTATCCCCAAGTATAGTATGTTGTTCTTGAGCTGCCATTGTGGCACATTATGCTATAGCGGGTCTTATCCCCAATTATTCTGTTGCTTATAGCGGGAGTATTCCCCAAAAGATGTTTTATGAACGTCACTTGTTCTAACAGCGGGTTATTACCCCAAAGTTACCTCATCATTCTACATGTTTTTCAGTGTTTGTGATTGTTTGTAACATTTGTGTGCTGTGTGATATAAAAATGTGAAAAAGAAACCTTTGTCTTCAATCTTAAAGTTACACACAGTATTCACATACATTGTTGTGGTCCGTCGAGCCGGAGCGAAATAGCTGCTATGGAAAAATTAAATAGAACAAAGGGTGCTCTAAAAGGTGTTATAACGAAATTAGAAAATTTCGTAAAAGATAATACAGACGAAATTAATTACTCGAGTACCGAGCTTGAAATAAAGATTCGAAAATTACCTGAGCTGCAAGCAAAAGTATCGGAAATACGGGATAAATATTATGATATCCCTGAGATTAAGGACTTACCAGAAATCGAAAACGAGTTAGATGAACTCGAAGATCGTCTCGAGAAACTTGAGGTAAGTATCAACCTATTTCTTAAAAATCTTAAAGTTTCTGAAATAAATGTGCATGCTGATAGTATTGAATCTATAAGTTTGAATAATATTAAAGTTAAGTTACCTGAAATCCCACTACCAACATTCAATGGTAAATATGAAGAGTGGTCAATCTTTAAAGTACAATTTACAAATTTAATTATCAATAATGCCCAGTTAAATGACGCTCAGAAGCTGTTTTATTTGCGAGCATCGCTAAAAAATGAAGCAAAACAACTAGAGAGCCCAGACGATTCCTTTCAGTCATTGTTTACAGCACTTACTGAAAGATTCGAAAATCAACGTTTGCTCATTGACACTCATTTATCGGCCATAATTAATTATGAAAAAATACATTACGAGTCTTCTAAAGAATTGAGATCCTTTATTGATTGTGTAAATAAAAATTTGAGGGCCTTAAAAGTATTACAATATGAACAAAACAATCTGTCTGATGCTATCCTTATCAATATTATATTGCAAAAGGTAGATAAGGAATCTCGAAAATTATTTGAATATTCGATTAAAAAATCAGAATACCCGCAATTTAATGAATTAATGTCATTTTTGGAAAACCGCAGTTCTACGTTAGAAAGCGTAAATAGATACTCTGCTTCAAAACCCTTAAACAAAAACATTCCTCTTTCGAACAAACAAAAAAATTTCATGCTAAATTCGAATGATAAATCGAATGGAAAAACTTGTATTCTGTGTAAATTGGCTTTTCATAATTTGAACAAATGTTCTCAGTTTCGAAAAATGAATGTTTCTGAACGATACGATTTTGTGAAGAAAAATAAGCTGTGTATTAATTGTTTGAATAATTCTCATTGCGTAAATTCTTGCATTTCAAAATATAATTGTAATACCTGTGGATTGCGACACAGCTCATCGCTTCATCGAGAAAAAGAAAATAAATCCAAAAATGAATTGGCTTCCCCCCAAATTTCCTCCCCTCTTGCAGGTGCGGTAAATAGAGAAATGAAAAACATTTCGGTAAATAATGACGAATCTTTAAAGACCTTGAATAATATAAGTAAAGAAAGAAAATCAATTTTATTGAGTACATGCTTTGTTTTTATAGAAGATAATTTCGGAAATAAACGAAGGTTTAGAGTCATTTTGGATAATGCTAGCTATGTCAATATTTTAACTAAGGATTGCGCAGACATGCTGAAATTTAAAAAAAGGATAATTAATGTACCCGTTACAGGATTAAACGGTTATACTTATAATGTAAAACATAAAATTTCGAGTGTAATTACAAACGAAGATGGCTCTTTCAGGGAGAATATAGATTTCTTAATTGTTCCCAAAATCACGGATGTAATTCCATCAAGGCAATTAAATGTATCGGACATTAATTTACCGAATATTGTGGAATTGGCAGACCCCACATTTTTCAAACCGGGAAAAATTCACGCACTGCTTGGCGCTGAATTATTTTATAGAATTTTAAAGCATAATTCAATTAAGATAAACGATAAACTTTTTCTGCAAGACACTGTTTTTGGATGGATCCCAACTGGGGCGCTAGAGGAGAACACGCAAACAAACAATATTACTATGTGCAATTTCGTTAGAGATTTCGATGAAATAAATGATAATTTAAAACAATTTTGGGAGCTTGAGTCTATAGGCATTAAACATGATAATCCGAAAATATCGGAAACTGATCAAGCACAACAAATATTCGATAAAACTGTCAAATTTGTAGGCGATCGTTATGAAGTTCAGTTACCGTGGAAAAAAGACTGGAAGGATTTAAATGATAATTTTAATGTTGCGAAACAGCGTTTGGAAGGTCTAAAAAGAAAATTTTATCGAAACCCAGAGCTTTTTCGACAATATTCTGAAATAATCACGGAATATTTAAAGCAAGGAATTATAGAGCAGGTGCAAGAAAATGAACCTGTTTTAGACAGGGCAGTTTATTATTTGCCCCATCATGCGGTCTGTAAAGAAGATAAACTTACTACAAATGTCCGAATCGTCTTCGATGCCAGTTCTCATGATAACAATGATTTGTCCCTTAATGATTGTTTATGGCCCGGCACCAACTTAAATCCACTTCTATTTGATATTTTAATCCACTTCAGATTATACGAAATTGCCTTTTCTTCTGATATCGAGAAGGCGTTCCTTCAAATCTCACTAGCTGAAAAAGATCGGGATTCTGCCCGTTTTCTGTGGTATGATGATGGTTTAAAATCTTTCAAGGTCTTCAGATTCAAACGTGTTATTTTTGGAGTCAATGCCTCTCCATTCCTCCTATCTGCTACCATAAAGGAGCACATCAAGCGGTTTACGAACCTACACCCAAGAACTGTTCACCTACTCGATAAATATATTTATGTGGACGATTGTATATCTGGCGAAGATACGCTGCAAGAAGCTCTTGATGTTTCCCTGAATGCTAACAAAATAATGTCTGAAGCAGGAATGATTCTTCGAAAATGGATAACCAATGATGAAGCGTTACTGAAGTGCTGGCAAAAGGAAGGTTTAAATATTCAAACAGAACATGCTGCAATAAGCCTAGGAAGCAATCTAAGTAAGGTATTAGGAATGTCCTGGAAAACAGAAGAAGATTGTCTGACATTCGAAGTCAAAAGTTTAATAGAATTCTTGTCATCGCAAAAAAGCTCAAAACGTCTACTATTGCAAGCAGTTGGTAAAATCTTCGATCCGTTAGGCATGCTGACGCCATTCACCATTAGAATAAAATGCCTGTTCCAAGAACTATGGCTAAAGAAGACAGCATGGGATGAACAGTTACCAACTAATGTGCACGAAAAATGGTTAAAGTGGTTCGAAGAACTTCCAGATTTAGCAGAATTAAAAATTCCGAGGAAAATTCTTGGTTGCTTGAATCAAGTAATAGCTGTAGAAATACACGCCTTTTCTGATGCTAGTAAAATAGCGTATGGATCTGCAATTTATCTGAGAATAAAAAGAGAGAGTGGTGTGGAAGTCAATCTCGTGACTTCAAAGAGTCGTGTTGCACCGATAAAGGAGATAACTCTGCCTCGGCTAGAACTTCTCGGAGCCTTACTAAGTGCAAGACTGACCAATAAAGTAAAACCCATCCTAGATCAGAAAATCACATCGAAAGTGTACTATTGGACGGATTCCAAAATAACCTTATTCTGGATCAAAGGATCATCAAAGCGATGGAAGCAGTTTGTGGCTAACCGTGTCATAGAGATTAATGCACTTTCAGATTTGAACTCTTGGTATCACTGCTCCAGCAAGGACAACCCTGCCGATCTCTTGACCAGAGGTGCGAGTGTTAATTCCCTTGTAGAGAATCCAATGTGGTTTAGGGGACCAAAATTCCTAGCAGCTGATGACTTAGTGACTGAGCAAGAAACTATTTCTGTGCCAGAAACAGATTGCATTCCAGAGACTAAATCAAAATATAAAAATAACTGTAATGATTTCAATTCTAATATTTCTCTTTCTCTTTTCAGGAATCCTGAAGATGTAAATTTTTTTCTCAACATAAGTGGTAAATACTATAGTATTCTTCGCATACTGGCATATGTTTATAGGTTTTTTCACAATTGCAAATGTAAGTTAGCAGACCGGCACAGAGGCAGCCTCACAACCCCAGAAATAAAAAATTCAGAAGTTTCTCTAATTAGATTAGTACAAAATGCAGAATTTCAGGAAGAGATTAAGGGTTTAAAACGGGAATCAAGGGTTCCCCCTTCCAGTAAAATTAAATGTTTATCCCCCTTTTTGGATCAAGATAATATCTTAAGAGTTGGCGGTAGGTTGGAAAATTCAGATTTAAACTTTGATAAGAAGCATCAAATCATTCTGCCGAAAGGCCATAAGCTCACAAAACTCATATTTGAGCATTTTCACAGGAAGCATTTTGATATTGGTCCCCAAACTTTAATCCATTACGTACGTATGCGGTTTTGGCCCGTAAGTGGAAAAAATTTAGCGCGAAAAGTAGTGCATGATTGCGTTGTCTGTTTTAGGAACAACCCAGTTACTGTTAAACAAATCATGGGTGACCTCCCATCGGAAAGAGTAACTCCAAATTTTACGTTTAACCATACAGGAGCCGATTTTTGCGGCCCTTTTGAGATTAAATATAAAAATCAAAGAAAAGGGATTTTTCATAAGGTTTGTGTCGCGATTTTCGTTAGCTTAGTAACAAAATATTTCTTCAGAAATTTAATGAAACCTAATGTACATACCTTTTCTCAATGTCTACATATTTTAAAGTGCACCTAAGATTTACATGTTATTTTACATTCAACTTTTCTTAAGAATACATCGAACTATTTTTAGAAAATAGCTTAATTTTGTAACAAAGAATTTAATTTTATTGTATTGTATAGTCCTTATTGTTGCTACTTATTATTATTGTATTTGTATTGTAATATTATTTTGTGGTATTGGTATTTTATTTAGTTCTTGTATTTATAGTGTATTTTTAATATTTTGAATGTGCTATGCACATTGCAACGCGGGGCGGCATGTTCGGACCTTGTGCGCATGCCGAACGAGCTCCGTAGCTTTGCGGTCATGTGACCCAGTTCAGTTGTTGCTTAGCTGCCATTGCGGCACGTTGTGTTTTCGAGCGGGTCTTATCCCCAAGTATAGAGTTGTTCTTTAGCTGCCATTGCGGCACATTGTGTATTCGAGCGGGTCTTATCCCCAAGTATAGTATGTTGTTCTTGAGCTGCCATTGTGGCACATTATGCTATAGCGGGTCTTATCCCCAATTATTCTGTTGCTTATAGCGGGAGTATTCCCCAAAAGATGTTTTATGAACGTCACTTGTTCTAACAGCGGGTTATTACCCCAAAGTCACCTCATCATTCTACATGTTTTTCAGTGTTTGTGATTGTTTGTAACATTTGTGTGCTGTGTGATATAAAAATGTGAAAAAGAAACCTTTGTCTTCAATCTTAAAGTTACACACAGTATTCACATACAACCATCACATAAGTAAAAAATTTTTAGTATGTAGAAAGATAGTAATAGAACCATTATACATATTTTTTGTATGTTTGCCATTTCTAAGACCACAGTCGGTGCAAGAATGTTCATGCAAAGTGTATTTTCAACACACGCATTCTAATAATGAAATTAAACAAAAGTAAAAAGCCAAAGGCTTCGTGGCCCACAGATAAGTGGTCGGTGGGCCAGCTGTGGCCCGCGGGCCATGTGTTTGACATGCCTGGGTTAGACTGACAGCATCCTCTATTGCCTTAAAGAATGAGAAATCAGTCAATATAGAAACTTGTCATGATTTCAATAATTAATTGAAAAACAACTAATTAAAAATTCTTCTAATGAAACATTCAAGTTATTTACCATCAAATCTTGAAGGGTACTCTCTAGTCTATTATATACAAACAAGTAATATGTATAATCAGAAGCATTTTTAAAAAATACATAAACAAATAATAGTTGATCAGTTGTGTTTTCGCAGCTGTTTATATCATTTGGCAAGAAATCTCATTTTCTGAAGGCTAATCTGCACCGAAACTCCTATAAAAAGAAAGTACCAGGATTCTTATATCATACTTTAAAGTTTCTATTAAAAAGATATGTTGCTGTAAAATAAGAATTTTTCTGTTTTTGTGCTGGCTGTACTGTATTAAGTTTTATTTATTTTATTTTTTAAATAATTTAAATACTTTTTGTGTTATTTCTACTATTGTTATTATCAAAGTTTCCCTCAGGTTTTTAAAAAAGGGAAGGTGATGCTGGTGAAAAAGGGTACTTTTTTATTCTTAAGGATATGTTTTGGATTCTTAAAGGTACTTTTCAGATTATCAAGGGTACTTTTTTTATTTTTAAAGCCATTTTTAATATTTAAAAGTCAGAGCACTCTTTTCAAGGCAACATTCTATTGTCTTTTTTTACTATGCAAACAAATTTTATAATTCAAAAAGGAGAAAGGGAATTTTTTTTTACTGAGAGGCAAGAAGGCAATTTGTAAACCAAAGAACATGCAGGGTGCTTGCAGCATCCTGCTGAAACTGTCTTGGGGGAACTCTGTTGTTATTATTTTTATTTATATATTTGTATAACCAAATATTATTTATTATTTGTATAACCAAAGACAACTGGAAAAGCCGTTAAGTGTAAAAGACAGTATTGAAAGTGCTCACATGGACAAATGAAAATATTATACAGTGCTTTTAAAGATGTATTTAAGTAAATTAACTAGTACTTTTTGCTCTTGCAGGCTTTGGCAGAAAATTGTGATTGGCTGATAACTGAAAAGTACCTAATAATAATAATATTTGTTTGTTCTACCAATTTATTTACAGACATTAAAATGCACTAAGGCATCACAATTTATCATACACCAAAAAATAGTGTAGATGTCAAAAAGTTTATATATATACTCTAAAACATAAAAGTAAAATGGTTTTCAAATATTTTCACCTTTTCTTACCGAGGCATCTTCTGTTACTGATGCTCTCGCTAGTCATTGCTTTCTAAATTTTCCCTGTCATTTTTCCCTATTTTTAAAATGTGTCGCCATCTATTGTCAATTGTTGCGCAAACTATATCATTACAGGTTTCATATTTCGCTGTAATTATTTCAATAGCTTCTCTTATTAATGCATAATTTAAACTACTGTAGTTTGCTAATTTTTCGACATTTTAAAAATGTATTGTAATGGTAGATTTATTATTTAGAAGATGCCGTGGTAAGAAGAGGTGAAAATATTTTTAAACAAACCATTTTACTTTTATGTTTTAGAGTATATATATTTTTAAAACTTTTTGACATCTACACTATATTTTTTGGTGTATGATAAATTGCGATGTCATAGTGTGTTTTAATGTCTGTAAATAAATTGGTAGAACAAATGAATATTATGATTAATATACGACTTTATAAAAGAATTCAATTATAAAAAAATACCTAATAGTTTAACTAGAAATGGGATTATTACAATTTTTTTCTAAAACAGAAGAAAATATAATAAAAGCAATTTAGCATTTAGCATTTTTTTCCCTACTTGAATTTTTATTTAACTCAAGCCATAATTCCTTATTTATTGTAAGACTACTCTATCATCAATTCTATTTTGCTATTTTCAGTATGTCTGTTAGGTAAAATAAGTTAAAATTAAGAGATTATTAAATTAAGATCAGAGCTATTCAATTTGGGCACCCACAATGCCACACAGCACCTTTTGAAGGTTGAACAACTTTGAACATGTTCTAAAACTAGCTTTAAAAAATAAAAATCTATTTCAAAATCAATGTATGATTTTTAAAAAAATTAATGATGTCTTTGAGGTGTTTAGACCCCCCCCCCCTTCTTTTTAAGATAAGGGGCCTTTAAAAAAATATGAGGCTAAATTAATAATGATTTTTTTTTGGTCCCTTGTTCTATAGGATTTGGCTATTACTGTGATATATGTATCATGTAAAAGTGTGTACTGTATGAATGTGTGTAGATAGATACCAACCACTGTAGTGAAATAATATTTTTGCATGTTTCTAATCATGTGAATAATGACATTCTTCAGTATTTGTCATCAGCTAAATGAATTTTTGCTTACTTAAATATTGGTCAGACCTTATACAGATATTTATGAACAAAAATTTAATTAATATTGAGTGAATTATTAAATGACTTTTGTCAGGATAATTAAAAAAAGTGTTGTATTACAATGTTATATAATAATTATGTCATGATTTATTATGTGATATTTATCATTATAGATTGTGATACTCTTGTCTTGCCAGAAGATAATGCTTTTGCTGGGTTTGTGCCACTTTTAGAAGCCTTACAAGATCCTGTTTACGTATTCCGTCCTTATGATAAAGTATGCCATTATCATATTATTTATGCAATTTTGATATTAAAATAAATGCAAATGTAGTCAGTTATCAATGAACAATTGAAAAAAAGAGATTTTACTTAAAATTTTCTCTACACGAAGCAGATTATCATATAATAAATGAAAATTACAAAAAAAGTTACTTCTTGTTTCTCCAAAACACAGAATTCGTCTATTATATTTTATTAAATACATATTCGTGTTTAATATTATAAAGTTACTTTTAAATTTAAAAATTGTAAAGGGACCATCTCATATTATCCAAAGATCAGGTTATTACAGTGAGAAATGGAACATGTCATTCCACTGAGAATTATATCTTTATAAATTTTTAAAGTAAAATAAATTTTATGAATAAAATTTTATTTTTCAGTGGTAACTCCTAGTTTTGACACCATGGAACAAATCCAGATTATTAATCAGTCCAAACAAAAACTTTCACAAAGTTTCTGCAAATAGTTTGAAGTACCTTAATATCAGATTGTAACGAAATTTTCCTGCCACAGCTAATATGATCTGTGCAAACAGTTCACATTGACATGTTTGCTCATATTTTGTCAAACAATTTTTGGCATTTGAAAGAAAGAGACTTGCTTTATAATACTGTGTCGTGAAATTTGTAAAAAAAATATCGTTATCATTAAGTACAATGTATCTGAAATGGAGTTATTGTCTAACAGATTAAAACCATCATTTACTTCCAGTTCTGTAGCAAAAAGTCAGCTACAGAATGCCACTGAATAAAGTGTATAGCTTTAGGTACTAGTGTTGTATCATATGACACTGTGAAGGTTTGGCAAAATGGTGGTTATATATAAAAAATTACAGTTAATTATATATACTAGCAGGAATGACCGAACTAAGCTCGCTCAAAATTAGCCTTGTGTTCAATTAGATATTTTATTCTCACTGTATCATTCTTGCTGTTTAGTACAATTGGCATTATCCTTAGACATAGTGATCCAAAATGACCCACTAACCAAATTTTTTTGAACATGCGACCTAACTAATGCTCTTCTCGAACCCGAAAATGATAGAACATTAATTTAGTTAAAATCGTTTTATAGATAAAATTAGCTTGACCTATGGTAACCCAAAAGGGACCCACTAATCTAAATTTATCGAACATGTGACCTATCCCAATAGTCTTCTCGTGCTGGGAAACAATGTAATAAAAAATTTTGTCAAAATTGTTTGAGCCGTTTTGTAGATACAATTAGCTTGACCACAGTGACCCCAAACTGATCCACTAATCGAATTTTCTCGAACATGTGACTTAGCC
This sequence comes from Maratus speciosus, assembly GCA_963932465.1. Taxonomy (NCBI): domain Eukaryota; kingdom Metazoa; phylum Arthropoda; class Arachnida; order Araneae; family Salticidae; genus Maratus; species Maratus speciosus. The sequence continues at coordinate 81,360,260 of OZ010788.1, forward strand.
CAATGTCTTATGATCAGAAACAATATAATACAAAATTATGTCAAAATGTTTTGAGCCTTTTTTTAGATACAATTAGCTTGACCCACAGTGACCCAAAAATGACCCACTAATCGAATTTTCTCAAACATGCGGCTTAGCCCAATGGTGTTCTCGTGTCTAGAAACAGTATAATACAAAATTTTGTCAAAATCGTTTGAGTCATTTTTAGATACAATTATCTTGACCCACAGTGACCTAAAAATGACCCACTAATCGAATTTTCTCGAACATGCGGTTTAGTCCAATGGTCTTCTCATGTCTAGAAACGGTATAATACAAAATTTTGTCAAAATCGTTTGAGTCATTTTTTGATATGATTATCTTGACCCACAGTGACCCAAAAATGACCTGCCCACTAATCGAATTTTGTCGAATATGTGACTTAGCACAATGGTCTTCTCATGCTCAGAAATGATTGAGTACAAAATTTTGTCAAAATGTTTTGAGCCTTTTCTTAGATACAATTAGTTGACCCATAGCGACCCCAAAAATGACCCAGTAATCGAATTTTCCTTGAACATGTGACTTAGCCCAATCGTCTTCTCATGCTCAGAAACGGTATAATACAAAATTTTGTTAAAATTGTTTGAGTCGTTTTTTAGATACTATTAGCTTGACCCACAGTGACCCAAAAATGACCCACCCACAAATCGACTTTTCTCGAACATGTGACTTAGCCCAATGGTCTTCTCATGCCCAGAAACGGTATAATACAAAAAATTATCAAAATCGTTTGAGACATTTTTAGATACAAATATCTTGACCCACAGTGACCCACTAATCAAATTTTCTCGAACATGCGGCTTAGCCCAATGGTCTTCTCATGTCCAATGATATATTTCAAAATTTTGTCAAAATCGTTAAAGTCATTTTTAGATCCAATTATCTTGACCCACAGTGACCCAAAAATGACTCACTAATTGAATTTTGCCGAACATGTGACTTGGCCCAATGGTTTTCTCACGCTCAGAAACGATATAATACAAAATTTTGTCAAAATGTTTTGAGCCTTTTTTTAGAAACAATTAGTTGACCCACAGTGACCCAAAAATGACCCAGTAATCGAATTTTCTTGAACATGTGACTTAGCCCAATCGTCTTCTCGTGCTCAGAAGCGGTATAATACAGAATTATGTCAAAATTGTTTGAGTCTTTTTTTGATTCAATTAGCTTGACCCACAGTGACCCAAAATGACCCACTAATCGATTTTTCTCAAACATGTGACTTAGCTCAATGTTCATATCATGCCCGGTAGCGGTATATTACAAAATTTTGTCAAAATGTTTGAGCCTTTTTTTAGATTCAATTAGTTTGACACCTGACCCATTGTGACCCAAAATGACCCGCTAATCGAATTTTCTTGAACATGCAGCCTATCCCAATGGTATTCTCGCGTTCGAAAACGATAGAATACAAAATTTCGTCAAAATCATTAGAGCCGTTTTCTAGATAAACTTAGCTTGACCCACAGTGACCCAAAAATACCCACTAATCGAATTCTCTCTAACATGTGACTTATCCCATTAGTCTTCTCTTAATCCAAAACAGTAGATTACAAAATTTAGTCAAAATCGTTTGAGCCGTTTTTTAGATAAAATTAGCTTGACCCGAAGTGTCCCAAAAATGACCCACTAATCGAAAATTTTTGAACATGTGACCTAGCCTAATAGTTTTCTCGTGCCCCAAAACGGTCGGATATAAAATTTAGTCAAAATCGATTGAGCCGTTTTTGAGATATAATGAGCTTGACCCTGATCCATTATGACCCAAAATGACCCACTAATCAAATTTTCTCGAACATGTGACCTAGCCCAATAGTCTTCTCGTGCCAGAAAATGGTAAAATACAAAATTTTGTCAAAATTGTTAGAGCTGTTTTTAAGATAAAATTTACATACACACACATACATACATACACAATTTTTGCTCGCATTATAGTGTAAGATTATAATTAGTATTATGCAATGGTGATTTGGCAGAAAACTTTTGTTACAACTTAATATTTAAAAATGAGCTAATTCTGGAACAGTCTGAAAAGCAGGTAGTTATCGCTAGGTTCACATTAAATATGAATATCATTAATGTAGGATCTTCATATCATTATTTATTTTCTCTTTTTTATGCACAGATATATAAAATTATTGCTTAGTTTGCAATATGTTTACTTACTTAATTTTCATTTAAAATTGTAGGTGCTGGCCAAACATGGTGTAAGAATTAATCGTATACAATTTTTCGGTGATTATTTATGTGGTATTGCAAATCCTTGTATGCAGTTTGACATAGAAAGTAAAAAGTTTGTATCATTAATGGACAAAGTTTATTCCGAAGAAAGTTTTGAAGGTTCTGTTGTACATAATGTAAGTTATTTTTCACATGTTTCTACAAGTTAATCAATGATTAATTAAGATTTAATTTTTACTTTTAATTTTCAAAGGTTAAGTAAATCACTTATGTTAAAACTGATAATGTGGCAAATTTTAGAGGTTTTTCAAGTTTCCATACTATTTAATCCCTTTCATTGCAAATGCACATCATGTTATAGTGCTTTATTTATATTCAGTCTATTATAAGCTGAGTGATCTTGTACCACAAAGTGTAATTTGTGTGGGAGGGGGGAAAAAATCCCTGCTGGCTCGACCTACAGGCACATGTAGAATTCGAAGTTAAGTACTAATTTCACCAACAAAATAAATCACGATTAGAGATAAACCCAGTTTAACAATTTTATCTGGCTGCTTTTGATGAATTTTTATTTCATTTTTCTGTAAGAGTTGGTCTTATCAGAATCATGTTAATACGATAATTTTTTCTTCAAGCCCAATTTTTTTTCATCCCTTGAGAATAAATTTAGTAATGTCATCCATTAGTAGAGTTCATCTTATGAAAAACTTGTTACTACAAAAGTTATAGATAATATTAAGAAGATTTATATAATAAATTTAAACCATGTGGTGATTGTTTCATTGAATGCCACACATTATATTTTAAATTCTAACATTCTTTTTATTGAGACATGGACACGTTTAATAATGAAACCCTATATACAGCATCTCTGGGAGTTGTCAAGAATTTTCATCAGCCCATGGTACTTTTTTTATCCCTTTAGTGGCAGATTAATGATGGGATTTTTTTTCTTCTACAACACCTCCCCCCCCCCCCCTCCTTAACATATATATATTTTTTCTCTCTGTAAGAGTTGGTCCTATAACTTGCCAATATAAAAGTTGTAGATAATAGTAAGAAGATTTATGATAAATTTAAGTCTTGTGAATTGACAAAGTTATGATTTTTTTTCATCTTCAACCCCCCCCCCCCCCCACATTTGTTATTGTAAGAGTTAGTCCTATCAAAAGCTTGTCAATGTAAAAGTTGTAGATAATATTAAGAAGATTTCTAATAAATTTAAGTGGATTTGATATCTTGTGAATTGACGAAGTTATGAATTTTCTTCTTCTTAACCCCCCCCCCTTTTTTTTTTGCCCCTTGAGGTCATTTTTAATTATATCAAAAATCTGTCATACAGAAATTTTTGAACTTTTTCCGGGAAGTAATAATAACTTTAATCTGATTTGATAGTGCATCATAATTAAGAAGCTACAGGTTTTTATCTGTTTTCACAAAATCCCTCCCCATTTCCACCCTCATGGTCTGATTTTGCCCATTAACGAACTTGACTAAAATTTTCTGCCCTTGATTTTATGTATCAGTTTGGAAGAGATTTGTGCAGAATTATGAGAGTTATCGTGTTCATAAAAAAAATGATATATATAAGTTTTGAACTGAGTGTGGTTTTGGGTTCTAGGTGTCATGATCGATGTAGATCTGCAAAAATATGTCAGAAATTCGAACACAGGAGAGAATGTAAGAGGAAGTGTTTCTTACAAAATCTGCTTAAAAATGAACAGTTGAATTTTGCTAGGACTTTTTAATGCTACCATATGCAAAATAATCATTACAATTCATACAAAAAATAATTAACGAACTTTGACAACTTTATGTGAAAATAGTTATTTTTATTGATTTACATTGCACAATTTTCTCAATTCTGACTATGAAAAAAAAAAAAAAAAAAAATGGATATCACAAAAAATTACTTGAGTAAAAGAAAATGTATATATCTTTCAGCCTGCGACCAAATTTTACTAAAATAATGGATTTTTTTATTTCTTTCAATATCTAATTACTAGGTTACTAATCGAAATATACATTGCACAAATCATTTTCAAAAACTTTGGTTTTATTTATTCTTCATATTACTTATTTAAAATAATTCTGTAACAATTTACTTCAAAAATGCTTTCAAAACTATACAAAAAGAAAAAAAAAATAATAGTGCTACTATAAAATAAAAAATATAAAATGGAGCAAAATCTTGTAAAGGTATATTTTATTTGAAATAAAATAGATGAAATTGAATTTGTAAAATATAAAATTAGATAATATTGTTAAATATATAAATATTACTTTAACTGGGTGGTTAAAATATTTAATTATAAACACACATATTGCTGCAAAATAGTTCAGTTTTAGAAAAAAATCACTCTGTGCATCATATAATTCCGAACAATTTTGTATGCATTAATATTACTCTATAATCTTTGTACTTCTTTTATAGCTATAAAATATTTTTAATACTCAAAGAAAAAAGTTGAAACGGCGAAATTTTTGAAAGCAGCTTTATGAGGACATATAATATTTTCTGTTAACTATTATGAGTTGTTCATTTATAGCTCTTATCAGCTCTGGAGGGAATTAAAAGTAGGTCATAAGATTCTTTCTGGTTGCTTGAATGACATGGATTCCAAAAGAAAGTTTAATTGTGATTATTTAGAAATTTTCTTCGAAATCTCATAATTTCTTTTAAAATTTTAAATTATAAATAGTGTTTGATTCTTGTTGTATGGCTGTTGTTAAGTTCCTACATTCATTGATAAAGCTGTGATAAATTTATTTCATGTTGTATTTTAATTAAAATATCCATTATTGCATTATGCTAAGTTGCATGTTATGAAGCTTTTATTTATGCATTGAAATTTTTTCTTTTTAATGAGCAAAGAAAGTGGCTTGTGCATGTAGCAGTTGAGATCTGAGTACCACAATAAATGTCTCATGTGTACACATTGATTCAGGAACAACATGTCATGCTCATGGCATAGAGTTGTATAATGGATGTTTTTTCCAGATGATTCAGTATTACAGCAGGGTGTGAGATGAAATCTCACATTTTTGTCCACCTATTCGCCGGCCTGCGTCTTTGACAGAACTGCGGCCTTGCTCTTGAGTTTTTTTTTTTTCTCCCTTCTCCCTCGCTGACAGGATGTTAGCGTGGACCTGTAAGTTTTCTTTTCCCCAGTGCTTGAACATACGCGCGTCATCCATTCATTCCTTCGTTTTTTTCTCTCCTTGTTTCATCCGAGGCTGTGGATGTCTGCATGTTCAGTAGGCATGAGCGCCTGTTGTGATTTCGGCTAAGTGATGTTTTTTGTGCATAGCAAATTGGATCGTGTTACTTTCAGTTTTGTGTTCATGATTTTCTTCCTGAGTACTGGTGGCTTTTAAATTTAATCGATTGTTTTAAATCTCTTACTTAATTACTTTTCCGTGCCCCCTAGCAATGTTTAAATACTGTTTCCCTTAATTTTTTAGTCAGTTTTAGTTCTGACGGAGATGTCGAAAAAGGTGGTTGTGATGTTTTGCTGTAGTTGTGCCGTTTTCTTTTTTCATCAACAGAGTTTTGTTCTTCAATTAAGTAACAGTGTTTCTCTCAATTCTCTCAATTTTTTTTATCTAAGTGCTGGCATTTTTTAAGACTATTATGGGTGTTCAGAAAGGAAAATTATTCCTTTCATCGTAATTTATATTCAATAAAGATTTAATTTCATTTTCAAGAAAGTGTCGTTCCTGACTCTTCCTCAACATTGTTTAAGTTCCAAGTAAGAGTGTTTTGATTCTTCTCCTTTTAAATGACTTGAAAGAGCAAAGTTAAATAGTAAATTCAGGATTATTGCCTCCATTTTTAAACGAGATTTTTCACAACGACTATAACTCTACCCTACGATCCGATAAATTGTGAATATTCTATTATTCACGTCACACAAGGCTCTCCAACATTTTTACCTGAAGGCCACTTGTCATAATTATTTCTGAGTAGTAAATTTCATCTTATATAATCTCAGAGTTATCGTTAAATAAGCTGAACTATGCTGTTCAGAAATAGTGGTAACTCTGTGGTCCACTGGCAACAGGTTAGACACCTTTAAATCAATGGCTTAGACTTTAAATCAGTGTGAAACAAAATATCCATTTAAAGCTAACATTAGCAATCCAATTTATCTATTTAATCTTCTGCAAAATTCTGGAAATCCAATGTGTCGACTGCATATGTGGTAATCCATAGTTAATGTACGAAACCTGATTTAGCTCAGTTCAATTCTATGCAAATGCTGCAACCTGATTTTAGCCTGCTCTGATCTATTAATTCATTCACAGGCAGAAACCAGTTTACTACTAAACATACTTTGAATCCTTTCTAGTCAATTTCCTTGATTTAAAAGTGGAGATGTAGTGGAAAGTATATGGTGATATGGGTCAATATCTGAAAACAGGACAATTTCTTTCCAAAATTTTTACTTTTTTAAATTAATGTACCAATTAACACATACAACTAAATACTATGATACATGTTTTGTCATTTAAATGATGTTGTGTTTTGAGATCAAGGATGTATATTTCATGCGTAGGGTGAACTTTTATGGAAGAAAGTGTCTGTTAATATCATAATCAGTGTCTAATAATTGAGGCTGAAATGATGGGGACTGAGATGATGTTTTTGTCTTAAAAGCTGCACAGCAATTTTGTTGAATCATTTTGCACAGATGTAAATGATTAAATATGCCATGTGGCATTTGTACGTTACATAAATAAAGTTGCAATAAGCTTGTTGTTTATAAATAAAAAGTTAAATACGGGGACATGAATGATGTTATAAAAAAATACTCATCCCTATTGAGAACAAAAACTAAAAATTTCTAAATATGAAATAAAGAGAAAAACAACTTACCTTCATCCATGGTGGTTAGTTGAACTTTAAATGCTGTTGCAATGGAAATAATTCTGCCAGCGCCACCTAGAATCTGTTAACCTAAATATGTGTTTAGAGGGACTAAGATGATGGTCAACCTCAGGGACAAATATATTTATTACAATATTTTACTTTACAATCTATACTGATAAAAGAGAATTATATTTTCCCATACTATATATATATAGGTACAAATATATAATATCAAAAGTTAAAAATATTTATAGAAATTTTTGCAGCATACATTTAATATTGGATATTTGAACCTGGGGACAGGGACTGAAAGGATGATTTCGTTTGTTTAAAGGTTAAAATTAATTATTTATACATTATTATATGTCCATTTATCATTGGTAATTGTTATAACAAATGTTACAATATGTTACATTTTTCAGTTTTTGGTTTTAGTATAATTAATGGAATATTATTGGAAGTGGACGCAAATTGTCCAATTTTTAGATATTGACCCATATACCTTCTGGAAAACTCTGTATACCCTCCTTAGTTATAGTGGTACCTCTCTGGTGTGTACTTTCTGCTTATAGTGTATAATACCCTCTGTTTTTATAATTACACCACTGTTTAACAGTTGGTGGGCAAATCAGATTTGCCTCACCATTTGGAACCAGACAACATAATGTATCAGTTTTATTTGACCTATTAGTAAAATCGAGCCATTCATTTACGGAATATCCTGCTTAGGCTTTGGACTTAGGATCTTTGAAGAGATATTACTTTTAACTCTGATGCACCTGTTATCATCCTTTATCATTTTTCATAATTTAAATTAAAGATTTTAGCAGTTTCAGCCAATTCTGCAAGCTAAGATTTCCAATTACTTATGAAAGTAAATTTTTGATTTGTTCTTTTTGTAAATAGGAATATTTTTCAAAAATTGACTAAACATGCATGGTTGAAAGTTGAAAAGGAAAATTAAAGTTTGATATTTAAAATCCAAGTTCATTAAATTTCAGTTTATATTCTAATGCTCCCTTTTGATAAAAATTTAATATGTTTGGGTAATGTTTGAGTTTTATTTTTTATTATACTGTAATTAATTAAACTACTTTAAAGTAAAGTGATGCATTGGGTTGGGTAACCAAATTTATCTGAACCCAACCTGCGGTTCCAATTGACGCTTTCCTTTTTTTCTTTTTCTTGCTGGTCATGTTGATCTTAAATGTTTCGAGCTGGGTTTTGACACTTTTGGATTGGGATAGGCTTGGCCCAATTTTTCAAAAGAAATTCCTGAATAATTTTCAAATGAAAAAAAAAAAACAAAAAACAAAAACAACAACAACAACAAAAAAAAAACACCCCCTATTTGAACCAACCTATTTGAGTGTTATTGAATATATTTCTGTTATATTTTTATATAAATAATAATAACGATATTAGAGCTATAATTGTGGTGTATTTTCCTATAATTGTATTAAAATATGGATTAATTTTTCCATTTTGGATTCAGTTTGGTTTTGCACCAACAGAATAAACCATAGGTAAAGAAACTTAAGTAAACTATCGATATGTAATTAAATTTTTATTATTTTAACACAATCAACCTAGGCATATTTTCACTCAGTTTGAAAAATTACTACTCATATGACTTATTTACCAATCAGTTGTTTGCGTTAAAATAATAAAAATAGTATTACTTGTATTATTTTTTCTTTTGTGTGATAAATTTAGTGAATTGTAATTTATTTTTTTCTTTTTCAGTTTAATAAATTTACAACAAGATCTAATATGAATGAAAATTATTTCTTTTTACAGTCATATAAAGATACAAAAGCTGATGATGTTGATGAAAATTATGATTTCTTTTTTCAGTCATGTGACGATACAATGAGAGATGATGATATTGATGAAAACTTAAGGAGTAGATCATTTCTGGAAAATGATGAAAGTAATGAACTTCAAATATTATGGTCCAAGAAAGAGAAGTTAAGCAAAACTAAAGAACAACAAGAAAAGTACAAAGCTGAAGTACAAGTAAGTAAAGTTTTTTTTATGTACACTTATTCAGTTCATTAATTCCCTAAAATTTTAATGTGTATGATGCATATAATTGTATATATTTGTTTCCTAGAGATTGCTAAATTGATTAATGGGTAATTAGGTTAGTCCAAGTGCTAAGTTAGAAAAGGGTTGAAAAACACATTCCGACAATAATATAAATCAAAACAATTTGGATGTATTAACAGCTAAGAAATAACAAATCTTTTACTCATATAATCAAATATCAGATAATCTAATTTAGTTTCTAATTTAAATTATAAGTAACGTTTTATCACTTTTTTCTTATGGATATTAATTAACCATAAAGACGTATTTAATTTAAAAAAATTAAAATTTTTTTTTTCAATATCGCTTTTGTGTGCTTAATTTGTGTATATATAATTTTACCGTGCTTTTGTCAATTTCTAAAGTAGAAGACATAGTTTTAATGGAATCGTAACCTTGATTGGATCATTTAAAAATCACACTCTTATCATATATTAACTTGAATTTTTATAAACTTGACTAGGTGGCTCTGCCCCCTGCAAGCTATGCTCGCCATCCCCCGTTCAGTCACCGCAGAATCTTAAAATCACGCTAATCTGATGGGTTTTTTAATTAGAAGAGAAGATTGAATTATACTGAAAAAAGCTGTGCAGATCTCCCTGTAAATGGGTTTCCATTCAATTCCCTTTATTGCAAAAATGTAAGGGCAAATCAGTTGCTGTTAATACATCCAATGGTTATTTTCGTTTTTGATTAGAAGATCAGTTAAACATTTGAAAAGTAGCTAAAATAAAATGAATTAAGTATACAGAGTCTTTGTCTCCCGGTATTTTATAACAATCTCTATAACAATAGGTTAAGTCATGTGACTATCATCAACAGTTCTGGACGGACCACTTCGCTTTTTCTCTAGATGCCATTTTGGTACTTTAATGTTAGCCATGCACAGGTGATAAGTCACCAAATATTATTCTATTGCCATCTTTTCATCTATATTATAATAGTTCAAGTCATCAACTGTCATAAACAAATATGGTCTGATCCCTTCGCCTTTCATATGAAAATTTGGCACAGATGTCATATACGATATTGGCGCGATTTTTTTCAGACGCCAATTTGGGGGACGCATCAACAGCATAAAAAACAACATCCAGCATACCATATCAAGCAAAATAACAATACTTTGGCGCCAGTTACGTACCTGTTGCGTATATGACATTGGCGTCAGAAAAAGAATCGCGCCAATATGGGGCCGTATATAACATCTGTGCCGAAAGTTTTCCATTTTGATTAAAAAATCAAAATTTTTTTTTCTAATAAAACTATATAAAAGTTGTCATGGTCGCAAAGAATTCTTGGTACTGTTACGCTAGCCGGGTTCAAATCTCGCCAATAGCTTTTTTTCAAATTGCCAGTTAGCATTTTTTATATTTTTCGAGTGGTAAATTAAAACATTGATTTGAAGTTGAAATTAAATGTCATGGTTTCTTGCATTATTGGGAAGGGTTCCATATTTTGAGCTGGTTGGCGCGATTGATGAAGGAATCCAAAATGGCACCAAAAAGCCATTTTAGCATCTTATAAAATTGGCACAGATGTCATATATTCATCATAAACAGATGCCAATTTGGCGAAAAATCAACAATATCCGGGTTACCATATCAAGCAAAATAACGACATTTTGGTGCCAGTTAAGTACCAGTTGCGTATATGACATTGGCGGCAGAAAAAAATCTCGCCAACATATATGACAACGTATATGACATCTGTGCCATAAAAATTTTCAGGATGGCGGAAAAACATGGTCTTTAAATATTTGTAAACACATATATATATATATATATATATATTTAATAAATGTTATATATGTCACATGTTAAAAAAAATACGATGTTTATACAAATAGTTTTATATAGGGGAGCTAGGGGATGTATGGGACAAGGGATGGATGGGACATTCTCAATATTTCAGGCAATAAACATTTATTTTAAATTGCTTCCTAACCCCATATACCTCTACCACAGTGTGCTTCAGAACTAAAAGTAGGACCACATTGCTGTTTTCATTTTTCTTCAAAGTTGCATTTTCTGAAATCTCTGCTTAAAAGTAAGTTTTTTTTACATTTGAAGATGTGAAATATCTTATACAATATAAAAAATTAAGCTATGTTGTAGTTATTTATTTTAAGGTTCAATATCAATAATTAAAATGAATAAATAGTAACCATTGTGACAAAATAATTTTTGAGGTAAAATGGCAGAAGGGATATTATGCATCATGGGGATGATTGGGACATTTCAAATGGGGATGAATGGGACATTCTCACTCCTCCCTAGAGATGTTGAAAATTTTATTTATTAATTAAATAGTATTATATAGGATGATAAATCAATAATTTACGTCAATTAATAGTATTAAATAGTATTATATGAGTTGTTATTGTTTAAAATTTTTGAATGTTACTTATTGTATTGTAATAATTATTAATGGATTATCAAAAAATTGGTACTAAAACTTAATCAAAATAGATAAAATTGATAAAAATAGTGTATGTGTATTGATCAAATGGGGGAAATTATATTGAATTTTGAAATGTTGCACAAATAAATCCCCACCCATAACATATTGGGTCAATCGGAAAGTCGGGTCGTGTTGGGAAAATCAATTCGTACCGGAAAATTCAATTATTTAATTATTAGACATTGATTCCGATATCTAATGTCTAATAATTATGGGGCAGAATTTTCCGGTACGAATTGATTTTCCCAACACGACATGACTTTCCGATCGACACAATAATTTCCGTTCTGTATGTTTCTACGATACATTTAATTAATATTAATTAATAAGTTATGATTGAAAATTATTAGCTATGCTATATTTAAAAGACATTTTGCACTTTCATTTCAAATCTAAAATGCCTCATAAGTGGGAAAAAAAGAACAGGTTGATAGCCGAAGTCTGCATTAAAAGTTAAAACTGCAATAAAAGAAGTTATTGAAAAAAAAAACATATCGATTCATGCTGTAAAATCATATATTACAAATATAATTTTCATATAAGGTTATAATTATAAATTTTAATTTGGTAAAATTGAATACAGGGAGGAAAATCTTTGTGTTCCATCCATCCCTATTAGTGTCCCATTCATCCCTGCTGTGGGTATGATTGGGACAGGGAGGAACGTTTTTTTGATTTCATAATATTTTTATGAATAAATCATAATCTAGAATAAATATTGTTCATATATGTTGGCAAATACCTAATGTATGAAATGTGATATATAATATTGATAGTAACTTAAATAAAAAAATATAAAAAAATATTTTTGTGAAAATGTCCCATTCATCCCCCCACCTCCCCTATACAGTACCAGACCTCAAATCCGGACCGGTCGGGACCACGGCCGTTCCGGATTTCGGAATTTTCCAGATTTTAGGTCCTCAACCAAAATAAATAAACAGATACAGTACATCGAAACAGCACCGAAAACTGGCGATATGAAGCAATTAAAATAATAAAACTTTGTAAAAAATCACCATAAAATTAAAACAAAACACAGGACGCGTTTCGAGCTAAAAACATAACAGCTCGTCATCAGCTACAGCATACACGTGTCCGTAAACGAACAAGTTAAAAAATGAACTGAAAAGTTCATGAAAAGTTCATTTTTGAACTTGTTCGTTTACGGACACGTGTATGCTGTAGCTGATGACGAGCTGTTATGTTTTTAGCTCGAAACGCGTCCTGTGTTTTGTTTTAATTTTGTGGTGATTTTTTACAAAGTTTTATTATTTTAATTAGATACAGTACATGCCCTTGGCAAAATTTTACATGCCACGGAGCAATCTATACCGCGAATTGCCATGTTAGGCTTAGTGTAAATAAAGCCAAAAATACAAATTACAAAAAGTAATTCAAAATAAAAATAAGTTAAAAAAAAATACTATTACTGCATATTCTTAGAAATATTAAAGCATTTTTTAGAAAATGAAAATGCGTTGTTGCTCGCGAGTTAGGCCTAGGAATCTATATCGCGGATTGCCGTATGAGGTATAAGTAAACAAACATAAACATAAATTAAAAAAAAATAATTTAAAATAAGGATAAGAATTTTTTTTAATCCTGTACATCACATTATTAGGAACATAAAAACATTTTTTAGAAAATGAAAATACATTGTTTGCGAGAGCCGAATTAGACTCTTTATTAACTGCCATTTTTCCCTAAGTTTGCTCTGAAACCATAGTAACGAGCTCGCAGCGACACGGCTTCTTTCCTTAAAAATAATTATCTCTGTTGCTAATTGACGAATTTCTTTCAAATTTTCAGCAAGTTACAATAATAGTGAATTAGCTTGTGTAACAAATTTTTATTAAATTATGATAAGTTATTAGAAAGCTAGGGTACCTCTAAAAAAAAAAGGCCACTAGATGAAAAGAAAGTAAAGAAAAACGACATATCTATCCGCTGTTTGTTTTGCTTATTCAACATGTTTATTTAACTGCGTGAAGTGGAAAGTCAACGTTATCAGAATGAGATCATTAGCTTTTGATAGACAGCTTGTTTTGTTATGGAAGAAGGAACTTTGGGTAGATTTTTTTTTCTCTTTGAGTTAAAGAAAAGAATTTTTTGGTACGGTGCTTACAAACAGAATTTAATCGAAAAATGAAATTTGTTGAAGATATTAAAAGTGGGGGGAGGGCGTTGTAAAATATTTTTGCATATAAATATTATAAATATGTTCTACGAACCTTTTTAAAAATAATTCTTTCTTGTGGTTATTTATTTATTCTTTTTACATTTTCTATATACCGTAAAATCCCGATTGTAAGCCCCCCCCTTTTTCAAAAGAAAAAGCAGTTAAATTTGGGAGGGGGGCTTATAATCGAGATTTTTTAAAATAATTATTTTAAAACCAGTTTTTATCATTAACTTAGAAGTAAATAAGGTAAATACAGAGCTGAGAATCTTTCATATTTTGACAGCTTGGCGATTTGTTAAAAAAAAAAAATCTAAATCCCCCCCCCCCCTCTCCAAATAAAAAAAATCTAAGCAAAAATTTTAAAAATGTACTTTTTTTTTTAAAATGTACTTCTTTATTTGTTATTTTACTGCAACAATATTTAATCAATCATCTAAGCCCCCCCCCTTCAAAAAATATTGCTTACCTCTTCCCCCCCCCTCTGGTACCAAATATGCATAATTTAACTTATAAAACTCTTTAAATTTCTTAATACACAATATGCTATACAAATACACTATAGTTACAATAAATAATCTAACAGATAAATTATTCTCTCCCTGTCTCTCCTGACTCTCATATCATGATCATCCTCCCCCCCCCCCCCTCCCTGCATCTCATGCAGTTTAAAATCTGTATTTTTTTTTTTTTATTTCTGCTTGATTTGTGATTTTGTTATAAAATATTTAAATAACCACCTAAATTATTTCATACCCTCATCCCAAAAAATGTTTTCCTTTATATTTTTTTTGCCTCCCCTCCCCCAAACATACGCAACATATTTAAAAACAAATTGTTTTTACATTTTTGGCTCTATTTAATCATAAAATACACATGTAATTCAAGGGTTAGAACAGCCAAACTACAGAAAAATCTTTTGCTTTCCTTCTGCATACTTAGAAACCCCCCCCCCCCCCCCCCCCCCTTCCCCACACACACACACACACTCACCACCACCAGCTGGAGAGAAAGGATAGAGAAACATTTCAAAGCGGATGAAGATTTTAGATGAATGAAACTTGTATGAGATTATGCCGATGAGATTTTAGATTAGTCACCTTGCTACAAAATACAGTTGAATCTTGATAATCCGGACATCCAAATTCCGGAAATCTCTAAAATCCAGGCATTTTTCTGATTTCCATTTTATTAATTTTTAAAATAAGACTGCTGTATCTTTTGTATTTCTTATCAAATGCAGTTAAATTATTTCAACTATAAACACTAAATAAATAAATATAGATATATTCTGGTATATTTTTCTAATGATTGGCCGTTAATTAAAGACTTTAATTATTACAAAAACGGGAAAGTTAAAAAACGGCAAAAAAAAAAAAAAAGAAAGACTGGATTTAAAACGTTGATGGCTCGAAGCTTCATATATTTTAATTCTAATAAAATCACTAAAGTACATATTTATAACTAAAGGAACAAACATGCAATTTCATTTTCGTTTGATTGAACTGAAAGATAAGCACACTTGATAGTCATTCCATTCATTAACACCTGCTCCTTCTCCAACAGAATGATCAACCTAGTGACACATTGCCCTATGATCTTGACGCGCACATTTGCCGATCTCAATGTGTTGTTTGTTTCAGTTTTGTTTCCTTGAAAAGAACTTAGAATGCAGTAGGAAAATGAGAAAACAAGATGAGTTTTTTTTTTTTTTTTTTTTGCTATCTTTTGACAAAATTCTCGTTTTTTTCTCTCTTCCCACAATCCTTTGTACAATTTGCTTTTTTTTTTCAGTTCGCGATCATTTGACAAAATTGGCAATTTTTTCTGCGATTGATTGATAAAATTGATTTTTTTTTTTGGATGATCATTTGTCGAAATTCGTATATTTTTCTGTGATAGACTGACAAAATACATTATTTTTTTTCCCACTCTTGACGAAATTTGTGATATATATATATATTTTTATCGTTTATCGAAACTCTGATTTTTTTTTTTCTGCAACCTATGACAAAATTCGCGATTTTTCTCAGCGAATGATAGGCAAATTTGATTTCTTTCTCCCTTTAATTGAATATTGAAATTAGTAACTCTTTACAGCGATCAGGTGAAAAAAAAATCTCTTATTGTTTCTTAAATATGTGACGAAATTCATGATATTTTCCCATGATTGTTTGAAGAAATTCTCTAAATATATTCTCGGAAGAATCGTGCAATTTTACATGTTCTCAAAGAAACTCTAGAAATGGCACTAAACCTTCTCAGATAAAGAATTTGTGATGTAACTACACGATTTCACTCATATTTAACTTCATTAAGAGGATTTTATGTTAAGAAGTTTGTTTTCTTTTCCAGATTTTTTTTTTAATGTCTGATTTTTTTGGACTGGTGGCCGATATTTCTTTAATTTTCGGAAAATTTGGAATAAAATCACTTCTGTATTATTTATTGTGTACTATATTTTAATTTATTGTGTTTTAATATGTATATTTAATTTCAGCATAAGTGTTATGTTTTAGTGTATCATTCAAATTTTATAACTAATTCGGCAATTTAATCGTTGTTTATTTGTACTAGGTGGAAAAAATGCATTTTGTATGTTATCATATTGCCATGAAAAATATTTTTTAACAGATCTCCAAAATCCAGAAAATTCGGAAATCCGGAATCGTCGCGGTTTATCCCACAAAAAATTTTGTGAAAGGAGGGGGGGGGCTTATATTTGGGAGTGTAAAATAAAATAAAAAGCGCTTAAAAGTGGGAGGGAGCTTACTTTCGAGGGGGTGCTTACAATCGGGATTTTACGGTAAATGAAGAAAAGGGTTTCTTTTTAAAATAAATTTAAAATGTGTGCACACACTAACTACGATAATTCTGTTAGAAAATTTGGATTAAAACTAATAAATGAAAAACATTGCAATAAAATAAAATTGCTGAGTCTAGTTTGGCTCGGCACTGTGTTACGTGCGCAAGTAGCACCATCTATGGACGTTTTTACGAAATATTTATTCGAGATCATCGCGGAATTTCAGTTTTTTTTTCCATTCCGGATTTTGGGTCGTCCGGATTTGAGGTCCGGTACTGCATATTACGAATAGAGATATACCTTATACATTACATAATATATATACACCTATAAATCAATATGATGTACTTATATATAATTTTATGTATTTATTATATTTATTATACATGTCAAATTAAAACAAAAGTTATATATTTTTTCGAAAAATATAGGCTAAATGTAAAAAATTACACAAAAAACATCAATAAAGTCCATTCCAGAAAAAAGCAACCCCAAAGGCTGAAGATCGCAGCCACATTGATTCATTTAATGTCAAAAAAAAAAAAAAAAAAAAACAGCACACAATATGGAACTCTTCCCGCATTATTTAACATTTGGTCAGATGTCATATACACACCCCAGGTTTGGTGTTTTTTTACGAAAATTTGGTGAAAACCTCGTCTTTGAATACCAGTTACATATGCATTTTTGGTATTACTTAGTGATCCCGTCGACCAAAAATCTATCGCCAAACTATAAGATTAAATGTCAATAATAGTTGATCGTAAATGTCACATTCACTTGACTTGTAAGTTACACATGTTTACGTCATCAAGTAATTTTTATTTCGACGTTTTATTTGTATATTTATTAATGTTATACTAATTTATTTGTTCTTTCATTATTTAAAATAAAAATTATGTCAATTTGTATAATTTGGCGAAATTGGTTGACGGAATAACTAAGTATTACTTAGTTACGATATATCCTATTACTCATTATATACAATATATCCTATTACTAGTAATAGGAAATAACAAAAAAAAATTAATAACTATAGGGGAAGGTGGGGCACGTTGGGACATGGCCCACCTTGGGACATGGCCCACCTTGGGACATGGCCCACCTTGGGACATGGCCCACCTTGGGACATCTCAATTTTGAGGCTTAATTTTGCAGTTAAAAATTAGCTCACATAAGTGCCAATATATGATACTACAATCTACTCTTCGATGTGTTTTGGAATCACTGGTGTTTGCTGGCAACAAATATTACCATTATTTTTGTTTTGAATAAGGTTGAGTAACATTTATGTGTGTTTTGAAAAATAAATTTTTTATTAAAGAAATGAAATAATACAAGTGGGGGCATGTTGTGATGAAAAAACATTGATTTATTGTTATTTTAAGGGTAAAAAATAGACTGGAATGTTAAGCTTAACTGTTTTAAAGTTTTTGTTACTTAGTGTGCGAGGTGGGGCAGGTTGGGACACTCAGTTGTGGGGCACCTTGGGACATGTCCAAAAATGCTGTAAAGAAGAAATGCAGCTTACAGAAGAAAAAAAAAAGTACACAACCAATTAGAATTGTCATCAAGCAGTGAGGATGAGACAGTTGTGCTAGCAAAATTGGTGAAAATTACCCCTGGAAGGAAAACAAATATGAATGATTTGTGTAATGGCAATAGTGATGAATTCAACTGTTCATGTGATGCTGATTTTCCAACAGATTGCAAACTTACTTAAGATAAGTCCAGAAACTTAAAGGCTAAAAGTAAACCCACTGTGGGATAGTGTACATTGGCAAAGTTTGCAGGAAAACAAAGCATTGTTGTATTTGTAGGGCATGTTCAAAATGTTGAGGACAGCAGCGAGTATGAGATATCCATTTTGAGAAGAAGAGATCTAGAGTTGTCATTTTTTTTTTTTTTTTTTTTTTTTTTAAATCCTGATAAACATGATAGCTCATTTGTGTATCAAACAGATATTCTTTTAAAACTTGGCACTCCTGAAAACAAAGTAGGTTAAAGATGTGTTTTATTAGAATTTGATGAACACCATTTTTTTCACATCAAATACAAGATCTGTTAATGAAAACATGTTACAATTCAAATTATTAAAATGTTTCAATGCTTAAATTATTTCATGCTGAACTAAAGCTTTATAAATAAAGCTTTGTTCATCAATTAAATATAAAATTTTACATGTATTTTTGATTAAAACTACTGTCCTAACCTGCCCCACGTGTGGGGCAGGTTGGGACATTTTAAAGCCTTTTTTGTTTTGTTTTCACTCTTTTACTATGTGAGATATTAGATTATTATGAGGTTTATTTGATGCAGAAATGTTTATACTTTATGTCTAATTGGTTCTAAAATAAGAATAAATATTAATAAAATTTAGAAAAATTATTTACTGAAAAACGTCCCAAGGTGCCCCACCTTCCCCTAGAACAAAATAATTTATATAATTTTAAAAAAGAAATAAATGTAAATAAACATTTATTATTAAATAAACAACAATAGCCGGGTTACCATGCCAATCAAAATACCTTTTTGGCACCAATCAGAATCTTTTGATTTGGCGAAAGATTGTTCCAGTAAATTGAATTATGAATAAAAGTAGCATGATACATTTCTTAGCATATATTTAAGGGAGGCCAAACTGGTCGCCAAATTAGTTTAATATAATAACCCTTTCTGAAATATGAAAAAAAATATCTGTTCTGATTAAAATTTGAGTTGCCATCATTAGAAAAATTTATTTAAAATTAGAAAAAAATTAATATTTCGAAAACTAATTCGAATTTAAAAATTCTAATACAGTCGGACCTCTATTTAACGAACCTCTATTTTGCGAATTTCTCTATTTTACGAACTTTTACTTGGAACCAAGAACATTTTGCAAATTCCTTCGTAAAATAACCTCCAAATAGCGAAGTGTATTTTCTATTTAACAAATTTTTCCTTGGGATCTAATTTTTTTTTCTCCCTATTTCTTAAAATATTACTGGGCATTTCAAACTTATTCTTTCTTTTAACACATTTTATGATGATCAATGACCATGAAAAGGTCTTACCAGGCACCTAACTCACCGAGAGCAGTAAAATCGTTGTGATTCTTTGCTTTCCATCCAAGAAGAGCAAACTTTCAATATCCCCTTTTAACCCTCAATGGAGCTGCCCCGTGTCCTTAAACTATAACTTTCCCGTTTTCTAGATTGTTGATCATGATCAATCGTGTTGGTAATTTCGGTTCTTGTAGTTCAAAAATGTCAAAGCGGAAGTGCTTGAGCATCAAAGGAAAAAAAAAATACTCTTGATGAGATGGATAAAGGCATGAAGAAAAACAATACTGCTTTAAAATTTGGTATTCCTCCAAACAGCTTATCAACCATACTAAAAAATCGTGATTTTAATGTAAAATTATTTTTTTAACTGAAATCACAATGTATTTCCAGACAATGTTTTGTTTCATTTTTATTTTCCTTGCAGATTTCATTTTGATTGGAAAAATAAGTAAAACAAATAGATATAATTTATAAACAAAGGGTGACTACTTACTTTTTTTAATTATATTTAGTGTTTATGGACTTAAAATGTGTTTTACGTAGTTTAAAGTATTTTAAAGGGTGACTCTCTATTTAACGAACTTTTTTTCGGGATTGAGCGACTTCGTTAAATAGAGGTCCGACTGTACCAGTTTTGGGATCTGCTGATCCATACTGATTTTTGGTGTTAATTTCATCGCAAAGTATTCCATATTTTAGGAGAAATCGCCGTGAAACATAATCAGTTGTTTCAAAGAATCGATACATAAATTCGTTTCATATATCCGTTTCATAAATTCGTTTCATTAGGATTTTATATATATAGGGTAGATATATTTTTATAATACCGGACTATTTTTTTTTTTTTTTTTTCATTGTCAAAATGCAATATTTTGAGATGTGCTTTTTAAGCCAGTATACAAAATATATTTTCCATTAAAATGTTTACTAACCCATCTCATGTTATATAGGGACTGATTTTAATAATGGGCATTTTTTTCTTGAGTGGGATTTTAAAAAATATTGCAGGAACTGTGCAATCCCACATTCTAATGTGAAATCTGAAATATTTTCAATTCTCATATATATATTACAAAACACATAATCATGTGTATAGATATTAACTAGCTGCCTCTGGCGACCAGTTTGGTCGCCCTTAAATGTATGCTAAGAATTGAAACATGTTACATTTATTTATAATTTAATTTATTTACTTAATCTTTCGCCAAAACGGAAGATTTTACCGAGAAATGAAAAATTCTTTAAGATCATGGCAGCATTTCATAATTTTTTGATGCTATGATTTCATCTTTCTTGTCAAAAACCACTTAACTTATTTAGGCATTTTATTTCATGTCCGTCTGCATATCAATTGTAATACGTTCACTAATGTGGAGATTTTAACATATTAAATAATCTTCCGTAATTGGGTCCTCTGCCTATTGGCACATTTCAGCTAATACAACGCCAAAGGGACCCAGCATCAGGGCCAACAAAACTACTGTGAATTTATCATTTAAATTACAAAAATTTACTGAGAAATGTTCGTAGCCTACATCTCAAAGAAAATATGTATATATAATTCCATGTTACAATTTTGATGCAGCTCTTACATCATCAAGTAAGCACTGAATTGTAATATCCACATTAGAATCAACGGGAAATGTAAGTTATAGTGCAAACAAATAGTATATTTTCGAAATATAGCAAATAAATTGTTTTAATACAATTAAATAAAAATAATAATAAAAGATGATTCACGTTCAATGAATAGCGAGCTCTAAAATTTATTTTGTTGGTTCATAGGCGAATGACGTCACGAACAAAGCTGCATTCTGCCTCCTGATTTGACAGCTATAAAAATCACAGCCTGGTTAATTATTTAAAATTCCTCTGCCGAGAACTCACTTTACGAATGATTACCTTCATGGCTTAATATTTTAATCACCAAAATGAACGAATCGCTATTGTTTGTTTACTTTGGTGGAATGAGATATTGAGTTGTCAGCCTAATTTGAACTAATGTTGTCTCAGAATATATTCATATTTGAATGTAATTTATCGCTTAAACATCAATTCTTTTTGGTACTACTTAGTTATCCCGTCGACCAATTTCGCTAAATTATATAAATCGCCAAATTATACAAAATTGGCATAATTTTTATTTTTAAATAATGAAAGAACAAATAAATTAGTATAACATTAATAAAAATACAACTAAAACGTCAAAATAAAAATCAGTTGATGACATAAATACGTGTAACTTGCTTAAAGTCAAGTGAATGTGACATTTATGATCAACCATTATTGGCATTTAATTTCATAGTTTGGCGATAGATTTTTGGTCAACGGGATAACCAAGTAGTAATAATTTGAACGATCTTTCGAAAAATTTAACTTTTGTGCAGTTTTATTGGAAAAAATAATTTTGATTAAAAATGGCTGCTTATCATATGGAAATCAAAGCTGTCAGCCCGTGTTTGGAGATAACAGTGGCACAGATGTCATATACGCCCCATATTGGCACAATGTTTTTCTGATGCCAATGTCATGTATGCAACAGGTTCTTAAATGGCACCAAAGTGTCGTTATTTTGTTTGATATGGTAATCCGGATGTTGTTGTTTATGCCGCTGATGTTTTTGCCAAATTGGGGTCGGAAAAAAATCGCGATATGACATCTGTGCCATAACAGTCACATGAGTTAAACTTTTATTAATAGAGATGAAAGAAATGTAGTTTAAATTAGTTTGATATATGTGTCTTAAATGAAAGTTATGTATTTTAAATGAAATGAGTGATAATTTTATATTTTAAATGAAATGATGGCGATGGAACAATATTTGGCGATTTATCACCTGCGTTCTTTTAACATAAAAGTACCAAAATGGCCGTTTGGTGTATAAGAAGTGAAGTGGTCATCCCGGAACTATTGATGACAGTCAAATGCTTTGCACTTTTATTATATAGATTTTAATTTTTTTTTTTTTTTCATTTTGTTAATATAAAATTTTGTTCAAGATTGTGTATGCATGAATGTGTTTGTGAGAGGTAAGCATATTATGGAATCATATTTTCTGCACTTAAAAGAAAATTCAAGTGATCATTATCTGTTTAATTTTTTAGGCTGTTTTGAGAAAGCACGAAAGTCAGAGACCTATTGTACTTAAGATACAGCCAAAGTTCCTGATACCTGATACAAACTGTTTTATAGATCATCTTCGTCTCTTCAGGAATATCATCACATTATCTAATTATCATTTAATTGTTCCTTTAGTTGGTAAGTTCTTTACAGAGAAAGGTTCTAATTTTGTTTTCCATAGTTATGTTTTTGAAATTGTACTTACACAGCTGGCCACAGTATGGTTCGATTTCTCCTTTACTTTTATTTATTTATTTATTTATTTTAAAGAAATTAAGCATCAGTTTAGATTTACAGTGTATTTTCTTTTTGATTATATTTTTAAATTTTCCACTAACAATTATTTGTATGATTATTTCAGTGTCAGTACCAATATTATAATATGATTTTAAATTATCCATAACAGTACCAGTTAATTAGTTTAGCAATAATAAAGTATTTTTATGAGAAGAACTTGCAACTGAAAATATTTATTAGAAGAAGAGAAATTGAAAGTAAAATTTTATTACTTTTATTTTCCTTTTTTCCTTAACGGAATATGTTCAGGCTATAAACTCAATATTTTTGAAGTGCACTAAAACAGGCTTTCTGTACATTAAGGAGTGCAAAGTAGAGCTGCATCGGGTTAGGTAGACACTATGTTTTCTAGTTGAGGGTTGGGTTTGGGTTGAATTGACTTCAACTATTTTTGTTGCATGTTGGGTTGGCTTTAATTATTCCGTGTTCAGGTTGGCTTTTTGGCTCTTGCAGATCAGTTTCAGGTTGACCCGATTTTTTAAGAGAATGTCCAAAATATTTTTTCACATTAAAAGTCTATTAAACCGCGGATCAAAATTTCACAAAGGCAAAATGCGTGCCTGTCCATTTTGTCTAGTCTTAGAATTCATTTCTGGAAGTTAATATAAACATACTTTTTCAACTGCTGGTACGATAAGGATTATAATGAATGCATCTGCATTGCTAAATAATTTTTGCTGGACAGTTGCAATTCTAATGTTCTAGTCTTGATACTTCTAATGTTGTTATGACAAAAATCTTTTGTGTGATAGACAGGAAGGATCTTTTAGCGTTTTGCTGCGTATTTTTTAAAGTACAATAAGGCAGAGTGCCAATTGTGTAATACAAGATGTACCGTTATAAGTGGAACTTTTGAGGTTTCAACTAATTTTAAAGCATATTTAAAGATTAGATTTTTAATTTTATACCATTACATATTGATTGAAACATTATTTTTCTACTTTCTTTGTTTTCATTGTATCAAAGTTAGGGTATAATTCATCATACCTGTGATATCCCTTTAATTTAGTCGTTTATGGAGTACGGGTCAGGTACAACCGTACCCGTACAAGACTCTAAATTCAAATACATATTTCTTTTCATCTGAAACATAGTTGTGCTCAAACTTTTTGTGAAAATCCCAACAATCTTGAGTGGCAAAAAACTTATATATGACCCACAAGAATTTTTCTTGCCTGAACCCGACCTGCAGGAAGAAAATTAGGTTCATTCCAAGCCAAAAACAAAATTCGAGATAACCCGACCCAATGTTTGATTATATTCAATGGTCCCGAGGTGTATTCAGAGGTTTTACTATATTTGAATATTAAAGAATATAGATTTGTTCATTCTTCTATGAAAAATATAAAAATGGTATTGGAGATACAATTGTAGATTTTTTTTTCATAATGGCATTAAAACAGGATTTACTTTTCTTTCATTGTGGGTTCAGGTCGGGTTGCGAGTCAAAATATTGCAGATTCGGGTTGAAATACCTTGGGTTGGGTTGTGGGTTGACTTGGAATTTGCAGTACCCAACCAGCGCCAGACTCTAATGCAAAGCATTTATCATTTTGTTACAGAGTCACACAAAAGAATTCAATTACATAATAGTCTATGGGAGAAAATTGTTTGCAGCATATTTCTAGGATTCAAATTTCAAACAAAATTAAATTTATGTACAATATTGAGACACACTACAAGATGTTTGCTGCAGAATATGATGAGGATAACAATTATTCTTTATTTACAGGGGCACACAAAAGATTTTTGTTACTATTCTGTCTCTGAGCAATAAATGCTGAAAGCGTACTTTCATTTGTGGCATATCTTTTTAAGCTTAACTGTTTAATTAAATATTTTCATAATACATGGTGTGTGTAAATTCTGTAGATCATATATAGGGCTGCACAAAAGAATTCATGTACCTTTCCACTTATTGACGAAAATTGTTTTAAATTAACTCTAAAAAAGTTGTTTTAAATGAACTTTTTTCAACTAATTATTCAGCTTGAAAACTATAATTGGATCAATATTGTTTTAAAAGGTGTTTTACGCTTTCTTTTAAATATCAATTGCAGTTTTATAGTTATCACAGTTATGTGTTAAAGACATAGATTTAGCAAAATTAGAATTAATGTGTTTGTATGCAAGGTTTTATTGCACATGTGATAAATGCATAACACTTTGTTCATTTTTGTGAGTCATTAATAAGATTAAATCATTAATTTTAAAATTATATTAATTTAATCGATTTTGAAAAACATTTTTTAAAAAGTGTTTTTCAATTTTGCAAGACTATACAACATTTTACAGTTTACTTTTGGTTGAAACTTTTCCTAATACACAAATCTTAGCAAAATTAATTAGAAAAATCTTTTAAAACTCAGCGATCATTGCATATGTGAACTGGATCTCACTATTTTTTGGGGTATGAAATTTTTGTTTATAAATTTTGCTGTTATGTATACTGTCTGTATAAGTCTTATGTTTTTATTATAAAAGTTTAAATTGTTGTTCAGCCAGTTTTCAAAGACCATTGGTATAATCTCTATCCCTTACCCCTTCCCAACCAATATTAATAAAAAATATATATTGCACTTGAGGGAAGGAAGAGTTAAGAAAGAGCATTTGCAGTTTAACCAATTGCATACATATTTCCTGTGTTTGATACCCAGCATGGACATTTTTTTACTCAGTTAGAAAAATTTCAGCTTGTACGGTAACTTTTAATTGCATGAAGTTTTGCATTTCTTTTACATTTTTGCATAGAGGCACAAAACCAACAAAGTAAAAAAGAGTTATAATATATATATTGTAAGATTTTACCCATCAGTATAATTTTGTTATAATATTAAAGTGCATATGCTTCAATAATTTAATGGAGTTCCTCCATCTGCAACTTATTCTGTCGAACTGACTACATAACAAACTAGATGCTATTATTAAAAGATTGTCTGAGTGAATTGTGTTAGATGGTTGTCATTCCAGGTAGCTAAATTGAAAGAGCATTGGCAATTTCATCCAAAGATTCTGGGTTCGATATGGGCCTGGATATTTTTTCACTGGGTGGAAAGAGTTTCAACTTGTAAAATTGTCTTTGTCCCACTTTTAAGGAATATCGTTCATCTGTTTCAACTGGCTCGACTGTATTTTGTTACAAATTTATATTTGCATATAAAATTTATGTATACCATAATGTATGTCATTTAATCCGCAAATCAAACAATCCTGTTTAGACACGTCATGTTTGTTTATAAAATGTAACTTTTTAGTTTGCGGGAAATATTAGACTTCAATTATTGAAATTTCTGGGTCTAAATATGATTGTTTGATCTGCAGCTTATATGTTTGAAATTATGGTATGTAATTATAAAGATGTCCTTATAAAATTAAATACTCAAATCTGTTTTCCTTATAACATTTTATTATTTTAGTTATTAATGAGTTAGATGGATTAGCACGTGGTACTCGAGTTAATGAACATACATCACCAGAGCATGCCAACAGAGTAACTCTCCTATCTCGTGAAGCAGTACATTTTCTCGAAGAACAATTTGCACAAAGAAATCCTCATGTTAAGGCTATTACATCTAAAGGTTCAATTCTGGATACTATTAGTTTCAGGAGTGAAGAAATGGGAAAGAATAAGGTAATGAATTTGAAAAAATAAAAGCCTGGAGTTGCATTTAATAAGAAAAAAAGATTGTATTTTGTGCATCTAGTTTTCTATTAAAAACTTACATTTGAAAATTCTTTTTGTTTAACAATATTTTAATGGTAATAAAAAATTGTACATTTATATATATATATATATATATAATTGATTTATATATATATATATATATCTTATGTTTCTTTAGTGTAATGTTATTTTATCGTATTTTAAATGAATAGCACTCAGAATTTTTGCTTGTTAGGATGTCAAAAATACTGTTTTACCTAAGCAGTATAAAAATAATGATAGTGAACCTTTGCCTTAACTGAACAAAACATAATAACTATGACATTAAAATTGTTTCAAATATGGGATCTATGGATGGGAGGTATTGTGTCAGTAATCAAGCTTTGATTTTAAAATAGAGTAAATAAATGAATAAAAGTACTAAAATGCATTTAAACCCTGTTATAACGAACCTTCAATGCATTAAATTTTTTGTTCATTGAATATAGATGTCCTTTAAATATTCAATGCATAGGATATGTGTAGAAAATGCAAGAAACAAAATTTTGCCTTGTATAAATAGGTGTTTATTGTAGTTGCTATATATATATATATATAACCATTAATTAAACATTACTGACCACCAACAAAAATTTTGATAGTATGAATAAATTTACAGCAATACAGTGTCCCCAAACACACTGAATGGATACCAAAAACATAATATACAAGCTGCTATATATAAAATAAAGTCCTTTGTACTATATAACAAGAATTAATAAGGAAGATAAAAAGAAGAGTATGGATTTCGATGAAAATAATTGAAAAGCTTATATATTGAATTACGTTATCAAGAGTACAGAATTCAATTATATAAGCAAAATTAGTCGTTTTCTGTGAGAAAAAAGCTAAAAGCTGAAATTTTTTTTTCTCCTGTACTCTAATGACCAATATAACCAAAAAAATAGTTTCAAATGAAAACAGAATAATATTAAATGTTATGAAATGGAAAAAGCAATACAACCTTTTAAATATTTAATTTATAGCAAGGAAAAATAGTAATATTACACAAAATACCTAATAAAATCCCAGTTATTTTATCCAAATACACATCAGCACATGGTATCCAAAAGCTCGATAAGTTTAATGTTATTTTTACAGTTAAGTTAACATAGATTTTAAAACCTCATGGATACAGTTAATCTATTTTGAAATACCGTGATAAATGCAATTAAAATAATATAAATAGAAATAGAAAATTATTACATAATAAGTAAAATACCTCTTAACACTTTTAAATTTTTTATATTTCTTAACTAAAGTAAAAAATACCAAAACTATTAATTTACAATATATATATTGTACTGTGACTCTGGGCTTAATGAATTGCAGTGTGAAATTCAATTTGAAGTTATTGAACAAAATTAATTCCGATTCATAAGCTCAAAATCACACTACAGCCGGTCATGAAAGTGGTGGACATTGCGTAATATATCAGTTAAGAATTAATTTTAATTTATTTAAGAATAATTATAGTTATGTTTACTTATTTTCGTAGCTGAAAAAATAAAGAAAAGAAAACACTCACCCAAATACTTGAACACAAAAGATGTAATTCATAAACAATATTTATTTAATTTCATATCAAGCTTGTTAATTAGGATGCATCCTTACAATTTGAACTATGAATAAACTATTAGGAAAAATATAGATAATATAATATTATTCAATTATAAAACATATATCGTGATTCCGTGATGTATAAGAAATAAATTATTAAAACCGGAAGTTTAAGTCAATATGGTTAATTATGAGATGTTCTGATGAAGGTACTGAGATTAGAATGGCTTTTTGGTAACTGTTATTTTTAACAAAGTTCGAGATTTTTAAGTAAAGTATACTTCGACAGTTTAGTACTAAAATCTTTTGTAAACTTGATTATTTCCAACGAAGGATGCAGAAAAGAATCTAAAAGAAGATGAAAGTTTAGGCTTTGGAACATTTAGGATACCGGCAAGCGAGATACTACTGGATGGCTTCATGATGATCAAGCTGTTAAGGAGATGAAATTTAATTTATCACTTCTCACAAAAATTTGCAAAACAGAAGATTACGATGTATTCAGCGTTCCTGGGATGTTGCAAATTATGGAAAGTAACGCTGTTCTGAAATGATTCTCCAATGATGAAATGACTATGAAGTACACGAAATTTTTCGTAAATTTTTTTGCTATCATTTGTAGAAAAGTTACTTATGTTGAATCTTGAGAATATCGGATGTTGAACATTACATAAAATGATGCACTTCTGGAGTAATCTTTTGATGACAAATAAAATGCGTTTACTTTCAGGAATATGATTAAATAGTTGACGCTCTTCCACAAAAACTCATCGCGGGACGTGTTGCCGTATCTATGGACTCTTCTGCCGCAACTGCCGGCTAAAAAGCACGGCGTCGCAGCCCCACTGTTACTTCTTGCTCCAACGGTTCTCTGGTGAAGACTGATGACTTCCAGAACCCAGAGTTTCAAACATGAAAAGCCATTACAAAGTGTGCCAGCCAATCCGAAGCGCCTATCCTCCCCGCGCCTGACGTCACCCACAACGTGCGTGTTCCAAAAGGAATGTTAATCGATCTAGCAAACGTCTGGTTTTGAACTGAGCGTCCCTTTGCCAAAGGGGAATACCCTTCTTGTAGCTTCATGTTGGAACTTTCAAAATGTCGGAAAGAATGATCTCATGGCGTCGCGCGGCGAAATTAAAAATGAGAAAAGATAGAAAACACATTTTTGAGTATTTCTACTAAAGTATTTATCACAAGTCGCTGAAAATTTCGCAATTGGCTGGAAATAAATATTTCTATCCACATAATATAATTTAAAAGGGAAATATTAATAAATAAAAGATTTCTATTTTTAATATTTTAGACTTAGAAAATTCCGATATGTTTACACATTTCGCGATGTATGTTGAAGGAAAATCTGAAAGTTAAATTACTGAAATATAATAAAATACTAATTGCACTCAAATAATCTTAATAAAAGATAATGTTTACATTAAAAAATAAGGAAATATTGAATTATTTATCTTTAAAATTTTCATTATAAGTTTAAAACTTGTGATGAAATTAGGTGTTTGAAAATGTTAATTTAAGTTGTAAAATTGAAATAAATTATATTATTTAAATTAATTTGAATGGGAAATGATGCATTATATTTTTTATGATGCAACATATATATAGTATATATATATATATATATATTTGTATTTTTTATATTTATATATTTTGTATTAATAAATTTAACTTTCTAGGGAACCAATGATGATCTTATATTAAGTTGCTGTTTGTATTATTGTAAAGATAGACCAGAAGATTTCATGCCCCAAAATCCGGGTAAGTTTTCTAATATAGTTTAAAAATAGTACTAGTTTAAATACTTTGACAGCAGTTTTTTTTTATATAGTTATATAGCTATAGTTTTTAATATAGTTTAAAAATAGTACTAGTTTAAATACTTTGACAGCAGTTTTTTTTTTTTTTTCATTAACCTATATTTCTTGTAAGGTAATACATTTTGATTATATATATATAAATATGTGCCAGAGCTTTATTTGAATTTTCTTCCTTTCTTGTTGATTAACCCTTTCCGGTGCACAGTAATTCTGTTTAACAACTTATGAAATAATGGACTGATACCAGGATTTATAAACGAAGTTATTAGAAAATATGAACTTGCTTATTAGGAAAATTTTAATTAAATGTTCTTGGTACTGTTTATCAGTTTTGGAATTAAAATTAGGTGTCCTTTTTTACCGCCCTCGAAAGGGTTAAACAAATATCTGTTATATTTATATTTCAAATTTTTCTCTTTTGTCAAACACTTCTGTTGTTTTTCATATTTAAACATTAAGGGAAAGAATGTTATACTAATTTTGCTTAATATTTCAATTGGAAAGGGTATATTTTGTCATTTTGAAGTATTTCACTATCAAAAAATTTTTTAAATCTTTATAAAAGTTTATTAAAATAAGCAATAGTGATAGGACAAAGTAATTTGAAAATCATCAACATTTGTTATAATTAATGAAGTGATACAGATTATTTTTGTTTCATAATCAACTGAAATATGTTGAGGGTTATTTATATTTAAGTTTGAAGTGCATGAATATCAACATTGTGTTCATTTCTCAACTAGCACTATAGTTAATTATTTCATAGAACTAGTCATAAAAAAGTGTCACTAAATTTATAATCAAGAATACATTATGCTAGTTCATTATAATAGATATAACTTCATTTCCATTTCTTAGAAATAGAGACTAGAACCTTCTGTTTACAGAATTACTATTTTGTAAATTTGGAGCCCATTGTGGATAATGTCTGAAAAATTAAATACTCAAACCTGTTTTTCAAACCTTTGAGTTTCATTTCATGTCAGCAGATCTGTCAGATCACTACCCCCTACATACTAAATGCCTCTCGCATTCACTGTTTTCCCCATATAAGAACTGGAAGTCAGTTTAGCCCCAAAATGCTCTGCCATCTATCGGTGACAATTGACATGATTTTTAAAAACCTGTAGATAAATAACGTAAACAAAAGTTGTTTTGAGAATATTTAAATAGAAAATTTTAAAATAAATTAGCTTAAAAAGCAAAATTTGTTAAAAAATTTTTGTTATTTGTTCCTAGAATTTCACTTTTTTTTTTTTCTCTTTTCGTATTTATTTTAATTGTTGTATTAAATGATATTTTTTCTATAAAATATTTGAAAAGAGAAATTATTTCATAATTTCTCTTCAATTTCAAATGATGAATGATAAAATAACGCACATACTTTATTTTATTATATGCATTTTAAATTATATGTTCTTTTTTAAAATTAATTATAATATATAAATTAATAGCACTTACATTTACTTGTAAATAGATTTCCATCAAAAATAAAATAAACAAGGTTTATGAAGTGAAAATATTTATTAACATTATAAAATGGTACATGAATTTTAATCAATGGATCAAAAACTATGAGCAAGTTTAAAAAGGTTATTGCAAAACATAAAAGTATTTGATTAAATTAAATTTTACTAAATAGTAAGACATGTATTTCTTTCAGGCAAAATATTAATAATAAACAAGGTTAATATGAGGTGAATGTGTCAGTGAAGGACAATCTTAAGGAATTGCTTTAAAAATAATTTTTAATTAATAATTATAATTATTATATTCCTGTTTTTTTAC
The DNA here is from genome assembly GCA_963932465.1 of Maratus speciosus. Lineage (NCBI taxonomy): Eukaryota > Metazoa > Arthropoda > Arachnida > Araneae > Salticidae > Maratus > Maratus speciosus. The sequence continues at coordinate 81,392,242 of OZ010788.1, forward strand.
ATTATATTAATCTATCAACAATGTTTAACTAACTTCATAGTTGTACTTCCCATTGTGAATTAAAATTTAATTCTAATAATAACATAATTACTTGACATTCCAGTACTAGTACCATACAGTTGCCTTAATAAATAGATTGCAATATTTTTCTGAACTTCCCTATTTAATATTTTCTATCTAAAATAATTAAATCATTGATATTGTGATAATAATACTATAAATATTAATTACCTTTATCATAATAATGAAACTAGCAAGTCTTTTTAAGTGTTTAAAAAACATTTAACTCACAGTTTCATTTCTTTTATATTTGAATTATTAACTATTATAAGTAATCATCAAGTACTTTCAGGAAATTTAAATAGTTGGAAATATGATTCTGTTCAATGATGCTCCAAGGCACTTTTTTTTCATCCTTTTTGACTACCCCCCTGCCCCCCCCCCCCCCCCACACACACACACCAGGGCCGAAACTAGCCTTTTTTGCACCCGGGGCAAACATGGATTTTGGCACCACCCCCCTCCCTCTTCCACAAAGTATATTTACAAAGAGAATTTTACTAATTTTATAATAGACGACTTATTTCAAAATTTAAAATATGTAATACTGAACTACGTAATCTACAGTGGCGGATCCAAGGGGGAGGTCCCTCTGAACACCAGCAAAAATATTCTGAAGATCATTTTTAAAATGAAATATACAGTAGAGTCCCGATTATCCGAGTCCTGCCTAACCGAGTTTCCGCTTTCACCGAGTTATTTTATTCTGATGGACTGATGGCTTCCATTATTATAAAACAGCCATTATAAATGAAGTGTTAGGTGAAGATGAAAGAGCAGTCGTAAAAAGTTAGAACTCTGATTTTCTGGTCAGAATGGGAAAAATATGGGCAAAATTTTTTTTGAAAAAAAAAAATTATGGCCATTTTTTTTTTTCGAGAACTTTGATTTTCTGGTCAGAATAGAAAAAAAATGGGCATAAATTTTTTTGCCATCAAGTACAGATCAAGTACTTTCAAGAAATTTAATAAGTTGGAAATACGATTCTGTGCATTGATGTTCCAAGACACTTTTTTCATCTTTTTTACTATACCCCCCCCCCCCCCCCCCTCTCCGTTACACACACACGTTGCCTCAATAAATTGATAATAGTATTTTTTTAATTCCCTATTGTCTATTTTATATTTTCTATGTAAAAAACTTAATTTATTGATATTGTGATATTAATACTATACATATTAATTACATTTATTATGATAATGAAACTAGCAAGTCTTCCGGTCAAGGCCTCAAAACGTCAATTCTGGGTTTTTTTTTTTTTTTTTTTTTTTTTTTTTTTTTTTTTTTAAACATTTAATTTAGTTTCATTTCTTTTATATTTGTATTATTAATTATTACAAGTAATAATCAAGTACTTTCAGGAATGAAATTATTGATATATTTCAATTACATAATATTTATATTGCTTCAAAACACAATGCTATGAATACATATTTATTTTGATCACATTACTAATTCGTATTCGATTTCATCGTGTATCATTTATTATTATTATCATTATAATTTTGCTGGAAGAAATTTAAATAATTTTGAATGTTATTGTATTTTCATTTTCATACAGAATTTCAGGCTTAGCATAATTATTTGATAAAAAAAAATACTTTGATCTATCATTTTTATTATTAATAATAACATTATTATTTCAGATTATTTCAGATTAAGGTACTCTTTTCCTTTTAAGACATTGTAAATTAATAAAAATACATCTTATTAATAGCAACTGTACATTAATTTAATTTATTATTATACAACGGAATGTTATTAGAAACATGCAAATAATAGTAGTAAAAATATCTATTTGTATTTTTAAAAATACAATGAAAAAAAGTTAAAAAGATTCGTTGACTGTCTTCTACAGGAATGGTGAAAAGAAATATTTTCCTTTATTTTGCTGGATGAACAGCAGTAAGGCACACAGCAATATGGCAATTTATAGAGAATATATTAACTTCATTAAAAGTAAACATTCTGTTTAAAAAAATCACAAATTACTGCAAAAAATAAAAAAAATAATAGCTTTCAAAGGCAGGTCTATGAGGCGATCCATGTAAATACAGCAATAACATACCCCAAACAGTAGCGCCATCTATCAACCTTGCTGACTTCCATTTTTGAGTCAAATGCGAGAGGCATGTAGTATGTAGGGGGTAGTGGTCAGATGAAATGTTAGTTTATGTTCTGAGCGTGTGAAAATCATGGTATGATGAATCAGGGATAAAAATAAAGATGTTAAAAAGTAAAAGAATTCACATAAAGTTCTTTTTGTTATAGAATGTTTCTGCATATAAATATTCTATCTATATATAAACACCTTTGAATAGTTTCAATGCAGCGTAAATGCTGGAACAAAGGTGTTATCATTATAAAAATATCTAGCATGTATGTATATATAAATCCGATAAGGGAAATGAAAACTGTAGTCTCAAAATAAAAGTTATGAATATCCATTAGCAAGTTTGTCTATTGTATAGCGGGAAATTTTTTTTACATTTTCCCCCTTGTATCATTTTCACAATTCTAAATTACAGAGTTTAGGCTTTTTTTTTTTTCAATTATGATATACAGTGGACTCCCTTAAATCCACGAACACCTAAAATCAGCGTATTTTTTCAGATGTAAACAATGAAATCTACAGTTAAGTTGCAGGAACAAAATTCAAGATGGCACCGAAATCAGCGACTACCGCAGTGTTTTTTTTTTTACTAAATTTTTTGTTAATCATTCTCTTTTGGCTATTACAGCTGATTTATTACTAAATAAATTTACATTACTTTTGATTTTGATATAAATTAGCATATCTATATCAAAAATTCCAGGGTTCGAAATGGAAAAATCCACGAACTGGAACGCTATTTTAAAATTATTGTTCACAGATTTTTTTTTTTTATTATAGACAAATTTATTTCTAAACATACAAAGCAGTATAAGAAAAGCATTCAAGACTCTAAATAATAATGAAAAAAGTTACTAAAGTTAAAAGTGCTAAGAACGAATAATAACGTATCAATCTTACGATCGCTTTACCACTAGATGGCAGCATAGGACTTTTGGAATGAAATTGAATCAATTTCATTGGTAATAATTTAATATTTTTCTAAATTTTTATTTTACATAATTATTTTAATAATGACTTACTTTTAAACTAATAAATTATTTTAATATTTTACTTATTTTAATGTTTCACTTTATTGTAAGCATTCATTACAATTTCCCTTGCTTAACTACCAATCAAATTTATGTTTAAAAAATGTAAACAAATCACTGACCAGAAATCCACAAAATTCTAAAATCCGCACAACCTCTGGTTCCAAGCTGTGGGGATTTGGGGGAGTCTACTGTACTATGAATTTACTTTAAAAATAAGTATTTGTGGACAGTTTTGACATAACTCTACTGTGCTTGGTAGTAAAATTTAAATTGTTTACATTAGGTGCTTTATATAATATTTCTTGATGTATATATGGGTTAATTACACATTTGAAATGACATTTTTAGTCAGAATATCAATTTTTTGAAAATAATCAGTCTTTTACCTTTTTGAAACCTTGCATAAAAGTAAAAGTGTAGATGCCAAATTAGTTCTTAGTACATTAATTGTCAATGATATTTTTAATGTTTTCTTAAACAGTTGTATTTCAATAATTAATTAATCTCAAAATTTCATAATAAAAATTAGGCATATAATAACATGACATTTTCAGTCAATTACTGCAAATCAAAAATAGGTCATTTTCATTTTTTCCTTTTGAATTTAAGAGTTATTTATATTTAAAGTTATTGGTGAATTTCAGCATTTTATCCACAAACAAATGTTTGTACTGCAGTTTCTGAGATTAGTGAAGTATTTTTTGACAATTCCTGTGTAAAACTTTTTACAATTGTTATTTGGTTCACAGTTCGTGAAAATTTATATATTTTTTCTTATATTGTTGATTTTTTAGGTGTAAGAATCTTTCGCATTTCAGCAAATTTCTGCTTGTCTTATTTTTATCCAACTTTCTCTGAAGTTGTCCCTTTCTTCCTGTCGAATAAAGTTTAAATTCTTTAAATTTTTAATTTAAACGTTTTTCTGTACTCTTTTTAACATTGCTGCAACGACAATTAATCATCCATATTTCGCTCTCCTCCCACAAAATTTTTGTTTCCCACTTTGCTCTTCTTCTGGTATCCCAGTGCACTAAATTTAAACTCTCTAACCTTTTAAAAGTTTTTCTGCTTTATTTGTAATCCTGTATTAATAATAAATAACAATAATTTAAATTATTCTTCTCAAATTTCAGGTTTAAGGAAGTAGTGTGTGTTCATTATTATAAATTAATATATTTTTATTTTTGATTGTTTATTTTTGAAGTTTCCAGGAGTGAGGATCTCCTATTTTAAATTTTCACCTAAATTCTCCTTTTGAAAATTCTGCTTCATACACCTTTGCCCCACTGCACCACCACACAAACTTTAAGACCCTTAAAACAAAATTTTTTTGTCCTGTTTATTTTGTAGTAGCAATAAATATCCAACCATCTAAATCCCCCCCCCCCCCCCCTTCCTAAAATTTCTGCTTCATGCCAATGTTTCCTATTGCACACAAAATTCAAAATCTTAAGGTGTTTTTTTTTCTTCATGAAATGGTGACTTTTTTAAATTATGTTTAAAAAAATAGGCTTAGTTGGTCAAATTGAAATTGTACCAAACTCTGAAAATTTAAAAATAAATATGTATTTTTTATGTCATATATGTTTTTTTCAGTAAATTTTATCTTAGGGTACCAAATGAGAAGTCATTTGATCAGATAGTTAAGGAATTACGCAGGTTTAAAGTTTGGAACTTCTAATGTCAAATTCATTTGTAATTGTTGAATCAGATTGCAATATAGGAAGTTTTTTTAAGCATAACTCAAAAAACTACTTGCAATAATAAGCTGCAAATTTGGATTCACATATTTTAAGCTTCTAGAAATCAATTTCTGTTAAAAATTTCAAAAGTTTCGATTTATATATTTTTCAAAAATTAAAAAATATGTTTTTTCACTGTAAAATTTTGAAAAATTATTAATTAATTTTACCGAAAAAAACCGAGCGCAAATATGATATCAAAATTAGGTATTTGTATTGAAAATTTCAGAGTTTGGTCAATTTCAGTTCAGTATGAAGATGACCCCTAAGCTTATTCTTTTAACCTAAATTAAACAAAGACATAATGTCCAGTCAAGTGATTATTTCTATTTTTTTTCTTCTCTTTTTGTGATGATTTGATATGAAATTTTCTGTCTTTTTCTCTTTTTTTGCCACCCCTATATTATGTTGCTTTGTTAAAATTTAAACAATTTTAATGCAATTTATTTTCAGATGAACCAGTTACTCTATTCCGGGAAGTCGTACTATTAACTGATGATCGCAATTTGTGTGTTAAAGCTTTAGCTCATCATGTTCCAGTGAGAGATCTCCAATCATTCCTTCAGTGGGTAAACTCCTGAAAATAAATAAAAATAAAAGATCATGAAGATATGAAAAGAGAAAAAAAGAGATTTGCTCGAGCATAACTCCTTTCAGGAAGTTGCATTCAAGATGATAAGAGGAATCATGTCGGCATATGCCACTTGCATCTTGCAGTATTGTGCCATTACTTGCAAAGTCAACTTGCGACAAGATCTGCAACTACAACTACTTCAGAATTTTCTTTTTGTCACCATGTTAAATACCTCAACGTGAAGGTTTCTATGTGTATTGTTAAATTTGTCTTTTGGATAGTTTGAAATTCTGAAGTATGATTTTTGTATGATAATGTATCATTCATTGTATGAATGATTTTTTATTTTTGCCATAGTTTTTCTACATTTGTTGTAGATCTATGCCTGTTGGTCTATTGTTTTATTTATATATGATGGTTATTACATTTTTGTGTTTATTTATTTATGCAATTTTTCTAGCTCATGTAAAACCTATTATTGATTTAAAAAAAAATACAAAATAATGTTTAATCCCTCCAAATTGTAAAAGTATTGATCCTATCAATAAAATACAATTTTAAAAAGAATTTAACAAATAGTTTCTATTTTTTTCCCCCTGTTTCCGTTTACTGTGACTTTCCAAATAGCAAAGAGATTGACCCCTATGAATAAAATTATCTTTTCATGAATGCATATTTCTATGTGTTTGTGAAGCCGAATGTTTCAACAATTTTGTATTTGAGGGTTTTATTGATTTCATGTCCCGGAACAGTAAAATGCTTTTCCAAAAGATTCCAAGATATCTATGAAAATTTATTTCTGTGCTTTAAAAAAATTAGAAATATATAGTTATTTTAATATTTTGGAAAATAATTTATAATTAGCTTAAAGAACATTATTACTTAAGAGAAAAGTACGAAATATTAAGCATTTGATATGTTTTATTTGATTAGTAATAAAACTCTTTGGCACAGTGAATTGAAGCATTGATATATTCCTCTGTTCACTACTAGTATTTGTTATTTTACAATGTAGACTTTTAATTACATATTTTTAATTTTGAAATTACAGTATGGAACCATTTATCTGGAAACCAGTTAACCGGAAAACCAGTTATCCAGAATGATATTTCTGATAGACAGATTTCAAAATCTTTGCAGAAAAAGGTATCACACACTGCCAGTTTGACATAGGCTTTGCTTAAACAATTGTATAATTTGGTGACAACATCTAGTATTTGAAATGAAAACATATTTAATTGTATTTTAAATGTTTTAATTTTCATGCAGAGGAAACAGAAGAATTTTTGTTCCTAAGGGATTCCCATAATTTACCTTTTTTAAACTCTGGTTAACTTTTGATCTTTTTTGCATTGATTTTTAATCCAAGTAATCTAATATGAGAAATAATGCCACAACCACATATATTCCACAAAACTTATCAAATGGATGCTGCTTTCATGCACAACCAGTTAACCGGAAAAACCAGTTATTCGGAATACATCTGACCCCAAGCATTCCGGATAAATGGTTCTGTACTGTAATTGTATACAGTTATACATAAAGCCAGAAAAAATATTATTTTATTAACACTAAATAAATACATTAAAATGAAAATTATTTTCATAAGCTGGCTAAATTTATAAAGGTTCTCTTCAATTACACCAGACACATTTTTGAAGAATTTTAAAGATAAAGAATTGCAATCCAAAACTGTAGCTCTAAGTTCAATTACATTACTGTAATTTATGTATAGAAAAGTCCATTGATAGTATTTAGGACTGATCTTGCATTACCCAAAAATCTGGTTACAGTAGGAATCCAAGTTTTGAATTTCCATATTACTCTGCATTAGAGTCCTTCATCAGGTCTAGTAACCTGATTTAACACATTTAAACCCAGGATTCATGTTCAGTTGGCCTAATTATTTTTCTTTTTGTTTGTGGATTCACTTGACACTCATTGTCTCAGTGTTCATTTTGACTCTTGCAGATCAGATGCGGTCTAACCCAATTTTTGAAAAGAAAGAGCAGAATATTACTTTGGATGAAAAAATCTATATATTTGAAACACACACACACACACATATATATATATTTCTACATAAAAGGTAAAATTGAAATTAGAGACAGAATTGTAGAATTTTTCTATTTATCGTAACTATATTGAAATATTGATTTTTCTTCCAGTTTGAGGCCTGAATCGGATCTACAAAGATTTTAAGGAATGTGGGTGCTAATGATTTTGAAATGTGTGTGTTTGGGTTAGGTATAATCTGACCTGTGCATTCTACATTGCATTCATCTGAGTAAAAATATGTAATTTTAGTCATAAATTTATTGTATTAATTTACATGAAAGTATTTGCTTTTATTTATTTACTTTTTCTTCAAAAGTTTATGAATAAAGTTTATAAATATCTCTTTTGAAAATTGTTTTCCCAAAGAGTGAAACAAATTTACATTAAGTCGCATTATTAAATTTATTTATAGGTTATTTTATCAGGTAACAGTTTTGAAAATGGTTAATACCATCATCTTGTGTTTTTTCATATTGCATACTTGTTTGCACAAGGTACTTGGTGTGGTGTGATGTGTGATTATTTTACATTTGAGTACAAATTACATTTTGTTAAACAAAGGTTATTTTAATCTTAAGATATAAATACCTTTCTTATTCTGCGATTGCAGTTAGTATTTCCTGTGTTAGCTTTCACATTCATTCATAATTATTTTGAGTTTGTACAAATATTTGTTTAACCAGTAGACATTTTTGAAATCTTTCATTGTATTGATAAATTTATCTTGATTTTCAGTATGGCTCAATTTCCGAATGTACTTCTTGTCTTGATTAAATATGTGTCATTTTATATTCATTAATTCATTGTTCATAATTTTCATTTTATTATACTTTGTTAAACTATGGTTGGTTTAAATCTGAGAGGGGAAAAATAATTTATAGAAAGTTTCATCATTGTTTAAAATTTTCTGCTTATCAGTAAATTAAAAAATGCAAATTATTTGATAATTTTTGAATTTTACTCCTAAAATACTTATGCATTACAAAAAATTATTCAAAAAAATATGTATAATAACAAGAAGTATTCAGCATTTAATCTTTTATGTGCTATACTCCTGGAAAAACAATGACTATACTGAAACTCTAATACAAAAAAAATATGAAAAGTAATGTTTTAATTAGTTTCAAGTTTTTTTATAATCTTGTCTTGTTTATTTTGGTTTAAGGGTTTGTTCCTTGGTTCAAGATATCTCGGGAAAATGTATACTTTATATCCTTTTTCTTAAATCTTCACACAGTTATCAAAAATAAATGTGTTAGGGTTTTATCCATAAATTTTGAAAAATAAAAGGAAAATCTTATAAAGGGACTGGGAACATTCAATTGGTTACCTGAAAAATTATAGAAAAGATCTGAATATGTCTTAAACTTACTTAAAAAGAAAGAAAATTCAGTAATTTTTTCCAGTGAATGTCAAAAAATTTCCTTTGTGGATGCTTTGATAACAGAAGACTGTTTCTTGAAAGTGTCGAAAAGCAGAATCTCTCTTTATCTCAAAAATTAATTATTGGAATAAACTGTAAATTTACACCCTCACATGTTTGAAGATTGTCGTTCATTTTATGTAAAATGTGATGCAAGCTATAATTCATAATTTTTCAAAATATGAATTTTTTAAATAATTTTTATAATTAAAAATGTTTTTGAATTAAAAAAATTCCTGTAATATTTTTGAGTCTATTCATAGCATCTCATTAAAAAAAGAAAATTTAATTGGATGATTTTTTTTTTGGCAGGTGTTATAAATTAAAGTAACATGGATTTAACATTAGCATAATCAAACTTTGTCTTCTGTCTATGAGGATTTAAGTAAAAGTATGTGAATTATACTTTTTCCAGGCTGTGTTGATCCAAAGAACTCAAATATAGTATCAAAAATTGAAAAAACAAAGTGGGTTTACACTTTCAATATGCTGGCAATTCTTATGACAAACCACATACAAAGAACTTTATGCCAATTTAAGCACTACTTTTCTTTTCGCTTTAATTAGAACTAGAGTTATATTCATCAATTGGATTTTTTTTAAGCTCCCCCTCCCCCCCCCCCCCCCCTTACCCAAAGACTGTACCTGTCTGAATAAAAGCATAGTATCTTAATTTTTTCATATGCTTTTCCCATTAAATGTTGTATTTTTTGTTTCTCCCCATATTCTGTTTGTAATAATCAGTTTCTTTTCCCTCAAATCATTGTAGATTAGGTGCCATATTCATTTATTTCATTTGCCAGTTTCAAATGAACTGTTTATGGCATTAATTTGATTGTTTTTGTTTTCTTAAGTAAAAAAAAAAGGTTGCTCTTATGCACATTTGATAAATGTATGTTGTAATTTGAAATACTTTAATATGTTCTGCAATTGCAATTTATGTGTCATATTTTATGAGTTATTTCATACAAAAGTATGCCTGTTATTTCATATAAATACATGTCTTCAAGTCAAACTTATATTAAAGTCATTTCTAGGTTGAAGATACAGTGGACTCTCGCCAAAGCGTCTCTGCCTATGGCGTTTCTCCGGTTAATGCAGGCAGTTTCCTTTATCCCATCTTTCCCTAATTAATGATGAGAATATCGGTTAACCCCTTCGGGATGAGCGTCTTTTATAGAATTTTTAATCTTTTATCACTGGTTTTTCAAAACAGAAATTTTTGCCTAATTGAATCGGGAAAATGGTTGGATTAAATAAGGCAAAATTTACAATAAAAATGTACCACGGACTCTGAGCACCTTACTCGGCCTGTATACTGGTCGTTCGTCTCCAAGTGATTAATGCAGACTTGGATTACTGAGATAAAAATGGCCTCTCTTGGAAGCCAGTACTAACGGGAGTTCACTGTATTATTATAAAATACTTATTTTTTTCATTTCTTTTACATGTATGTTGAAGTAGGGCTTAATTTATTTCATTTATCACTACATATGCAGATAATTTATTATATATAATATGTAGATTAAAAAAATAAAATAAAGGTGGTGGGGAGACTAAGAATTAGTTATTTTAACCAGTTATTTATTCAGTGCAGACATCCATGTTTATACAATTAAAAAAAAAAAATCTATGTTTATTATTACATAAGTGAGAAAATGATTTTGTCACAATCTTTAAAAAGAGATTAAACTTTAAAGAACTTTAAAAAGTTCACTGTCTTACTTAAAAAGCGACTAAAATAATGAAAAAGATGTTACAAGTTAAAAATATACATTTTATTTTAAACTTCTAAGTACTTTCAAGTTTTTCAAGCTCATCCTCAGAGAATATTTTAATAACTAAATGTTGTTTCTGTATACAAATATGTCACTTTGTTTTGAAAATGAGAGAGCCAATAATTATTAGAGTTGAAAATAGAAGTAGCAGTTTCTTGGATTAAATTTAATTAGAGAAAATATATACTATTATTAACTGCAGTTCCATTTATTTTATGACATTTATTTCTGTTGTCATACGTCACCTTTCATTTTAAATGAGTAACATAAAATAAATGGAACTGCAGTTAATAATAGTATATATTTTTTCTAATTAAATTTAATCCAATAAACTGTTACTTCTACTTTCAACTCTAATAATTATTGGCTCTCTCATTTTCAAAACAAAGTGATGTATTTGTATAAATAAACAACATTTAGTTATTAAAATATTCTCTGATGATGAGCTTGGAAAGCTTTTCAAGCATTCTGGTACTAAGAAGTTTTAAATAAAATGTATTTTTTTAACGTGTAACATCTTTTTCATTATTTTAGTCGCCTTTTAAGTAAGACAATGAACTTTTTAAAGTTCACATTATCTATTTTATGTTTGAATCAAGATGGAAAATTGAATTTCCCCGTATAAGGAGATGAATGTTTTTGTTATAAAATTCCCTGTTAGAATTTTACTTAAAGCTATATTTTTCTCGCTTTTTAGGTTAAAAATATAAAATGTCATAAAATTTATTAGAACACATTAGATGTAAAATTGTTCTTACGAATATCTTTATGAAATTGCTGTTTCACAACTATTTATTTACATCTTAAATACATTAAAATAAAATCTTTAAAATGTGTACATTTTTTTTTTTTTGATGAAATAATAATAAAGCTTAAAAATTCCAGCTTTTGTTAATAACAATTTTGTTACTTTAGTTATTAATTATGATTATTGAAATTGTTTAGATTATCAAATACAGAATATTTAAACAAACTATATTGCCCCCCCCCCCTTTTTTTAATAGTATTATTAGTTATTCTTTTCATTTAAAAACAAAATTTCTTTCAGATTCTTAATAAGTGAAAATAAATCCCTGCATTTCCTGAAAATGTGCTATGGATCTCTTGGGGTTTGTGGTCTACAATTTAACAATTTAAGAACCACTGTGTTAAAGGGTTAATTTATTTGGGAAAAGTATTAGTAATATAGAATAACAAGATAAAATTATAAAAAAAGAAAATGAACTACAAGTTATCGTAATATTTCAATAGCTAAAGAAAACCATGAAGAACTCAGATGATAAAGGGGGTATGTGACAAAAAAAAAAAAAAAAAAAAAGAGTTTATCATATGATTGAAGGTAATAAATGGTTCTCTACCATCTGTTTAAATTACTATTTGAAAAAAAAAAAAAAAACCCATAATACTCAGAGATTTGAATTGATAAAGGAGGCATTTGGCAATAAAAAAAATTGTAATTTTAGTTGATAAAAGTGGTTCAAAATATGTTCTCTAAATGATTATTTGTCGCTTACCACATTTATCATCTAAGCTCTCTTCATAGTCAGTTAAATTATTTTCTATTTCAAAGTAATCTTTTCCCATACTGTTGAACTGTAAAAGCATCTGAAGTAATTATTATTGTTGAAATATTTTAATTATTTAAAAGTAAGATTTTCAACCAAATAAAGTGTAATTTTTGCAATATGTATAATTGATTTGTTAAAACACTAAGGAAATAAATGATAAAATTATTATTCTCCTTCCGTCTTCCATAGGAAGAAGGGAGTTTCAGAGAGCTCTGGTTGTAAAAGGAGAATAACTATCAAATGTATCCAAAATCTTGAGTTAAAAAGGGAAATTAGTGTTTTGTTTTGATACATTTATTAACAATATTTAAGTGTATTAAAAAAAAAAATAGTTTGGTTTTACAAGCATATTTATTTAAGTTATTTAATGTGAATGCACCAGTGAGAAACAAAAATAAATGCATTGATGTGTTAATTTTGAATAGTATACCAAACAAAATTTTACATATCTGTGCATATCAACCAAAATTAATATATCTGTTCAGTAATTTTCATTTTATACAATTTCTCATACACTGGTCACTTATTGGTACGTTTACCATATATTGAATTTTAATTTATTCATTTGTATTCTTTTAAATTGTACATAATACACAGTAAATGGGAATTAAATTTACAACTTTGACACTCAATAAGTCCAATTCCTTTCAAGCACACTCCAGCATATCTATGTGAATGTTTACAATTTCAAATGTAACTCTCGTCTTCAAATCATCAATATTAACAACCAGAATGTGGTATACGTAATTTGTAATGTATTTTTCTACAGGAACAAAATCACACACGTTATCTGGTGATCTATCTGGTTGAGGTATAGGATCACTTTGGCCAATTCATTTGTCTGGGATGTTGCTTACAAATATACAAATTCTTAATGACTCAAGAATTACTATGCTTACAAATAAAATTTTATGTTACTATTGCATGTACAAGTAATATAAATTACCTCACTTCTTTCAGATTTTATCAACTGTCAAAGTTGTAAAGGTATTTCTCATTCACTCTATTTATTCACCAAAGCTTGAAAAAAAAAAAAAAAAATTAATTATGCATTCAGAATCATTGTTTTGTAATAATCATAAGTAGAATCATTTGTTAGGGATTATCATGTATTACGGGACATGAAGGAAATTTCTGTAGATCTGAAAAGTTCTATTTTTTTAAATATATAATTTAATGCATTTCATTTTTAATCCCATTATTTTTTGTTCTCTATTAAAAGTACTTAATTTTGTGTCAGTAGTCATTAGAGGCTTATTATTTGTCCTTGAAAATGAAGCAAATTATGATTAGCTAGACAAAATCCTCCACCTAAATAAAATGACATCACAAAAATTATTAAAAAAAAAAATCCCTGCAAAATTTTTTGAAAATGAAAAAGAGAAATTAAAAAAAAAAATTATTGATTTAAATTAGTATATTTAAAAAATTCCCTATATTTGTAATCTGTAAGATTTCTATTGATATCAGAAGATTGAAGTACCAAGTAATAATAATAATAACATATGTAAAGAGCTAGAATTTTAGAAAATCATTTTCTTAAATTACTTACAGTTGGTGAGGTATTTATGCAAGATATTTGCACTTGATATGTCGTAACTGTATTTGAATCATTTAACATATATTGTGGTAAATAGAAGATTCTATATTTAAAAGATTTTTTGTGTTATTCACAACTGTCAGCATATCTAATACATTCACTTTTTAAAATTTTTAAAGGAAAAACGTGTTTTATATATAATGTACATTTTTGCTGGAGATTTACATAAAAAATGTAGGTGCCATAATAAAAGTTTTTTTTTTTTTTTCCACTGTATGGGCAGGGGTGCCGTTTCCGAAGTTGCTTTGTGGAGGCCAAACATTTTAGTAGAACTTTTTATGCAAATATGAGAGGCAATTAATACAGTTTTATTCAGGGCTGGCCTTAGGAGGGATGGGACCCGATTGAGAATGATTTCGGACGGTCCCAGGTCCAGGATGCATATAGGTGCTTAATTTTCAGAACCATTATATTTTAATAGCAATCCTTATCCTATTTAACTGAATAATTCTGCAAATATTACTATTGGGAAATCGTGATCCTCAAAATTAGGTACTTCTATGCATCCTGAGGTCAGCCAATATACACCAATGTTCATCCGAATGAATTATAGAATATGTCTCTGTGGTAGAAGGAACTTAAAAATTGCGATCTAGTTGATAGACCAAATGGATATAAGCTGCATCTTAATATAAAATTGCATGCATATAAACCTACAAATAGCTCGAAATTTTTTTATATAACCTGAAAAGTTACACACTTTTAATACCACTTGTTCTACTGGCTGAAGTGATTCATTAAAAATATTAATTTATTTTTGTTTGGGAAAAAAATTTAGAATTTAAGTCCTCTTGGAAATAAATTATCTTTCAAGGACTTCTAAAAATCATTTAACATTTGAAGAATATAAATGAAAAATGAGCCATTATTATTGCCTTTCATCATGAGAAAGTTTCTTCCCTTGCTTTTTCTCTGACAGTCCTTTCAGAATTTCATCACAGTTTAAACTTCTGCTTATTGGAGATTCAATGGACATAGTTGCTAAATTCTTCAAACGTTCTTGCTGAATGGGTGACCTCAAATATGTTTTGATCTTGCAAGGGAAGGTTCCGAAGTTGGGATCGCCAAATGCGATGAACATTTGTGTATCGATATAGTATAGTTAGTATATAAATATATGACAGTCATAAAGCGCAACCCCCAGGGTGTCTTGAGAAAATAAGTCGCAAAGCTTACACTACAGTTTATAATCAGATAAATTTCCTTCTTTGGCAAGCGGCTCATTAGCATGGTCGGCAGCATGCTGGATTTGAGATTTTTCTATGTGATTTCAAATCCTGCTTGGACTTATTTTTTGGAACGAAAATTTTCATCTATCATTTTCGAACTGCAGTTGAAAAAGTATATATTTTTCATAAATTTAAATTATTATACAAACTAAATGTATGTTTTGTATCATATAAGTGCTTTTTTAACTATGAAATTTGGCATGTTTAAATATATAATGAAAAGTTAAAAGAAATATTTATATGTCTATAGACCAGAATTTTTTTGCTGTTATTTATTCATTGAAATAACTGTAATTGTAATCTACTGTTTTTCATAGAGAAATAAATTAAAACACATGATATAAATGCGTGAATAATTATTTTAATTTTGTTTCATTATCAAAGTATTTCAAATATTTGATGATTTTTTTAATACACTTTTTAAATTCTTAATGACTTTCTTTATTTTGGATTTTTGGTTTTGTAATCATTGCCTATGTAATAACTAGTTTCAGCAATTCAATATCTTTTTAGAACTTATTTTTAAGCATATAGACAGTTATTCTAACTATAATCATAAGTATCCAAGATTTAAAAAATTCAAAAGTTAAAAAGCCAGTTGTTAAAAAAAAATACTATTTTTCACAATGAAATAAATGTATCTTATTTATAACAGTAAATAAATTTTAAAATTACCTTAATTTTATGGTCTATAAAAGTTTCAATTGACTTTTTTTAGTTTATTATTATTTATTTTATCTGTACTTTTCATTAAATATATAAGCATGCAAAGATTCACAGTTAAAATTGTATTTATAGAAATAAAACTGCATTATATAAAAATATTAAACAAGAAAAAAGATTGAATTAAAAAAAAAAAAAATCTACGTAGACATTTATTCTAATTAAAAATCAAGAATCCTAGACTTTAATAAACCATGAAATATTTGAATGACGAAACAAAATGAAAATAATATATTTGTTCACGTATTTTAATTTAATTATCTGTTAAAAATAGTAGATATTTATTGAAATAACTAAATAATAATAATAAAAAAAAAATCTGGTCTATAGACATATAAATGTGCCTATTTTTTTTGTTTTAACTTTTCATTATATATTTAAAACATGCAAAATTTCGTAATTAAAAAAGCACTTATATGCTACAAAACATACATTTAATTCATATTTTTTGCAAATTTCAATTATTATACATGTTTTTTCAATTGCGGTTTGAAAATGATTGATGAAAATTAAATGATGATCCTATTAAAATATCTGCTTTAGTATTATTTTTTAGTATTTCTAAAGCTTCCCCGGTGTATGGGGATGAGGGAAATAGAAGGGGGGGGGGGGATTCTTATTTTTTCTTTTTTGGATAAATAAACTGCAGATGATTTGGAAAAGTCCGAAATTCAAAATCTCTGAGGTCCGAAGGATTCAGAATTTTGGACGTTGTAACTGTATTAACATTTTGAAAAACTAGAAATAAAAAAGAGGAAGACCATTATCATACTTTCACTAATGCAAGTGAAAAATACTTTTTATGCACTATTATGTTTCAAAATCATTGATCATCATTATTAAATAATATCAAATAAATAAAATAATTCACAGAAAGAAAATTTCAACACAGAACAGCATATAAAATATTATTAAAACAAGGGAAGTGGAGGTTGTTGCCAGGTGGTGTAATGCACGAGCAGTTGAATTCTTGCAGTTGGCACATTGAACGAATGGTACGCCCGTGCTCAACACTATATTTGCTAACAGTATATACTTTATTTCATAACAATATATAATACAACATGACATACTTTAAGTTAACATGGCATTTGTTAAATTTTATCATTCTATTAAATAAACTAGAGTTTTTTAAAAATTATAATAAAGAATTTCAAACAAATTTGTTAATTCTAATGCAATTAAATTGCCAATAGGAAAACTCAATTTACTTTAGATACAGCATTGGCGTATATTAAATTTGCAATTTATGTAAGTTCTTAAAAATTGAAATTAATTGTATAAGTTGCAATTTTCCAACTGGTTGAAAACCAGGCACCTTTTGGCTGAAGCTGCCAATGCTTTGCCAACTGAGTACCGCCCAAAGGGTCCCTCGTTCGAATCCTGTCTTTGACACTTTTTCACTAGGTTGGAAAATTACAATTCGTGTGATTTATTTACCAATTGGAATAATTGTGTTAAAATTAATCAAGAGGAATCAATTGTTTTTAACGTTAAAGCTTTTGAAAAAAATGAAAACATTTTCTTGCCATATATTAGTTTAAAGATGTGTTCCAAGATGGTCATATATAACTGTATGGCTTTTTCTCTATAATATGTCATTTGCATGAATTGTAGAGGTTTTTTAATTTCCAATATAACCATTTGAAATTAATGGTTAGTTTAATAAAATTGAATTCTTAAAGCTTAATACATTGAAATGAAAAATTTGTTTATTTTGTATGGTATTTGGGTAAACTATTTTTTTGTATTAATAGAATTAACTCATATTTTGTAAAACTTACATTTAAATATTTAATTTTATTTTTTCTCAATATTTCTTATATCCTTTAGCATTTTTTTTTTTTTTTTTTTCTTTTTTTGTACTTAATGACAAAAAAATCACTTTATAGTTTTGAATGTATAATTCAATTATTATTATTAAATAAAGTGAATTACTAAATTAAAGATTAACAGTTTGTAGAATGTTTTTTTTTTATTTATTTTTATTTTTTTATTGTTAGTGAATGGTCCTCTCCCTCTCCCATTTTATGTTTAGTAATTAGTGTTATTTTTAAAGTTTTCAAAATGTTTTAGAAAGGCATCTTAAAGTAAAAATGTTATGTTATGAAAAACTATTATTACAAAGCTAAAGAAGTGTCATGTCATTTTTTTAAATATTTAAATGGAGTGATTGTTTTGTATAATACTGAAAGTATGTTAGATTTTTACCTGAAACTGAGACATTTGCTTCTAGATGTCTGTTTAGCCTTTATCTGAGATACACAGTATTTTCTTTTGCATATATAGAATAAATATTCTAAAGTTGTAATTACTAATGACTTTGAGGACTAAAAACTAAATATGTATATATTGTACAATGCTCAACTAAATAAAATGTTCTGTGATTTGAAATATACGAGTATAGGAGGACCAAAACAACAAGATCTTAATCAATACAAAAATGTTTTAAAGCAATCTTTACTATTAACATTTTTAACTCGAACATACTTTTTAAAAAGGAAATTTTGAACATTTCAAAATAAATATTCATCTTTTTTCTCTTTATATAATATTTATTCATTTTTATTTATACTTGAACATCTTATTTCAGTAAAAAAGTTATTAGAACTGTTGTTCTCAATTTGATTTATTTAGCATATCATATATAAAATATAAGATTCTTTCCAGTTGTTGCCTAGTAGTATTATTGGATGGCATTTATTGTTTTAAAATACAGAGCGAGTTAAAATGATTGTCCCAATTACAAATACAATAAATTCTTTGTGAATCATCAATAGAAAGAAACTATTTCAACACAGTATAGAAGGAAGCTCAAAGTTATATTTGCGTACTTTATAATTGTTCTATGTAACTTCCCTTGGTCATAAGAAGTAATTTTAAGTCAATATTTTCTGCATGATTTTGAAATGAAAGTTGTATGTTTCTTTTTCTTCAATGAGGCTACTGTTATTTTAACAGTTATTCAGATATGTAACATGTATAGTTCATGCCACAATTTTATACAGATGTTGGGCATCAGTGATTACAAACATTCTTTACAATGTCTGGCTTGAAATGTACTACTGTTTGGATTATGTTGTGTGACCAGGCAAAGACACAAAGAACATTTATAAAATTAGGCAAATAAAATTTTGGACTTTTTTCTGTACTATTTTCAAATTGCTTCTTTTTGTCAGTGAAATTACTGCCATTTGTAATCAGGACAATCAATTTGTCTCTCCTTTTATTGCTTAATGGTATTGTAAGAATGTTAACATTATGAATTTCTAAAATGTTAGAGTGAAGTTACTATCTTGTGTATATATTTTTAATATCACAATGTATTGCAATTTTCCTTAATGTTGTAGTATAATGCAATTCTGTTGTGGATATGAATTTATAAAATTGTTATTATTATTATAATATTTTACTTTTTAATAAATGCAACTGTGATGTCATGTTTACTAGAATAGAAGACTGTTTTATTAATTTATTGTAATTAATGTATATTATTGTCTGTGATTTATTTATTTAAATTATATGTTTTGTATTGATATTGTGTGAGTTGCTATTTAAAAAGGGAATGACACTTGTTACCTAATGTATGTTTTTCTATTTTTGTTATTAAATATACTAGAGTCAATGTTTTGTTTATCCACGTGAAGTCTTATTATTCTATATATGTTACTATAGTTTTGCAAAATAGTTATTGAGTCTAGTATTTTCCCCTGTGATTTTTAAAAAAATTTTGATAGTGATAAATCAGTAGGGAAGATCTTATTTAAAGACACTCTGTATATAATTTTATATAAAGATTTATAGTTTATGCTTGTGTTGCCCTGTGTCCAAGACTTATATGTGCCTAAGATATTTCTAAACATGAAATAAAGCCATGCAGGGGAAAAGTTAACTATAAAAATCTTTTAAGATATTTATCTTATTAAAAGAACATAACTACGTCCTAAATTAAAGTATATCATCATCATCTCAAAATCATAGGATCATTAAAAAGATACTCTATATAATTTTAAAGCTTTTATTTTATTGAGACTAAAATAATTTGTGATTTTGTATATTTTCAAATAATAATGGAAGTTCACACATTTGTGCAGTTACAAAATGATTCTGTCTTCTTGGGGGACAAGGGAGGGAAGACTTAAAATTTACCCCTTTTCCTTTAAAAATCTTTGTTATGACGCTAAGAGTTTGTTTTTCCCTTTGCTCAAGTAAGGTAATTTCCCTCTTCAAATTAACTTTAGAATGTTAATAAAACAAATATTTAAAATGGGAAGATTGTTTAAATAGTTAAAATAAGTTGAATAATTATTATAGTTCACTGTGCAATATTACCTTATTCTCATAAAAACATTGACCTCATGTTTGTACAGGAGGAGAAAAAAATGCAATGACATTGGAAAAAAATTTCCAGTATTGAAAATTGCTCCAAATTGTCGACTAACCCTCCCCTTTCAAGTAACTTACTTTTCGTAAATGGTGCATTACAAAATCTCATCTGTCGGATATCTTTGTTGGACACACTAAACAAGCAATATTGTTTAATCATTACAAAAGCTTGATTTAATATTTATTCACATTTAAAGTATAGTGTTTATATTAAAATAAGAATTTATTGTACACTTTCGTTAATATCTTAAATTCAATAATTATTTTTATGCAATCTTGCAATAAAAAATTATAGAATCAAATTTTTAAAGATGTATACCTTTTTTAGGACAATTTTATTCTTAAAAACTACATTTGTGCTTTATGGAGTATTTTTCTTACACTTAACTTTTTTAAAAAAAGTTTAATTATTTTTCTGTTTTATCATTTAACTTTTAATTCTGACCTTTCTTTTACATGTTTTGATGAAAAAGTTCCAATTCCACACAGGTCTATTTTCACCTCATGTACTTTGTATAATACAATTTATAGAAGATTATTTTCAGTAGAAGCAAGAAAAAAAATTAAGTATTTAGATTTGTATGGCAAGTTTATATTGTAAGAAAATGATAGATAATTTTTAAAATGACTTTTCATTTGCACCATCATTATCGGCAGAATGAAATTTAGGGAGAGAGAGGGAAAAGATTTTGAAACAGATGTCTCTATGGTCTGTAGCCTTGGATGTTTTTTTTTTTTTTTTTTTTTTTTTTTTTAATGGGTAACATAATATGAAATAAGCTAACCTAAGAATTTTTTTGTCAAAACAGTTTTTAAGAGTTGTAAAAAGCAATAAAAAAATATTAAAAATTTTAAAATAGGTTTTTACCAGCATTTTTCAAAAAAGAAAATAGTCTTTACCAACGTCATGTCATCTGCTGGTTTATAGAAATAAACACCAGTAGGAGTGAAGAATATTTCTATTTTCCTTTCCTGATGACCAAACATCTTTTTCTGTTGGTATATACATGCAGAGGCATGTGCCACTCATGGACAATGTCCTTTGAAACAGTAATTTATCTTTTTGTAAAAGGAGGTTTTTTCTCTGAAAACTCCATTTAGGATAAATTTGAAAATATGAAGATTAAAAAAAACAAAAACAAAAAACGAATGAAATATCAATTTTCAGGAGGGTTGAGCTCTCCAGATGAAAAATTTTCGCTTCCTCTTAAGCCATTTTAAAACACTTGAAGATAAATTTTATTACCATTTTTTTTTTTTTTTTTAATCAGAGAAAAAGAAAATTTAGATAATATTTCAAATCCAGGGAGTAGTAATGACCATCCCATGACAGCACCTATGCATTAGGTATTTGAGAATGTTAAAAAATATTTAATTTCTCAGTGATATATATCTTACAGTGCAAGCAGGGTTTCAAGAAAATATTTGAGAAAATTATTAAACTCGCTAAATTATACTATTTTTTCTTAAAGAGATGTGCATAAATGTTCTCCATTGTTTTTGCTTGTAAGCAAGTCCATATTATCCATAATTCTAAATTTCAATTTGAAACTCTTAGAATTAATGTCTGTAGCATTTATATATATTGTATAGTAATGTTGTAGTCTTTAATTAAAAAAAAAAAAAAAATAGATATTCATAAAAAATATAAAGAAATATTTGCGCAATGACTTTATTTGAAATACATTATGAAAGATTTTTGAAGCATGAAAAAACTTAAATGTGTAAAATATCTTTTACGAAATTTTAGTTTTTCTTCTAAGAGGCTTTATTTAATGAAAAGTTTAAAAATTGATCTTTGAAGTACAGTCAGCCATCCCAAAAAAGAGAACAAACATTCCATACGTTTTAATTGCCAAATTGTTGGGAGAGATAAAAAAAAAAAAAAAAAAAAAAAACAGGAATTCTGCTTTTTCAGAATTTAGTGTCATCCCCAACATTTCCATTACTTCATTTTCTTCTGATGGACTGGTGGTTTCTATTATTATGAAACAGCCATTATAAATGAAGCATTTAGGTGAAGATGAAAAAACAGACATAAAAAGTTAGAACTCTGATTTTCTGGTCAGAATGGGAAGGAAAAAAAAAAATGACCATAATTTTTTGGGGGCATTTTTTTTTCCCATTCTGACCAGAAAATCAGAGTTCTAACTTTTTACGACTGCTCTTTCATCTTCACCTAATGCTTCATTTATAATAGCTGTTTCATAAATAATAAAAACCACCAGTCCATCAGAAGAAAATAACTCAGATAAGTGGGACTTGGATAATCGGGGCTCTATTGTAGTGCAAAACATTTTTCAATTTTAAGACTTAAAGCTCACGCTTTTATTTTATGTAAAATGACGTCATTTGCATTAATATAGATACTTAAAAATAAATATAGTTTATAATAGCTCCATGTTTTATCATAAATCATTCATTTATATATTTTTCTCAAAATAGCATGTATTTTCATTACTTTTTTTCAGTTTTTATGGGGAAATAGCAACAAGAAGATATAATTACTATTTTTTTCTTTACTTTCTACAGAAATTGAGTACTTGAGTTGCTAAAATGAAACAAATGTCGCTAAAAACTACAAAAAAATTAATATTTCAAAAATAGTGATGCCGTTTTCAAACAAATTGCATTAAAAAGTACTTTTTTCCCCCCAATACGATGGTATAAATATTGAAAATGTGCTATGCTTAAAAGTTTAAAATGCTGTAGAGTATTTAATCGCACAATGAAACATCGGCTTTTGTTTTATGGCTAGCTTATGGAAGGTAACATTATTTGTTGGAGATGACACAAAAGCTGGGAGAAAGAAATAGCATGCCGGCGGCTAAAAAACAAGGGTGCCATCTATGAAATTGAAACAAACTTTGAAATTTTCAATATGAACATTTACTTTTTACATTTAGATTCTTCGTCAATTTTATTTTGGGATATCAAATGGAAAGTCAGTCACTGAAGAAGTTTAGAAATTATGTAGATGTAAAGTTTTAAACTGCTAATCTTTAATTCTTTTTTAATAGTTGCAAAACCAACTATAATATGGTTAGTTTTTAAAAGCATAACAAACTATTTGCAGATTGAACTGAGATCTGGTTCTGAAATTGTACATTTGAAGCTCCTACAGTTTAATCTCTGATTTTTTATAGGTCACATTTAAAAAAAAAAATATTAAATATATAATTTAAATTATTTTTTTAATTATTTTTATAATATGTAGTCTATAGACATTAATAAAAATTATTTCTAGACCCTTTAACTATGCAAATCCAGAATTTCAGCACCTTCTGCTAAATCGTTTGAGTTATGCTTAAAAAACTATTCCATCGTCATTTGTTTTGCAACTATTAAAGATTAATTTAACATTGGAAGTTCAAAACTTTACATCTGTGTAATTCCTAAACTTCTTCACTGACTGTCTTTCCATTTGGTATTTCAATGTAAAATTGAAGAATTCAAATATGATGTCAGAATCAGGTGTTAGCATTGAAATTTTTGAAGTTTGTTGCAATTTCAATATGAAGATGGCTCCCTAAAATTATATTTTTAATATCAGTATTGAAAGAAGTCAATTCTCAAATGAATATATATATATTTTTTTCTTTTTTGTGGTAGAAGGTACAACTGTGCATAATAATCATGTTCAGTTGTAAATAGTCTTTGTAGGCAGAGGATTTGAAAATACGATGCCAAAATTTTATAATTACATTCATGAATAGAATTAGGGCACAATTATTGTGACAGAATCATTTTGTAGGACATCAATTGAGAGTTTAGCAAAATTTCTTTGGAATAAAAGCAGATATAGATTTTGTATTAGCCATAAATGAATTTTTAAAAATGTGTAACTATTTATAATTGTTTTTGTAAAAAAGTATAATTTATGAAAGAATGATTTTTTTTTTCTTTAATTTAACTATGTTTAAATCTTCATTGCCAGTGGCTTCCATTTCTTAGCAATCAAACTTAAAATGAACTCTGCTTATTTTTTTACATGTTATTTCTAAAATCGATTCTTGTAATGACATGCTTTTTGAAAAATTTACTTTTTCATTATTAATCTAATTTATAAACCTAAAGTTACAGGTGAATCTAATGCAATTTTAATGTTCTTCACCATGTTCTTTTTATAAAGTGAAAAAAAATGAAATAAAATAAGTTATAGACAATATAAATGTAGTTTTTACGGTAGAATCATCCAATCCTCAAAAATATAATTAAAATAAATTTTTATCTGAAACTTTTTTTCAAGATTTGCTCTAGCCATTTCTTAAATGTTATAAAGCAGTCATAATATGGTTGCCTTATGTGGTAATATAATAATGCCTTAAATATTAGAGAAAAGGAATATCATTCTTTACAATTAAGTGCTTTTCTCTGTCATCACATTTCATTATGCACCTTAAAACACGAGTCTTACAATTTTCTTTTTTTTTTTTTTTTTTAACCTGAATTATATAAATTTGATTTTAAATTACTTTGTTAAATGTAAGCAGTGTCTGTATTTTTATTGTGTTGTTCAAATAAAAGCACTTTTCAAATGAAGTGTTTCATTGTTCTTTGTGTATGAAAAAGTTATCAAAGAATAAAACAAATGATTTTATAAATTTCATTTTACCAGAACATTCCTACAAGTATATTATTATAGTTTTTGCATATGCCATGCCTTATATAACACATACACTGCAAGTTTCAATTCCTCATTTGCCTTGAGAGTAGGGGGAAATGTTTAATTTTATTCTATTAAATTTTGCAATTTCACGATCTATTGCTTCATGTTTTTGAAAATTAATAGCTTTCTAAGCTTCAGGATTTTAATACCACTTTTTTCAAAAAGAAATTTGTATTCGAATCCCACGAGACATAGGAACCCTATCCAAAGAGTATAGAAGAGGATTGGATTCTTTGCCCTATCTATATTCAGGGTGTTGTTGAATTCGACCGACAAATTGAGAAGGGTGATAGTAGGTGTCAAGAGGACGAAAAATTTCCGTAGAACATGGGATCGCAAACCACCCATTTAATCAAAAATGAAGATTGTTCTACCCGGAGCCGGAATGCTCCTAAGCTGTGTTTTTCCCTGGAGCTAGAGCCGCAGCTGGAGCTCTAAATTTCCCCCTGCTCCAGAGCACCTTTAGTTTTTTAAATATTCTTTTAAATCTTTTTTTTTTCAGTCTTTTAAATTTCCAGATTTAAAATATTTTAATTATCATTTTTTATGTTTTCTTTTTAAAATTAGAGATGGAAAACTTCTCACAAAAACATGGTAACTCTACTTCACTTCTACTTGAGCTAAAAAGCAACACTATTTGAAAACAAATATGACATGACAGCCTGTTGTTTATATATGTAGTTGTACAATTTTGGTTTTTTGAAAAGTGTAGAAGAAATTTAAGATTTGAGTTTAAAATTCCTCCAAAACTTTCTTTTTTAAAAGTAAAAGATGTCAGATTTTCTGAACAAGCATTTCAAGTTTGATGAGAAGAAAAATGTATTTTGTCAGATCTTTAATGAAGGTAAAGGAAGAATTTGTGAGATAAAAAATAACTGTAAATTAAAATCTGCAACCCAAAAGCGTGAAGTCTGAGCCAAGTTGGAGCGGTTGCCGGAGCTATAGTATTTTATCTAGGAGTGGTGCTAGAGCATCAAAAATTTTTCGGCTCCAGGTCGCTGGTTCTACCCTAATCTGACTTTGATTGACGGTAATAACTTTCAGAAAACAAGTATATTATAATGAAATTTAATAGACATGCTCTCTTTTGTTGTAAATATAACACACACACAAAAGTGGTATCAGTTTCCATTATACGCGCCAGCAGTATGCACTTGGCACTCCACATTTTGGACTGACTATCAGTTCATATCTGTTTTCCCAGAACTTTTTTTGCGTAATCACATTTCATACAAAACAAGGTACATATCGCTACATTTTTATTCCAATATTTATCGCAAATTTATTACTGTCAAGCCGACTTAAGTTAGGGTAACAATTTATCCTTTTGATGGCTTCTATCACTCCTCTCTATTTGTAGGTCGAATTCGACAACACCCTGTATATAAAACGCTAAGGTACATGGCGGCGAAAAAGCGGTTATTTATCTTTTGCCGATGGCAATGTGTGGTTTGTTTAGAACAGTGGTTCCCAACCTTTTTAGTTGTGCGGACCACCAATTTTGTAAAAATAACTTTGAGGACCACTAACTACTTAATATACAAGTTAAAAATATGACAGACACCTATATAATATAGTATATACACATGACGAATACATATACATATATATACCGGGTGTCCCAAAAATGACTGATGGATTTTAAAATTCAATAACTTGCAAACGGTAAGAGATATTTAAAAATTTATTGCAGGAGTGTTATGTAAGGTGTCGGGAGTTTTTATGCTGCGATTCTCAGTTTTAGTTACAAATAGCATCGACAGATGGCGCTGCAAGCAATAATCGCTAAAGCTAAGCTTGATTTTTCAGCCTCTCTTCTTCCATGCGAAAAAAGGAGATGAAAATGTATTGAATGGATCCGGAAGTACCAAAAATAGGATCTGGACTAAGCGCATATTGCTATCAGTGCCATCTATTGTTTGAAATTCGAACTAAAATCAAAAATCACAGTACAAAAACTCCCGACATACATAACCCCCCTGTAAGAATTTTTTAAACATACGTCACCGTTTGGAAGTTATTGAATTTTAAAATCCATCAGTCATTTTTGGGACACCCAGTATATATATTATGTCAGTAACTAGTAAAAGATGCTGTACATGAAGAAAAAAATATTTTTTATAAAGAAAATAACTATTTATTGTATTCACTTAGCTATCGCAATTATATAAAAATAAAAAAAAAACTGATTAAAAAGAAAACCCTGAATGGGATTTTTGACAGTGTTTGTCCTTGACGATAATGTTAGTATCTGGATTGAAACTGGATAGTTTGTCTCAAATCTCTCTCGGCATTCATTTTATTTCTATATTTATTTTTCAAAAAAAAAAAAAAAAACTAAAGTTGAAAAGGCTCGTTCACATAGATAGGTTGTAGAAAAAACCATCAAGTGTCTCAGTGCAATTTTGGCAATAGCTGGATAGTCTTGCCGAACTTGTATCCAAAATGAGACCAGTGGTGTTGTCTTAAAAATCGATTTTAAAGTCTGGTCACATGGTAGTTCAATTAACGAGTCTTCTTCATTTGAAAATAATTTAAAATTTTTTTAAGTAATTTTCTGCAAAGGGGTTTCTGATCCATTGTATTTCATCTTCAATTTTAGGGAAGAATGTCCTAAAAAATATGAAAAGGCTTAATTACTGCTTCAGTTAGTGTTGGTAGATTTCTCATTCATATGAATGGAATGATTAATAAAAGTTTAAGACAAGTAACTAAAATTTATTAATTTTAAAAAGGTACTATTTGAAAAATTTACTAATTAAAAAACAAAGTTACTGTTTTAG
The DNA here is from genome assembly GCA_963932465.1 of Maratus speciosus. NCBI lineage: Eukaryota > Metazoa > Arthropoda > Arachnida > Araneae > Salticidae > Maratus > Maratus speciosus. The sequence continues at coordinate 81,419,982 of OZ010788.1, forward strand.
GAAAATAAATGTTTTTAATTACGCTTATTAAAAAATAGAATAAAATTAAGACAAATAAATAACTTTAAATTACCTGAGGGTAGGGGCCAAAGATTCGAGGTGTTCTTTTATAGTTGTAGCTGTTGTTTTATCAATTTTGACTTCGTTGGTTTCAAGAAAATCATGGACTACTGGAAATGCGTCGAAGGAATCTTGTTCCACTTTTTGAGCCCATCGTTGAAGTTTATTTATCATTGCTTGTATTTTGTCTTGCACAAAAACTTATGAGCGTCCTTGCCCTGCAGAGTTAAGTTAAGACCATTGAAAGAACCAAAAATATCCGCCAAATATGCCAACCGTTTCAGCCAGTTTTCATTGGTCACACAGTCTAAGTAGGAATTTGCAAGTTTTCCATCATAATTTCCCTCCATCAAGAAAACCGTGAGTTCATCACGGAGTTCGAACAATCTTAACACTTTGCCTCTCGACAGCCACCGAACTTTGCAGTGAAGTAGAAGCTGTTTGTGTTCACTGCCCATTTCATCACACAAAACAGTCTGGAGTTTTCCTCCAAACAGTCTCTAGCATTTCGAAACAAATCACACACTGAGGCATAGGATCTTCCTCAGAACCAGAAAACACAAACCCACATTTTAAAAAATCAGGGTTATATTTACGAAAATATATTTTAGTTTTCCTTGCTATTTTTTTACAGCTTAGACTGGATTTCGCCTTCATTTCAAACTCGCTATTTGTAGAAACAGATGTAGAAGTCCCTTCATCACTTGTTAACTTCGTCTTACGACAAGACCCCGTCTGAAACCAAGCATCCATATTGTAGTGAAGTAATAGTACCTTACAGTACATATAACGATATGACACATCAACAGAAAACCGCAGCCATTGACAAAGGAGTCAATTATAAAAGCGCGGAATGCGGACGTGGTGGATAGAAGGGTGAAGAATGTCGGAGGGAGAAGAGCGCTGATCATGACTGGCGAATGTAAGCCCAGCGATCAACAGTCAGCGCTTCTGTAGTGAATCGTCCCTAAAAACCGGTATTAGATCCCAAGATTCTACGGCCCAGTACCACGGTCCTCGCGGCCCACGGGTTGGGAACCGCTGGTTTAGAAAATCAAATCTACTAAACCTAACTTTAGCCGGCATCGTTGTTGTGGTGTGAAATATTTTGTTATTCCTCGCAAAAAATGGAGCTACTTATGATTACAATATTTTAATATGATTTTTTTGTTACAATGATTTTGTTGATGTAACGGCGCGTCGTGGTGTGACCATTCATTCATCGAAGGAGGGGACACGTTGAGGTGTAAAAACAGCCAAATTTTCGCCTTTTTTTGAGGGTTGGGTTGATTGTTGATTGTTGACGGCCAATTATCTACACGAGGGATATGGGCCCTGGGGGGAAGTGCCTTCCGTGGAGGTCTTTCTAAGGGAACCTAATCCGTATTAACGCATGGAAATCCACGGTTCGAAGAAAACCACGAAAACTCCGAACGATTAGGCCGACGGGCGCGATTGGGTTCGAACCCAGCACCTCCCGTCTACCAGCTTCGAGAGCAGAACCTCTCAGCCACTGGTGGGGCCCTTTTTTTGAGGGGGGGGGGGGTGCAAAAATGAGTTTACAGCTTGAAGTTTATAACTTACACGGAAGGCAGAGGCGTGCCGCTGAAACTGAACGAAATGACTGAAAGAACAGTCCATCGAATCCATTCGAAATGAAGCTGATAGGCTCAGGGGAGCAGCAGAATGTTCCGATAAACGGCAAAATAACTTATTCAGCGAAGGCGAAACTTTGTGAATTCACAACGGAGAATAGCTGTAGAAACATGACACGTGTGCGATTTTTAGAGCAGATGTTCTGCGCGAGATCAGCTAGTTTAAATACAAATTAGCTGCCCAAGTATCTGAAGAGCAGTCAAATCCCAAATATTAATGTACCATGCAAATGGAAACCTTTTTTTTTTTTTTAAAAGTAAACAAGTGGAAATCATCTCAGAAAGCACAAAAAGTGTACAAGAACTACCAAAAATTGAAGTGGAATAATTATATCATATCTGAGAAGAAAGCCAATATTCCGAATCGAATATACAGGCAAAGTTGGTGTTGAATGATTCTAGCGATTATATTGTTTTACTGTGTAAGCATTATAAAATCAAGAGGATCCAATCCGGGCTTTCTGGGTTATAGAACCTAGGTAAAAGCAATTTTTAATTGAAAACCCAGTAGATTTTTTTTTTTTTTTTTTTTTTTTTTTTTTTTTTTTTTAAAGATGGTCCGCTAACAATACCAACAAGCATTTTTATATGAAAAATATATTATACAGGGTGTACATAAATGAACATCCCAACTTTACAGGGCTATTTAAAAAAAAAAAAAAAAATACAATCTTGTTTACTGGAAATCAAAGATAACTGTGTTGAATTTAAACTTTCAACTGCTAAGTGTTCAATGTGAGCCTCTCCAGAAACACTAACTATATCAAGGCGATACGATAACTCATCCCACACTTTTTTCAGCATGTCCGGTGTGACTGTGAATGGTTGCAGATACGAGTGTCCTAAGCAAAGAATGTAAAGAAGTAGACGGAATATGGAGTAGATATTCTTTCTTCTAAGTTCGTCAACGTCAGTTGGTAGTGGCATTGCCACCTAGAATACACCTACTCTAGGTGGCAATGGCAGTGGCGTAGCTACATATTCAGCGCCCTCGAGCAAGCAAAGTTTGTGCGCCCTCTTGTCTCTCAAAAAAGTTCTGAGTAATTTTGTTGGAAGTTACACACACACACACATATATATATATATATATATAGTGTGTGTGTGTGTAACTAGCTGACCCGCCCGGCGTTGCCCGGGCCCGTTATAATAACGTAAACAAAAATCAAGTTTGTATGATTTTATATATTCATAAGTAATTCAAATGAACATGGTTTTAGGGGTGGCCCACTGCCTTCGGTAGCGTCTAGTGTGTTCCCGACAAACCTCTTTCAGAACGAAACTGTGGCCTGGGTCCCCGCTACCAAAGACAGTGTATGCCAGGAGTATTCCGTACGCGACGGAGACAATCGAAAATTGAATGAGTAATCCCTGTAGTAATCGAGCCTATAGAACCCGAGATAAGAATGCGAATCCTGGCGGTGGAACTATAATCTTTAAAACAATCGTAAGCAAAGTTGAATGGACCAATTTCCGTTGAATTAGAGCCCATAACAGCCGAGAAAAGAATGCGCCGTTAATGTTCGAAAATGGTGGTAACAGAAGTCTAAGATAAACTTTCACAATGCAGAAAGTAGCTGAATAGTAAGCTAAGCTTAATTATCCATTTACCGTTGAAATCGGACATACTGAACCCGAGAAAAGAATGCACCATTAATGTTCGAAAATGTTAGTAAATGAAGTCTAAGACAAATTTTCATAATACGGAGCTGAATCGTAATCTAGGTTGAATTAACCAATTCCCGTTGAAATCGGCTCCTAGAATTCGAGGAAAGAATGCACCACGAAGCAGTGGAAGGTGCTTGTTGCCCCACCCCTGTAAATTTAACGAATTACCTTTAACATTAACGTGATATTTAATTTACGCAGGAAATCCCATCCCTCTAAAGTGAACAACTTACCTTTAACAGTAGCGCGAATTTTAATTCACGGCTGTAGTGAGTAAACGTAAGTTGACGCCGCAAAAGAAGATTAATATTCGAAAAAAGTGGTAGCTGGAGTAAAAGAAATTTTTTAGTGGTTTCCAAAGTAGCCAGAGTACCCTAAGAAGGCGATTAATATTCAAAATTGGTGGTAGCTGAAGTGTGAGTATTTTTTTTGTTATTCATGTAGTAGCTGGGGCACCTAAGAAATAGTTAGGGAAAAAATCCTAGTGAATCGGACCATTTTTATAGGGAACCAAAAGGAGCTTATTGATAATTGAGAGCAAGGCCTAAGATGAAAACACGATAAAAGGTCCTAGTACTTAGCGCTTTAGATTTTCAATTAGTCGAAATTAAGTATAGGGTATAAGTACTAATCATTAGAAAAAAATTTCAAAGAAATGCTTTGAAAAATAGCTCTAGAATCCCAATAAAAATAAGAAGGTGTTGGCTCGGGGAGAGAAGGCCATGACTCAATTTAAGTTATGCAATGAGAATGTAACAGAATTAGTGGGTGAAAAATGCATGGCACACAAAAAGTTAGCCTAGGGGGCTAGTGTCTGAACTGAAATGTAGAAACGAAAAAAAAAAAGCCAAATGGAAAAAGAGCCCCCAAAACGAAGGACGGATTAAAAGGGGCGATTTATTAACAATTTAGGGCACAAAAACTTAAAGTGGCCTTGTACCAAGCCCAGGGGTCCAGGGTCTCAACTGGAATGTAGCTGGGCAAGGACCCCCAAGAAGGCGATTAATCTTAAAATTTGGTGGTAGCTGAAGTCTGCTGAAGTCTGAAAATTTTTTATGTTGTTCGCGTAGTAGCTGGATTTCCTATCATGTTGTTACAAAAGAAAAAGTTAGTGAATCAGACCCTTTTTAAGGGAGATAATAGGAGGTCCAAAAGGGGCCAACTGTTAGTTGAGAGCAGGGCCCTAAGATGGAAACATGTTAAAAAGGTTCTAGTACTTAGCGCTTTAGATCTCAATAAGTCGAAATTAAGCATAGGGTATTTATTATTCATTCGAATAAAATCTTAAAGAAGCGCGAAAAAAATGGGGGAAATTCTTAAAAAAGGGCACTAAGTGCCCAATAAAAATATGAGGGTGCTGGCCCAGGGAGAGGAGTCAAAGTCTCAATTTTAAAGTTATGCATTGATTGGTTGACAATATTAGGGTGTGGAAAATGCATGGCGCAGAAAAATTTCAAGGGGTCCAGTGTCTTAACTGGAATGTAGAAACGGAGAATAATTAAATGGGAAAGAGGCCCCCAAAACGAAGATGATCGGATAAAAAGGGGCAAGTTCTGAGCAATTCAGGGCATACAAACTGAAAGGTGCTAAGGGCGCCGGTCATAAATTAAAAATCTGAGCTCCAGGTGTATCAGGACCTGTCTTTGGACTACCCTCATCCAAATTTTCAGACTTCTACGTGTAATATATTTCACTAGCCACCACACACAGAGCGAAACTTCCTTGTATTAGTATAGACTAGCTGACCTACCCGGTGTTGCCCGGGCCCGTGATATTATTCTTAAATGAACCTGAAATTTTTATGATTTTATTTCTTAAGGCTGTTCTTAAATCCAAAGAGGCAATTTTATGACATGCATTTTAATTAATTTTTGCTCGAGAACTGGCATATCTTGTTATTCAGAAACTTTGTAATCGAAAGATGTTTTCCGGATTTTTTGTAAACACAATAGATCTTACTGAAAACATTGTCAAAGATGGCGTTTTCAACGAAATTTCCCGACGAAAGTAGAAAAAACAGTCAACGAAGGGGGAAAAAAAAAAAGTCTTGTCATATCTTTAACACGATTTTGTCTGAAATACGAGCTCGATGACTGCGTGAAAAATCGATTTAAAAAAACAGTCCTCTTCTAACGTATATACAAAATAGCTGACCGCCGTTCTGATTATCACTTTTATAGACAATATTGAAACAGTCCTGTTTTCATATTAAAATGTAATTTTTAATAAAAAAGAATGTTTGAATTACATTTTCTTCGCCGAAAATATTCTTGATAAATACTTTTGCACATCAAGCGCAAAAATCAATATAATACACACATATACAGGGGAAATTACAATCACAGCAGTACGAATACACGAAGCCTACACATTTCAAACAAATACTTGATAAAAATGATTTTACAAAAAATTAAAATAAAATACAGTCGAACCCGGTTAAGACGCTCACGGTTAATACGCGATCCCGCTTAATACGCGTATTTTTTCCGATCCCTTGAACATCGCCCATAAGGCTAATATAAAAATATCACGTTTAATACGCGAACGGTTATTACGCGATCCCGCGTAATACGCGATAAATTTTCGGTCCGTTATGGGAAAAAAAAAATCACGCTTAAGACGCGAATTCATGAATCAAGATGCGAATTCCTTCTTTCTTCTTGAGTGTTGCCTATTTAGCGAACTTTTTTTATACAGATAAAAAACACTTTCCGAATAGTATTATTTACTTTGTTTAATAACATATTAATTAAGGTGAAAATTACTAACCGGAAATAGCGATAGATATTTGAATGAAACAAAAACCTGATAAATTAGCAAAACTGCAAATCCTTCCTTGATCCCGCCTTCTAACTTTCTTTGTCTCAAGCTTCGTGTATATTTTTACTGTATTACAGAAATATAGACGGATTCAGGTTTCTCAGATACATCATAAAAATTATTATGATTAGAGATGATCATACCTGTTGTTACTGAGGTTTTAAGTGTACGTTATATCACTACTATGTTTTATAATGAATGTTATAGTCAACAAAGCATGTAACTCGTTAAGATTAAACAAATACGATTGCGGTTGGATAATTGCAATTCTTTTGTTTTCTATGTTTCCTTTACTTTTTGCTATGGAAACAATATTTTTTACACAGAGATAAATAAGAATAGTTTTTTACTAAATTAAAAAAAGGGACAGATTATAATGGCACTCATTATTAAAAGAACTAAATATGATTTTAAAAACTGGGCTGTGATTCAAAGAGTTAATACTTTTTCTCTCTGTTAAAAAAATCAGTCTAGTCGGAAAATTATTTTTGTTGTTTTACTTTTGATTGCAGCATATTAATCAACAATAAAACCATGTTAGAATCCATATTTAATTTTCGTTATTATTCCAGTGGGTTCTATAAAAAGAAACAATACGTTAAGGGAAATACAATTAAATTTTAATCTAAATACACGTAAAAGACACAATTTTCGACCCTAAACATATAAATTAAAGATCTAAAGATCATTTAGACGATTAAATATATAAATAAGCCCAGTTCCTGAAACATTATACAAATCATGTTTAATACGCGATCCCGCTTAATACGCGACTTTTGTCCACTCCCTTGAAACGCGTCTTAACCGGGATCGACTGTACGTATATATATATTTAAAGAGGCCGCGCTGTTTGGTACCAGACAGGCTGAGAATTCTTGGGGCAGACCATATCGCTATTGGTCACAAAGAAAATTACAGAACATATACATTAGGTTTTAAAAGATTTAAATGGTCCTCTGAAGCAAAGAAACTTTCAAGAAAAAAAAATTCTTCTGCCTTGCAAAGAAATAAAAATCATTAATAAAAAATGATTCAAAAAAGTGATTAAAAAAAATTATTAATTGATTTAAGACTTTTCATATGTAATGCGTATAGCAAATTTTAAAACTATTAGCTTCACCTAAGGAAGGGAGCAGCTTTACCTTGTTTAGGGCGCACAGACCTGCAGGTCGGTTGCCCGGCGGGCCAGTCAGCCTTATTTAATCTTAAAATTATGCAATTAAATATGGTTTAATGCGAAAAAATACTGTCACCAAAAAGTGGTGTAATTTTGCATAGGCTATAATCAGGCCCTAAGGAACACTGAAAGTTAAGGGTACTTAACTTTTTCTCTCTTTTTGAAGCTTATTGATTCTGCAACATTTGCAATATTTTCAAAATCTCAAAAACAATACTCACAAAATTTAAGTTGCTGCTTCCCCTTACCCGCATCCCCCCCCCCCCTCCCGTCTAAATTTTGCCTCCGTGAGCTGATATGGGATATGTTTAAATCCAGCTCTTATTATTGTTTTGTAATCTGCATTAATGCATGTTTAGTTTCCACAAAACAAACAAAAAAAAACTTCAAAATTTTCGTTTTCTTGGATTTCGTCTGTAAAATGGTCAATAATTTTCTTCAAATTGTCAGGCTATTTTTTTCCAAATCGTAAAATAATTATCGTAAATTACTACTGTTACATCGTACATATAGGTTTCTCAGCGGTGAATTCTTTGGCACCATCATTTCCGCACAGTAATCATCATGATAAATTTCTAAAACATTTTTAATAGAAATGTACCAGAAAGATTATTTTTTGGAAATAATAGTAGCCAGTACAGTGACCGATGAGAGCCCTGTTAAATAAGTTTTGATTACTTTAAGATCCGAAAATCTTCAATGCAATATGGTGGTATGAATTAAAATTAAAACTTCTGAATAGAAGTCATTTCTTTCAACTGTGTATGAAAACATATTTTAAATCGAAATAGTTGAGATTAAACACAAGGTAAAATATCATAGGAATACGCTGATTGTAACAAGATTCATCTATAATGTCCGATTAATAAAGAAAAAAAAATAAATATTTTAAAACATCTTTATTTCGCTTTTTCTAATTTTGCGCCCTTAGGATTCGTGCGCCTGGAGCAGTCTGCTCCAACTGCTCCACGGTAGCTACGCCCCTGGGCAATGGTAGTGGTGGAACAAACACCCGATCTTAGATGAGGCTCTACACACATACACACACACAAAAAAAAGAAATTCTGAGGAAAGTGTGGGATGAGTTATCGTATCGCCTCGATATCTTTGGTGTTTCTGGAGGGGCTCACATTGAACACTTATAACTGTGTTGAATTTAAACTTAACTTATTTTTGATTTCCAATGAGGCAATGAGCAAGGTTTTACTTCCCTCCCCCCCCCCCCCCCCGCCTTTTAATAGCCCTGTAAAGTTGGGATATTCAAGATGTATTTGAAAATTATTAAAATAGATAATTTCATATTGTCCGCATGCCAGGAGGTTTATAGTCGAAGAAATCTCTTAAGATTGTTTTTTTATAGCAGCCTTTTATATTATCATTATTTAAGTGTCTTATTATTCTTATTAAGCACGTAGGTCAATTATATATTTGATTCGATATTCGATTACATTGATTGATAGATTAAAATGTTAATTTCGTTAGGGTATAGGAGAGACCGGGGGGATGGCGACACCTTAAGGGAATTTAAATTTTTTCACCTCAAAAAAATGTTTATTTTTTAATAGTAAAAATTCCAAAGCTGAATCACTATCTTTAGTATCTGTATAAATTTAACCGTAATCATAACTGTAAAGTAAGCACACACAAAAAAAAAATTCTTTCAACCTCTGTACAGTGGCGGGATTACCCAGGACACTGGGGTATTTCCGCCACTGTATCGGGGTAATGACGCCACTATTTAATGAACTAGTAAATACATAAAATGGATAGTAGGAGACACATAACCCACTGAAAATATTTAGAATGCAATAATTTAGCAAAATAATGAATAATTGCAATGTTCCTCAAACTAGATTTATTAATGTGCTAAGCTTACAATTTAACTCAAATTGGAAAAGTCGCTCTTTGCCATGGTAGCGGCATTACCCCGAGAGGACAATATAGCGGAAATCCCCCAGCAAAGCTAAAAGAACCGAACTTGTTCAACAAATTGCATCAAAATGTTGGCGAATGCATGTAGATTACGGGTAATATCTGAAGTACCTAATGTTACAATAAAAGGTACTTACCTCTACTCATTTGAAACTCCAAAATAAGAAGCAACTACATGAAAACTACATTTTTCACTAGAACAAACGAACGACGTACAGCAAAATCACTCTCACTCTAGGCACTGTTTCTATTGTTGGCCGCTATAGTGCTGGCCATTCACTATCTCAAACTGCCGTTAGTTTTTAAACTAGGCGGGGTGGCGGCATAGCCCCGTGTGGCGCCATTCCCCCAGTCTCCCCTACTAGCCGGAAACAAAAAAACATGCAAAATACTATCAGATAACATGCACATTAACTATTTCCTATTATAAGTCGTAGGAGTAAATTGGATGCAATTTTCCTCGCCAATTTAAACTGAGATATTGCGTAAAGCATTTTTTTAATAGAATTTTTTTTTTAGGTCTATCAACCAGGCATCGTAAGAAAAAAGGACTTAATAAAGTTATAAAATATTTTTAGCAGAATAGTTTTTTTTTTTTAATTCACGTTCTACACAAAAACAGGATTATAATCTTTAAAATATATTCTTTCCATATAATTTTATAAAATTTACCGTAACGCAGTTTCTTTTTAATGTGAATATGAAAATATTAAACATTAGGAGGTCGAAAATTTAAATCTTTATAATTTCTCTACTTTTTACCGAATTGTGTATGGTTATAGTAAACGCGCACTCTGGAAGAAGTTACCTTTCATACTAACATTTTACATTGCAAATTCAGTATACATGTTACTTAAAATTTTATCACTCGCAGGTTTTGTTTATCCTCCTCTCCTTAAAGTCTCAACTACAATACTTTTTGCGCTAAATTTCTGCCCAGGAAAAATAAATCCATATTATAATAAATAATGAGAATGAATCAAAATGACGAAGAATAATTTCTTTTATTCTTAACAAAAATAAAAGTACAAACACAGATTTTAAATGAACATGAGATTGACAATATAAATTGGAAACTAGTTTTGAGCATAAATTTTCAACTATATACACATAACAAAATTTGTTAACACAAGTAATAACAAGTTGGAAATTGCTCGTCAAACGTGGCAAATGAGGTGCGTTCGTACTATAACTAGTTTTATAATTATTTTTTGCACCCCATATTGTACTGAATGTATAATTTTTTGCACTTCATAAAGCGCATAGTCTGATACATCATTAAAATGCACTTTCAATAATTTTTTCCCATTCCCCGTAATGTAACGGAACACTTTTGACTGTCCCTGTAATTAAACTATACATCCGATTTTCCTAAAATTTGAAATAGCTCAACAAAATTTTGCAACAATTATATATTTAAAATTTCAGACCATTCGGAAGACTGTAATATCATAAAATGCACTTGCAATAATTTTTCCCATTGGCCGTAATGTAAAGAAAAACTTTTGACTGTCCCTGTAATTAAACTATACATCCAATTTTCCTAAAATTTGAAATGGCTCGACAAAATTTTGCAACAATCATATATTTGAAATTTCAGACCATTCGGTTGGGTAGTTTTTGCTCTGTTACATGCGGACAGACAGACGGACGGACAGACGGACAGACTGAACGACGACTATAGGTGCTACGTATTTATATAATTACGAACGCACCTAAAAAGCTACAATTTTCTACATGGGGCATATAAGCTCTAACAGTCAGTTTTGCAACAATGGAACATAAATAACCGATTACTAATTCTATAAAAACAGATAATTATTCGACGATGACTTATAAAAGGTGGTTGCACATTGGGAAATATTTCATTTTGAACAAAAAATAAAAAAATAAATTTTGCAGAAAAAAAAAAAAAAAGGAATAAGAACCAAATCAGTTGTATAACATTTCAAGAATTTTGGCACAAGATTTGGCTTGCAAAATGTTTCATTGCCAGTTCTACATATATAGATGGTTTGACATTCAAAATCTTTCAGTCAAAAACTTCTAAATTTTAACTCTAGCAGCTTCAGGATTTTAACCGAAAATAGTCTTGTTTGTTTCATTATAACTTCACTAGTTCCCCCTCACAGGTAATTTATTTTGATAACACAGTAGAGCATTGTAAATCTGTACTTCCAAAAAGTCTGAATTACTCCGATTTTGATGAGTGGTTTAGTCTGTTACTAGATTTTGTCAAGTTTGGTTTAAATCATGATTTTAATGACCCATAACAAAATGGCTGTACGTAAAATGCAAATACAAAAACTAATCTTAGAAAATCTGTTACAACCAATTATAACATTTTATTTTTCTAAAGTAATATGCAAGTGAAATTGGAATTAGTGATAAAATTATTGGCCATTTTTCACAAAAGTTTTACAAATTTCACGAAAGCATGTGTAAAAAGAAAGTGTTCGCTAGTTTGGATTTTTGGCATTTTTAATTCGGCATTCATATATTTTCATGGTGAATGTGGGGAAAGGGAGAAGTTTAAATAACCATCAATTTTTTTAGTGAAAGAAACAGAAAAACATTACGCTAATATTAAGTGTGAAATTACGAGTAAAAAAACATGAAATATTTATGTTACGTATGTGTTAAACAAGGCAACATTCATATTTAAAGCTGTTCTCAAATTTACTGCTCAACAAGCGCGAAACTTTGACACAAGGACGTATACATTTTTAAACTTAAAAAAGGTATAAAATTCGCAGAACTGACATTGGAAGCAATTTGGAATCTAAATGATTTTTCCATTTTTTGATAAATAAATTACATATCGAGTTATAAGCGTTTTTGATCACTCGACAAGGCGCTTTTCTCCCTTCGTTGACTGGTTTTTCTGCTTTCGTCGGGAAATTCGGTTCGAAGCGCCAACTTTGACAGTATTATCTGAAAGATCTATTATGTGTAGAAAAACGTCTTACGATTACATAGTTTCTGAATAAAAACACCTGTCAATTTCATGAGTTTCCGGAAAAAAAAGAGAATTAAAAAACTTATGTCATAAGAGGTCCCTTTGGATTTGAGAAAAGCCTTAAGTTATGGATGAAATTTAGATTTCTAAAACTCGCAATTTTGAGATTTTTTATAATATTTTTCATGAAAAAGTATAGTAGGGAATTTTTATTAGCTTGTAATCTATCATCTTTTTCAGAAGTGGTTTATGTTAGTTGCTTTTATCGTTATAAATTGATTATGAATTGAACTCTGTTAGTTCTTCTCAATGCCAGCAGATGACGCCACTATGTATATTCTATTTAGAAATTTCTAAAATGTATAATTGCAGAACTCCGAATGATTCCGGCTTTTTAATGTTATTTATCAGTGTAGATTTCAGGGGGTGGCCCGGGGGGGACATTCCCCCCCGGAGCAATGAGATGTCCCCCCCCCGGAAGATTTGAGGTTTTGTGTTTTCAATGGTCAAAAAGTGCAATTTCCCCCCCGGAACTCAATAATGTCCCCCCCGGAGCCACAGAAATCCCTCCCGGAGAAAAGTGTCTGAATTCAACACTGTTATTTATACTGTATATACATGTTTATTTTTATTCATGTATATACTAGTTCTTGAGAATTGGCACAGTTAGGTGTTCGGAATTCAGAGGCTAAAGTCACTTAAGCATCGGAAAATTTATTTCGGTACTAATACAAATAATTTAAATTCAGACACCCCACCTTCCCGAAAAATAAAAACAACCCCACGATATGCCAGTGCCTTAAATATTAATATTTGTATAATGAGCATGTTTAGCAAAAATTTAAATTAAACAGTGAAAGCTGCTGCTAGTTGTATATTCACATACGCGCTGCGAATTGTGTAGTTTATGGTAATAAAATATGGAAAGTAATTAAATGACATTAAATGGAATATTATGACTAAGAAAAAAAAAATATTGAAGCTTATTTAAGTCTGGAATGTTACACTAGGGCAGGGATGGCGAACCTTTGGTACGCGGCAAATTATATTCTGCACACTATGTTCAGGTTCTAAATCATGCATAATGAAATTGCACAAAATGCTTAGCAAACAGATAAGCTGAATTTGTCTAAATTCGATTGGTTCGGTTGGTTGTCATAGATTGAAGAAACAAAAATACAAATTAATTCAAATTTAGTTTAATATTCTCTTTAAATTAAGGCAGAATTAGGAGATCGAAAAGGAAAGATTACCAGGCATATTATAAGCAAAGATGTCGCTGGTAACTTGTCAGTTCGTAATTCAATTCCAAGCACGAACAAATGCTTAAAGAAGTTGGCACTTACCATTTTGAAAGTTTTTCTTGAGTCATTTTCAGAGGTGAAAAATACGAAAAACCCAAGTAAAAACTTGTCAGATGACTCCAGTTCAGTTTCCATTCTCTTAAAAATATTTAAATACAAAGCTGTTTACAATTATCTGGTATGCAAAATGCAACTAGTAGATAGAAAACATTTTTTAAACAATTATTTTCTAAAACGTAACACCAAATGTTATTCATAATTTGCTTAATCCCCAAAGCAAGATTAAGTAATAAAAAGCAAAAAAACTAACGTTTAAAAATGTACAAAAAATACATGAAAAGCAGTGCATTTTTAAACGTTGGTTTTTCTGCTTTTTAATATTGCTGCACAAACGCTTTATTTGCTAATTTCAAGATTAAGTAATTTTGATTCATTCTTATTTGACACATTATATTTTTATTGTTGGCACGTATGGTCATGAAACTTTTTTTGGAAAAAACGGCACGTGGATGGGAAAAGGTTTGCCGTCCCTGCCATAGTACATAAGATTACGCAAGAGGTCTTAAGTTGAAAATTTTTATTCCAACAATGTAAAATAAGCAAATGTAAGATTAAACGGAAAAATGAATCAACATAGAAATGGTGTGCATCAGTAGTCCACCACTTAACCGAGTAGCATTCCCGGGTTAAGACACAGGCTTCAGTAATAGTACCTTTTCAACATTTTGTAAAAAATAGTTAACATTCATTAATACGTCACAGATATACAAAAAAATATAATTACACTTAAGGAATATAGCACATATGCACCAATACAATCTTTAAAGTGGCCCATAGCCATTGACGAATTACTACCTTATTTAATCATATTCTTCGATAAAGATAGATAAAAATTTCTATTTAAAATTAATTGGTGGAAGTGTAACCAGGTCCTAGCCACAGCGCTATAATTATGAAGCAAGGCCTTTTAATGTTCCTTCATATCGTTAATATCCTTTCCTTTCTAACTTTTATTACAAAAGATTTTTCATTATACAGCAACCCGTAGCAGTGAAATTTCTCGATGTTATGAAAGTGCCTTTTTAATAATTCACTAAAATAAACAGCGATATCATTCGTGCCTTGCATTTGGCCATCAAATCGAATGCCAACTCAATTGCTTTAGATTTTTTGAAACTAACAAAAATAGCAATTTTCCGTTCTTAAAAAAATCCTTTTGTATCTAACAAAAAATAATTAGCAGACAATTCAAACAGCGTTGAAATTCGGGTAGTGATCCGTCAGGAATATTTTCACCGGATTCGATTATATCGCCTACAAGGAGATTTAGAATTATATTTTAATGGCTTGTAAGGGAAAATTCTCCAAGAATTACCGCTCTTACCAATGGAGGAAGAAAGTTTCAATTCAGCATTTGATTCGAATATTCATTAAAATTTAAAAAATGTCATTTTAATAGCTCATTAAAATAAATAAAATAACGATATCGTTCGTGTCTTACATTTGGCTATCAAATCGAGCGACAAAATGAATTATGACTCAATTTATTTTGATTTATCAACTTTGATTACAGACTAGATTTCTTAAAAGTTAATAAATGTATGATAACCAACAAGATAAATTACTGTTCTTTCAAAATCCTTTTGTATACTTAATACATCGCTGTTGATTTTCCGTTCTTGAAAATTCCTTTTGTACCTAATACAAAATAATTAGCAGTCAATTCAAACAGCTTCGAAATTCAGGTAGTGATCCGGTAGGAATATTCTCACCGAATTAGATTATATCGCCCACGTGGAGATTTGGAATTTTATTTTAAGGGCTTGTAAAGGAAAATTCTCCAAGAATTACCTCTTACCAATGGAGAAAAAAAAGTTTCAATTCAACATTCAATTCGAATATTTATTAAAATTTCAAAAATGTCATTTTAATAGCTCATTAAAATAATAAAAAAAACAACGATATCGTTCGTGTCTTCCATTTGGCTATCAAATCGAATGCCTACTCAATTGCTTTAGATTTTTTAAAACTAACAAAAATAGCAATTTTCCGTTCTTGAAAAATCATTTTGTACATAATACAAAAATAGCAGTCAATCCAAACAGCGTTGAAATTCAGGTAGTGGATTCAGGATTTTCAGGATCAATTCAGGATTTCTCCGCTAGGAATATTCTCATAGGATTCGATTATATCGCCCACAAAAAGATTTGGAATTTTCTTTTAACGGTTTGTAAAGGAAAATTCTCCAAGAATTATCTCTCTTACCAATGGAGGAAAAAAAAAGTTTCAAATTAACATTTGATTCGAATATTTATTAAAATTTAAAAATGTCATTTTAATAGCTCCTTAAAATAAAAAAAAAACAACGATATCGTTCGTGTCTTACATTTGGCTATCAAATCGAACGCCAAAATGAATTATGACTAGATTTATCAACTGTGATTACAGACTAGATTTCTTAACAGTTAATAAATGTATGATAATCAACAAGATAAATTACTGTTCTTTCAAAATCCTTTTGTACTTAATACAACGCTGTTGAGAGAAATTGAGAGGTCCAGTACAGATTATGCTAATGGGCTCCTACATGAATATACTGCATATGAAATCCTTCTAAGGTGTTCGGTATAACTTCTCTTTGATAAATACAGATTGTGTCTATAGATACAGATTAGTCAGATTATGCTTGTGGGCTCTTACAGAAGCATACTACATATGAAATCTTCCTAAGGGCTCCTGTATAACTGCTCCCCTTGATAAGTACAGGATGCTTATGGGCTCTTACATGAATATAAGGTATATGAAATACTAATGGGCACGGTATAACTGTATCCCTGGTCTGTCCACCGGCCTGACCTAATGCGTCGAATTGCTAGTCAAAATCTGAACTCATTAAAATAAATAACTTCATCTCAGTTTGATAAAAAAATTTATGGCATGTCTAAGGGGAATAAGAGTTTGGTCAAGACTCCGCTGGAATGAAAAGTTGGAGATAAAAAGTCAGTCAGTGCTTTGGGCAGCTACGAGAAGGTCGTTCTCTGAGGAGCTCTGTATTAACAGTTTTTTCTGCAAGCACGTGGCAAATGCGATGATATGAAAAAGCCCCGATTTTGGCTTTTGGAATTCTAGTGTAGAGAACTGATGCAATTATTTCATCGTACTTAATTTACTTTTGGTTTTTGATTAAATTTGTTATGTTTTTATATTGAATTGCGTGTTAGTTCAATGATTTTACTAGCTGTAGTGAATTTTATTTGAGTGGCGATAAGAGAATAGTCTTATTTTAGCGCTATCTAGAGAGGTCAAAATGAATTTTCTCAATTGAGAATAAAAAGAGTGAGCGTTCATTTTAGTTGGTTCAGCAATTATATCGACAGTTTTCTGCCCTGTTCATTTAATAAACAAACATTAACCGATTCTCGGTATTCCTTGGTGGCCAAATTTTACATTACGAATTAATTACAACATAGCGGTCAATTTAAACAGGGATAAATTTAGGTAGCGACTCGACTGGTGTATTCTTACCATATTCCACAATATTCCATCCAGAAGATATGAAGCTTTATATTAATTACTTGGAAGAGAACATTCTAAGAAATTTCATATTGTGATCTCCTCTTTCCGTGGAAGAAATTTTTCAATTTAACATATAAATTCGAAAATTAAACTTACACCAAAGTGTCAAATTCTGTATTCCTTTTCGTAAATTGTGAACTTTTTTAAAAAAAAATATTCATTTTTATTTTTGGTCATTTTATTAATTTTTCACAGAATCTTCTACCTGAATGAATGCCCTGCGATTTTTTTTTTTTTTTTTTAAGACATTAAATATTTCGTAAAATACTTAAAGAAATACATTTCTTTTAGAAATATGATTAACAGCGCAAGATACTCACGAAACCGTTCGTACATTATAAAACAAAAAATAAGTAGAATAGCAGCATATTATATTGCACACGGGGTATTACGTCCATTTTTTCGTTCAACCAAGTTTGCCATCGTCTTGCTCTTTAGACAATTAGTTCAGTGCCGTATCAAACCAAGTCCTAAATTGAAAATATGAACAATAAATTGTATTTGTCTCCTATTATCAATAAAACGCATCGGAGCACATTGATTTTGTCCGCATATATATCTGGCTAATGTTTTATGGATTGTATCCATTTTAATCTGAATGCCTCGCATAAATGAGTATACTAAATACTACATATGAGAGCTTATTCTAGAAATTATTACAATATAGTACAATATATCATATCTAATACTACTGCAAAACGGCATTAGATACGAGGACGCAAGTTTCAAAACCCACTTTATCCAAAGAGAAGGGAAAATGATGTTCTCTATTCAGTTAGTAAACCTGCACCCCAAAAACACTACATCTTCAACAAGGTTAGTTTTATCGTGTAATTTCTGGCATTGTAAAATCTTGGTTTACTTTCAAAACTCTCATTTATATACTAGGGATTTGGGAACAAAACTTGGTCTACCAAATTTTTCTTTTCTGGATAAAAAGAGTTTTGTAACACGTCCTCATATATACATAAAAAATATTCATCAATTCTTCCTCGATATGATTACCATAAGCATAAATAAAAATATTTCATAACACAGCAAAAACAGCATAAAAAAAAATTATTTCCACGAATTCTTTCTCGATAGCATCAATTAACTTTAAAAGTATAACTTTTTTTTTAATGTAAAATAAATGTAGGTAAATTTGATAAGTATCCCAAAGAATTTTCTAGATATTAAAAAAACGTTTTCAGATAAAGTTTTCCAAAATTCGTGGAACAAATTTTATGACTTCAGCATATATAAATAAACCATCATAATACAAGAATGGATTTGGTGCCAATAAATGCTACTCTTTTGATTTAGAAAGTTCTTTTTACAAACATTTCTCTACGGAAATCTATAATAAACTAAGCATTTTAATAAATAGCAGTGTAGTTTTGTATAACTGAAATACATGTAATAATCTTATTTGTAAAACAGTGATTGCATCGGCAAATTTAGCATGAGACTCAGGACAGGAAGTATTACAGTAACTTATGTATTTACATGAGCGTACGTAGGGGAGGGGGGGTGCAAAGGAAGGACACAGACCCCATTTACATTTTTGAAAATAGTAAGATATATATACATACTAAGAGAATGCATCAACTAGGTCCCCCCCCCCCCCCCCTTTCCTCCACAAAGAAAGTCCTGCGTACGCACATGGGCGTTTATCTACTTTAACAATTGTTTTATAACAGTAGATTTGTCTTGTTAACTCACTTCAGTTCATTAAGCATTCTCAAGTTTCAAGACAGTCCAAAATTATTTTTAAATATTTTTGACTATATCTGATGAAAAACTACACAGAATTTTTGAAAATTAGTTGATTATTTAAGACGATCGGGCAGAGTTACAAATTACGTTTAGATCTCGCACAATCATATCAGAATAGAAATTTCAAAATTTCAGCTTTATTTAGTTCTTTTGTATTATCAGTAACTTTTCTTGATGAAAAATTCTTTAGTGACTTAAGTACACACATGAAATTAATTCTAGAAATTTAAAAAGGGAGTATCACTCCCTTTAATAACAAATTGCATTTGAATCCCATACTATCATATCGGATGAGAAATTACGAAAGTTTCACCTTTATTTAGTTCTTTTCTATTATCAGTCATTTCTCTTGATGAAAATTTCTAGTGGCTTTAATGTACGCAAGCTTAGTCTAGATATTATTTAAAAGGAAGAATCACTCCCTTCTCTTATAATTTATATGATATTAAATAAGGTTAATGATATTAAATATCACTAAAATTTTGAGGGACGGGGTGGGGATCAGTTTTATCTCGTCAATCCTTCTTTGGATTGAATAAAATAATGAAAACAATGAAATAAAATGCTATTTACTGCGTATGAAATCACTTTGAAACATGTTAAGTTTTTGGATAGTACAGCAATTTTTCTATGAAAAATCGCATTTCATTTGAATTTGCAACTTTGTATGTGCTTTTCATATTCATGCAAAACTGTTTTTCGTCACAATGTCCTGTAATATTGTTCTCTTGAATTGCTAAGCACAAATACGGTTTTATTGAAGTTTCAATGACGATTTCTGCTGTTTGGTTCTGATTTACTTCGAGATTTCTTTGCAAATTAATCGCAATATTTGAACGTAAGCGTTTACGTACTGCGACTTCCTCTTCATGACGATTCTGCGCGTTTCTTACTACGTAATAAAATTCAAGATTAGTCGAATCGGTATCTCTCTCGTTTTCCAGGTTTAGTAGTATGCGAAAACCTGTAATGACGTAAGAACCTGCAATAGCTTTAAATGTAATTTCATTTCTGATATCTCTATCGAAATTATCATGCAGAGTTGAGATAGCAGTTTTTGACGGAATGCAAAATTCACGAGGTTCGATGTACGTCGATACAGACACGTTGCACTTCCTTTGTCTGTACGGTCTGACGTCACTTGATAACTCATCAGCAAAAGCAGATTGATAAGCATCACAGATTTCATTCAAGCCATAATGAACTGCAGCTCCATAAACTAAATGAATATTATTTCTATTTAAGTTTTTAAGAAATTTGTGTTGAGACTCAGCATAAAACTGGAACACTTCCCAAGATTTAGATGCTGCTAGTACTTCTACGGCAGTTCTTTCATCTGGTACATCATACCGTAGGTTTCGCAAGAATCTGAAAAAAAAAATAGTTTAAATTCAGACTAGAGATTTATTAATTTTAAGCAACATCAAAATAAAACAAAACAACAACAAACAAAGATTATCTTTACATGCAAGTTTTATTTGAGTGGCTAAGATCAATACTCTAACTTAAAAATATATATTTTACCATTTCTTTCATAAAATATATTATCGCACAATTGGCAGTCACTCCTGAATTACCTTTACACTATTTACGTAACAAGTTATGAATGATAGACTATAGGCACGTTGTAGAGTACACTGTACATACACAGTATAGGCACTGTTAGCAGAAATAGGAGATATTTCACAGATTTTTTTTCTAGCAATCAGTAGTTTAATATTTATTCATTTTTCTATCTTTAAGACGATAGCTAACCCCTCCCCACCTTTATTTTCTTTTTGTAATAAATAGAATCAATGGTAGCATTTGTCCCCCCCCCCTTTTTTTTAAAGAATGATTAGAGGGTTTTAATTTAAATCTTCGTTCACAGTTTTAGTTTGGGGGAGTCAGAACGTATGTGAAAAAAAAATATATTAATTTTTATACATTTAAATAATAAAGTTTAGTTACGATGCTCATTTTTGATAAGATTACTAGAACTGAACATTAGTTGCCAACTTTTTTTTTTTGTTTAAAATGGTATTTATTTGTTTTTCATTCATTAAGTAAAATTTGATTCAAAGTATGATTACAGGAAAGTTGGCAACTATAGAATTATGGTTTCGAGACAAATCGTCGAGATAGAAAAATAGGCACTCTTTTGACTTAAGTTAATAAATTTAAAAAAAAATTACTTTAACCCCGACACGTGCAAATCAGTTCTGTTGCAGAAATTTCGAATTCATTGAATGGCAGCAGAATTTATGAATAAAATTTAAAAATAAAAAATTCTTTTCTTTAAGTGCATTATAAAAGCAAAATATTTTTTTAAATTATGGTACAATTCCGGCAGTTTGGAATTAAAATTAAGTGGGAAATATATTCCCACCACCCTTTTAAGGGTTGACCTTCTCAGGGCAGTGAAAGAAAAAAAAAAAGTTTGTCTTCAATAGGGCCCCCTCAAACGCAATTCAAATTAGCCAGTGATACCAATTAATATTCAAATGCGAACAAAATACTAATAGAAATAATCTAACCCACGACTGGTTCAAAGAAAAAAAAAAAGGAGGGGTGTGGGTGGGGGGGGGGGGGGGCAGTGTTGTAGTCGTAAAAAAATCAGAAGCTATACCGCTATAGGCAGAGGGTATACGCTAGAGTCATGAACATTCATGGATACAGTATACGCTAGTGCTTTATTTGAGAAACAGAGGGTATACGGAGCTTCTCAAAAAAATCCAGAGGGTATACGGCGTATACCTCAGTATACCCTTCACTACACCCCTGGGGGGGGGGGCGAATGTATTAGCTGTTGAGAGGGGAAAAGAGTCTTAGGGTCAAACGATTACAAATAGAGAAAGTTTGAAAAATAATTGAAATACATATTAAACATTCATGGAAATAAAGTAAATAAAAAAATGTTTTTTTACTATGTATGCTTTAAGTTAACAGAGTTATTAAAAAGATCGAATCGAAAATAGTGCAAGTCAATTTTTGGTATGTTTATATAAAAACTTTAGCCGCCTTAATTTTTAGCGGCACAGGGCATCTAGTTTGCCCACCCAGATACATAGACAGCACAGACTACGATATTTTCCTTTAACACTAGAACCGCCGGAAATTTTACTCAAGTGTTATAAAACTATTTTACACCAGAATTTTTATTTAAAACTAACTTTTTTTTTTAACTTATTTCTCCGTGGTTCATATTTAACTTATTTTCGAAAAAAAAATTCTGGTTCGAATAGAAACTCATTTTTTACCGGTCAAAATGACCGCTATGTGGTTCTAGTGTTAAACACTCAGTAACTGGCAGGAATTATTCTCAGAGCTTCCTGTTTTGTCTCGTAGATGGCAGCACCAAAACAATTTATTAAAAAATGTAATTTAACGGCCGGATTTTGATGAAAATTTTTAACTTCAGGTTTTTGATATAAAGGTCATTGACATTCACTTGCCAGAAATTATGCCTATTTATTTGATGTGTAAGCTTGAAATATTAATAAAAATTTGCTTGCAAAATAAATTAATACCAATTTTTGTTTTTAAATTTTCTTTAGTGTACTATTCTACCCGTGCATGGGGCATCCATCATTGCACATCTTCGGGTACCACATACCACAATACTCAAGTCAAAACAGCTATCCAATTTTCTTTTAAGTTTCCAGCCGAGAATAGTTTCCTCTGCCAATCAGTGTTGGCCTTATAGTCAAAAATCTATTTCCCCAAAAGTTTTGAAAAATTTCCCAAGTGTTTTTTTCGGAAAAAAGTCCAACCCAGTTTATACTAAAAAAAGTAAATTTTAAATTGACCATTATATAACATATTTAACTAATTAAAGCTGAAAATATTTCCCCAAATCAAGCCTTAATGAAAAAATTCCCGATGACTAACGTAAACTTTAACCTGTAAAGGTGAAATAAAAATATTCTGAAGGTTTTACCTAAAAATGTCCCCACTAATACTTGTCCAAAGTATAAAATCCCTCCCAAAATGACTACACTGCTGCCAATAAAATATTAAAAAGATATTTCTATACTCAGGATGGGGAATGGGGATGGTTTATTGAGCATCCGCTTGCAATGCAATTCAGAGCGGCACTTCGCTCAAAAGTAAATTTCGAAAGTAATAAATTCATTAAAACGAATTGATATAAAAATATTCTTAAAAATATATAGAATTTTAAACGCAAAGTAATTTATTTTGCATCCATTTCCAAACATTGCCATCGATTTTGATTGC
The DNA here is from genome assembly GCA_963932465.1 of Maratus speciosus. Lineage (NCBI taxonomy): Eukaryota > Metazoa > Arthropoda > Arachnida > Araneae > Salticidae > Maratus > Maratus speciosus. Next base: position 81,443,106 of record OZ010788.1, read on the forward strand.
TATCAATGCCAAAATCTATAAGTCTCTTGCGACATGATGCTGGACCTTTGACTACGTTGCCGTAGTAACCTGCGTTAGTTTTAACCTCTTTGCGAGGAGTGTCGCGCATATGTGATGTATAAAGTGATCAGAATCATTGATAATTTCTACAAGTAATTTTTAATATTAAATTTAACCCTATTTAATCACAGAATGTCTGCAAATACAGTAAAAAATTTCATTTGTAAAAAATTTCATCACCGTTACAAAACATTAAAATTTTTGTAAAAGATAGTCGTCCCGTCCCGCAGGGGTTAATTCAATCAAACCACGCACGCATCGTACACGCGTTGTGTATGCGACCGTCACCAAAGGATTAAATAGATTTTAATCAATTTTAATTCTGAAAATTATTTTCCACTACTGGCAAATCTACGGAAATAGTCAATAAAATTATTAATGTGATCATTAAATTAGATTTTAGAAAATCAACAATTTCAAATTGATTAATTGTCTGATATTTGCTGAAAGATTCTTTTGTAAGCAATTATATCACCAAAAACCTTTGGGCCACTTATGTCTTTCTTAGAACATAAAATTACCTGGAAAATGTACTCTTTCAAGAAAATAAAAATAGACATAATTTTGTTTATTCCGCGCAAGGACAAACAAAAAAATTGGTAATAAGTACCATCGTATTTTTTTAATCTGTCAAATAAGCCTTCGCATTCAACAATATATTTTTAAAAAAATGAACTATAAAGAACGTCAAGTTATGTTTGACAAGTTCACCACATTAATCTAAAATAATTTGATAGAATTCCGAGCAGATACAGCACACTAACAACTGGACATAATTTTAAAAAAATCATGTTGGGCACGTCAGAACTTTAGTATAAGGCAATATTCATCTCATACTAGAGTCCCGACCTGAACCCGAAAATTCTTTTTAAAAGTAATCCGAAATCAACCGGAAACGAAGAAACCTTGAATAAAATTTAGTCTGTCAATTCGAAACCCGACCCGATCCCAACACTTCAACCCGAAACAGAAGTGAAAGAAAATTCATATTTTAAACACAAGTAAGTAGTCTACATTTATATTTCTAACTAGGGGGCTTTGTCCTTTGCCAGCTACGCTCGCCAACCCCCCGTTCAGACACCGCAAAATCTAAAAGCACGCTAATCTGATCGGGTTTTAAAAGATTAGAGAAGATTGAATTATAATGAAAAAACCTATAGCGATTTCCCTGTTTCCATTCAATTGCCTTTGATTGCGAAAATTTAAGGCCGAATCAGTTGCTGTTAAGACATCCAATGGTTGTTTTCGTGTTTGATTAAAGAAGATCAGTTAAACATTTGAAACGAAGCTAAAATAAAATGAATTAAGTAAACAGTCTTTGCCGACCGGTATTTTTTAACAGCGTTATAAAACGATTGATATAATACAATTTACTACAATTACTGCATTTTACTGCTTTAACCCCTTCAAGGGCGGTGGTTCATTTTTGGGCCACTTAATTTTAATTCTTAAATGCCACATTGGCACCAGAATATTGGAATGAAATTTTTTCTTTTATTAAGTAAGTGAACAAAAGCATTTTCGTATTTCGAAATTTGTAAATTCCTGTGCCATTCACTGATTTCAAGATTTTACGAATAGAAGTACCTTGCCCCTGAAAGGGTTAAACGCATATTAATGTATTTATCATTTTAAAGTTTCCTTTCTATTTTAATATTCACGTGTGAATACAATTTTCAAGACATAATTTTCAATATTTTCCTGCTTTTAACACGTACTCATTTAATAGTAACTTTAAAGTTTTTTTTCCTGTTTTTAATAGCCATGTGTAAATAAATTTGTAATCGTTAGGAAATATTATTCTTTGCGCTGTTTTTAGAATTGAAAACAATTTCTATAATAATAGCCTAAGTCATGTGACTATCAACAGTTCCTTCGCTTTTCATAAGAAAGGTTTCCATTTTGATTAAAGAATCAAAGTTATTTTCTCGAATAAAACTGCATAAAAGTTGACATGATCGCAAAGAATTCTTGGTACTTTTATGTTAGCCGGGTTCAAATCTCGCCAATAGCTTTTTTTGGTACTTTTCCGTTATACGGACACCATGCAAAATGTATGCTAATGCACCAATTATTTCAACACCGATCGTGAAAAGGATTTTTGGTACTACTTAGTTATCCCGTCGACCGAAAATCTATCGCCAAACTATAAGATTAAATGCCAATAATGGTTGATCGTAAATGTCACATTCACTTGACTTTAAGCAAGTTACACGTGTTTACGTCATCAAGTGATTTTTATTTCGACGATTTATTTGTATTTTTATTAATGTTATACTAATTTATTTGTTCTTTCGTTATTTAAAATAAAAATTATGTCAATTTGTTAATTTGGCGATTTATATAATTTGGCGAAATTGGTCGACGGGATAACTAAGTAGTACCGGATTTTTATTGAAAACCATGCGAAATATTGTGATTTGCTATTATTTGCTATACTTTATTGTATAACAGTTATTTTTTCACTTATTTTAAGTATATATTTGTGATTTAGTAAAATAGTTCATAAAAGTCTGTAGTTTCCAAATGTTACATTTTTAAAAGGCTCACTTTACCTATCGACAGTGTTTTTTCATTTATTTTTCAAATGTTTCAATTCACGTGATTTTCATTTTGCGCCAACTATTACGCTTGGCGACAATAGTGTCCGTATAACGGAAACGTACCATTTTTTTAAAACTCGTAAGTAGCATTTTTTAACTGTTCGAGTGGTAAATTAAAACGGTACTACTTGGTTATCCCATTGACCAAAAATCTACTGCCAGACTAAGATTAAACGCCAATAATGGTTGATCGTAAATGTCACATTCACTTGACTGTAAGGAAGTTGCATGTGTTTACGCCATAAAGTGATTTTTATTTCGACGCTTCATTTGTATTTGTATTTTTATACTAATTTGTTCTTTCGTTATTTAAAATAAAAAATTACGTCAACTTGTATAATTTGGCGATATTGGTTATTTGCTTTGAATTTGAAATTAAATTTCATGATTTCTTGCATTACTTAATATTTAACACATATGTCATATAAGCACCGGGTATGGCGTGGTATTTTTTTACGACAATTTGGCGAAAACCTTCTTTTCGAATACCAGTTACAATACTTATTTTAAATTATTTTCTATTGTTTTAAATTATTTTCTATTGTTTTAAATTATTTTCTATTATTTTTAAAATGAAATAACAAATAAAAAAATTAATAACTATAGAACAAAGCAATTTAATTTTTTTTTTAAATAAAAAGAAAATAAATGTTAATAAACATTTATTAATGAATAAGCAACAATAGCCGGGTTACCATGTCAGGCAAAATAACGCCATTTTGGCGCCAATTAGGTACCCCGGTGCGTATATGACATCTGAGCCTAATATTTTTCTTTTCATTTCGCTCAAAAAAAAAAAAAAAAGAAAGGAAAAGAAATGAAAGCCATTCATTTTAAATGTTTCAGTTTTAAAGGAATGTTTTGTATTATATAAAATGATAACGAAATTAAAAAAAAAAAAAAAAAAAAGCATTTTTCTAAGGAGATTTAAGGAAGGCCAAACTGGATTTAAGGGAGGCAAAACTGGTCGCCAAATTAAAAATTATAACCTTTTCTGAAATTTGAAAAAAATCTGTTATGATTAAAATTTGAGTTGTCATCATTAGAAAAAAGTATTTAAAATTAGAAAAAAATTAATATTTCGAAAACTAATTCGAATTTAAAAATTCTAATACCAGTTTTGAGATCTGTGGATCAATACGGATTTTTGGTGTTAATTTCATCGCAAAGTATTCCATATTTCAGGAGAAATCGCCGTGAAACATAATCAGTTGTTTAATCAGTCGTTTCGTAGAATCATTACATAAATTCGTTTCACTAGGATTATATATAGGGTAGATATCAATTTTATTCTTTTTTTTTTTTTTGTATCAAAATGAACATATTCATCAATATTGAAATAATTTTCTCGTTAAAAAAGTATTCAGGACATTCTTTTGAAAAATTTGGTTAACCAGAAGGCGAGCCGAAAGAATCCAAATTTAACTCTAAATCAATTCGTACCCCGAAACATTTAAAGTCAACCCGACTCAAACCGCGGATCGGATCGGAGTAAAATCGAGTAACCCAACCCGACCCGATGCAAAACTTTACTTCATACTTGTTAAACACTATTACTATCCTTGTAAGATGCAGCACATTTCTATGTCATTATTACATTTCCCCGAAATATCGTTACATGAAGTGTATAAATATGGAAATTACGTCATGTATACCACAGATACGACCGCAATAATGCAAGTTTGTTTAAGGATAGTAAGCGCGTGTTAACAGTGGCGAAACTTCGAAGTTTATCTGACAGGTTTCGCTGTTTTTGGCGAGATAAATGCAGTAGTTAGTTATAAGTCAAGCGTCATAACTACGCAATGTTAAGATTAGATTTTTTTGTTCAGCTCAGGGGGATTCCCCTAACTCTGAGTCCTTCCCCCGGTCTCTTTTACACCAAAACTGGAATACAAGCTAAAAATTTATCATTTATAGCTGTTAGAAAAAACTGAGCTAAACTGAGAAATAATCGGTGACAAAAATAAAATTACATATTTTCAAGATATTTTATAATATCATCGAATTAAAACTAAGCGAGAAAATTAAAGAAGAAATCAGTCAAAATAAATGTTTATCTGACGCTTCTGTTAACCTGACATGAAAATAAAGTTACAATGAAGTCACGAAAGTGAATATTTTATTGCTATTCAAATGAATGAATATTTACTTATTCATTGACAAACACAATGATCGCGATCTTTATGATTATAGATTTCATTGTAAAACTCCATGAAATTATCACTTAATAAAATTATATTGAGTAAAGCAGATTGACATATACAATAGTCAGAAGTAGTGTTGTCAGGTCGATTATTACAAAAAAGCGGAACAGGGGAAAAAAGCAGGACATCGACTTCTAAATGAGACATAAAAGTGCAGTAAACCCTATCAAAATGGAACGTTTATAACGGAATCCTATTTTAAACATTAAAATTTCGTTATCCCTACTGTAAGAATATACAAATATACCTGATATGACAGAAACCTGTTTAAAATTGAATTTTTCTGGTCCCTTTTGACTCCGCCTTAGCAGGATTTACTATATTAAATACAATAATCTTATACAGTAAAACTTGTGAAAGCGGAACCATTGGGACAATAAAAGTTTTAATTTTAAAAGAGAATTCCGTTACAAGGAGGTGCACAGTTTCACAGTGGTTTTACTGAACAAAGTACAGTAATACTAGTAACAATAGAATCGCTATGAACCACAAAATATTCCGTTTTAGGCAGTATTCCGTGCAGGCATGGAGATGTGTAAGGTATTCTTTTTAAAATGACTAAAGATTTTTCGTTATAGACAGGTTCTGCCTTCACAGGTTTTATTGTATGAAGTTCCACTTGATGCAGACAAACGATTAGAAAAATGTACGATTTTAAGAGTTTGCGCATCATGAAAAATCGGGACATTTGTCATCCCACGCATTGGTTACGCGGGACAGATCTTGGAGCAACTGAAAATCGGAACATACCACGTAAATTAAAACACCTGACAACACTAGTCAGAAGCATCGTAATCTTAATGAATTATTTACTTTAATACGAGAAAGATTGATTATTACTTTGAATTGTCAGAAAAATGTCGTGCCATTTATGCTAAAATGACATTTTGGGGTACTGGTAATTTAGGTACATATACATATATTAATGGATCTCACAAATATGAATCTGAAATTATCAGCCCCTTAAAATATCAATTAAACTATCAATAATCAAATTTCACGCAATAGCAAAATTTAAAGGCTTTAAACAAGTGAATGACCTACAAATCTTTTTTTTTTTTTTTTTTTTTTTTTAAATTGTAAAGCGTTTGACTTAAATAATTATCAAAATTTGTTACTTTCTTGGCCATACTGAGGTTATTACCACTTTGAGGAAAAAGGATTGTTATATCTATTTATAATGTATTTAACTTTGATCGTGGAAATGAGAATTCGTAGCATAATTTCTATTGAACAAATTCAAAAAGTACTTTGTACTGTTAATTAGATAAATATACAGGTTTTAATAAGGTGAACATCTTTATAAAATGTTGTAGAATTATGGCGATATTTATTAGACCAAAAAAAATAGAAAAACTATACAACTAACAAACCAACAAATTACAATGATGGACCAACAGACAAATAACGCCCAGCCTCATCCCCTAGTCCTAAAATATTGAAGTTGGAAATTTGAGGATAGGTGCCATTTATAACGCAAGTACCCAAGAAAAAAATAATATATTGAAGAATATTTAAAATGGTAATTTAAAAGATTAAAGGTTTTTTCTTAACCACTGTTACTTAAATCAAATCTGTCAATAAGCCTTTTATGTCCTCCCGTCGAAAATTGCGTTTATTTATTTTGCATCTTCCATTCTAAAATGTAAACTATATACAGTAGAACACGTGAAAATGGAATTGCTAGAAACACCAAACAGAAGGAAAAAACGTTTTGGATAAGTGTTTGGATAAGTGTGAAACGTTTTGGCCTTCTTAGCAGTATATTTGTATGGCATTCCTTTCAACGGGATGATGAAAATTTTCATTTGACAGGATTTAGTTAGATAAGTTAAATTCTCATTGTAATAAACTGTAACCTAAATGAATAGAATAAATTAGTTCAGAATGCTAAAATTCATCTTAATACAATATAAAAATACACAAATGGTTCAATACCGAAAAGATTATTAATACAGTTTAATGGCGTTAAGAAATCAAGTACTTTCGGCTATGCACCTAGCTATCATCAGGAGTATGTCTTTTTTTTAAATTCTAAATGAATAGTAAAAAAAGTGGGGGGAGGGGGAGAAATTCATTGAAAAAATAATGGAGCCATAGTAGTCTTACGATACTTAATTCGTTTATTTGAACTCTTACTGCGTCATTTTTATGGATTTTTAAACATGAAGTTAATTTACTGATATAACGTTAAAGTCACATTTTTCAAAACTGTACGTATACCTGTTGTTTTCAAATGAGCAAGTACGAGTTGATAAATAACCAGAATAAACTTCTGTTAATTCAAATTTTATCAATACTTAAAGCGGAAATTTTTTTATATCATATCTCTACATTCTCTGCATATAAGCTAAATTATAGAAACTTGCAGAGAATATACATCAATTAAAATACAAAAAGCGTTACCTTTAAAATGGAATATCCATAGCATGGGTAGAAATCACGTGCAGAGCTCGCATGGATCCTACATTTGAATAACACTTTTTCGGAATAGTAATCTTTACTTTACTTAATGACAAATTTCACGGTTAAATAATGTAAATACTGTTCAAAATTTGAGGTACTAAAAACTAAGAACTGTGGAAGACCTGACTATAATTTCCATTCCCACCATTGATACAAAATATTAAAATATTCAAAATAACTTTTTATTTTTTGGTTGTTTTGAACTAATTGCACCTAACAGAGGGTCAGAAGATACTTGAACATTTAAGCAATAATAAAAAAAGAAAAACTTACCCAAATACGACCTTAACAGCATCTGCAGAATAACATAGTTCTTTTTCCTCGCCATCAATTTCCGGAAAAACTTCTTGAAGTTTAGGAAATCTCTTCTTTAGTCTTTTGAAGTCTGATAGTTCAATTACAAAATCATGGAATTTGTCACCTTTAAATATTTTCAACACTAACATACTCCTTAACATATCGCCTTTTTTATCGGTACCACACTTAGTAACACTATTTTGATTTTCTACAGGTAAATGTTTTCGATTTGGAAGGCTATTTACTGAAGAGGACAAATAGTGTCTTTCCCTTTTTGGTTTTTCAGTTTTTTCTTTCTGAGGTATCTTGCAACTTTGTATTTTACTTCTTGGATTACTTTTAAATCCATTTTCACTTGTGTGAAATTTCTTACTTTCGTTTTCTTCAATTTTCGATGTAGCATTAACCGTACCGTTTTCCAAAAGGATCAATCGTGATGTTTCTTCAACTCTTCCAATAGAATGTCTGGAATAATCTTCAATTTTGACAGGACTGGTGCCCTGAAAATTTTGCTTATTTTGGAAATTTTCAGGTTTGGGAAATAATTCAGTTTTCCGTGCATCACCTGACCCTAATTTTAAGGCTGTTTGATTGCTTCTGGTTAACTGACTGGTATTTAGTTCGGTACCGATACGGCTATATTGTCGTTTTAATGGTTTCCGTTCAGGTTCTTTACTTACGTTGCTTGCAACATTACTGTTTTCTGCTTCAATGGAGTCACCCCAGATGCTGTCGAAAGAATTGAACTTTTCAGTGGCCCAGATATATTCACTTTTTCTTTTAGCAGCTTTATGCAAATTCATCAATGCAGAAAACACAGCATCATCCATGTATTTTTCGTTTCTTAGAATATCAGTTTTGGATTTTCGTTGAGCCATGTTTTACTCACAACTGATCAGCTTCTGTTATTCTGCTTTTAGCTAAAAGATGAAAAATTCCAATTTAGAAAACGTATTGGCAAACAGATAAAAATGCTGATATGATAGCGACAGGATGATTACAATAGGTTGAACTGATAAAGTAAATTCGAAACATTCTTCCACTAATAGTTTCGGTTTGAGTTTCAAACAAAAGATAAAACAGAAAAAATAGAAATTCGTATTTGGGTTCCAGAAATCTAAGACGCTATTTCCAGATACATTTCTATGAAACTTTGGATTGATTTTTGTCTTGGGTTTTCAAAACTTGATTTCCAATTGCCCCTTTTTTTAAATTTATATGTTACGCATTTACTATATAAACTATAAATTTTGAGACTGTTTACAAACTGTCCGCAAGTGTCGGTGTTTAGGAGCTTAAAATTCTCCGAATCTGAAAAAAATTTCTGTAAATAGTTTCAGTTTGAGTTTCAAAATAAACAAGTCGGAAATTGTGCGTCAAACGTGGCAAATGAGGTGGTTTCTCACTATAGGGGAAAGTAGGGGAATGGCGCTCACTTCAGGGAAAACATGAATATGAATAGCTAGTCAAATTTAGACAAAAAAAAAAAAAAAAAAAATCACTTTTTTATTAACGAATTATAACTCCAAAGAATAAGGAACAGTTTGCAATCAACTAATTTACATAAAAGTTTAAGGAATTTTTTTTATTGTTTTATTTAAATGACCATCGATTGAGCGGTAATGCCCGACATGGTAGGGAAATTGCGCTCAGAGTTTGGATACAACATTTAAGCAAGACAAAAGTCACATGTAGTTGTGTGGGCTGTTCACACCACTGCAGACTTTTTGCGACCACTTTACACATATAGTGGGCTACTTTTTTTTTTTTTAAATTTAGGTTTTTTGATTTTCACCACTTTTTTGAAATCGTAAAATTCTCCTTGTTTAATGACATATTAAGGCGAAAACAGGGGAATTTTACCATTTCAAAAAAGTGGTGTTAATAAATTTGAATTTTAAAAAAGTTGCTCACTGGCAACACTTCTGGAATTCCATGCGAGCGCCATTACCCGTTATCGTCATGTTGGGTTGTAATGCATTATAATTGGCGTAACAACGCACTACAAAAATGAATAAAAGCATGAAAGTACAGCTAAATGTATATATTTTGTAGATATGAGTAAATTAATATTTGAAAATAAGAGTACAATTACCTTCAAGTTAGATGTTGTAGAATTTTATAATAAAACAACTGCAAACTAATAATGTGAGTACACAAAAATACTTTCCTTCCGACGGTCACTATATCCTTACCGGGAACTTCTGATGAAGTTCGCTAGGTGCCGGTACCGATGGCACGTTTTCAATTCTATTCTGTTTAGAGATTGGGTGAGCGGGATTACCCTTCTGAGCGTCATTACCCTACTTTCCCCTAACTAGTTTTATAAATATTCAGATCTTGGTGTAATAGCTGTTGCACTCTTATGCAAAAATGCATGAATAGAAAATTTATTATGATTATATATATTAAATTCAGTAATACGGAAATAATATGACTCCACTTTAAATAGGGCGTAATTACCATGGCAACCTAGAATCACTACCTATCATGGGATATCACTGAATTACGTATGATAGGTTTTAGCAGAATGAAGAAAACTTAATATATTTTTTAGTTTTGATTCTCATAAAATTTGACATGACTCAACAAAATTCTGCAACGCTTATATATATTAAATTTCAAACCATTCGGTTGGGTAGTTTTTGCGCTGTTATAGGCGGACAGACAGACGGATCGACCAGGCGACGACTATAGGTGCTATGTATTTATATAATTACGAACGCACCTAAAAAGGAAAACCGATTAGATTTTTAAATTTAAGTTTAGGTTCATGAAATCTAAAACACTATTTTTAGATACCACTTCGTGAAAACATTTGAAAGTTTTTGGTCATAGGTTTGAAAAATATTTTATCAATTTGCAAAATGATTTAATATTTTCTTTAGTTTATATTTATGCAATTCTTATATGCACTATATATTTTGCAACTCTTTACAAATAAACTTCAAGTGCAACTTTTGCCGCTGTTTAAAATTCTTATTCATTTAAACAGCTAAGCCCCCCCCCCCCCAACGTAACCCCAGATAAATTTCATCTAAGCACAAACTGTTTTTTAATCGCGTATTTAAGCATGATTATTTCGATTAAAAATTCCGAAAAAACCTGTATTCCAAGTTACATAGAAAGTAAATGAGATTTAATTTTATGATTTCAAAAAGTTAATTTTTAATATTTAAAATGTTAAATTTTAAAGTAATTTTCAGTTTCAGTTTTTGCTATTAGCAAGATTTTCAATATTTAAATAATAAAAGTAAAAACTTATATTTTTGTTTGGGCTAGTTCTATATTTGTGAATCCATCATGTCATTGAGTTAATAACGCATAACTACTACATTTGAAAGAAAAACAAAAATTCAAAATAATTTAAAAAAGGCAACTAAAATGAACCAGCAAGAATCTATTCTAAAAACTCTGTCACCGCCGTGAATTAATTTTTTGTGACTGGAGGTTTTTCTCGGACAAAAATTCGTTTTCGGCCCGAAATCAGAGTTTCGCCGAAAATGCTGCTGAAAATTCGTCCGGACAGAAACTATCTGCATTCCAAAAATCTCGTTTCTTCCTTCAGGAATTTTCAACATTACTCATCGATTTTAGCCGTATCGTCTCAAATGAGACGCTATTTATTTATTGCTATGAACTACTGTGTATAATTATCAGTCATTACTGACTCAAGACGTGGGTGCAAATTATAAAGCAAGAACTGCTTATATGACTAAACTTTGAAGACGCTTTCCACGGGCTCATTAACATCTTCAGACTTGAGAGTAATAGAAATTTTTTAGTTTAAAACTGCAGAAATGTTTTGGATACTCTTTCAAAAAGTTCTAGTATGACAGATGATCATTTACAAAAAACATTATAAGAGATAAATCGAGGCATGTATGTATACCAAAACAATTTAATTAGATGAAATTAGTATAATTAGAAAAACATTTTGTGACGTTGATGAATTACATTTTATATGAAAATAAAGTTTTGGTCAGAGACAGAGCCAAATTGGGATACACGTATAATTAATAATTACGTATATTTATATATGTATGCATTTAAAAAAATGGACATTTTCCTTTTTGGACCGAAAATAGGAAGATTCCCTTACAAAAATTTCTTATAGAATTCTATAAAAAAGCTATAGAAAAAGTATTATAGAATCCTATAGAATTATGGCTTGTTTTTCTATATTCTAGCTTAACCAAAAGCTGTAGAAATATCTGTAGAAGTTCAGTAGAAATGTCCGTAGAACTTCTATAAAAATATCTATAGCATTAATTGAGTTTCTATAAAAATATTGGAATATATTATATAAAATATTCTACAAAAATATTCGAATGTATTCTATAAAAATATTCTACAAAAATATTCGAATGTATTCTATAAAAATATTCTACAAAAATATTCAAATGTATTCTATAAAAATATTCTAATTTCGCCTACAATCAGATTAAAAAAAAAAAAAAGTGTGCCTTAAAGAATTTATTGATGTACAGTCGTGGAAAAAAAAGTGAACACCCCTTACTAACTCTGCAAAAAATTATCGTAGAAGAAAGTTACTGTTGCCATACGATTGGTAATAAAGTCTACTTTTAAATGATGCATATAAAATTTGCTTAGGGGGCCATCTACATAATAAAACGAACAATAACTTTGTTTTTTTCAATAGCAGTACGCAATTCTGACACAGCATAAATGAACTCTGCACCCTTCAATTAGCCTAAAAACAAATTTTTATGCAATTGGTACGGTGAGTTTCCGTGAAATTAATTATTTTAAAACGAGTGTATTTTAAGGGCTGTATCCAAATTCAAGTTCACTACTCGATTGTTGACCGAGAGAGCTTCCTTCTTGATCAAGGCATCGCCATTCAAGTCATTGAATACTGCTAGATTAGAGGATAGCATAAGAAATTTCAAAATATCTACTCACTTCTATCATAGATGGCCCCTTAAACCATCATTTTGCCGTTTTTTAAGCATAATTTGAAAACTACTTGGAAGAAAAATGTGAAATTTTGGATTTCCATAACGCAGGACTTAATAAATCTAAATCCATCAAAAAATTTGTAGGTTGCAATTAATAATTTTTTCGAATATTAATTTCATAATTCATATCATAAATTTATCAAATTTAACGTATTTATGTTTGGGTATTTTAGTATTATTGCTTCACAAAAAAATAGCACATTAGGAGTATAATTTCAGGAGATATTAATAAAAATATGACATTAGAAGCTTAGAAGCTTAACATTAGAAGAAAACTTATCATTCAAATGACTTGAAATTTGGGGTCTAGGCATAGTTTGAACCAAAGATTTGAAATACCTTGTTAAAATTGGGTATTGCTATTGAAAAAAATGAAGTTTGGGTGCGTTTTAATATGTAGATGACCCCCTAAGCACATTTCATATACATCATTTAAAATTAGACTATTTCCAATCGTTCAGTACTAGTAATTTTTTTCTACGATAATTTGTTGAGAAGTTAGTAGGGGTGTTTACTTTTTTTCCCCACGACTGTACTTATTTTGTTGTTGACGGTGGTGCTATTAATTAGTTTCAAATGAGTTTCATAGCGTAAGTGATGTTAAGATTCATTTCAGATTTCTGTTAAAATTCGTTAACCTGACGGGATCGGACGCGGGTTGATAAAGATAACTATTTTAATATAGTCAAAAATATTTAAAAAAGTCTAATAAATTATTTTTTAAACTTGAAACATAATTGTTTAAATATTCTTATACTTCAGAATAAAATATTTGAATAAAAATTACAATATTATTAAAGTGAATAAAGCTTATTAAATTAGATTACCGTTTTATAAAATTAACAGTAAATTAATAAATGATTATAAAATTAAACAAATTAATTAACCATCATTTAAATCAGTTGTTCGATTGATACATTACATTAACAACTGAATAACAATCTATTAGAATTAAATTATAATAACATTAAATCTAGGGAATACTATTAAACTGATGTGTTAATTTTTTTTATTTCATTTTAATATGTAGGTATAAATAAATTAGTACACATAAAATTTAAAAAGGACAATATATATATTTTTTTTTTTATTAAAAAAACAGAAAAATCTATAGAATCATTAGTCTATAGAACTTCTATAAGGTTTATAGTACTCCATAGAAAAAATTGCTACAGAACTAAGAATTCTATAGAAATTTTTCTTTCGAAAAAGTATTCTATAGAGCTCTTCAAAACTCTATAGAAATAGTTTTCGACAGAAAGGCTATTCTGTAGGGCTTGTAACGAATTCTACAGTTCTATGAACTATTTTTGTAAAGGTTACGGAAATATCAATTCGGTTTCGATATTAAAAAACTGTTACGGTCTATCCTTAACTGCAAATTTATGAGTTTAGGAGCTTAAAATTCTACGAATTGGAGAAAAGTTTTAGCGTAAATAATTTCAGTTTGAGTTTCAAAGTCAAAAAGGAAAACTGATTAGATCTTTTAATTTAAGTTTAGGTTAAAGAAATAACACTATTTTTAGATACAACTTCGTGAAAACGTTTGAAAGTTCTTGGTCATAGGTTTTTAAAATATTTTAACAATATACAAATGATTTAATTTTTTTTCTTTAGTTTATATTTATGCAATTATTATATGCACTACATATAATTTGAAACTCAACTAACTGCAAGTGCAATTTTTGCCGTCGTTTAAAAATTTTTATTCATTTTAAAAGCTATGCTTTCAAATTTAATTTGTTCGAAAACTCAATTTACCAATTTTTTTTATTATTTATGATTTAAAAATAATTTGCAAGCATGATTTTTTAAAGTACTATATCTGTATAGCGTGCAGCCCTCTAGATTAGAGATTCTAGGGGAGAAGTGCAGGCCGTTTACGGAAAATTAACCTGTTTTCACTAAAAACAATGCAACTAATTCAGCATTTGTTTCTGGTTAGTATTCAACAAAAATAAAATTTCATCAATAAATAAAATGGTCTGTATACATGTCAATACATAGACGAATAATTAAATATATATATACTTTTGACTGCAATTTGTTGCTCAATGTTTTTTTTTTTTTTTTGGTTTTGTGATATATCAAATAATTTTTTTTCAAACATAAAAAAACCCCTATCTCAAGAAGGAACATTTGTATGTGAACCGCAGCTAATAGCTATAGCAAAATGGCCTGTTCGTAATCTAGGTAAGATCCAGGAAGAGTGGTGCTCCGACTATATACGGGGAGGTAGTAAGTTCGGAAAGTAAACAAAAAAGGGCACAAAACATAATTTAAACTTTTGAAATTCGATAGGACAAATTCCATATTTCACGAAGTTTTAGCGTAATAAAGACACTGAAATAAAATGAAGGAGACAGTGGGCTTTCAAAATCACGAAATTCGACAAAAGGCTATTTCGTTATTATGAAACTAAATGCTGAAATTAAACTCGTGCAAAAAGATTTTCCAATTCTAACGCTTCTTCGCAGAGGTATAAGCGATTATATATTTGTAAACACTATATATTTAAACAGTTTTTTATATTTAAAATACCGTTTTCTCAAAATTGAAAATTTCGCACATTTCTGAATTTTTAAATATTCCATATGCATTCCTAATAATCAGATTCTTTTGAAATTTATACTGTATATCCTATATAGAATAATAAATGTTAGCATAAAAAGTTGCAGTTCAGGGGTATAGTGTTGAAATTTATGTGCATATGGGAATATATAGCTACTTTTTTTTTTTTAGAAAAAACAAAACAATTCTAAAAATACTAGCAAAACCTGCGACTTTCCCCGCGCGATTGTTGAAATATGCCAAGTGATATTTACATTAGAGTCATATTTTGAGGAATTATGAATAATTATGTCATATTTTGAGAAAACCTCATTCTTGTACTGAATTAAGTGAAAATGATACTTAAACCAATGAGAAAATCTTCATTCCAATGCATTTGCATCTACGCCCATCCAAAAGACAGATTCAATGCAGTGTTACTTGGGATCATCTTTATATCATCTATAGACAATGGCGTATTCAAGAGGGGGGCGATAGGGCGATCGCCCCTCACATGGGTAATGATAAAATATCTCCAAGCTGATATTTAAGCCAGTTTTAAGGATTTTTAATCTATTAAGCGCTTAAAACAGATACATTTATCTCTTATTTTTTACTGCATAAAATTTTTAATATGGATTTTACCAGAAAAGTTGTATGGAATATATTTAACATAAAATCTAAAATGGTCACACTTGCAGTTCTACAATGAATGAAAATTAGAAGCTGTGAATGAGACCAACGGCTAGAAATTACCTCCTAAGAGTAAAAATCCTATTTTCAACCAGCTAACCTAACTACTGAATTGATAAGTATTAAAATATTCTACCTAATTTAATCGCTCTACTGGATGGAAGAATAATTCTTGCATGATTGGTTATATAACTGAAGGATTTTTTAAAATCTGTTCAGTAATTTCACAGTCTACTTCCTAACAAACATTCCTTTGCAGTATTAGTATAAATTGAATCACCATAAAAATTAAAATACTGTTAAGTAATAAGTAGGAAAACATTCGTTTAGTATATTTAACCGACATTTTTGCGCTGCGAAATACTAAATATGCAGTATTTATTTAGTTGGCAATCATATTTATTACTCTCATTTTAATTCATTATAGTAGCTACTGGTACTTGCGTTATCTCTTATTGTTCAGAAAAATTGTAACTAATACTGGCATAAGAAATAATTGATTTTTTTTATCCTTGCATTTTTAACTAGTCTGATGTGGCAATCCCAAAATTTTCTTCTATCTCATACATATTAATACTTCCTGAAAATCATATCAGCGCCACCGGTTAGATGTAATAAATCTAATCATCAACAACTTATGTCAACTTCTAACTGAATCTGAAGTTTGATGAAAATCCGTGCATTAGTTTGAGATAGAGCTAGTGCGGCAATTGTAAAAAATTCTGCATAGCAGCGCCACCTGTTGGGCAGTTTACACCAGAAACTAATTAGGACCAAATTTATACCAGGGAGTAAAAATCTGAAGCTTTATGAAAATTCATGCATTAGTTCTTGAGATACAGCTATTGCGGAAATCTTGAAAAATACAGCATAGCAGCGCCACCTGTTGGGCGATTTACAACAAAAACTAAACAGCACTAATTCATTCCAGGGACTAACTGAATCTGAAGTTTGATGAAAATTCGTGCATTTGTTCTTAAGATAGAGCTATTGCGATATTCATGAATAATGCAGCATAGCAGCGCCACCTGTTGGGCGGTTTTCCCCAAAAAGTAATCAGCACCAAATTATATCATGGACTAACTTAATCTGAAGTTTAATAAAAATCCGTGCAGTAGTTCTTGAGATATAGCTATTGGGTAAATTGTGAAAAATGCAGCATAGCAACGCCATCTGTTGGGGGATTTACACCAAAGAGTAATCAGGACCAGTTTATATCAAGGTCTAACTGAATCTAAAGTTATGTGAAATTGAGTGCATTAGTTCTTGAGATAGAGCGCCCACAAAATTTTTGTCACATACAGACTCACAGGGTGACAGAGTGACAGACAGACATTTTCTTAAAATCATCAAATTGTGTTCAGGACATTCTAAAACGTATAAATCCGTCGAAAACCGGAAGTCTAAAATTTTCACGAATCCAATACTTTCTTCTTGTAAAGATAGAAGAAAGTAAAAATTTAAATTTCTAACCATGATAGTTTCAGAGTTATAATGATTATACAGTTTTTTGTCCTTTGAAATCAAACATTTTAAAAACGTTCTTACCGATCATTTACGTTTTAAAAATAAAACCATATCAAGTTTCATGTTATTAATATCAACAGAATCAAAGAAATCCAAATTTTAGAACGACTTTTCCCTCTTGCCTTCCCATGGGGTTTGCAAATGTTTGCAAAGAGTAAAATATATAGCCCATTTTTAAGCAGAGATTCTCGTCATTATTATCCAGAGGGAAGGTTTGAAATCGGTTCAGTAGTTCCTAAGAAATGGTGATTTTAGAAAGTTTACCGCTCATTTGACCTTTTTAAATTAAAAAAGAATTATAAACTCACCTTTAAGACGTACATGGTCGCTCAGAACCAACTGCCATGTCGAATATCACTTTTCTAGCAAAAACAATTTAAAAAATCATAATTTAGAACGGTTTTAGAATATTTTTCGCTCGTTTCGTCCTTTTCAATTTTGAACTTTCTAGAAACCATTCTTAGGGGACGTTTAAATTTTAAAAGTAACCACCATTCCAAATTTCACTTTTCTGGTCCTTACAATATCACAGAAATCATAATTTTAGAACCTTTCCTTTCCTGCAAGCTTAAATTTTTTAGATACTGTTCTGAGCGAGCATTTACGTCTTAAGAGTAACCAGAAAAGTCAAATTTTAATTTTCTTTCCCTATAAATACCAAAAAGAATCTTAATTTAGAACGTTTTTAGAAATTTTCCGCTCATTTCATCCTTCTAAATTTCGAATTTTTTAGAAAGTTCATAGTGATCGTTTACATCTTAAAATTAACCACCATGACAAACTTCAAGTTTCTGCCCCAAAAGTATTACGGAATTTACAATTTTAGGACGTTAATTCTCCGGTAACCCTGAGCGGATACTGGTACCGACAAATAATATAGCTTTCGTTGGAGCAGATTGTCACAATAATTTTTCCACCATTACATTTGAAATCTGTTCGGTAGTTCCAGAGATACTCTACAAACACACAAACGTTTCTTTATAATAGTAGATATTTTTCTTATACCTCCACCGTACTTTTAGAATTCATGCCAACTTTCTTTGTAATATGAAAAAATTCATAAATATTGTCATATTTTATTCAAAAGAAATGCGCGTGGAACATTTCTAAATGTCATTTTTTTTTTTTGTCGTATAAAATATTGAAAATGCAACATCTAAAAATATTTTTACTTTCTTCTATTGAAGATAGAAGAAAGTATTGTAATCTAAATTTTTTTCGACTTCCGATTTTTGACGGATATACACGTTTTAGTGGTCAGAGTACCCCAAAAATTTGTTTATAGAAATTGTCTGTCCGTCGCCATTGTACCACCAGAAACTGTATGAAGTTATGCATAGAATTGAACCATTTTTTTTTTAAGTTTTTGGCTATAGCAAGCAGGTCCTTCATTAATTTGGAAAAAATCCGCCAAAAGGGGGCGCTGTAATAGCGATTTTTGTGCCATTTTGAATATTGTACCATCAGAAAGTGTATGAAGTTATGCATAGAATTGAATCAAATATTTTGCGTAGGTTTTTGGTCATGGCAAGAAGGTCCTCCCTGAATTTGGAATAATCCGGTAGGGGGCGCTGTAATAGCGATTTTTGTGCAATTTCCAATATTGTACCATCGGAAAGTATGTAGTTATGCATAGAATTGAGCCATTTTTTTTAAAAAGTTTTTGGCTGTGGCAAGCAGGTCCTTCATTAGTTTGAAAATATTCTGCCGAAAGGGGGCACTATAATAGCAATTTGTGTAATTTTCTTGATTTTTCGTAGTTCTATTGTACACGGGGGGGGGGGGGGGCTGATGAAACGACAGGAACTTCCCATCCTGATAAGTCGACAATTCGCGAACTATTTTTTTAATACCGTTTGCAGTTTGTGAAAACTAAAGTGAATCCAAACGCATTTCCCACAAAAATTACAACTTTAAATAAACAGAGTTATTTCACTTTTGAGTATTATAGGAGATAAAACTTTTTCAAAATTAATTACTCTACAATTTATAGTGTTATTTGAAACATACTTGATATCCCTAATAGTAACTCCAGAAATATAAAACATGAAATGAAATAAGGGTTAGAAAACATATTAGTAGGAGAGCTGTTGAACATTTTTGAGTAGGTATTTGAGGCACCCTGAAAATTTGTGCAACACTTCTTTTGTAATGCCTGAATACAAAATCGAATGTCTGGCTGAAGGATCGTGGCCCAAAAACTGTGCCAGACAAAAAATGGCACTTGACACGTGTCTGGCACAGTTTTTGTGCCGACTAAAGTGTCTCATTTTCAAAATATTTTTTTCTAAGCATAAATATTATTCTGTCTCAATCTCAGCGTGCCTCAAATACCTTTTTTGGGTAGTCAAAAAAAAAAAAAAAAATGGCACTTGACACGTGTCTGGCACAGTTTTTGGGCCACGATCCTTCAGCCAGACATTCGATTTTGTATTCAGCCATTACAAAAGAAGTGTTGCACAAATTTTCAGGGTGCCTCAAATACCTTTCCTAAAATGTTTAACAGCTCTTGGACTATATTTGATTTTTAATCTTACAAAAGATTAATAGGCAATAGTTAACTTCCGATCTCCCTTCGCTAGTGTAAAATCTATGGGCGTGTGAGGCATTCGTATATTAAAAATATTAATTTCCATGGAAATATTTTAAACTTTTTTTTCCTATGTACTCTTTTTAAACGATGTCTCTCTTTTTAGTTGTCAAAATATTTCTAAAAATACATAATTTTGCGTAAAACAAAATCTTATTCACAATTCGTCAGTTTTTAACAGATAAAATATTAAATATAGATTTTAGATATATTCTGAAAACGAAGGGGAAAAAATTGCTTTTTACTCTTAAAAATAAGTTAATATTAATTTTCTAATGAGATAATTTAAATATATGAATGCATTCAACGTCCATAGGTTTAACATTAGCGAGAGGATTTCGGGTGTTGACTAATAGCCTTGATTTCGGAGGAGAGGTGCATCTACATCCATGAAATTATTTGGAGCGGCTGTTTTGTTGCGCCTCCATATTTTCCATCCACCTCGCTTTACAGACATACATAAATTTTAAATTTCTATGGTCAGCAGAAAATATCACATGTTTCGAGAAAAATAAGACATCTGAAATATACAGAGTCTGTACTGAGTAAACATTTGATTTTAAGCTACAATAGCTTTCCAGATGTAAATTTTATTTAATAAAAAAAGAATGGGGGAAAATAACAAAAGAATGTTTAAATTCTCCGACCTCCTTGCGAGTTACCTTAGAGGTCTGCTCGGGCCGACATTTCCAAGCCCGGGCCCGGCCCAATTCGTAGAAAAAAAATTCGGCCCGGCCCGGAGAAAAAAATTTTATTGGCCCGACCCGGCCCTGTGTAACAGCTAAAAGTTCGGCCCGGCCGAAAAAAAGTTAAAATCTCGGCCCGAGTGAATTTCTATAAAACATTGATTTTTAAGTCGATTTGGTTAAAAATTTGTCTCGTACGAGGAGTTCAGGCCAAAAATATTTATCTTAACTTTTTTTTTTCATGTTTATAATCTAAGTGATGTATGTCATGTACATGTATGTATATGCCATGTACATGGATGTACATGTATAAATCTATAAGTGCCGCAGGGTGCGATATTTATTTTTATAATGAATCTATTTCTTGTATGTAAATGTTTCAGTTATCATTAATATTGTTAATCCATATTCCATGTATTGAGGTGTTAAAAATCTGAAAAAATGCTATACAGTAAAATCTAATACGGAATTGCATAGAAAAGAAAAATAAATGCGTTATAGACAAGTTCCCTTCTTAACAAGTGTAAATGTATTATTTATTCTTTTCTTACGTATTAGTATATTAATTTTGCATGGATCAACACGTTTTTCAGTTTAAAACAAGATTCCGTCATAGGCAGGTTCTTTTTTCACACGTTTTACCATATTTTAATAAGCGTATAAATCTACTATTCTTTAAAAAGAATGAATTTTAATGTTTAATTGTAGAATGATGGCGATTTAAAAATGTCTGCACTTTTTGAAAAAAATTTTGGGCCAAGCCTACTGACTTTTGAACGGACCAGGCCACGCCGAGACAATGATTTTCATACGAGCTGGGGGGAAACTAGGACTGAAAGTTTGGGCTGTGAAGACTAGGAATGAAACCAGTCGCGGCTCTGTACAGAAAAAATAAGTTAGGCCCGGCCCGGCCCGGTCCGAACCTTCAGGAAAAAAGTTAGGCACCGGCCCGTAAAGAGTAGTGACTAGGCCCCAGGGTCGTACTGGCCCACCGGGCAACGAGGCAAATGCCCGGTGCGCCCCTCGTCAGATTTTTTTTTTTTTTTTCTGAGCGGCAAAAAGAAAATTATTTGACGTTTTTAAAAACGTATCTACGAATGATACTTTCTAAGGAAACTAATAAGTATTAAACACGTTTTATATGTTATATTTACAGTATGTGATTCTTTAAGAATTTGCGTCTCGAACGGTTGCCCGCTATTAAGGTATTTCTACACATTGGGTAAGTCAACGAAGAAAGAGGTAGAATGTGATCGCAAGAAAAACAAATTTTCATTTTTATTGGACCCATTTTGACACGAGGCGTCTTTTTGCAGTCATACGTCATGGCGCCCTGGGACCGATTTTTTTTTCAGCGCCTCTACGAATGATGTCTTGTACGGAAACTGATATTAAGAATTAATCACGCATTTAGCATATTTTCCGCATTTAAGTATTTGGCGCCTCGTATGGTTGCCCGGTATTTTGGAATTTCTACCTATTGTGCTAATGCAAACGATGAAACAGGATTGAATGCCTTAAAAATCGTTTTCATTCAACTTATTAACAGAAGTGGCTTTTGTAGTCATGGCGCCCGTGCCAATTTTTTTTTCAGCGCCTCTACGAATGATATCTTATAAGGAAACTCATATTAAGAATTAATCACGCATTTAGCTAATTTTCTGCCTTTAAGCATTTGGCGCCTCGTATGACTGCCCGGTATTTTGAAATTTCTACCTACTGAGCTAATGCGAACAATGAGACAGGATTGATTGCTTTAAAACTCATTTTAATTCGACTTATTGACAGAAGTGGTTTTGGCAGTCATGGCGCCGAGTGCTAATTTTTTTTCTTCAGTGCCTCTACGAATAATGTCTTTTAAGGAAACTGATATTAAGAATTAATCACGTATTTAGCATATTTTCCGCATTTAAGTATTTGGCGCCTCGTATGGTTGTCCGGTATTTTGGAATTTCTACCTATTGTGCTAATGCAAACGATGAAACAGGATTCAATGCCTTAAAAATCGTTTTAATTCAACTTATTGAAAGAAGTGGCTTTGGTAGTCATGGCGCCCGTGCCAATTTTTTTTCAGCGCCTCTACGAATGATATCTTGTCAGGATAAGAATTAATCACGCATTTAGCTAATTTTCTGCCTTTAAATATTTGGCGCCTCGTATGACTGCCCGGTATTTTGAAATTTCTACCTACTGAGCTAATGCGAACAATGAGACAGGATTGAATGTTTTAAAAATCGTTTTAATTCGACCTATTGACAGAAGTGGTTTTGACAGTCATGGCCCCCCGTGCTAATTTTTTTGTTCAGCGCCTCTACGAATAATGTCTTTTAAGGAAACTGATATTAAGAATTAATCATGTATTTAGCATATTTTCCGCATTTAAGTATTTGGCGCCTCGTATGGTTGCCCGGTATTTTGGAATTTCTACCTATTGTGCTAATGCAAACGATGAAACAGGATTCAATGCCTTAAAAATCGTTTTAATTCAACTTATTGAAAGAAGTGGCTTTGGTAGTCATGGCGCCCGTGCCAATTTTGTTTTCAGCACCTCTACGAATGATATCTTGTAAGGAAACTCATATTAAGAATTAATCACGCATTTAGCTAATTTTCTGCTTTTAAGTATTTGGCGACTCGTATGATTTACTAAAATTGAATAATTTTCTTACTGCTGTCAATTTTTTAAATGTATTGTCTATATTTTTTTACCGACTTCCAACGAAAGAGTTCGTGAAATCCCCCCTCTCGCTTTTTATTTGCAAGAGGGGCTCGAAGGGACGCAGACCTTTCTAGTTTATTAAATGTTTAAAAGAACAAACACATTAATAAATTCAATTTTATGAAGTAAGGCACTGATTTTTAAAGTATTTTAGGCTTTAAAAGCATTTAAAAACAAATTGAAAAGGACTGCAGAAAAAGTGATGTTTACTTGCTGTTTCTTCTTAATCCCCACTAATGAGATACAGCTGTACCATTAGTTTCTTCAGATGCATGCATTAGTTTTACTTGGAAATCTCTTATCGAAAACTGTTATTACACTTCCTACGACAAGCTGAAAGACCGACTTCCCGAAAAGATCTTTGTATACCACATGGAACAACAGCAGTTAGTCATTAGTGATTTAAAAGGGTCTGCTTTTAAACACATTTGAAGTAAACAAGAGGGACCATCAATATCAATCGAAACCGATAACTGCTTGCCGTGCAAGAATCTTCCTATTATCACAGCTTCCATCTTTACTCTGAGGCTTCCACTACCTAAGAATATCGTTTATCATTCACATGGACAATTATTTCCGGATTAGTTCAGAGGACAAAAAAAAACCACAAGTGTTTTAGACTGAATTCGAACAAGTATATTTTACTCTGGAGTATCTCTTTATTGAATTCTGATTTTTTATTTTTTGAAGACTAAAAAAAATAACAATATTAAAACATATACTACCAGGTTTGGAGATCAAACGTCCGATTCAAGAGACTTGTAAGTAATTTTAAATTATTAAGTTTTGACAAATAATATGCTGTTAATTAATTATATGGTATGGTATGTCATGAATTTTTGATAATGAGTGTTCGATATTTTCCAAATATCAATATGCTTCGAATATAAAACAGTGCCTTTTGTAGAAAGGGATGAAACATGGTCGCCAGCAATGGGCGAGGGAGGGAAATAAGAAGAGGGCAATTGTCCCTCTCTGAATTTTCGAATTTGACTAAATCTTTTTTCTCTCATGATTTTGAAAAAGTAATAGATTGTTCCTCTCAAATGATTTATAATAAATGAATATTAAGAAAAAAAATTAACCAAGGATTAATCGTCAGAGGTTAATAGTCTGTCCCCTTGAAGCCCCCATAAAAGACCAATTTTAGTTCTGTTTTTCTTCTGCGTTTATGCATTAAAAATTATTTCAAATTGCGGTTCAGGAAAAAATATATAAATTGGGGGGAAAAAGAATAATAAACTATTTCAATTTTTCATTTATAAAGAAGACGGTAGAAGTTTGATTTTTGATTTACATCTTGTTACATTTCTGTCTTCTTTTAATGGTAGTATGTTTCGAAATTGTTTTAAGTAGGGTTCTTGCCAAAGAAAAAAAAAAGTAAGTTTTGGCAGTGTAGTACAAGCACATATCTGTTCCAAAATCTTCCCCTCCTTGGATTTTGTTCTGTGGGTGCCCATGGGATGAAACCAAATTTATACGAGTTTTTCGGGATATTTTTCTTTCCCCTCTAGTTAAGATACTTATTTCACTGAATAACGGCAATATTGTTTAAATATGTGTTTAATTTTTATAAAATTTGCTCCAACATAAATAAACTAGTATGTTGTGGTCATCACAAAACTTTCTTCTATATAAATCACGTCAATTAAATCCTTTAAATAGTACAAGAAATAACAACGATTTAGCACCAATTCATATCAAAGTATATCTGAATTTGAAGTTGGATGAAAATTCGTGCATTAGTTCTTGAGATAGAGCTATAGCGGAAATTCTGAAAAAATGTAGCATAGCAGCGCCACCTGTTGAGCGATTTACACTAAAAGTAAACAGCACTAAACTATACTAAGGTATACCTGAATCTGAAGTTTGTTGAAAATCCAAGCATTAGTTCTTGAGAAAAAGCTATTGCGGAAATCGCAAAAAATACAGCATAGCAGCGCCACCTGTGGAGCGATTTACACCAAAAATTAAACAGCACTAATTTATACGTCAATTCATGTCAAGGACTAACTAAATCTGTAGTTTGATGAAAATCCGTGCAATAGTTCTTGAGATACAGCTCTTGTGGAAATCGTGAAAAATGCAGCACAGCAGCGCCACCTATTGGGCGATTTACACCAAAAATTAAACAGCACTAATTTATATCAGGGACTAACTGAATCTGAAGTTTGATGAAAATTCGTGCATTTTTTCTTGAGTTAGAGCTATTGCGATAATCATGAACAATGCAGCATACCAGCGCCACCTGTGGAGCGATTTTCACAAAAAAGTAATCAGCACCAAACTATATCTTGGACTAACTGAATCTGAAGTTTTATGAAAATCCGTGCAGTAGTTCTTGAGATATAGCTATTGCAGAAATCGTGAAAAATGCCGCATAGCAGCGCCACCTCTTGGGCGATTTTCACCAAAAACTAATCAGGTCCAGTTTTTATCAATGTCTAACTAAATATGAAGTTTTGTGAAATTCCGTGGATTATTTCTTGAGATAGAGCGCCCACAAAATTTTTGTCACATACAGACTCACAGACAGTGACGGAGTGACAGAGTGACAGACAGACTCACAGACAGACATTTTCTAAAAACCATCAAATCGTGTTCTGGGCATTCTAAAACGTATAAATCCGTTGAAAACCGGAAGTCGAAATTTTTCACGAATCCAATACTTGTCCAATACTATCTTGTAAAGATAGAAGAAAGTAAAAATTACAAATTTAAAATTCAACATATTAACACTTTCCAAAAAGTATGTATGGCTTCGGTTAGTCTGTCCGTAAACATAAATAAACTCACATTGCCACGTCACTTATGTGTATGATTTACTATAGGAGGTTCCTTAATGAAAATGGAGTCTGTAGCACTTATAGTTCGTTTACAGAAGCACACAAAAATATTCCGTTGCATTATGTCCTATGGGAAAAATTGTTAGCAGTGTATTTTAATGATGTTACAGTACTTCAAACATAGTTAAATTGAAATTTATCAATTTGATACACTACATGGAATACGAATTGAATAATTTTTATCGTTTATTTACAGGGACACACAAAATAATCTAATTGTATTATTATTCTCAGTCTCAGCATAAAGTAATTGTTTGAAATAGCTTTTTAAATTGATACAAGTGACTTTTGCGAATTTTTTTTCTTTTTTTTTTTTTTTCCCCCAGGGTCTACAACATTGTATATATCCATACATTATAAAATGGACACCGAAAACAAGTACACTGTAGACACGAAACTCTTGAGCAGATGGTTTGATTTTTAGACTTTTTTTCTGGGGGTGAGGGACGTTCTGTCTTTATAAATGGACATCTTTTAATATCATTAAGTTGTCTGTTTTCACTTCTCTCTCTCTCTTTCTTTTCTTTTCTTTTTATTTTTTTTTTACATTCTAGGCTTTAATTTATATAAAAATTGACCAATTTTCACGAAATATTAATATGCTGTTAAGGCAATTCTCGAAAAAATATTTTTCCTCGTTCAACAATGCGAATCTTTTTGACACATTCCCGGAGCCATGAATATCAAAATGATTTGTAATCGATTTTTTTTCTTTCATTTTTCCGATATATAAATGTCATCCTGAGTTATAAGTGATTGTTCTCTCGTGGTGGCAGATTTTTGTCTTTTCCCGCGCTGTTGCATACGGAAATTCGGTTCAAAACTCCCACTTTAACACATTTTCTGAAAAATTTCCTACTTTTATCAAGAAACGAAAAAATTCTTACTTACATGGTTCTAAATAAGACCACCTGTCAATTTCATGCGTTTGATAACAAAAATGAATAATAATTTAAAAAAAAAAAGTAAAAAAATATTCAGTTTGGATTTAAAAACAAAATTAAGGCACACAGTACCATTTTATGGTTATAAAATACTCGTCGTTTCATCTATATATATATATATATATATATACATATACAATTACAAAAAGTTTGATTATATATGTATTACAGGTACACCTCAGAAAGTTTATTTGTGTCATCGTCTACTTCATATCATAATAAGCGATATTGATATTAAACCATGAGATTTACAATTAATGCGGATTACACAATGCGGATCCAAGGGGGAGGTCACGGTGGTCATGACCCCCCTCTGAACACCAACAAAAATATTCTAAAGATCATTTTTAAAATGAAATAAACAGTAGAGTCCCGATTATCTGAGACCCGCTTAACCGAGTTTCTGCTTTAACCGAATTATTTTCTTCTGATGGATTGAAGGCTTCTATTATTATGAAATAGCCATTATAAATGAAGTGTTAGGTGAAGATGAAAGAGCAGCCGTAAAAAGTTAGAACTCTAATTTTCTGGTCAGAATGGGAAAAAAAAAAAAATGGCCTTGATTTTTTTTCCCCATTCTGACAAGAAAATCAGAGTTTTAACTTTTTACGGCTGCTCTTTCATCTTCACCTAACACTTCATTTATGATGGCTGTCTCATAATAATATTACTTATTCAGTCCATCAGAAGAAAATGATCCATTCCAAAGGTATAAGTTCGATCGAAAAACCTATTTAATACTTTGAGAAGAAAGAAGAGGCTGCACCTGCAATTTTCATGACACTAATAGAATCACATAGCTGCTAATTTGATTAAATATTTGATTGGTTTTGCTACTACTAAAATTTAATACATATTTTTGACATATTTAATCGTTCATATTTGTTAGGCTTTTTAAACAGAATTTCCGGAAGTACAGCCATTTGTTCCCTTGTGACGACATTTCTGTGACTGTCAACTCGTAAAAATTGTCTAAATACGCTAACTTTGACAACATTTTCTAAATAAATCTTTGCATTTATAAGAAAACGGGAAACTCTTGAATTTCTTGGTATCTGAACAAAATCGGTAAATTTTATATTTTTACGAATAGTAATGCAAATTTTTTGTATTTACGAATGGAAATGACTTCGCGAAAGTATCAGAAAAGCAGTTAGTTTGGATTTGGGAATAGCTTTCAATATAAAAAATTCTCATAAAGATATGTGATCCCCTCCCACCCAATAAAAGGTAATCCATGACCCCCCTGTAAATGGTGAGCTGGATCCGCCCTTGGGATTACAATCCTGCATTAGGTCCGCTTACCCGACTACACCCGCGATTTAGATCTGATCGGTTCGGATAGGCAATATTTTTTTCGTTGCGCGTTGGATTGACTCTAATTGTTTAGGGTTCATGCATATCGCAAGTTTATAGCAATAGCAAGACAAGTTTATGGCCAATAGGCCAACCTTCTTGGGAGCAAATTACACATGAGAGGGGGGGGGGGGTAAAAAGGAGTTTCAGGACGAAACTGACAATTTCGTAAGTCCGAGTCCGTTTAAGTTAAATTTCTAATGCATTTAGCCTCCAAATAAAGGATACTCCATTTGAAGAAAAGGAATTATCTCATTCAAAATATATAAAATAATCTTGTAGCTGTTATCTTAACTTTTCAAAAAAATTGTTTAAAATTCTTTTAAATTGTAGTCGGCGCCCTTTTGATTAGAAGTTGGCGCCCTTTTTATCCAAGTTGCCACCGCCCTTTTTGTCATGCCAGTACGACCCTGCTAGGCCCGGCCCGAGCCTTTAGAAAAAAGTATGGCCCGGGCAGGCCCGAGTGCCGTGAACGAAAATAGGCCCGAGCCCGGCCCGTGCAGATCTCTAAGTTACCTTGGTCAGGTCAGGATAACGGGAGTGTGACTGCATACCTTTTAGCATACTTCATTCAATAACATCTCTGTACTAATCTGGAATACCAAATTTGGCGTTTTATAGTAGGATATAGCCTCACTGGTATAGCCGAAATATCCAAATCCAATATTTCTCTTGGGAAAATTCGAACTGAAAAGAAAAAAAAAAATGTAAACGCGTTTATACCCTGTGGATCTCTTATTAAATATTTCAAAAAGTTTTTTTAAAAATTAATCTTTAATCTTCAGAAATTTATTGTGGTTTATAAGGGCAATGCATTCAAAAAATACATTAGTGTACTTAACGATGTCTTGTTAAACTTATCAGCTCATTAATTTGACACTATCGTACTGCTAAGGCATAACAGAGACAAGTTTCACATTGTGTGCACTCGCTATTTAAATCACCGGAGTGTATTATTCTGTGGCTACACAGACTCCTGAATGTGTAGTTACTACAAAAGAAAACCTGTATGGCTCTTAATTATCCTGCATTTGCTGGTCTCTTAATATGCAGATCTCACTTTGCCTCGTTAGGTTAACACTAATGAATTGTGACAAATAAATGGTAATCTGTGTGAAGTGAATATGTTTTGACGTTGTTATTCCTATTTATTGTCAATCTTAGAGTGAGAATCAGGAATGAATTAGAAATTCATGATGGGTTGATGCCTTGCATGGCTAATAACGTTATATAAGCAATTACATTAACGAAGCTTTTATTTTTATTAACAGCGGACTTTTGAACTGATAAATCTTTCATGGTACCGATTCAAATGAAACGTCATAAATATATATTTAAAGTATCGGAATAGGCTGAAAAATTCAATTTTCGCAAAAGAATGAAATTTTCAGTTTTTGAATAAAACATCTATTTAGCTTTACAAAATATTTTTGAAGTACAGTCGTGAGAAAAAGAAAAGTAAACACCTACTATATAGTCCAGGGGAAATATACAAAAAATTGCAGTAAAAGCGAATTTTTTGGGTTAGGCGTTGCCACCGTCAATATGATACCAGAGTTACTCAGGGAAATGATTTTGCCTTATAATATACATGTTAAACAATCTTAACATATTTTCTTAACCAAAAGTTCCTTTTACATGCAGTGTTGAATTCAGGGGTTGTCCCGGGACAAAAAGATGTCGCCCCCGGAAGGTTTGAGATTGTGTTTTCAATGGTCAAAGTGCAATCCCCCCCACCCCCCAGGAACTCTAGAATGCCCCCAACGCCCGGAGCCACAAAAATCCATAAGGAGAAAAGTGTCTGAATTTAGCGCTGTTTACATGCAATCCTATTTACGTTACAGGGGTGTATATTTTAATCTTCAGTACTTATCAAACATTATTTAAAATTCATTAAATTTGCATTACATATCTTTGAATTTTAAAAAGATAAGTTTTTGCATTAAAAAAAAAGGTGATTTCTTATAGAAAATCTCCATTTTTTTATCTTTAGAACTTGCAAATTGTGCGTTTTAAACTTATTGAATAACTACATACAGATTGTTACATTGCTTTGTTATACTGCTTTTGTTGTTTTACTTTTTACTTACCCATCATACGTAGTATAGGGTAAGTCTTGTTTAATTATTCATTTATTTACATTATTATATTGCGGACCAGCTAAAGCAATACAAATATTTGCGGGCCGCGAGGAAAGAAAGGTTGAGCAGACCTGATCTAAAAGATTAATGTGCATCAAGGTAATTTTAACTAGATGAGTTTAAAGAGAATTACTTTGCTTCAGCGTACATTTATATTTCATACAAATGTTTATTTTTTATTTTGCTAAAAAGATCTTTCATACAAAAGTTGGTACTTAAAATTGTTTCTCTACATTATATTAATTGAATTGGTGGCATAGAAGATAATCTACATTGTTTTTTCTCTTTAACCTCTCTTCATATCAGTAAAACGATGACGATAGCCAATTCAAGACCCATAACATTTGATTAGCTTTTAAAGTTATTTTTACGAGTTATTCATGGACAGAAACAATAGAATTATTTCGTAACAAAGAACAACCAAATTTTCAAAAAATTAATAAGAAAAGTACAGATATATATTTTAAAGTCATTGAATCACATTTAACTAAATATCTTGTATACTACTTACCTATAAATAATTTTGAAGTGCAATTGCTGTCTGTTGTTTAAAGTTGGCTTTAATGACCCATTTAAAAAGAGCTCTGCGTGCTGTTTAAATATTAAGTTTTCGTTTCTTGTTACTGTAATAGATCACGAATACCCATTTCTTTTAAAAAATATAGTTCATTGGCTTTTTCTGCAAAGGTACTCTAATCGAAAGCTTGTTTTGTGAAGATGCTTAGATGAACGAAGTATTTAATAAAATACCTGACGGTTGATAAAGATTTACTCGCAGCTTTTGTACACGAACAGCTTGAAAAATAGGATGTTTGGCCATTTAAGCTTCTTTCTTTAGGCCCCTTGCATATCAGTCTATATAATAAGAAAAAATCATGCTTCAAGCATAGATTAGGAAACACTTTTCAACACATTCAGAGTAATGAAACAAAATTTCACTGTTTAATAATTTGAAATATAGGGGAAAGGAGGGAAATGGCGCTCACTTAAAATGGGAAAATGAATAGCTAGTCAAATTTAGAAAAAAGAAAAAAAAATCAATATTTTATTAACGAAGCATAACTCCAAAGCATAAGGAACAGTTTGCAATCAACTAATTTGCATAAAATTTCAAGGAATTTTTTTATCGTTTTATTTAAATAACCATCGATTGAGCGGTAATGCCCAACATGGTAAGACAAATTCACAAATGTAGTTGTGTGGGCTGTTCACACCACTGCAGACTTTTTGCGACCATTTTACACATATTGTGCACACAGTGTGTTACACATATAGTGGGCTACTTTTTTTTAAATTTAGGTTTTTTGATTTTCACCACTTGTTTGAAATCGTAAAATTCTCCTTGTTTAATGACATATTAAGGCGAAAACTGGGATTTTTTACGATTTCAAAAAAGTAGTTAATAAATTTGAAATTAGAAAAAGTTTCCCACCGGCAACACTTCTGGACTTCCGCGCGAGCGCCATTACCCGCTATCGCCATGTTGGGTTTTAATGCATTATAATTGGCGTAACAACGCACTACAAAAATAAATAAAAGCATGAAAGTACAGCTAAATGTATATATTTTGCAGACATAAGTAAATTAATATTTGAAAATAAGAATGACCTTCAAGTTAGATGTTGTAGAATTTTATAATAAAACTGCAAACTAATTACGCGAGGATACAAAAATACTTTCCTTCTGACGGTCTTTATATCCTTACTGGGAACTTAAAATGAAGTTCGCTAGGTGCCGGTACCGATCGCACGTTTTCAATTCTATTCTGTATAGAGATATTGGGTGAGCGGGATTGTCCTTCTGAGCGTCATTACCCTACTTTCCCCTAATATCCAATTGAACCATTTGGAAACGCATAACATATTTGAAAACTCAATTTCAGCAATTCTCATCGACAGTCTGAGAATTATCATAATTCTTTGAGGAGCCCTGATGTGATATAGATTTGCATCTATAAACTACATGCATACAAAAATTTAGTTCAGTTGGGAAATACATACCACAGTTGAAATTTTCCCTTCAACAATTTACGCTTATAAAGAAGAATGGTACGCAAATTATTTTGTGTAGCCCTGTACGAGATATGGAATTTATACACAACTTTTTGAGCGCCCCTGTACATGAACTATTAATGCTACACACTTTATATTTAATGTGAGCATGCCATGGTAAACAACATATCAATTGCATGAAAAATAGAGTATATTTATGAGAGAGTGTGTGGACAGACAGACGGACGGTCGATCGGTCGTTCAGACTGACAGATAAACAAAATTTACAAGCCTTTTCCCACTATATTGGAAAGTGCTAAAAATCATTATTTCCGATAGAAACATTTTTTTCTATGCACATACAAAATGCAAAACTATTCGAAACGTTTTTTAACAAGCTTATTACATCTTAGTACACTCACATTTAATAAAAAACACCATGATTAAAACATTGTAGTTAAAGACTAATGAAATAATATATCAGCAAATCTCATAGACTGCAGTGCGAAAGTCTTATACGACTCCACTGGTGAAAGTAAAAAAATATTTGTATAAATTTACAGTATTATTTGGTCATAACAGTGGTTAGACCATTATTACATTATAGCAGGCGAAATAGCCCACAAACACATTTTCCGGTTAATTCGTAACAAAGTATAATATTTAAAAAATTTAAACCGAAAAAAAAATTATGGGTTTTATAGAAATATTTGCTGCCACCCCTTTTCACCCCCGATGAATTTAATCCAAGCGTTTGATAAAATATACCATGTTTTGAAAAGTTATGAAAAGCAAAATGCTTAAAAGAAAATCGAAAGAAATTGTTTACACGAAAGTAACTATTGTCGAAAGTTTACGAAAAATCAACATTCAATACATTACATCACATAAATGTATGAAATGCAACCATGGTTTATTTACTAAAAGAAGGTGCAAAGATACATTAAAAAAGTTCACGCCTCTGAATTTGCCTGTGGTGATGGCTGTTTTATAACGGTTGAAAACGCTTGTGATTTTTCTCATTTGACGGTTTTTGATGGTATAAAGACCTTTTTAATGTATTTTAGCACAGTTTTTAGTAAATAAATCAGAAATTTCATTTCGTCTATTTTTTATTTGATAATCAATGTGAACGTGACGCCCGAAAATTGTAGTTTAAGCTATATTTTATAACGTTATATCATTCCACAATAAAAATATGAAAATTAAATCTCACGATTATAATTGATAACTATTTATAAGCATAAAAAGGTATACATTTTTTTCCACGACTGCAAAGTCATACAGTAATTTAAAACGTATACATACATACAATTTCAAGAACAATGTTTTGCCTGGGATCAGGCTCAAAATCAAGACAATTACAGCTGCAATTCTTTTCTCTTCCCTGCATCCAATCCACACGTTTACCGAGTCACTCCCAGCACAAAGTCCATCATAGAAAAAGGATCGAGTTTGCAAATATGCAACATTTTTGTGCTTCACGAAACGAGATTCTCTCGTGGATGTACCCATTTCAATTAAATCTGTTAAGATTTGAGAGAAACTCAGGGTTTAATTAAAAAAAAAAAAGGAAAAGAAAATCCCTGCCGGGTCGGCCTACAGGCGGAGGTAGATTTCGAAGTTAAGTATGTTCTAATTTCACCCACAACAACTAAATCAAGATTAGATATAAACCCGGTTTAACAATTTTATTTGGTCGCTTTTGCCAAAATTTTAATTTCCTTTTTCTGTAAGAGCTGGTTTTATCAGAATCATGTTAATAGAATAATTTTTTCTTCAACCCCTATTTTTGTTTAATTTGTTTTTGCTGTAAGAGTTGGTCCTATCAAAAACTTGTCAATATAACTGTTGTAGATAATATTACGATGATTTATAATAAATCTAAGCGGATTTGATATTTTGAGAATTGACGAAGTTGTGAATTTTTTTCTCCCTAAAACCCCATTTTCTCCCCTCCCCTTGAGCCCATTTTTAATTTTATCAAAAATCTGCGATAAATTTGTGACTATTTTCCAAGAAGTAATAACTTTAAACCGATTTTATATGTATTATAATTAAGAGGTTATGGGGTTTTTTTCGGTTTTCACAAAAACCCTCCCTATTTCCACCCCCTAGTCCGATTTCACCCATTAAAGAACTTAACCAAGATTTTCTGCCCCTTGATTTTATGTATCAGTTTGGAAGAAATTTGTGCAGAATTATAGTGCTCATAAAAAAGTTTATACATGTGGGTCGGGATGTCTAGG
This sequence comes from Maratus speciosus, assembly GCA_963932465.1. NCBI lineage: Eukaryota > Metazoa > Arthropoda > Arachnida > Araneae > Salticidae > Maratus > Maratus speciosus. The sequence continues at coordinate 81,478,013 of OZ010788.1, forward strand.
GGTTGAATAAATTCTCAGTCATTTTAAATGACGAACACAACATTTAATGACAAAACACAAAACAATTAAAATACAACCAAGATCTCATTATAACAATCGCAGCCTCCCGCTGCCTAGAACAAACTCCACTACCACTACCCAATTGTTACGTCACATGACGTTTTCTCCCTTTGATCGTTGCCAAAGAATATAAAGTAGCAATGAAAATGAAACAATAAGAATGCGGTTACAGTCATAGACAAGTAATACAAGACAGAAATAAATGAATACTGTGAAAGTAACGATTAATATTTCCTACAGAGATCGGCCATCCTGCGAGTCACTGGCCTCAGGGACGTTTTACAATACAAAACTTAAAAATATATAAAAGACATAATACACAAAATGCACATACTACTGAATATGAATAAAATGATTAAATACTTCAATACAAATTTCTAAAAATAATAATACTGTACAGTTGATGCATCAACGAAAAATTTAAACATGGAATTACAATAATGCTATACAAGTTTATTACATATTTGAGAAATACTTCATCATATCAGCAGATGTAGTAGTTTTATTGGGGCCTGGATGGTCACCAACTTTTTCTACTTCATAACTATCTCTGGGATTGATTTTAGCTATTTTATACGGGCCAAAATATTTAAGTCTTAATTTTAACCCTGTACCGAATTGAGTTCGTTGAATGGCCACCAGATCACCAATTTTGTATTTAGACGCTCTTTTTCTTTTTCTGCCATAAGTCCTTTTATTTTCAGCTTGAATTTGACCGAAAGAATGTGACTTAAATACATCGCAATCTTTGTTTCTTAAATTTATTTCATGGTTATTCAAACGCATTACATGATAATTTCTGTCATAGTGTGAAGCTGCATTAAAAATATAATGGTTGACAGAACCAGAACTCAGTGTTGATCTTGTAGGGGTAACCAAATTGCTTTTAACATCCTTCTCCTTTGGATTTTTGGAGATACTAAAACATTTACCTTTTCTTAGTTGAAAGTTACTTGATGACTGACGAAAAGATGCATCATCAATTTTTATTCTCTCCAGAGGAACAGCTGACTGCCACCTAGGATCTGTAGATGGGTCAATTTTTGCAGATGGGTTCAATAAAAAGTCAAGAATATTCTTGATACATGACAGTTTATCGTCCTTTCTAATATCCAGGAGTTCACATATGTGGTATATGGTTTTATCAAGCATGATTTTCATAAGGCTCTGACGTTTACTATATTCATAAGAAGATTTATCAAATGGGAAACCATTAAACTTAAGAATGTCTCCAACAATATCTTGACCATCTGTTGGCCACTGGAAAAATAGAATTCTATACAAAGGCCGGATACTTTTTGCTCTTTGAATTCGTTCTCTTATTTCTGGTATATCTCCAAGTTTATAATCTTGTCCATCTCCAATACCGTTCCACCAAAACACATTAGACTTTAAATTTGGTATATCTGGAACATTTCCATTTCTTCTAAATGGTAACTTCCGTAAAACATTTTGCTTTGTAGCTGGCTTTTCATCCTTTACATCTAGCTTTCTGTTTCGTAAGTATCGGCTTAAATAAGATTTTTCAGATTCCATTGGAGTGTCGTCCGTCAACACGACTTTCATAGGGACATCAACCGATTCGTTCTTCTCCGATTTACATGCAGAAGTAACTTCCTTTAGCTCTGCCCTTATTTGCGTATCATGAACGTGGTTCAGCTCAACTTCATCTTTATTGCTTAACTGGGATGCCTGCATGAATAATGCATTTGTCGTCTCGTACTTACAAAATTCGACGCCATTTTTGTAAAAATTTAATCTTGCTTGATCTAAAATGTCCATACCAATAACTGCTTGGTAATCCATCTGTGATGTTGGCACTATATGCCATGTTAGGGTGTATTTACTTCCATCCAACTCTATTTCTTGCTCAATCGATCCCTTTGTATAAACTTTAGATGACCCGATTCCCGATAATACTAAAGAGTTGTTGGACAGCTTTGGACGATCAGAAATTTGTCGGTATAAGTCTTCGCGTAGAAGGCACACTGAACAGCCGGTGTCGATGAGTGCAGGAATAGTTTGATTGTTAAGGGTAACTTCTTTTGTTTTAACTTTTTTAAATGCGATGACGTTACAGTTTCTTGCTACATGTGCATCAGAAACCTTCTCTTTATTGATTTTACTTGTTGTACTTCCATTTTTTCTTAAGAGCTCGGGACAATACGATCTGGCGTGGCCGCTTTCTCCACATTCATAGCATTTGAATGTTTTATTTCTCTCTAATTTTCCAGTTTGTTGATTTGTGGTCATTCCCCGACCAACATCTCTCTGTTCTGGGTAAGATCTCGCAAGCATCCTATTTTCTCGGTACTGAGATTCTTTTGGTTTTCTACTAAACGTCGTTTTAATATTTTCATAATCATCTAGCTTTTCAGAAATAACTTCTGATGATTTAAACGTCGACCATTCGTCGAAGAAGTGTTCTTTTACCTCAGGAGACACTTTCCGTTTTATCTGGTCGGTAATCATTAAATCGCATAACTCTTCAAAGGTTGTAACTTCTAAACCTCGAACCCATTCGCTAAAATAGTTCTTCAATTCATATGCGAAATCTCGCCACATTTTGTCAGCTCTTTTAACATGCTTGACAAACAATTGTCGAAATTTTTCAGGTGTAAATTTGTATCTCCTTAGTAGTACTTCTTTAACCTTTTCGTAATCATCGGTTACTTCTTCGCTCTCCCTAGCGATTATCTCCGTAATTTCTTGGGGCAAAAGTCCAATGAGGTGTGTAACCCAAAATTCCTTTTTAATTTCCGTCCTTTTCGCCTGGCGTTCAAAAAGAATTAAATAAAGACTTATATCGCATGTTTGGGGATCAAACTTTTGAATAATATCATGCAGTTTTATACGATGTTTTCCATTATTTTCGGGTTGACTCCCGTTTTGGTTACTGGTTCCGACGATTCTTTCATTTTCGAGGCGTATTTTTTCTAATTCAAACTCCATTTGTTGTTTTCGTAATTCATCTTCTTTATTCCTTTTCCTTTCCTCTATAACAGTATCTAAATAGCCCTTTACAAATTCCTCCTCATACGTAGCAGCTGCTATAATAGCATCTTTTAATTCAGGAACCTTTAAATTTTCTACGTCTGGAACTCCCAATTCCATCGCGACGTGCTGCAAATCTTGTTTAATACCTTTGCTGAGGAAGGCCATTTTCTCAAACGCAGTTTTATGTAACTATCCTTCAGGCCCCAAAAATTAAAATTTGCTTATTAAGAAACCAAAATTTAGTTTTTATAAAATTATCACCACTAAAAAATTTAGTTCTTATAAAATTACAAATTAGAATTAAGGAACATGATTCGGGGTTTTTAAACACATACGTGAACGATCAGATCTTAAATCTCACTTCAAATTACAAAAAAAATGCAAATAAAAATAAATAAATATAAGTATCGTCAGTTAAATACAAGAAGCGAAATAAAACAAATAAATTCTGAGATTAAATTAGGTAAATAAATCAAAATGAGCAGGCTATATCATATAAGCATAATCAAAGTAAAAGTCAAATTGCATAGTCAAAATAAAATCACAAATAATCAAATATCATGATAAAAATCAGAACTAGAATAACCTTTTTTGAGTGCACTCAAACCTGATTCAACAGTTAAATGAGAAATAAACAAATGATAAAAAGCAGAAACTTACACTGCATGCATTTCAGTTCTTAAATCAGTGAAAAAGAACAGAACTTACCGAACTCAAATCGTTGCTGAAACATAAATACATTAGCAAAAATGAAACTAATAAACATTCTCTTTGATATCACATATTTGTATAAGAAAGGAAAAATAAATAAAAATATACTTGTATTTCAAATACTCAATCAAATAAAATTTATATTTCATAAACAAAGTCTTTTCCTTTTAACCACAGTAAATAAATCACTTATACAAATTTAAAAAAAAAGGATCCACATTGCTTATCTGTTATCTATTAAAAAGTAGAATCTGAGACAAACAAAAAAAATATCACTTGGTCTCTTCTTTTTTTTTTTCTGATGAAAAACACTTGCTTTCTTGTGTCGCACTGATGGAATCGACTCACAAAGCTTTTATTAAATGAAACGAAAAACACACGGCTTGTTGCCGCGCTAAATATTTCACAAATTCAACGATCCCACTAAATATTTCACAAACTTATACATACCGGGATGGTTGCTTCACTAAATTTTTAACTGAAATAAGGATGTTGATTCACTTTCACACTATTTAGCTCATAAAAGAAACTAGGCTGAATTTCTTTTTTTTTTTCTCTCTATTCACCGATTCTTTCACAATGAGACTTGCAGAGAAAACCAGATGGCTTTTCTTATAATATCACAAACAGATAGTGGATGATCCGAAATGCAGAATCAGGATGATTATTTCTCGGCACATAACCAGGAGGTTTTTACTTTTTCCTTTGACAGAGTCAGGGTGACTCCAAAATTCTTCAGAACTCGGATGGTTCACAATAAAAGTTGGGCGGGAAAATTATTCCATTGGCACACGTTTCATTATTAATTCCGCGCCGAGTCCCCAATTTTCTGTGGGTCGGGATGTCTAGGGGTTGAATAAATTCTCAGTCATTTTAAATGACGAACACAACATTTAATGACAAAACACAAAACAATTAAAATACAACCAAGATCTCATTATAACAATCGCAGCCTCCCGCTGCCTAGAACAAACTCCACTACCACTACCCAATTGTTACGTCACATGACGTTTTCTCCCTTTGATCGTTGCCAAAGAATATAAAGTAGCAATGAAAATGAAACAATAAGAATGCGGTTACAGTCATAGACAAGTAATACAAGACAGAAATAAATGAATACTGTGAAAGTAACGATTAATATTTCCTACATACATATAAAATATTAAAGGGTACTGGTTTTCTAATCAATGAATAAATTTATTATTTCACAATATCACATATGTAAGCACTTTGGGGGGAAAGAACGCAAAGGATTGGAAATGAGAGGAACAAGAAATGATATTTAAGCTTCCACATTTCGGAAGCGCTGTTCCGCAGGGCTCTGGAGCGCTGTATTTATTAGCCCTGGTGAATTCCTACTAATATTTAAATAATCCCTAAAAGCAAAGAAGAGCTTCGGCGTAAATTAAGCACTGAATAAACCTATCATATTATTAAACGATTATAAAATAAAAAAATCGCATACATCACAAATCATTGAAATAATCTAAGGGACCTGATATCTTTAACCCCTTGAAAAGGCAGTGGGATGCATTATATCCCACCTAATTTTAATCAAGATCTATACCGTAAATGTTGAACTGCATTTTACTTATAACTTTGGTGGAAAAAAAGTTGAAAAATTGCTTTTCCTTATGTTGAAATAAAAATTTTCGAAAATTCCAGTGCCAGTTCAACATTACAGAGATGTCTAATTAATGATATTTGTTAAGTTTTTGTAGTTAAAAACTAAAATATATGTATAACTCTTCTCTTAGAAGTCGATATTCCAGTATTACAGTTGAAAAATTCATAAGAAATCAGCTTTTATCCTTAAAATTGAAAATTTTCCATTGTTTTGCTAAATTAATAATAATCATTAAGGTGATGATTGTTCAAAACTAAAGATGAAACATATGATAATTTGATTAATAATATGGGTAGAATAACTCAGATTAGAATCATATGTTCACTGAACAGTTGAAAATCTGCGTTCTTCTGATATGAAAATACTTCGATAAAGCTAGTATAACATTCTATTGTTCGCATTCTCTGCTTGAGGGGAAGATTTGGAGTTAGCGAAGGGGGTCATTTTTCGAATATTTCTCTCAAATGCTAAACGGAGTGTCGTGTTTTTCTTCAAATGCTTTGAGAGGTTGGGAAATTAATAAATACAAAATATGTAAGAATGGGTTTAAAACTGAAAAAATCGCTAAATTTCATTCAATCAGAAAGTATAAAATTTGATTAAGTAATGGTTTATGTATAAAAAATTAAGTATTAAAATTCATTAAGGTTAATAGCCGTTCAAAAACTTAAATGTATGCTTAACATTTCTCATTTAAGTGCATATTCTCATCTTATAGTTGGAAAAAAAAATAAAGAAATCAGCTTGTTTCCTTAAAAATTATAATTTTCCTTTGTTTTGCTTAATAATACTCATTAAGGTGCCAATCATTCAAAATTCAAATGTATGTTTAACTTTCCTCATTTAAGTTGATATTCCGATCTTGTAGTTGAGAAAAATCTATAGAAATCAGCTTTTTTCCTTAAAAATTTATATTTTCCATTGTTTTGCTTAATTAATAATACTCATTAAGCTAAAGATTATTCAAAATTCAAATATATGCTCAACTTTCCCCATTTAAGTTGATATTCTGATCTTGTAGTTGAAAATAATCTACAGAAATCAGCTTTTTTCACCAAAAATTGTTATTTTCCATTGTTTTGCTTAATTAATAATACTCATTAAGGTAAAGGTTGTTCAAAATTCAAATGTAAATTTAATCTTCATCTTATAGTATGATAATCTAGTCGATCTAACGTTTAATTCTCATGTTATAGCAGAAAAATACTCTAAAAATGTCATTTTTCCGCTAGGGGGCGGTGCTGTGGTGGCGGAGGAGGCATCGGAGGATGGACCGCAGGAAGGATGGGAGGCTGAGGGATGAAGAGGGGGGACCGGAAGGGGTGTCTGAGGAGAAACCGGGGGAGGGACGGTCCCCCCGTCCCCCCTCCTGTCGCAGAACTCTCATTTTCCTACTACTTACTACTAACTTTGCTACTACGCACCCATCTCGGAACATGCTAGTACAAAATTGTACTACCGAACTACTGATCACCGCTTTCAATACATTAACTGAACCTGACGAGCGAATCAGAACGGCTCCCTGAAGTACGCTAGAACAAAAGTCTACTGGAAATGGCTCTCTGTACGGGCATGGGTCTGACTATTGTAGCGATTTGGAATAAAGCAGCGTTTCCACTTTTTGATAAATTAATTATCGGGTTATAAGCGTTTGATGACATTTGACTTCAAGTTTTACTCCCTTCCTGCGCTGTCACGTCATGAAATTCGGTTCAAAGTGCCAAATTTAGCAGTATTTTCTGAAAGATCTGCCTTCGCCAAAAATCAGAAAACACCTTTCGATTTATTTAGTTCCTGAACAAGAACACCTGCCATTTTCATGAGTTTCTGAACAAAAATGAATTTAGAAATATATCAGAAAGTATCTCTTTTGTATTTGAGAATAGCCTTAAATTCATATAGAAAGACAACATAGTTTAATATTAACCCGTAACCGGAGTGAAAAATATTGTCGCATAACTACGGCGAGCGGGCTGTGAGACCGCTTAATCTAAAGCTGAATAAAATGCTACATTAACTCTCAAAATGCTATTTCTGTACTAAACTTCATGTACAATGTACGGGACTATATTTAAAATTCAGCTATTCAGAAGTGTCTCGTGAATGTAAAAAAAGACTCCAAATATAACTATAGATACTGGTTAAATTTTGTTTAACTGAAAATTTGTGAAAATTGATAAATGAAGCGGTCTGTGAGACCGCTAACAGCGATTACGCGTTAAAAACGTGAAAATCTTCACATTGATAAGTGTAAACCAACAGAGTGAAAAATGTCCAAGCCGGGAATCGAACCAGGATCCTTGGAATAACTCTCCAATGTTCAACCATTAAGCTAAGAGGACGATACCCAGCTTGGCATATCTCACTCTGTTGATTATACTTAGGTTGGTTATACTTGGAAATTTTATACTTAGATAAGATAGTTACTTGTCGAAAATGTTCCATAAAGAAATTACACTCACAGAAAAAATTCGGATATGATTATTAATGCAAAAATAATTGTGTTGTTGGTGTTAATCCGCACATCTATAATAATAAGGAAAGAAGTTTATGTGTGAGTGTGTCGACGGTGTTCTGAAGAAACCGCTGCACGTGGAGCTGCAAAATTTGGGGAAAATGTACGTCTATATAAAGTTTTGCACCTCGTAGCTCGATTTGATTTTTTTTAATTTAATTTTTTATGCGATTTTTAGCACTTTAAGTTCCGAGGCGATTTTTCCACATTAGTGAAAAGAATACGGCTTCTTTCTTTTAATCCAATATAGTAAATTTTGTTCTCTTTCCAAAAACAGTTTATTCGGTATTCGTACAGCGATTTTTGAATTTTTAGCGAATTTTTTATGCGATTATTGAACAGCATTTAATACATCTCCATACCGATAAGGAGGTTACCGTAGGGGGGGGGGGGGTACAGTTCTGTCGCTAAATGTCTCAAAGTTTGTTACCAACTTGGTGATATATCGCCAAATTTGGCGACCAAAATAAGTCGCCAAAAGTGACGCCAACTTGGCGATATCTCTAATATTTCGCCAAATTCCCATAGATTTCCATTGTAAACCAATAGGGATTACTAGCTTACAGAAAATCAAAATTATTGAGATATTTTAATGCAACAAAAACTAATATTAACTTAAGGGATTATGTTAATTATATTTAAGGGAATCCAAGTAAATTAAATTATGAATAAAAGTAACATAATACAATGCTTAGCATTCTTTCCCAAACATAAATTTTAAGAGAGCCCGCAGGTTAAAGGAATTAGATTTGAATCTTTTATCCAATTATAGAAAATTTTGACTTTCGTGATTTTTGAACTTTTTGCGATTTTTAATTCGATTTTTACATTTCTTCGCCATCTGCTGCAATTTTTTGACATTCCATTTTTGACCTATAAAGTAATTTCTGCCCTCATTTCAATAAAGTTTATTTCGTATAGCAATTTTCGAAAATTTCGGGAATTTTGTATGCGATTTTTAGTGTATTCTAGCGATTTCCTACCATATTTCCACATTAGTGAAAGGAATCAACTTTCAATCTTCGAAAACATTTTTTTTTTCCTCTTTTCGAAATTTGTACAGCGATTTAAAATTTTTTCGCGATATCTTATTGTGATTTTCAGATCTTTTTCGCATTTCGTGCTGTTTTTTGACGTACCCGGGCAACGCCGGGCAAGTTAGCTAGTGTTAAATAAAATTTTACTTATAATTAATTTTACAAAAACAAAAAATATTTATGTGATTTTCAAATTTGAAGTTTTCCAGTGCTACAGAAGTTGTAGCACTGCTACTTTGGGCACGCGTGCTATATGTTCGCTATCCCTGTGCTGTCCTATAACATGTCAAAACATCAAATCATATACTAATTAAACGTTATAAAAACAGTAAGTTTTAAAAGTAAATATTTTAATAAAAATATTTATTACATGCACAGACGAATCAATACCAAAGAGTTTGTTTGGCTAGAAAATATTTTTTTGCGACAAACAAGAGGAAGAGAAGAATGTTTGATATAGAATATTACTCCAGTTAACCATTATGCTGCAAGCGTATTATTACGGCTTTATTAATCTGAGCTCCACTCTTCCTGAACATATTTTTTAAATCTATACTTGGCCGCCGCCATTTAAATATGCATTCATTTACAATATATAAACACAGGTACAGAAAAATTAGTAACATGAAATGGGTGGAACATCTCCACTTCGTGTTAGATACCGGCGTAAAATGCAGTACAATGAAAATTTTTATGCGTTGTTGGTTCGTATAGTTTGATGAACTGTTCAGTTTAAGAATTGTTATGAAAATGGCTTGAAATGCAAGATTAAAATTTGCCCGAATTCACGATTTTTAATATTCTTGAGAAAATAAATGATAGCCAATTATAAATAAAGCATTTGTTTCGATCTCGTTTTCAAAAGTATGAAAAAAATTATCGTTAAATTTGCTTTTGAAGGATAATTGTTATCCTCATTGTTTGTTTTGCACTGTAAAATCTCTCTTTGAATGGAACTGAAAAGAAAAAAATACCAATCTTGATAAAAAAAAAAAAAAAAAAAAAAAGTGCTTATTGAAAAGTAGCCTAACTCATTTTATTATGCGTGGCTTGCCGATATAGTTTAAGCCTTAACTGGTGAGGTGGGGTGTTTTGCAACGTAGAGAAATTAAAATTCTGAAATATTGCCTTTTTGCATTTCTAGATGGACCGTACTCTTACATGCATGTACGATTACAGTACTTTTCAGTTTTTATACAAATAAATGCAAAATTCACAGGAAATTTTCCTATTTTAATTCGCTAAATTTTGTGTAGTGCACAAGAAATCAAATTTTGGGGTTACATACACCCCTCACCTCACCACTTACGTGGAAAAAAAAGAAATCACCTCACCACTTAAAGTTTAGAAAATTGTAAATCCTTTATTTTATGCAATTGGAAAAAGCTTAATGAATACAAAGATATACGCACTGATTTACAGGATTAGCATAAATGAATGATAGGATTTATAAAAATTATGTTTTTAAAACTATTACACATATTGTAATAAGTGATATGAAAATAAAGAACATTCCAAGTTTTTTTTCGATTACAAATGTTCCATGTGCGAACCTTTCGTAACACGACAAACACGTAATCAAGTTCATTCCACGCATTTGGCAGTTTTGCACAGTCAACGATTCTTAATGCAGCAGTGATGCATTAAAACATTAAATGATGCAGCACTGATACATTAAAACATTAAATGATGCAGCACTGATGCACCGTGTACATAGAACATTTGCAAATGAAAAAAAAAAACATGTGAACGATCTTTATTTTCATATATCACTTACAATATGTGTAACAGTTTTGAAAATATAAAATTTTAAAATATGGTTCTTCATTTATGCTAGCCCTGTATTTTGCGTACTGTTTTTCATAGGGGAAAAAAAAAGAATATATCGCGTATCTATAAGAAGCTCATCAAAAACTATAAAGGCCCTTTTCTTGAGGTTTTTTTTTTTTATAAGTCCAAGTTAATCTATACAAGCTGTCGACGTTTTGTGTTTTGCAAATTATACTAGGCTATTTTAATTGGAGGTCAAATCTTTAAAAAAGGATTAACATTTAATAATTTAGATTTTTTTTAAATAGTTTTGAAAATTAAATGATTGCTAAAAAAACTGACTTCGAACTTCCAACAGCGACCATGTTGTGAAATGTTGATTTATTTTATCAATTTTAGGTTTAGACTTCAGCTTATTTAATGCATTTTAATAATCAACACGATTCTTTTGTTTCAGATTATTGACACCGCAATCACCTACGCCGATTTACTGTGCATGCCGTGCGTAGAACTTTCGAGGAGTTTAGAACGATTATATAACCTTATTATAAGAAAGTAGAGCATTTTCTGTCATATTAAGCCCACAAGGTCCTAAGCAACAACAAGGGCTGTCCTTGAGCAGGGCAAACCGAGCAACCGCCCTGGGCATCGAACTATGGGGGCGCTAAAACTGATGTGCGATTAACACGTTTTAGGTTTTAAAATTTTCGCAGTACTAGGCAAGCAGTTGAACACACAGGCTAGAGTTTTATTTTTTTTTCCTTTACTTTTTTGAGGCTGATGAGAATGGGGGTGAACAACGGCAAACTTTAAAAAAAAAATGCTTCCAAAGTTGGCGTTTTAATCGAATTTTCGCGGCAGGACAGCTCGGAAGACGTAATAAGACAGCAATGGATTATTCAAGATGTAAAGGATTTATAAAAAAATTCTTCAGAATCCCTTCAATAATCATGCCAGTAAATTTCGTGTTATGTGTAAAAATGAGTACGTGAATGTGTCAAAGTTTCACGTTGAGCAGGCAAAAATATTTTTCGTGAACAGCCTTAACCTTTAACTGATGTATCCGGTCTCGCAGATTGCTGCTTTTTTCAATTTTTATAGTTTAACTTGTAACTTTCAGTTTAACTACCAACACTACCGAAATTTTGTTTCGTTTGGAACTTTATTGCTGTCACCAGAGACTTCTGAATAGGTGAATTTTAACTATAACAGTGTTGTACAGTACAGAAGCAACTTCCTATGAGTTAATAGCGCCTTTTATTCAGTTTTCGATGGAGCGGTTTCTCAGAACGCTTCACAGTAGTTTGACAATTTCTGTCACATCAGTTAAAAGATTAACCCTCTGACAGTATAGAAAAAGGGCAAAATTGTAATGTTTTCTCTGTATTTTGTTTTAGATGCTAAAAAAGGATGATTCTTTCAACATTATATATTAAAAAAAAATATTACGAATATGAATGCAATCACAAAGTTAATCATTGTTCAGTGTATTAAAAATACATTAAATCAATAGAATTATATTACTTTAAATAATGCTTAGAGTACAGTGAAACACGCAGCTTAGTGAACGTATTAACACGTGCTTGTCTTCGAGAGGGAAAGGCTTTTAACCATTAAGCGAAGTCTTACGTCTCTATATTGCTATATCACTAGTAGATATAACGATTAAATAAAGTCTATATAATAAAGACAGAAAGACATTACTTTAATGCTTTAAATATTCTAATTAACTTCTCTATATCAGGTTTTTAACGAAAAATATGCCTGAAAAAGAACGCGAAACAACGTTTTTTGAAATTAATGCTAGTAAGAAAGAAGCAGGAGCGGGGGAGCCGAAATGAGATTTTTTGCGAGTGAAAAATCTGCTCCTGGTCGTGCCTAGCTGGACAAAATGTTTATTTCCGTGAAAAGTTTTAAAATCTTATTGACTATGGTTCACACAATCAGTCTTCACTTAGTTTTCTTTGTAATTACCTAAGTACGCAAAAGAACAGCTTCAAGACATGTAGAATGTTACTTGAGTTGCATTAATATAATTTGCAACAAAAAAGATATTTTGTCAAAAGTTGTCGCTTGCGATAATTTATCGGAAGGACTCTATTCACATAGGAGCAATGATGTCAACTTATATGAGCACACCTAATAATATATCTCCTGCTATCCAATTTCCATCGATTTATTTCGTTATTCATTTATTTAAACGTTGAAATAAAAATTCGGTTTTATTGACGTTCTCAAAATAATTTTGTTTAAAAAATAGCAAGGACATCAATTAAACTTACAGGAGCACTGAAAGCCCATTCAGTGGATGTATAATTAAATTTCTCTCTCAAAAACAAAATTTCTTGTATATTTTGTCATCTGATTTAATGCTTTGAATCAATAAAGCACTTAGGTGACCATTTTTTTTTTTTACATTTAACTTTTTACACTTTCAATTAGTTCGGAATTTTTATGTTATTTATAATAAATATTAATGTATTTATGAGAAAGAAATGAAAATATAATTTTATAAAGATGTTTATTAAATAATTTTATAATTTACTTAGAAAGCCATAATTTCACTTCGAATTATTATCTTTAGTCATTTGTTCCTCGCTCGTACCTGTCACCAAGCAGCACCAAGGGCAAACACATGTTATTTTACTCGCAACATTTTGAGCCTACCCCATATTTTTCAAAAAGTTGGCGCTACTGGTTAGGAGAAAGTACAATAAATTCAATGCCAAAACCCTTTTTTCTATGTGCTTTATTTAAATAGAAAAAAAAATCTCGAAAATACCCTAAAAATAAAGTATCCGGAGGACCTCCCCTTAAGCCAACAACTTTCTTCAAAGATCTATGACATTAGAATCAAATAGAAAAAGAAAAAACAGGGGCATTACCACATTGAGAAAACTGGCAAGTATCATTACAAGTTATTCAACTTATAAAACTAGAAACGTCTTTAAGAGACAATGATCCTTTTGGAAGGCGGAATTTTTCACTTTAGCCCCTACTTTTTTACCCATTTGGCAGGTGTCAAAAACCATAATTACCATCCGAAGTCTCACTTTGTGCCGGCCGCTTGACCAGAGGTCAACAGGTTTCGTGACTCTTAAATAACCCGAATATATATGATGGTTTTAAATGAGAGTTATGATAGCTAAAGTGTATGAATACCGAATAGTTAAATTACTATGCTTGAGAGAGAATCTTATAAAATTGAATATTTATATTCATTTATTTGGGCAAAATAACATTGAAGATAAATTTTGAAATAACCAAATGCCCAACAGTTAAGATTAATGTTACATATGTGAATGATGCCAAAACTAAAATTAAATTAATAAAAGTTTCAAAATGCACGCATTGTTTTGAGATAAGTGAATTTGCATCGAAACTGGGTTTCATTATATAAGCAAAATTTTTTTGAATGTCAGGTTCGAAACCCTTTGCAAAAATATTTAGCTTAAATTGGGTTGGGATGCAACAAACATCTTTAATACTTCATACAAATTGCCCAACCTCTTTCTTTTGATGATTATTTTTTTAAATATATGGTCACACATAATTTTGAAACACTGATTTTCAGACTTTGAAACACTGATTTTCAGACTTTGATATATATATATATTCTTTTTTTTGTGCAAAAGCGCTTGTTTTGGTGGTGGTTCTATTACAAATTTCATCAGGATCCAAAATAGTATGCTTATCTGCTTGTCCGTTTTCTTGTTTTTCTCTCAAATTTCTAGACTGCAGCTTTAATAAAAATAAGCTAATTGCAGAGAAATTTCCCTATATCGTAAAATTATACTGTACTGCTATGTTTTTCAAATAGTTGCCGTAACGAATAGTTTTTAGAGAGACAATATTTAAAGTGGGATCGCCTATAAGGCATCAAAATGAATGATTGACTATTATGGGATTTAAAGTTAATGTGAGTACCAAAAAGTTGCCGCTAAACTAAAGCATTCTGTTTTGCCAATGGACTTTCTTCCACCCCATTTGGTAGAATTTGGTGAAAGAAAAAAAAAAAACAGAAAGAATTCAACTTTTCGCTGCACCTTAATTAGGTAACTGTACCACATCAACCTTGCTAAAAGAGGAAGGTTAAAAAAGGTAAGAATCCATAGTCAGTTTTATTTTCCTTAAAATTTAAAAGTAATTTGTAATTTCAGCATATGTAGAGCAACTTTTGGAAATGAACAAGCATTGTTTTGCAAATTGTCATTCCTATGGCTTACTATCCTTCACATTCAATGAGTTTACCTCATTGAGGTGAGCTCTGGAATTAAAAATAGCTTTAAAAAGTTTTAACTTAGGTTTTAAAATAGAATAAAAAGGTTTTCTGTTTTAAAGAATATATAACAGTATTTTTACTATTTTAAAAATTGGATCTTTTCAGAATGAAAGTTTGTATTTCGCACTTTTCTATAAAAATCTGCAACGACTTCTGAATATGAGGAACTTTTTGCTAATAGGAAGTTTTTAAGATCAAGCTTTGAGATGTTATCAGTTTTGAATACTTTAAAAAGATCTGAGAATACTCTTCTAATTTCAGTTGATTAGTTAAAAAAACTGGGAGTCTATTCGTTAAAAAATCTACAAACCTAGTTAATTGATTCACTATAAAAAAGATTTTTATATTGTAAATTTAATGATTTGATTTTAATGCCCATTTTGTTATGAAAAGCAGTCAAAGTGGCAATTTTGAAGTTTAAAATTTTGCATTCACAATTAAATCAACAAACGTAAACTATTATTGTTTAAACTAAACTAAACTAAAAGGAGTCCCCCCCCCCCCCCCATACTAAGGAAACAATTAGCGCTGTTCTTTGATCCTTACCTAATTGAATGTAGAATCGCTTAATCAAATAAGATTAACATTTATCTTTTTGATAGCACTTTTGTGGTAATGAGGCAATAAAGAAACCACAAATGAATTGTTCTATAACCACTTCACAGAAATATATACTATTTAACAATGATTAATCTACCGTTACACAGAAGAAACAAATTACGAACATTTTCGGAAGTGTAAATGCTTACAACGGTTTATCTTACTTTTTAATAAGTAACAACTATTTAACACGATTGATGCAAGTAGCAATTTTATTTATCATAGATTACATGTCATTCTCTCAAATATTTTTAAATTCTGTCTGTAAATTTAAGGATTGAAATATCAAGCTAAATATTTGTTTGAGAGGGGAAAATCATTTGAAACATAGAACTTATTCCGTAAAATATTTGTGCAAAAAGTTAGTGAAAATATTTTTGTAAATGTATTTTGCCATTTTCTTTTTTTTCGCAAGATAAACATTGCAGTTTAATTTATGTAATTTCACATATAACTGCTTAAATAAATGCCATAAATGTTTTGCTGTTTTTGCAAGTAGCAAGTATTTCTATTTAAATAAACTTTTTTTTTTTTTTTTTTTTTTTTTTTTTAAATAATACCCCGGTTAGACACTGACCTCGGATATCTTATGATTAATATATATATATATATATATATATATATATATATATATATATATATATATATATATATATATATATTGAAATTGCAAGTGGAAGTTTGTAAACAACGCTGAAAATGGTTTAACATTAACTTGCAAGTGTCGTCGCGTCATGCCGTAGGCTCTTAAAAACAGGGCAACTTAACCTACAACTTTTAACTAAAACTAGCTGTTTAACCCGTTCTACGTACGGGAGTTCACGTTCAATAACTATTCGATTTAGAAAAATATTTTTGCACTACTGTGTATTTTTTTAATGAAATGTAATTTATCATGTTGCAATGGCAGCAGACTATAAAACGACATCTTTGGCATAAGGGAATAAATAGAATAAAAAGTTTTGTTGATATTTGTGATAAACTGTTTTCCTTTATTTTTTAAAAAAGGTAATAATTAAGCGCAATTAAATAATCTAATTATTTGCGTGCGAGATAAAAAAAATAAGTTATCGTACTAACCGTCGCAGATTAGTATTGCAGCGTACGTAATATGGATATCGCACATTGAACCTAATAAATTACAAAAATGCGCCAAAAACATTTTAAAAAAATTAAATTTTCGATTTTTTTTGCCCCCAATCGTTCATGGGCCCCCTATCATTAACCCGTGTGTCAAATTTCGTAGCCCTGCGCCCTGTAGTTTTCGCGTTTTTGAGGTTACATAGGTACGCGCACGGATTTTAATAGGGTAGAAGATAACTCTTGGGTCGTTGAAGATAATACTACAAACATTTTCTTTTGAAAAGAGCGGGGAAAAGGAATTTAATGAAAAAGGTTTTCAAAGTGAGATGATACAATAGTTCAACTTAGTCACAAAGTTGTCAGTAACAAAATCGAGTGTTTCTCTTTTGATGCTTGAAAATGAGTCAGTTAAGGAACTTTAAGGCTAAGGTCTGTCGGCTTCTTTTTTTAATCCAAATCTTTCATGACTCCAAATAGAAATCATATGGAATCTGCTGAATAAGATGACCAATGCAACGCACCAGGATAACGATTTGGGTATTGATAGAGGATAACTCGGGTTCCAAACTCGCTGTTAATGGTGTCAAAAACACTGCCTGTTCTATGCGCGGGGGAAGACAGTCTCAGTATTAACACAAACCTTTCAAATTTTCTTATCAGATCTCTTACCATGGGCTCTAGAAAGCTTAGATAGGTTTCTGAAAGTTGGAGACCACTTCCATAGAAATAATGTTGCATTTTCACCACATAAATACCAATTTTTAACAATAAAAATACAATCTTCAGTTGAATATAACGCTTTGGGAGAGATTTTCAAAATTGTGTGGAACTACCACTATACAAATTCCCTTTATGCCCCCTCTCATTGCACGCATTCGTGCCACCATCTAGTCTGAGAAGTTATTTCAGTTTAAAGTTGTAGGTTAATTAAAAGCCACCCCGCATAACGTTACCTTGCTTCTTTAAAGAAAACACACGCACACAATTTCTTTTAAAAGATATCGCAAACTAACTCGTATTATCATATATATTACAAAACGAGTTACATGTTTTACTTTCCGGACATAGTGCAAGGAAAGTATTTTAATCCTTCACATTTTGTGTGTGTGTGTGTGATAGCCGCAAAATGGTGTTTTAGATAGAGGTCTCATTTGGTAATTGTTATAGAGATCACTACCGCGATAAATGAGATACATTTTCTAACAAATTGGGTCTGGTGTCTAAACAATTTTATGAGCAAAGAAAGCCGATAAAAGTATTTTCTTTCAATTAATTTAGTTTATTGCTCATGCTAATTTAGTTTCTATTACACAGGATAATTTGACGAAATAAAAATTGCCAGGAATTTCATTGTCTGTAAGAGGAGACAATTGCTCCATAATACACTTTTACAGGCTTCAAAACGGCTTTAATAATAAAAAAGTTGCCTATTTTGAGCAACTGTTTTTGAAGCCATAGCTTAACATTGGACAGTCCGAAAGTAACGGCAACTTCGAAGCCACTTATAGTCCGAGGCTAACGAAAAAGGCAGGCTGCCACACTACCTTTTGCGCTAGACCGTCAGAGTCAAGTGATGCACTTTTCGTGTGCTTGCATTCGCGTATCACGAGACTCAAGCGGCTTGGAAAAAAAAATCATGCTTCAAGCATAGATTATGAAACACTCTCCAACACATTAAATGATGCAGTTACATTATTCTGAATAAGTTAAAATATTATGTCTAATTCAACCATATGGAAACGCATAACACATTTGAAAACCCAATTTTAGGTGATTCCATCTACAATCGGAAAATTATCCGAATTCTTTGATCAACCCTGTATGATATATAGATTTGTATCTACTATTAACTACATGTATGCGAAAATTTAGTTCAGTTGAGAAATACACAAATCACTGTTGAAAACTCCCCTTCGGCAATTTCCGTTAATAAGGAGATTGGTTCGTGAATTTTTTTGTGCCGCCCTGTATATGAGGTATAGAATTTATATACAGCGAGTAACATGCAAAAAATTAAAATTTTTAAAGGCATACCGAATTTTAAAACGCACTTCTACCAATTATTACTCAAAGACAGTACTATAACCGATTTCTTTTGTGTATCTCTGTAAATGAACGACAAATGCTAGGAATTCCATATTCTATCGTAATCATCTTGTAGTGAAATTCCGTGATTTATATCAGTTTCATTTGAAATAGCTTAATCTCATTAAAACTCCGCAAACGATTTTTTCCCGTATACCATAATGTGATGTAATTTTTTTGAGTGCCCCTGTAAATGAACTATTAATCCTACACACTTCATATACAATATCAAACATGTTTTGATGACCCTAAATAAGGTTTATCAATTGCATGAGAATTCGAGTATATTTACGGGAGTTAGTCTGGACAGACAAGCCGAATGCATAAACACTTTTCAACTCTGTAAGAAAGTGTTTAAAAAAGGACGTAACGCATCGCGGCAGCCTGCCTATCTTTTTTGTTAGCCTCGTAATAGGATCATCTCGATGCCAGAACCGTAGCAATGGTGGTGAAAATGGTGGGCCGTCACAGGGCTCCAAGCTAGATAGGTGCTTTAAGTTATTACTGATGCACGGATGATCAATCAAAAAAGGAAATAAATAAAAAATTGTAATTTAATAGATTACAACGACCATTTGGAATTTTTTTAAGAATCGAATAAGTAAAAATCGAAAGCAATTCCACCGAATCATCCACAGATCGCGACAAATCACCTTCATAGCAAAATTTAACCGAAAAATCTAAATTTCGCCCACCAAATTCGATCGCAACTCTTCAACAACAGATCGCAAAGATCAAACTTCAACAACCAAAACCTTCATCGATAAACTCTCCAAGTCCCGTTTCGAGAAGAAAAACGGTTTACAAATCGAAAGCAGTTCCACCGAATCATCCACAGATTGCGACAAATTACCGACGTTGAGCTCAATTTTTTCCGGTTAGAATCGACTGATTGTAAAACGCCGTGGCTAGTGGATTGGAGTCCCTCGAGACATGGCCTTTTACTATCAATCGATTAAACATTAGATAGTTTCCTTTTTCGCGTTCGTCTTTTATTCTGCAATCGATTTTCATGGGCTACATAATCAGTTGAAGAACTCGATTTTTTGCTTTGCAAGACGATTTTCATTTCGGCGTCGCTTTGGATTTTTCCATATCTGATAATTTGCGCCTACCCATTTTGTAACTTTTTCAATTTTTAACGATTTTATGCCTTCCTATTACCTATTCAATCATTTTTTAACGATTTTATGCCTTTCTATTACATATTCAAATAAAAATTCTTCTAAAAGTCAAGCACATCGTTGAATTGTTAAAAAAATTAAATGCGAGTATCATTTGGCCTCATCCTCGACCGAAAACAACAACCATTTCCAAATGGTTAAAAAAAAAAAAAAATCACCAAGCGCCAAATAGAGTTGCGGCTGGTCGATGCAATAATGAGGTTTCACCAGAACGCGATTCAATTTGGCAAAACTTTTGTTTCGTAAAAAAAATGCATAGTTATTAGCCTGTTAAAATCATATGGAAATTTACTGTATTTTGTT
The DNA here is from genome assembly GCA_963932465.1 of Maratus speciosus. Classification (NCBI taxonomy): domain Eukaryota; kingdom Metazoa; phylum Arthropoda; class Arachnida; order Araneae; family Salticidae; genus Maratus; species Maratus speciosus. The sequence continues at coordinate 81,498,267 of OZ010788.1, forward strand.
GAGAAGAAATGGAGAAAATCTACATTTAAAACAACTTTAATCTTAAAAACATGGCTGTAAATTCATTAAAAATTACGTCATAATTTTAGAGGGAAAAAAATCAGTTTTATGAATGAAAGTGCACGTTTCCTTTAGAATACAAGGTCATTTTTCACCTTTGAAAAAACATTTAAACTTTGCAAAATTAGGATATAATTTTTTTTATATTGCTACATATCGCACATTTGTGTACGCAAATTAGACCTGAAACTGCTAAAATATGACACCTAATATTTACAGAATGATTTTGTTAACCTTCCAGCGGCAGTAATGTCGGAAATTTTACAATGAATGATTTTACGGAGTTTTGTTCTCGCAAATGACAGGAAAATTAAAATCAAGTTTTTTTTACTACTGATATGTATGCATGCTCATCTAACATTTGAAGAGCTCAAATGATAAATGTGGTATGTGACAAAAAGAGTTAATTATATGAGTGAAGATGATCAATGATCCTGTACCATCTATTAAATTACTATTTGAAAAGAACCCAATACTCGGATTTTAATTGATAAAAGGAGGCATTTGACAATAAATGCAAATAAATATTTGAAACTTTACAGCTCTTTTTCTCAAAATGATGATTGTGCCACCATCTTTATCATCCGAACTCTTCATTCGACTACTTTTATGAAAACTTCGCATTTATAATCATGTAACTACTTTGAGCATAAAATAAGTTAACCTCCGGCTTATGCAAAAAATTTAAGCTTGTCGACTGAAAGGTTAAATTTTATTTTGGCAGTTTATTTAATGTATTACCCCACCTCCCCTTCCAATTTAATTTTTTTTTCCTTATTCGAAAGAAACATTTCTGGATATTTTTCTTTCTCTTATATGGCTGCCAATCTATGTTTTTTTTTTTTTTTTTTTTTTTCCTCAAATCAAATTCCAGAAAATTTAATAAAATGTGCCTTGTTTTGATGTGGTACTTTATATATATATTTATTAAGTTGGCATAAGACAAATCTTCAAAAATCTTAGTTTTGACTAAAAATGTGTCAGATGTTATCAATAATTAAAAAGATGTTTTAAAACGGTTTATCTCTAACTGTTAAAGTTTTTTTTTTATTTCATGCAAGAATACAACCTAAAGTTATGTATATTTTAGCAAAATTTCTATTATAAAAATGAAATTGAAACTATTTCATATTATTTCAGAGTTTTATAATATTTTTACTTACCCATCATACGTAGTATGGGTAAGTCTTGTAATCGTTTTAAAAATCGAAAAAAATTTTTTGACGGATTTACACGTTTCAGACACTGGATATTCCGAAAAACATTTTTAGAAAAAAAAATTGTCCGTCCGTCTGTATGTCTGTGTGTCTGTAATCGCTCTATCTTCCGAACAAATTGAGATAATAGAGACTTGAAATTCGGTGTGTACTTAGGGAGTAATAATGGGAAGAAGCCTATTGAATATCAGTAACCTCGATTAACCGGAACTATTTTTTTCGGACTCTTGAAATATTCATTCTGATAAAAGGTATACAAAAATTTTCGAAATTGTTTATTTGAAGGAGTGAATATAAAAGACAATAAAAAAACAAATTTTGCATCATGAATGAACTCGATCAGATAAACTCGGCAACTATGCCGAGATATTTGTAATTCTATTTTTCACACTCTTAGATTTTTCATGACCCTGTATTTCATTCAAATTTCAATTCAAAGATATATTTTATTGGAAATGAGACGCTTAATCCGACGCAGTAAACTGTTAGTTAATAGGATTATAATTTTTCGAGTTATAAGGATGTTTTTTTACGCAATTCGGTACTACTCTATTATCCTGCCGACCAAAAAACTATCGCCAAACTATAAGATTAAATGCCAATAATGGCTTATCGTAAATGTCAAGTATTTAATGCATCTTCATACCTATAAGGGGTGTTACCATAGGAGGGTCCCTGTTCTGTCGCCAAACATCCCCAAGTTTGTTGCCAACTTGGCGGTATATCGCCAAGTTTGGCGGTCAAAATGAGTCGCCGAAAATGACGCCAAATTGGCGGTATCTCTAATATTTCGCCAAATTCCCACAGACTTCCATTGTAAACCAATAGCGTTTACTTGCTTACAGAAAATCAACAAATTGAGATATTTTAATGCAACAAAAAGTAACATTAGCTTAAGGGGTTATATTAATTATATTTAAGGAAGTCCAAATAAATTAAATTATGAATAAAAGTAACATGGTACAAGGCTTAACAAATATCACATGTTTTATTTTCATATTTTATATTATCTATATCCATGATGGGTAAGTATTACGGTGGCCCCCAACGACTAGTTTTTTATGTCTGAGAATAATTAACTTTATGTTCATTGTCTTAGGGTTAGAATCTATAAATCCGTGAAACATTGTAGGTAGAAATATTAAGTACTTCAAGACAAGGGGAATCTATACGAGAGAACACGCAATAGAAATCTTGCACCACGCAACTAAAAAGCACATTTTAAATGTTGAGGTAAACCGATTTTAAAATATCATAGCTTACATGGACAACAGACATGTTTTGAATAAAAACTAAGGTATTTATAAGTATTTTTTTAGGGCGATTTTAAAATGCTCAGAAAATATTGCTCTCAGAATCTAAAGATGAAGTTGCAAAAACAGGGGTTTCTACTCGGGTAACAGAATATAGATTAAAACTTTTTAATTGAAAATTTACATTTTGTGAATCTCTCTCTCCTCCCCTTACACAGTATATTTATTAATTAGGGAAAATATCAATGTTTTTAAATAAAGTTTTCAAAGTTATTAATAGAGGGAAAACTTTCGTATTAGCCGCATTCCAGCAGTTGATAGCCGACAATTTTTTGTCCAAAGATTTAAGTACTTATGACAGCCTTTTTTTCTAATAATTTCAATGGCTTAAACGGGTAGTTTGATTACATATCTTTTAAATTAGTGTTTTATTTATATTATATGATATTTATTTATCGATGAAGTTATAATTTTGTTAAGGAATACTACCTGGAAAGAAACTCTGAACTATTTATAATTTTTTCTGTACAAATGGGTTAATATTTTGTAATTGGGCTGCACGTTAGACAAAAAAAATTATGTATGCTTGAAAATTGTAAAATCCATAAAAATATCGGTAAATTGAGATCCAATTATTGCATTTGAAAAACGTTTTTGCTGTTCGATGGTGTAAAAATTTAAATTGCGCAATGTTTATTAGTAAAAAGCAGTAAAAGCGAAAATTATGGCTCAGGGGCGAGGCTAACGAGAAAGACAGGCTACCGCGGTGGGACAGATTCTTCTTTTTTTACAGACCGCCGGAGTCACGTGATGCTCTTTTCGCACACCTTCATTGGTGCATTCGAGCATCATGTGACTCGAGCGGTCTGTAAAAAAAGAATCTGACCCACCGCGGTAGCCTGTCTTTTTCGTTAGCCTCGGTCAGGGATAAATGACGTCAGCATTACTCCTGGGCATGATTTTGCTTTATAATATAGACGTACGAAACCGATATTGAAAGAATTTTTTTCGGATTGTAGATAATTCTAATATATTTTACCTATTTTTTTTGGAATCGTTATATAAATGGCATTTTCAGATCCAATTAGTATAAGATAACGTAATATTGTTAACTTGTTTCTAATATTATACATCCAATACTCTTAATTTCTAAAATGTATTCTATTCATACGAGCGAGATATTTACAGCGATTAGTTTCCTTGGATTGTCTCAGTCAAAATTAGCCACGATTCGTAAGTCAAAAGTTAGATCTGACATAGATACTATCAAAAGGGATAAAACTAATGTTACAAATTCTTTTCAAGCAGGTTTTTCCTCTCGAAAGGTTTGTACCTTTAAATATTTTTCTTTTACAAGTATTACATGAAATATTCTTTTAGAAGGTCATTTCTCTCACAAGATTTTTTATAATGTATAGCTAGCTGAACATCCACTATTTCATTTTGACGTAACCCACACGTTTCCTCGTTTTGACGCAATCGTAGATTGTTCTAATGTTATGAATGAAAATATATATTTTCTAAAAAACATGACGTCATTTTATCTGGTAAAACGACTTCTTATGCAGAAAGAATGGTGAATTTTCATATACATATATAAAAAAAATAATTCGGTGTGTTTATACTATTCTTACGGAATAGGTGTCATGGGGGCATGCGGATGAATTGGAATTTCCCCATGCTTAAAGAGACAAGGTTGTAAAAAATAAAATTATTAAAATAAACTGATTCACCGATTGCTACATTGATGAATGAGTTATATGCTTGCAGGATGTCTTTATTAAGAAGTTTACCATAAGAGATACTTTAGTATGACGTCAAGAACGTGCTAAACATGGAAACGAACTAATTTGGGTTAATCATACAAAAATAATCCAGTTACATTAATAGAAAGGGCTTCGAACAGCAATATGTTTTGTTTATTCTCTTTCAGTTAAAATGTTTCGGTTCAGTTTCGTTTGTTCCATCGCAAATAATAATGTTCAAATTTTCCACAGTTAGTGCAATTTTCATTTAGTGCGGCACACATTTTTTTTTTAGATGTGCCTTTGTTAGTGTAGGAAAATTTCGATTAGTGTGAAAAGCACAAAATGCGATCCTTTTTACCGCAAGATGGTGTCGAATTTTTATTAATGAAAATTTCAAGAAAATGCTGATAAAGAAATAATGTTAAAATAATTCGAAGAAGCTTTCCAAAAATTAGAATTACTCAAACAACATTCGATAGATATAGACATCAGTAAAGATATGCAAGTGCACAGAGGTTTAGAAAATCAGATTTTGTTTTACCGCAAGATGTATTTTAAAACAAAAAAAAAATGCAAATGATAATTTTTTTCTTAAATAAACTAAAATGTAATGCAAGTTTAAAGTAATCAAAATGCATCACAATGTTTTAAATCGAATATATATATATTTTAAATTAACCTAATGGTAAGGAAGGCAACACAAATGGTCTAAAGAGTTGTAGTAACGCAGAAGTAAAATTGACTTTTTAATGTTTATTATCACATTAAATTTTAAACATTATCAAATTTTCATGAATATAAACTTATGAGCAAAACTTAAAACCAAACAAAGGACAATACCGCATTACATTGTCTACATATGCATATTGGGTTTTTGAGATCAGATTCTGGAACTATTGCAGTTTTTGCTATCCAATGTTTGATGCTTCGATTAGTTAGATTTCGATTAATACGGCAATACTGAAGGATTAATTAATCGCACTAATCGAGGGAAACCTGTTTTCAGTTCAGTTCGAAGATCAGACTTCAATAAATCGCAGAGCTAATTTCGATACAAAATACACAAAAAATTATGAAATTCAATTTTGCCCCAACCTTTTTCATAATTTTGCAAAAAAGTTTTTAATATAGAACGTTAAATATTTCAATTCAATTAAAACATCCTCTTTAAACATTCAGCGTGCGATTTCATAACAGTAATGAAAGATGCAAGCTAGAAAAACAAATACATATCAATAGAGAAAATTAAGTTTTAATATTTGAAAGCAGAAAAAATATTTAAAAATAAGTATAGATGGCAAGCAAAATTTATTAATGATGAATTTTTTTTTTGGATTTAATATACCAAATACTAAGTATTATTTTAATGCAAGAAGACATAAGAAAATCAAGTATTTAAAAAATTAAGTATATAGTTAAAGAAAAAATAAATCTAATATTTTTAGCTAGATTTTTTATACCTTAGGAATTGTTGGTTTTGAGCTCTTGCCATATTCTATTTCACGCCATTGTATTATCTTTACTTATATATCAATGCTCTGCTGGATTTTCACCAGATATATATATTGCATTTATATATAGTATTCCCAATTTTAATGCAATACTGGTAAAATTCAAAATATTTTCATTTGACTGTAAAACAAATCAGCATAGCACATATCAATTACATTACAAAAAATAAAACTTTAAAACGTGAAATAATATATCAACTTGTACAGCGTCCTCCCAAAGCAAATTGACCAAAGATCCATAAAACTACATTGGAAATCAGAGAAACAGATTTTAATCCGAAAGTAAAAGTTCAATCAAAGAATAGCAATGTCCTTTGGACAGTTTTAGTGCCATATTTGAGAACGATTTGAGAAATATCATTTCGGCTGTAAAATTTGCCCGCCCGGTGAACGGCGATACATAATGATTGATACCTATAAATAGTCTCAAAATTATTCGGGCATTATTTTCCAACGACCTTGTGGTCAGTTGTGACCTTTATTTCTCTTCAAAAGAATTCGAAGCAAAGCCCACAAAATTAACAAGAGAAATTCTGCCCAGGAAAAGTATTAAACATGTAAGGGACTTTTCCTCCCCTACGATTGCATTTTGTTGACATACGACAAAAGAATGAGCACATCAAAGAAGCCCAGAAAGGTCCGGCAAGCTATCGCATGTCTAGATCGAATTTAAGTAGATTTTTTTTTTTTTTTATAGACTTCGTTCCTCTGGTTGACACTTTTGCTACATATGTTCAGGTAGCACTGTTCATTCTTTTATCTTAATTCATACGTATTATCCGGACCAGGTTATTCACTGCGCCAATAATGGCTTCGAAATAATTACTGTACACCTTATTGTTTTTGTTTTCTTTATTTTAACTGCATAGTATATATTTATAAAAAAAGTCGATGTGTGTATGTGCGTGTGTGTGTGCAAAGGGGGGGGGGGGCGCTCAACACAGCCCAAGCTACTGAACCTAGAAACATGAAAATTGGGGGAAAATACTTATGACGTAAGGCGCGTATTAAGAAATTTTTTTTCTAAAATTCCACACTGAAGGAGGGTAAAAAGGGGAACAAACTTAAAAAAAAAAAAAAATCCCTGCCGCCTCGGGCCTACAGGCGGAGGTAGATTTCGAAGTTAAGTACTAAATTAACCAACAAAATTTAAATCAAGATTAGAGATAAACCCAGTTCCTCCACTAAGAATGAGCTCTAGGGAGCTAAACATTTTGTAAAAATTCTAATATACACGAATACACACACGCATGCATATGGAATAGGTTTAAAAAATAGCTACAGCAAATTCAGAGAACCTCAAAGTGATAAATAAGTTAATATTTCCATAGTCGGGTTTTTATCATGTTTTAATACGTTTCTTCAAACTCACATAACGTTACATAATCACCTGCTGAGGTCCATTTTATTTCCAATATGACACAATATTTTGTTGTTTTTTAATTCGTCAAACTATTTATTTCATTTTGAGTTTTCATGCGGAAATCTTGCTCTAGGAAACTTATGACGTAATATTCAATTTGTTTTCAATTCGTCAAACTTTATTTTATTCAATTTTTCACGTGAAATTCTCGCAAAAGAAAAGCAATTGCTGTGGTGAGAATTTTATTGCTTTTTTTTTTAATTGTTGGCAACTGCAATAACGAAAAATATTTATTTTTTTCTGTTGTTGTGTAAGAGCTGATTTTATCGGAATCATGTTAAGATGGTATTCAAATTTTTGAACCCTCCCCATTTCCATTCCCTTGGTCCGATTTTACCCATTTTCAATCCCCGCCGAGATATTAGCCATCTCAAAGTTGTTGGCGAGTTTGAAGACGATCCGTGCATAATTGCGACTTTTATCGTGCGGACAAAATTTAGTACATACATACATATATATATAAACTTTTTAGGTGGGGGTGGTTTTGGGTTCCTGGGGTCCTATAATGAAAAGTTATGAAGGAATTTTTCAAAAGTCGCACCATGGTAACGACTGCAATAGGTAGTATTTCTTACGAAATCTACCTAAAATCCTTAAAAATCGGTTATAGTTATGTGTCAAATGATATCGTATTTTAATGCATTTTTGCACGTTGATTTGAATGGTACTAAGAAAAATTTTCTAAATCCAATAGCTTGAGAAATATTTCATATTTTTCTAATTTTGCGATGCCTTTGGTGCCAAAACCTCAAAATTTTTAATAAGTAGCAATTTCTTTTTTTTTTTTTTTTTTTTAAACTTGTTACTATAGCAACGGAAGAAATTCAAATTAAATCTTTTTGTTAATTCTTTTGCTTAAAGAATTAAATCAGAAAAAAAATATATTAAACACACCGAAAGAAAACTTACTGATTTTATTTAAAATATACAAAGAAAAAAGGTTTAATGAGAAATTAATACTATAAAACGAATATATTTAAATAAGAAAGCAATGTTTCTATGGGTTAAAAAAAAGTTTTCATTTTAAAAGATTGGAATTGAAACAAAATTTGGCTATTTATCATTTTCTCCTGGATAAGAAACGTTTTAAAACTTGTATGGTAACTGCGTAAATCCCGCCAATTGCATTTTTTAAATCTCCAGTAACAGTATTTACATTTGTGTGTTTGTAGGAGGTAAATTCTGGAACTACCGAACGAATTTAAAAAATAATGATGGCGAAATGCTGGTAACCATCTCTGCTCCAACGTAGGCTATATTTTGTGAGGGTAAAACAACCCAGCGGGCTGCAGGAGCCAAAAAAGTTCTAAAATTGCGATTTAAGATTATATTATCGGAGCTAGAAACTTTAAATTTGGTGTAGTGGTTACTTTTAAGATCTAAATATTTTCTATGAATGATTTTTGACAAGTTCAGAATTTATAAGGGAGATATTGGCGGAAAACGTTCTAAAAAGGTTCCAAATTACGATCTCTGAAATTATTAAGAACAAACTTGAAATTTAACATGGCTGATATTTTTAAGACGCAAAGTGCATGGCATAGAACAGTTAAAAAAAATTCCAAATTCCATAAGGTGCAAGGGAAAAAAAAAGTTCTAAACTAATGCTTTTTGCGATTCTAAAGGGACTAAGAAACTTGAAATTTCTCTCGATTATTGAAAATTAATTAATGAATTAATATTTGAAAAAAAAAAACTGGATTAACATCAAGTGTCATCCACTACAAGTTTAAAAAAAATTATTTGAGCTTGATTGAATGAATAATAAGTATTTTTATTAACGATTGAAAATTTGAACAAGATATATACAGCGAGAGTGCGAGGAATTGAAAAAGAAAAAAGTGTTTCACATTGATAAGAAATAATTAGTTCGGTTTTTACGCAGTCGGGTTTTTTAAATTTTTTAAATTTAATTGTTTATTCCCCATCCTTTTCAAATTTAGCTGACCGATTTATTTGCAATTCTGATTACAAATCACTATCATCTGTGTACTATTTAAATATGAATGTCTTCATTATTGAAAAATTAGGTTATTAAATTCCAACTCAATTAAATGCCTTTAAAACTAATTATAAAGCAGTTTACCACATTTCCGAAAAAGCGGTTGTAGTCAATGAAAAAAAGTTTTTCATTCTCTTGGATTTATGCGTCTTAGCGAGTGTACCTAAGAAACACCACGATATCTATCAAAAAAAATAAACGAAACAAATACCACGAAACACCGCTCATTTCTTTATCGTTAAGTTAGCACCGAGAGATGAGAGTGGCACTATTAAACTGGGAAAAGTTTTCTTTCTGAATATGAATGCAATTTTCTTAAGTCTATATAATAAAAATTGTACCACTTTCATTTTTTAAATAGTAGTATCCAATTCCGGGAATTTCAGTTCTTTAGCTCAAACAGGCCGGGAAAAAGTATAACTTTTCCAACTTTTGCTCAAATCTTCGTACAAATAGAAAAGGTCAAAATTTGAGGATTATAAATCCTCTTGAATTTCGCGAATTTTCAGTGTTTCCTGGTACTAAAAACGGAAAAACTCATTTCTAGCGCTAAAAAATACAAAATTTATAAAATTCAAAATATAAATCGGCAAGTTTTGGTCTTAAAAGACATTTTCTGAAAATGTCCTGGGACGTAGGACAAAATTTTTCTAAATATGACTTACAGGAAAATGGAGACTATATAACTAGTTGGATGTGCCGATCCCAAAACTTTCTTCTATCTCATATTCTAATATTTCAAAATGCTGTTACAGATGTCAATATTTCATTTTTATTAATTCAATACTGTATCAACTTTGACTTTCGTCTTAAATTTCTGCTTCAATCAATCTGAGTAAAGACGATTTAACCTCGATCATGATATTTATTAAAATCACGAATAGTCGCCTTATCAGGATGGGAAGTTCCCGTCGATTCACGAGCCACAGGTGTACAATAGAAATACGGAAAATTAAGAAGATTACACAAAAATTACTATTACAGCGCCCCATTCCAGCGGAATTTTTCCAAATTCAGGGAGGACCTTGCCATAACCAAAAATATACAGAAAAAATTTGGTTCAATTCTATGAATAACTTCATACACTTTTCGAAGGTACAATATTCAAAATGGCACAAAAATCGCTATTACAGAGTCCCCTTCCGGCAAATTTTTTCCTAATGAAGAAAAGACTTGTTTGCCATAGCCAAAAACTTAAAGGTTCAATTCTATGCATAACTTCATACACTTTTTGATGGTACAATGGCGATAGACAGACGGATGGACACACGGACATTTTCTATAAACATGTTTTTTGGTATCTGATTCCTAAAACGTGTAAATCCGTCGAAAACCGGAAGCCGAAAAAAATTTCGATTACAATATTTTCTTCTATTGAAGATAGAAAGTAAAAAAATCAATTCTTATTTTAATATATATAGAGTCGCTTGTAAAACAAATGTCACCTGACAGCTATACTTGATGTACATTTTATGTAATTAAAAGTACGTTTTTATTGTCAGTTGTTTAAGGGGTCAGGTAACCTTTGAACCAATAAAGTACATGGAAAAGTGACCTCTGTAAGAATTGCAATCATTCTTTAACTAATTAACTTTTAATTATAAAATTGAAAACACATGTTAGGAACGATTTATTTTATCAGTCAAAGTTGTTAGAAAAGGTATACCCATATATAGTTTTCTTTTAATTTATTTATTAATATAATACATTTTTTATGAAACAATTATTCTTGAATGCATTGCGCGCATGATTTTTCCCATTCCAATGACTGAAACAAGCCAAGATTTTTTTAATGAGTACAGGTATAAGGGGTTTTCACAATGACCTACAATGAAAAAAATAAAGCTTGTAGATCTCGAGAAAAAAATTTTTTTTAGAGAAATTCGAAATATCGAGATTTTTTTATACAAAATCAGCCGCGAATTCTAAACTTCTTACTTGAGAAACATAATAGGTCATTTTATGCTTCTGTACGTTTAATACATCCACCAAAAATTTCGTGAAATTCTAGGCAACCGTTTTTCAGAAATCATGCGCGCAATGATCAAAATCGCTCTTTTGAGAAAATTGGCTTTAAAGATTCAAAAACCCGTTGATCATATAGCAAAAGCTCAAAGTGTTTTAGACATAACTTCTCTTCTAATGCGAATTTTTGTATGGGGTTTGATTTTAAATGTTCCCAAAGAATCATATTTAATTTTAAGCTATTTAAAAAATTTTCGATTTTTGGACGCTTCAAAGGTTACCTGACCCCTTAAGGGATAATAGTGCAATCTTTTTTGAATCCCTGGTTATATACATACAGAAAGATGAACAGAAGTCATACTTTTACTCTATGGTAGAGTTAACCTTTAACTGATGTTCCCGGTCTCGTAGACCGGTGCACTTTTTCAATTTTTATAGAATAAACTTGTAACTTGCAGTTTAACTACAAACACTACCGAAATTTTGTTACGTTTGGAACTTTAGTACTATCACCAGATGCTTTTGAATAGGTGAATTTTAATTGCAACAGTCCTGTACAAATGTTTAGCACAAAAACACAATCCTATGAGTTAGTCACGCCTTTTATTCTTCTTTCGATGGAGCGGTCTCACAGATCGCTTCACAATAGTTATGTGACAATTCCTGTCACATCAGTTAAAGGTTAAAAAGGAATTTGATTTTTAACCCCTTGCCTGTGAAGCCCGAACTCAGTTCGAGCAACGCAAATGCGCCAATTTGGCATGCCCGACCTGAGTTCGGGGCAAGACAAAAATCTGTGTTTTAATTAAGTGAAGCCCGAGCTCAGTTCGTCCAACGCATAATATGTAATTTACCATTTTCCCAATAGATGGCGATGCTTTCCCGCGAAAAGTTCGTCAGTTTCGCGCCATTTGTCGGATTCTTGTAATTTTGCAGTACAGAACAAAATTAGAGAAATTGTATCCATTTTTGGCACATTTTTCTCAAATATATTCCACAGGCAAGGGGTTAAAGGTTAATTAGGTTCCAGAGTAAATATTCATCTAAATTTTATTGGCGTATGTATGTACAGAAAGAGAATGGTAGTTGCATTTACTATTAATAGTTATTGCGAGATTCACGTTGTCTTAGTTTAATCTTATTTCATTATAAATAATCGGAAATATTTGTTTTTGTTAATTTTTATATCCACCTGTAACAGATATTAAAGGTAATCTTTCTGAGTCACTCACATGCCCTAGGGATAATTTTTCTCTGGCATTATTTTCCTTTCAAAAGGCGATGCAATAACAAAGATTCATGACATCCGTTTCACGCAAAAGGAATTTCTATGACGTGAATTCCTTCAGGGTCGGACTGGCCCGCCGGCCCATCGGCCCGAGGGCCGGTGCGCCCTCGTCCGGGGAAAATTTCGCTCCCTAAGTTCCTAAGCCACTCCAATATTTTTTTTTCCACCGTTGTACACATACATTCTGACGAGTGTACAAAATTTCGAGAATTCTTTTACGGAATGATCATCAATCCATAAACAGACATCAGTAGTGAGGTATTTTTTATTATCACAAAGAAATCAAAGATTATATCGAAGCTGTTTCAGGATCAGGAATCAAAGTGGATATCTTTGCATGCGATTGAGAAAGAAAATATGCACCCAGTAAAAGCTTTCGTAACCACGATGCCCTGAGCTAGATTTTTTTCATCACCTCTGTAAATGATATTATATCTTTTAGATTTTAACCAAATGTTTTGCCGACTTTCAATCCTTCAGGTTTTACTACCTTCCCCCACCCCTTTTTAAAATGGCCCTGCATGCACCTATAATTGAAACTGCGCTTTTTGAAAACAGCTTGAGAAAAGAAAGAGATTAGTATTAGAAGGCAAAAAAAATTTTTATAGGGATTTGTTGTGAATTGGAAAATACGATTTTTCTTTTCAAGAAATACAAACTTGGTGGCACTTCTGGATTACAATCCTGCTAACTGTGGAGGAATCCTGCGTCCAGCGTTTTTTCAATCACAGAATTTACATCCTAATTTTCGGTTAGTAAGCTTCGCTTTATTTACTGACAGACTTTCCGTGCTTTAATAATTGTTAGGAAATTCTAGCATAGATTTTGGAATAAAAAATTGTTTAATTTAATCGTGAAAGACTTATCGTTTAATAAAGCGATGATTATTCAGAAATTATGATAATTAAAAAAAATAAAATAATAAAAAACATTATGAAAACTTAAATATGTCCCTTAATCTCTAATTATGATAAGAAATTTGCAAAACACTGGAAGATTGTTCTGAGAAGAGTAATTTACTCAATTATTTTAGTTATTTTAGACTAACAAAAGGACTTTTTTTATCAAATGGAATAGTCACCAAAAGAGCACCGAAAAGAAAAATCATAGATACTTACCAGAAATACTTAAAAAAAAATTTCTGTAACGTTAAGTCAGTTTAGTTTCAATTCAAAATTCATGTACGATTTTACTCGTGACTAACTGTTTTCAGTACTTTTTCTGGTCAAATTTTCATTTTATTTTCCAAAATTTATGGATAAGCCCCTAACACTTTTTGTTTTATAACTATTTTAAGATGGAAGGAAATTATATAAACATCTTGCTGGCAACGAATTGAAATAGGGTATTAAAAGTGGATGTTACCATTTGAAAAATCAACGTTTGTGCATTTTTTTAATATGTAGACAATGCCCAAAGAAAAACTTATGAATAACATTTAACAGCAGATATTATTTTAATCTATTGGTACCCATATCTTTTTATACGGTCATTTGCAGAAGAATTGGTAGGTGGTGGTCAATTTTTTCCATGACTCTTATAACAGGGTTCCCAAATGGTCCGCCAACTGAATACCAATAAATTTTAACGGAAAATTTTATGGTAGATTTGCGCTAGAATTAACTTTCAAAGGTTCGGTTTGTAAGAAAAATCTAAAAGGAGAAATTTTCTAAAATAATGTTGGTATTCAGTTGGCGGACCATTTGGGAGTCTTGTTATAAGGTGTCTACTGACAAAAGAAGAAAAAAAAAAGCCCTAGACTTGATATCAGTCATCGACTACAAGCTAATCTGCGTTCAACTTGCTGAAACTTTTAGATATTACATAATTCGTTTTAGAAAACTGTGTAACATTGCTTAGATTTGATGGAACACTAAGCATGCACGAGGAATATAGTGAAGTCTTCTATCTAGACTCAGATATATAATATTAAACCGTTTTTATACTTGGTACTATGCGAATGTGCTAATCCTTGTCAAGCCAGATACAACACAAGCATAAGTAAAGTTGACTCGAGTTCCTTAAAAATTTTGTGCCCTCTGAAAATCCAAGGTCTGCGCCCTTTTCCCTCTCCCAGTCCGACCCTGAATTCCTTTATCGCATTATGAAATCATTAAATTTAATTATAAAGTGTTTATAAAATAAATTCTAATTTAACTGGTTTTAAAGCACCGGATTAGCAAGTAGTTAATAGACAGTATAAAACCAATTGTAATCATTAAGCTGTATTTAGATTATTAGCTTATTTGTCTTTAAGGGCAGATTATGGTGATAATTTGGATATTTCGCTTAAAGACCCGATTTCAGCTCTTTTCATTTTACAATAGTAAATACGCGTCAATTAAATATGAACCCAAATCACAAGACAATCTCTTGGTGGAATAAAGGCGAGTTCTGTGTAAAGCTGGTGCAATGAAAAAAAAAAAAAAAAATGCATTAAATTTCGAAATCAACAATTACCAAGCTTCTAAATAACTAGCAGAGCCGCCCGGCTTTGCTAGTGTGAGGATGCCTTCCGGTAAAGTAAACCAAAATGGAATAGCCTAAAAAATATAGAGATTACTAATCGAACCCTGCGACTTCCATCGACGACCGATAAATCGTTAATACGGCTATCACAAGGACGGGATCCTGCCATAGAATAACAGTGTAGTTCCAATTTCCATGGGTTCTGCACGTATTATTCGGACGTTTCTTGGATAATCTGTTTTAGCAGCTATGACGACCAGGGATACATTTTAACAATAGGTGTAATAAAGAAACTTAAGAATTAATGGAGTCTTCTTTATATTTTTTGTTCGTTGATTTTTAGTTCGCTGACTGTTTTTCTATACGCCCCGAAACTAGGAGCGTATTAGAATTTTAATTTATTTGTATTTTACTTTCTTATATCTTCAATAGAAGAAAGTATTGTAGTTAACATTTTTTTCGACTTCAGGTTTTCGACGGATTTACACGTTTTAGGGGTCAGAGATCCTAAAAAACATGTTTATAGAAAATGTCTGTCTGTCCGTGGCGTGTGTCCGTCAGTCTGTCGCCATTGTACCGTGAAAAAGTGTGTGAAGTTATGCATAGAATTGAAACAAATGTTTATTTTAAGTTCTTCGCTATGGCAAGCAGGTCTTTGCTTAATTTGGAAAAAAATTCGCCGGTAGGGGGTGCTGTAATAGCGATTTTTGTGCGATTTTGAATACTGTATCATCGAAAAGTGTATGAAGTTATGCATAGAATTGAACTAAATTTTGTGTGTGTTTTTGGTCATGGCACGAAGATCTTCCCTGAATTTAAAAAAATTCCGCCAGAAGGGGGTGCTATAATTGCGATCTCTGTGCCATTTTCATTATTGTACCATCGAAAAGTGAATGAAGTTATGCATAGAACTGAACAAAATTTTTTGTGTATGTTTCTGGCTATGGCAAGGAAGTCCTCCCTGAGTTTGAAAAAAATCTGACGGAAGGGGGGCGCTGTAATAGCGATGTTTGTGCCATTTTCTTTATTGTACCATAGAAAAGTGTATAAAATTATGCATACAATTGAACCAAAATTTCTTGTACATGTTTTTGGCCAAAAGGTCCTCCTTGAATTAGGAAATACTGCGCGGTAAAGGGGCTCTGTGATAGCAATTTTTGTATACTTTTCTTGATGTTTCGTAGTTCTATTATCCATCGGCGGCTCGTGCAGCGGCGGGAACTTGCTTACTGCTAAGCCAGCTATTTACAAACAGCTGTTAACAACAGAATAAGGAAAAACTTAATTTTAATAAATATGATATAGATTAACTCAGAGTTGGGCAAAATACTTTCCAAATTTCAAAAGTTCAAAATACTTTCCAAATTTCAAAAGTTCAAAATACTTTCCAAATTTCAAAAGTTCAAAATACTTTCCAAATTTCAAAAGTTCAAAATACTTTCCAAATTTCAAAAGTTCAAAATACTTTCCAAATTTCAAAAGTTCAAAATACTTTCCAAATTTCAAAAGTTCAAAATACTTTCCAAATTTCAAAAGTTCAAAATACTTTCCAAATTTCAAAAGTTCAAAATACTTTCCAAATTTCAAAAGTTCAAAATACTTTCCAAATTTCAAAAGTTCAAAATACTTTCCAAATTTCAAAAGTTCAAAATACTTTCCAAATTTCAAAAGTTCAAAATACTTTCCAAATTTCAAAAGTTCAAAATACTTTCCAAATTTCAAAAGTTCAAAATACTTTCCAAATTTCAAAAGTTCAAAATACTTTCCAAATTTCAAAAGTTCAAAATACTTTCCAAATTTCAAAAGTTCAAAATACTTTCCAAATTTCAAAAGTTCAAAATACTTTTCAAATTTCAAAAGTTCAAAATACTTTCCAAATTTCAAAAGTTCAAAATACTTTCCAAATTTCAAAAGTTCAAAATACATGTATTTTGAAAATACATTTAAAATACAAAATACATTTAAAAAAATAAAAACTATTGTGCATCGAATTGCACTACTCAAATGCAAAGCTCGTTTGCAAAACTAATTAAATTTTTAGAAATTATAAATTTCCAAGTAAAGAAGTAAAATCAAAACTCAACGAAAGATTAAAAAAAAAAAAAAATCTGAAAGATTTCAGCAACGATGTGCTTAAAAGTGTATGAAAGTTACAAGAATCTATATAAAATCCAAGTCTGTGTGTGTCCCTCATAATTCCGGTAGGACCGCTTCATTGAAATGAGCAATTGTTGAGAAATACTAATGCAGGGTTACCACAGTAGCGCCAAATGCTTTCCAACTTTGAGAAATATCGCCAAATTTGGCGACAAAATTAAGTTGTCATACATGAAGCCAACTTGGCGGTAGCTGGCTAATTTGGCGAAATTCCCATTTAAAACCATTAATCTTTCATAAAGGAGGTCACCGCAATTTAAAGTTCGCTCTTTTAAGATATTTTTTCAAAATCTATCTCGTCGACCAAAAATCTATCGCAAAACTATAAGATTAAATACCAGTAATGGTTGATCGTAAATGTTACAATCTCTTGACATTAAACACGATACACATGATTGTTACATCATCAAGTGACTGTTAATTCGACTTTTTATTTGTATATTTATTAATGTTATACTAATTTATTTGTTCTTCTGTTATTTAAAATAAAAATTATTCCAATTTCTTTAATTTGGCGAGTGGTTTGGCTATTTATATAATTTGGCGAAATTGGTCGACGGGATAGCTAAGAAGTACCATTAATAGTAATAAATACATGTATAAACAAAAATAAAATTTCTCGGGCTTGTTTTCATAGCTGTTTATATATTTGGGCAACATCTCACTTTCTGAAGTCCGAATTGCGCCAAGCTTTTTAAAAAAATGCGTTATAATGGAGAAGTACCTAAATAAATAATTATTAGAAATAACCAGTTATATAAACAAAAACATTTTATTTCGAGATCAAAGCATTGTTTTTAATTTCGATTAAAAAGAACTTGCATCCTAGGATCACTTCAGTTGAAATTAGGTTGCCAGCTTAATATCTTATTCCATAAACCTAAACAAACACAAGTGATTCATTCATCGTTAACCGTAAAAAATATTAAACCGTTCAGGTAATCATTTACAAAGCGAGTTCTCCAACAATCAATGGGCAATATTCTTATGACGTCATAGTAGGTAAAATGGTGACGGTATCGTTTGTTTATGGTTTGAATTCACAATGATTTTATTTTGCAATGTCTGTTAGTTACATTACTTTGTTGTCATATTTATGAGCTCAGAACAAAAGCATTTTTTCATTATTCAGTTATTAAATAATGAAAAAAAAATTATAAATGCATGATTTGAAAAATTTAAAGAATTTTCTTTCTTAGTACTAAAAAATAACATTGAAGTAATAGCGGGTTTAAGTTAAATAAGTTTAACAGTTTAATTCTGTTGTAATATTCAAAATAACTATTTATTAGATTTCAGTAAAAAAAAATCAGGACCCGATTAAACGTTGAAGTTAGAGGAATTACAATGTCATTTCAGGACCTTTCTTTTGGAGAAGCTTTTCCAAATTCCTCATATACATGGAAATTCTTTAATGTTACAAATATTATTCCAAGGACTGACATAACATCAGAACGGCCGGAAATTTTACACAAGTTTTTGAAAACTATATCAAAAATTTTATTAAAATCTGGTTATTTCTTTGTTATAGCGGACCACACAATTATGATTATGACAAGTTGCAGTCAATTTCGTCAACGTTTTTAACCAAGATCTCGAAGCACACACGTATAATACCATTTCATTAAATCGTATACGATAATTTAACAGTTTTTACCTTACTTCAAGTGTGTAATTTATTTAATTTTAAGAATTAACAATCTAAATTTTCCAATGTATGAATTAAAAAAATCCCTGCCGGTTGGGGCCTACAGGCGGAGGTAGATTTCGAAGTTAAGTACGAAATTCACCAACAAAACTTAAATCAAGATTAGAGATAAACCCAGTTCCTTCACTAAGAATGAGCTCTAGGGAGCTAAACATTTTGTGAAAATTCTAATGTACACGAATACACACACGCATGTATACGGAATAGGTTTAAAAATGGCTAAAGCAAATTAAAAGAACATCAAAGTGTTAAAATATGTTAATATTTCCATAGTCGGGTTTTTATCATGTTTTAATACGTTTCTTCAAACTCATATGACGTTACATATTCCTCTGCTGAGTCCATTATATTTCTAATATGACGCAATATTGATTTTTTTTTAATTCGTCAAACTATTTATTTCATTTTGAGTTTTCATGCAGAAATCTTGCTCTAGAAAACTTATGACGTAATATTCAATTTGTTTTCAATTCGCCAAACTGTTTATTTAATTTTCACGTGAAAGTCTTGCAATAGAAAAACAATTGTGGTGAGAATTTTATTGCTTTTTTTTTTTTAATTGTTGGCAACTGCTATAACGAAAAATATTAGGTAGATTTCGTAAGAAATACTACCTATTGCAGTCGTTACCATGGTGCGACTTTTGAAAAATTCCTTCATAACTTTTCATTATAGGACCCCAGGAACCCAAAACCACCCCCACCTAAAAAGTTTATATATGTATGTATGTACTAAATTTTGTCCGCACGATAAAAGTCGCAATTATGCACGGATTGTCCTCAAACTCGCCAACAACTTTGATATGGCTAATATCTCGGCGGGGATTGAAAATGGGCGAAATAGGCCCAAGAGGGTTGAAATGGGGAGGGCTCAAAATTTTGAATACTGTCTTAACATGAATCTGATAAAACCAGCTCTTACACAACAATGGCAGGAAAAAAATAAAAGTTTTTCGTTATAGCAGTTGCCAACAATTAAAAAAAAAATCAAAACAATAAAATTCTCACCACAACAATTACTTTTCTTTTGCAAAATTTTCACGTGTAAAATTAAATAGTTTGACAAATTGAAAACAAATTGAATATTACGTAATTTCTAGAGCAAGATTTCAGCATGAAAACTCAAAATAAAATAAATAGTTTGACGAATTATAAAAATATGTATATTGCGTCATATTGGAAATATAATGGACCTCAGCAGGTGAATATGTAACGCCATGTAAGTTTGAAGAAAGGTATTAAAACATGATAAAAACCCGACTATGGAAATATTAACACATTTTAACACTTCAAGGTTCTCTGAATTTTTTGTAGCCATTTTTTAAACCTATTCCATATACATGTGTGTGTGTGTATTCGTGAATATTATGATTTTCACAAAAAGTTTAGCTCCCTACAGCTCACTCTTTGTGAAGAAACTGGGTTTTATCTCTAATCTTGATTTAAGTTTTGTTGGTGAATTTAGTACTTAACTTCGAAATCTACCTCCGCCTGTAGGCCCGAGCCGGCAGGGATTTTTTATTTTATCCTGTCATTGTTGTGAAAGAGTTGGTTTTATCAGAATCATGTTAAGACGGTATTCAAAATTTTGAACCCTCCCCATTTCCATTCCCTTGGGCCGATTTTGCCCATTTTCAATCCCCGCCGAGATATTACCAATCTCAAAGTTGTTGGCGAGTTTGAAGACGATCCGTGCATAATTGCGACTTTTATCGTGCGGACAAAATTTAGTACATATAAACTTTTTAGGTGGGGGTGATTTTGGGTTCCTGAATGAAAAGTTATGAAGGAATTTTTCAAAAGTTGCACCATGGTAACGACTGCAATAGGTAGTATTTCTTACGAAATCTACCTAAAAAAATGCAAACAAAGATTGAATAGACATGAACGCAAAAAGGCCGAAATCCTCAGAACACTTGGAACCAAACTGTGCAGATTAACGGTCTTCTACTGTAGTTTTTTATAAATGTGTTTCGTTCTTAAAATGTGTTATTTTTATCTATCACTGCGGAACAAGCGAGAAAAACTCATTCTTACACATGAGTTGTATATATCTTTTTATCTAAATTTCCATCATTTTTGACGGGCTACCTTTCTAGTAACTAATAATGAATTAACTAGCATTTAAAAAGGTAGTATACTCACTAGGAATAACTGCATGAATTGTGTATCCGATAAGAAATCTCTCAGGAGGCATAGGATAGCACTGCCCGCTACTGAGTGTTCGAAGCCAAAATTGAGACAGTATTGATTTTCAGAAAACTTAAAAAAATTGCTGCAATTCTATTCAATAGGTGCAGAGATACAGAAATCTCGAAAATCCTAAAAAACACAGCACAGAAAAAAATGCATCTCTAGGGCGATATACACCATCCATACCAATTGAATACATGACTAATTAACATTTACATCCATACTAATTGAATCTGAAGAAGTTTGATGAAATTTCGTGCTTTAGTTCTTGAGATATAGCTTGGAGGTCTGCACGGGCCCGGGCTCGGCTCGAGGCCCGTACCCGGCCCGGCGGAATGAAGGCGAATTTTTCAACGGTCCGGGCCGGCAGAATTAGGACAATTTTTTCAACGGGCCGAGCCGATAAAAAAAATTAATCGGTCCTATCGGCCCGACATAAGAATTCAAGCGAAGCAGACAAAATACGAGCCATTTTCAATGAATATGATTTTCTCGAGAAGTATAAATGTGCATCACGAGCCGACGCGAGTTTAACAACATCAATACAGATATGCAACATGTCCATCGTAGAGATCGGCATCGTACAGTTACAAGATGTCTGATTCCGGGTTTAATTTTTTTCAGCAGACTCGTGCCGGGACGGAATGTGTCTTAATCGATCTCAGGATGTGTAGGACAGGCACTATGTTTTGTAAAAGTATTAATAGTGATAATGAACTTCTGTTAACAGTGTCTTTGGAAATATACCTTAAGGTGGTTCTCATATTCACTGCTCAACAATGCAAAACTTTCAGACACATTTTCTGAGTCATTTTTAACTATAAAGGCATAAAATTTACAGTCTTGACTATTGAAGGCATTTGGAAACGAATAGCTTTCTCCATATTTGATAAATTACTTAGAGATAACAGAGATTCTTGTCACGTGACGGTACGTTTTTCTCCTTTCCAGTGCTATCGATTCCGGAAATTCGATTCAAAACGCTAACTTTGGCAGTATTTTCAGAGAAAGATATATTGCTTTTATCTATGAAAAAGACGGCATTTGCATAGTTTCTGAATAAGAATATCTGACAACCTTACACGTTTCCGAAAAGAAATGTAGCTCCTTTGATTTGAGAAAAGCCTTAAAAATGAGAAAAATATTTTCACAAATCTACTTTTTATTATACAGCTTCAAAAGTTATGTTTTTAATCCTTTATTCTGACCTACATTAATTTTTTAATAAATCCTTCTTAGAATTTTGAAATGTCTGTAGAGACGATGACTACTACACTGTGTAATCGTTAATGTTTACTATTGTGTGTTTTCTGTTTTGCGAACACATAGTAATCTAAAATATACTGTAAAATGTCCCCATAAATATGTATGTAGAATTCCTTAAAAGAATCTTAATTGTATGTCGAGAAAAAATGGATTTTTTTTGTAGAAATTGAGTCGGGCCGGGCCGAGCTGAGAACTGTAAAAATGCAAGCGGGTCGGGCCGAACTTTCAATTTTTACACCCGGCCGGGCCAAGATAGCTTTCGTTTGGGCCGGGCCGGGCCCGGGCCCTGAAATTCCGGCCCGTGCAGACCTCTAATATAGCTCTCACGGCACACCTGCCAACTTCAGATTTTTTTTTTATTCAAATAAATGCGCTACGAACGAGAAAAAATTATTTTTAAAAAAGGTACCTTTTATCTACGTGGTACTTATTTCATTTCAATTTTATTTACAAATATGGACATTGGGGAAAAAAAACGAGAGTTTTACATAAGTGTTACGGTAATCATAAAATCACAGCATAACAAAGCCACCTCTTGAGCGATGTAACCCAAATTTTATCAGCATTAATTTATTTGAAGATCTAAAATAATAAGAAATTGGATTAAATTTTGTCCATTACTTTTTTAGATATAGATATCGTGAAAAAATAAATCATGAAAAATACAGCATAGCAGCACCACCTGTTGAGCGATACACACTAAAAGCTAATCGGCAACTATTTCTGTTCAGGTCTATATGCACTTTGATTAAATTCTGAATATTGTTTCTTACAATATAGTTATCATAGAATAAAATAATTAAACATAGCAGTGCCACTTGGGAGATATAAACACAAAGCTAAGTTATGCATAGGTCTATTTTAATCTGAAGTTTGAAAGTATTTAAAAAATAAATATATTTTTATAGTACAAGATAATTATACTCTGCAATGATCTGATTTGATGATAAATTGTCCCTGAAATTTTCGTTAAATTCATGTTTTATTACTTTTTATCCATATAAATACGTACTAATTTTACTCTAGTAACAAGTCTAATTCAATAATACGCTTACTAGTAGATTAATAATTTCAAACCAAATTAGTTAAGACACACTTAAAAATGCTATGGAAAGTAATTTTTTTTATAAACGAAACTGTTTTTCAGTTCAAGTATAATAACTAAATCAAAAAAAGTTACCTCATCAGGAACATTAGAAATTCCGAAAGATATCCAGCGAGGTGCATCATCTCAGTTCCTCCTCAGTCCCAAACATGAATGTTGATGAGTGCACATGCTCCGAATGAAAGCTTTTGTCCAAATTATGGTAACCCATATTGCAGAATTTTGCGATACTCGCTTGGAAGAATCAATTTACGAGTAAAGCAACGTGGTGATAATAAATATCATAAATAACGGATAAAGAATAACGTTTACCCAAAAATGAAATCATGTAACATTGGATTTTTTTCAAAATCTTTAAATAAATTCAGTTCTTTTCTTAAATAGCCACAAATTTAAATATCACAAAACAAAATTAACTGGTGTTATGTGTATGATTCCGTACAGTGATTGCAGGAATGTATAGGTGAGACTAGAAGATCTATGGAGATTCGACTTAAGGAGCATATCGGCGCTTTTAAAAATGGCAAGTTAAAGTCCAGATTAGTCCATCATGCTTTTGACACGAAGCACACCCCATCTTTAGTATATTCGTCAATTTTGAAAAATAACTGCAAAGATTTCAATTACAGACTTTTCTTCATGAGTGATGATTCACTAAGCTATACTCCATAAAGAGAAAGAATACAGATGAAGTGTGATGGCTGGAGGTGACGCCAAAAGTGTAATCCTAAAATCCTCTACGTTCGGCCCAAACCAACGCTCCCTAGATATTTGTGAAAGCTTTGATACACGAAAACGTCACACAAAGCAAGCAAAAAAAAAAAAAAAAAAAAAAAAAAAAAAAAAAAAAAAAAAAAAAATCATTTATTGGCTTATTGATATCCACGAGCCAATGAATGATTTTTTTTTTGTTGTTGTTTTGCCTTATTTGTCTGACGTTTTCGTGTATCAAGGCTTTCACAAATATCTAGGGGGTGTTTTTTTGTTTTGCCTGCTTTGTGTGAAGTTTCCGTGACGCGTGTCAAGGCTTTCGCAAATATCTAGGGGACGTTGCCCAAACACAATCACGTGCTTTCGCAAAGAAAAAGAAGAAAACTTCTAGTAATACAGTTTTTAATTCATAATACAATGAAATGTTACCTTAGGATACTTAAATATAAGCAGATATTTTCATTTAGAGAAAAAATGCACGGGAGGGGCCGAAGAATTCGGTCCCTGTTCCACGTGCTTGTTTTGTTTCGGCCGAATGAGGGCTTTAAATTTGAGCGATAACGCGCATCATATTACGAACCGTTTTTACGACATACTGCATCTCCATCTATCTCTTTTCTCCATAGCTATACCCATATAAGTTGAACGAATCAGTTTCAATGGAGGATATTCCAAATATGGGTTCGAGGCTGAAAAAAGTCACGTGATACCGGTAATTTACCCTAGGAACTTCTAACTGATGAGAAGGGAAGATACTACTGCTTTGCCTCATGAACTGTTTCATTGGCTAGCGGGGATTTACATTACACGTCTACGGAGCCTTCCCTTCTTTACACTGGAAGTTTTTACCTTGACCACGTGATCAAAACGGAGATGGAATATCCTCCATTCTTAATGAATATTTCTTGTTTCTAAAAGAAAAATTTTAACTGAATCTAGTGTGTTAGATTTTTCCTTGTTGTGGTTGATATTAGTACTGTGGAGGCTATGCGATGACACAGCAAAACGTATATTTTGAATGTTTTTAATTTTAATTTTAAATGCTTTTAAGTATATATTTTAATTTAATTGATTTTAAATGTATTCAAGCCTGTCTAGTGTCTCATTGTTAGTTTAAATGGTGATAAAACCAAGCTCGCAATATTTTTGCCCGAATATTCTTGACCAAACAAATTTTATTGCCCGTATGTCTCTACTCTCTTAAATCAAGGCATTCTATTTAGAGCTATAAGACGCATAACAACACACTGTTAAAAATATCGTGAAAAATTACCTCTGTTTTTCAAGGCTATCTATTTTCTAACCAATGAGAACGCTTCATAGGCGTTTATGTAGCGTTCTCATTGGCCGGAAAATAGAGAGCCTTGAAAGACAGAGGTAATTTTTCACGATATTTTTAACATTGCACTTTCACCAAAGGTGAATAGGTGACCTCTTTTTTACAGGACAGCACCCATTTTGAAGATATTTTGCTCAGTTTTAAAAAATTGAAATTAGAATACATTGGCAGAAATTAGGATAATCTGGCAAGTTAGTCAGCTTATTCTAGTCAGTTATATAGTCAGCTATAGATGTGCCTTAAAAAGGGCGCATTTGTACAATGTTAAATAGTTGAATTATACACTGTTAAAAATATCGTGAAAAATTACCTCCGTTTTTAAAGGCTATCTATTTTGTGACCAGTGAGAAGCCTACATGAACGCTTATGGAACGTTCTCATTGGTCAGAAAATAGATAGCCTTTAAAAACAGAGGTTTTACGATATTTTTAACAGTGTACACTGTTAAAAATATCGTGAAAGATTGCCTCTGTTTTTAAAGGCTATCTATTTTCTGACCAATGAGAACGCTCAATAGGTGTTTATGTACCATTCTCATTGGTCAGAAAATAGATAGCCTTTAAAAACAGAGGTAATTTTTCACGATATTTTTAACAGTGTAGCGTCTAGAATAGATAGTGTAGAAATCGGCTATCCCAGTAACACTTAAACAAGTTGGAAATTGCTCGTCAAACGTGGCAAATGAGGTGCGTTCGTACTATAACTAGTTTTATAATTATTTTTTGCACCCCATATTGTACTGAATGTATACTTTTTTGCACTTCATAAAGCGCATAGTCTGATACATCATTAAAATGCACTTCCAATAATTTTTTCCCATTCCCCGTAATGTAACGGAACACTTTTGACTGTCCCTGTAATTAAACTATACATCCGATTTTCCTAAAATTTGAAATAGCTCAACAAAACTTTGCAACAATTATATCTTTAAAATTTCAGACCATTCGGAAGGCTGTAATATCATTAAAATGCACTTGCAATAATTTTTCCCATTCCCCGTAATGTAACGGAACACTTTCGACTGTCCCTGTAATTAAACCATACATCCGATTTTCCTAAAATTTGAAATAGCTCAACAAAACTTTGCAACAATTATATCTTTAAAATTTCAGACCATGCGGAAGGCTGTAATATCATTAAAATGCACTTGCAATAATTTTTCCCATTGGCCGTAATGTAAAGAAAAACTTTTGACTGTCCCTGTAATTAAACTATACATCCGATTTTCCTAAAATTTGAAATGGCTCGACAAAATTTTGCAACAGTTATATCTTTCAAATTTCAGATCATTCGGAAGGCTGTAATATCATTAAAATGCACTTGCAATAATTTTTCCCATTGGCCGTAATGTAAAGAAAAACTTTTGACTGTCCCTGTAATTAAACTTTTACATCCGATTTTCCTAAAATTTGAAATGGCTCGACAAAATTTTGCAACAGTTATATCTTTAAAATTTCAGATCATTTGGAAGGCTGTAATATCATTAAAATGCACTTGCAATAATTTTTCCCATTGGCCGTAATGTAAAGAAAAACTTTTGACTGTCCCTGTAATTAAACTATACATCCGATTTTCCTAAAATTTGAAATGGCTCGACAAAATTTTGCAACAGTTATATCTTTAAAATTTCAGATCATTCGGAAGGCTCTAATATCATTAAAATGCACTTGCAATAATTTTTCCCATTGGCCGTAATGTAAGGAAAAACTTTTGACTGTCCCAGTAATTAAACTATACATCCGATTTTCATAAAATTTGAAATGGCTCGACAAAATTTTGCAACAATCATATATTTGAACTTTCAGACCATTCAGTTGGGTAGTTTTTGCTCTGTTACATGCGGACAGACGGACGGACGGACTGAACGACGACTATAGGTGCTACGTATTTATATAATTACGAACGCACCTAAAAAGCGGTGAAATATTGAATCCCTTAAATGTACAACGATACTGAAATCCAAAGGGTCGTTATCAGCGACATCTGGGGATATTTTCTAAAACTGCAAGACTATTGATAGCCTAGACCATGGGACGGCAAACCTATGGCACGCGTGCCATAGGTGGCACGCGGGAGATTATTTTCGGCACGGCATAGACTCGTGTTCTAAATTAAGATATTGCAGATCTCTAGTGTAAAGCAAGATAATTAACAAAATGGAACTTTTGATACAGTCAATTTTCAAATTTTGTGAAGAAAATACATACAAAACTATTATAATTGTTTCCTGCTAAACAGATGATTTGTTAAGAATGGAACTTCTGTTTTCTTATGTGCAATATTTTTCCCTGATAGACTTTATTTTAGAATTTATGTGCAAATAGTTTTCATTTTGTAAATTCAGATGTGAAAATTATTAAATTAATATATATTGTGTAAAATCTCTGTACTTCTAGAAAGTTGTTACGATGCAGTTAAATAATTTTACAAAAAAAGAAAACAACCAGAAATTTTTTTTTAAATACGTCGGTTGCCATGCTTTACACCCCAGCGTTTCATATAATGAAAATGCACTATTTTGAATTTAGACTTGCTGAGTTTTTCTAGATTAGGTTGCTTGTCGTTGTCATACAGATTGAATAAACTGAAATGCAACTTTATGGATCCCAATCTATCACAATATTGAGTCAACAAATTATATTGAGAGAATTAGGAGATTATCCGGAAATAACGACCATAAGCGAAAATTCCGATGGGGAAATGGAAGTTGAAATTTCGAATTTAATTCCATAGTAAGAAGGTTTTTTTTAAAGAAACCATTTTGATATATTTTTTTTCTGATAGTTATTTTTATTTTTATTTTTATTATTTTCATTTTATTTATTTATTTATTTTTTGTGGGGGAGGGGTAGGCATGAAAAGGATGAAAAACTCAAGTAGAAACCTGTTGTCATGTGTCTCCAATCCAGCTGGCATTCTCATAAGGAAAAACTGGAATATGAAGCTGATCTGAATTATTTGACATCTAAGACGTAACAGGACAAGTAGTATTTTGTAAAATACTTAAGTATGTTACAAAATGTTACTTATATATTTTAAATCCTAAAATCAGTATTTTAATTAATTTTGCTGCTTCGATTCACTAAATTTGTTGGCACGCCGTGATCATTGAAAATATTTTTGGGAAAAAAATTGGCACGCGGAGGCGAAAAGGTTCGCCGACCCTGGCAGACGCTATAATAATATGACGTTTACACTGAAACTTGAAAATACCCGGCAGATATAGCTGCGATGGATTTTTTGGCTTTCATTACCGTTGCACATTTAAGGGATTCAAATTTTTAGCTCTGATTAGATAGCAGATTTCCACACTATGTATTACAGGCGCTGTAACTACAGCGTCTAGAAGATATAGTGTGGTAACCGGCTATCCCAGTAATGCTTTAAAAAGTGCTAAAAAATTTAATCTCATAAATGTTGAATGAACGACAAATGTCAATCGCAGTGAGATCTGTTTGTTTGTTTGTTTGTTTTATTGGACACATACATCAGACTTGTGTGCTTGACAACAAGGCCCGCTTATAAGTCATCGTCGATATACAGGGACGAGATAGCACAATGAAATTTACAACACAGAGAATTTTTACATCCGGGAGTTCCACAAAGAATGTGCAATGGAGCCAACGGGAGTCGAACCCGACAAGCCTACTACGCTCTAAAGCGATTAGCAGCGTGGTGTCTTAACCACTCGGCCACGGAGGCCCATGAGATCTGTTAGCTCTTCACCTGGCGAAACGCTTTCTCAATTGAATTCTTATACAATGTTTACGTTTGAACTACCAGGTGTCGTTGCGATCGTCATTTTTGTTCAGCATCGTTCAACATTTATGGATTAAATTTTTTAGTATTTTTTGGTTGTTCGGTATCCACTTACGCCCCCTAGATAAAGGAGAAAGCCTTGACACGTGTCGCGAAAACGTCACACAAAGCAGGCAAAAGAAGAAAAAAATTCGAACAACTTCCATGTTTCGTTTTCTTTGGCTCGTTTGTTTGTTTGTTTTATTGAACACATACATCAGACTTGTGTGCTTGACACCAGGGCCCACTTATAAGTCATCGTCGATATACAGGGACGAGGTAGCACAAGGAAATTTACAATACCAGAGAATTACATCCTGGCGACTCCACAAAGAGTGTGCAACGGAACCGAAGGAATTCGAACCTGCCCCCACCTACGCTCTCACACGATTAGCGGCGTGTTGTCTTATCCATTCAGCCACGGTGGTCCTTTTTGGCTCGTAGAATAATTAATTATTATTAGAAAATAAGAATTAATAATTCCACGAGCCAGCGAAATCGAAACATGCAAGATGTTCGAATTTTTTTCTTTCTTTTGCCTGCTTTGTGTGACGTTTTTGTGACGCGTGTCAAGGCATTCTTCCTTATTCAGGGTGCGTTGTATCCACACAATATCTTCTAGGCACTAAAGCTTGGCGATAATGCCAGGCTTGCCAAGATACTTTATGATTCGCTTTTGTCTTTAATGGTACAGCGTCTAGAATACCTAGTGTGGAAATATGCTATCCAAACAACGCTAAAAATTTGTATCCCTTAAATGTGCGACGATACTGCTAAAATCCCAAGTGTCGATCGCAGCGACATCTGCGGGATTTTTGTATTACATTGTATAGAAAAGCAATATCTGGGAAGTTGTAGAAAATACCCTGCAGATGTCGCTGCGATCTGTATATTTCAGCAGCGTCGTTGCACATTTAAGGGATACAATATTTTAGCACTTTTTTAAGTATTACAAGTATAGCCAGTTTCCACACTATATATTCTGGACGCTATATTAATGGTCTCAAACAATCGAATTTTATACCCCGTATGTCGCCACTCTCATATAAAGGCACCTTAGTCTTATGGTGAATCTATATAAATGTGGCCAGATAAGCCGCTACCAACCATAGATTAACATCCAAGATCGGACATTCCCATACAGCGTAATGGTAATGCGATTGCGATCGTAGCGCCCTTAGTGACAATGGGGAAGAAACTCCCCATCCTTGTAGTATGCTTATTATTGAGTATCTATCTTATTGTGATCTTTCTTTTTTTAATGTTGCATGTTTACGTTTTCGATAGAATCTTACACAGATACATGAACATAGAATAGACATTCTATTTTATATATCTAATATCTATTTTATGTTCGTGCACGGATATGTTTATTTATTTATTTATTTATTTTTTACATGATTAATGAACGGTTTTAAGTGCAACGAATACTAGGTAAAAATTTCGTCTTGAATGCTATATATCAAAAGCAATGGTGTAACATAAAAATATACGAAATGTTGAACTCTACAAGTCCTAGAAAATTTCATAATTATTCCCCTTTGGCAGGAAAATTTTTATACAATCGTTACAATCATCTTTTAAAATTTATGCATTTTCACTTCCTTAGAGATAAAATAAAAATATTGTTTTTAATGTAAATAACGTATAATCAATTCAATAATGTTTATAATATTAACATATAAGAAATAATAATAATAATATTACAGATAGGGAAAAATTCCTTTCGACAAATTTTTAGAATTGTGTAAATCTAAAAGTTAAAAATGAATAGAGGTACTGCTATAGAGGACTACATTACACTCAATAAAATTTTATTCGATATGAATAAATTGACACAATACCTGAATTTGATTTTTTACAATTTAATCTTATAAACTTACATATTTGCATTCTTAACAGAATTTTCTGGCGGCTTTCTTTTATATTATTAGTCTAATTATCATTTTGTAAGTTAAAAATGAACAATACAAGTACGGTAAAAAAAAGCAGCTAAATAAATAAAGAAAGCATGAATAGAATATCGTCTGACACCTGCTTCGTTTTAGGAACGAATAGATATTCAAACCATAGAGGTTAAACATATTTCTTCAACATAGTTAAATTTCGGAGGTTTGTTAGTTCTTCTCCCTTGCCGATAGTGACGCTGTACTGTTGCCATTACAGATTTTGCCATAAATGTCCTATCTTGGTCCTTAATCTATGCTACCAAAGACATACAAGATCAGTTCATGACTTTTAAAAAGTCACATGGAGTGGATCATCTTTACACGGTGATTGGCATAAAACGATGGGCGCGCCCAGCCACCTTGAAAAGATGATTCATTACTTTGTGACGTTTTAAACGTCATGAGCTGGCCTTGTATGTCGTCGGTCGCGGATAAGCATAGTAGGGAATCTCAGATTCTGTTTAGATAGAAGAATTTATCCAAACTATGGCAAACTTACATTCCAGAATTTGGCAATACTCGCTTGGAAAAGTTCTTTTAGACGAGTGAGAACAAGTTAACAAACATTAACTTGTCGATAATGGCAAGCTCGCCAAGATGCTTGGCGATTCATTTTTGTCCAAAAATGTCTCAAAAATCATATCTTATATCTCGTATGTAACCACTCTCATGTAAAGGCACAGCACAGTCTTCATATTATAACGGAGTCTGGTTTTTCCCTCTAGACCTGTCAAAAAATATTTTATCGCATGTTGTTATTCTCTTATGTCTTTAGCCTCAAAATAAAATAAATTTTTTCCTGCTTTGCTTGGCCCATTTTGAGCGCGTTCAGAGACCGAAACACGGGTAACTCGGAAAAATGGGGAATGACGTCATACTGGTTTCTCGGTGTAAGGTTGGGTAAAAACGGCTCTGAACGCTTTCGGGTAAAGTTGCGGGATTTTTTTATTTACATTTACAAACATGGCGGCAGCTGCACTTTCGACAGTGAAAATAGATTCAATTATCACTTTTTTTAGATGGGAAACTGTTCCAAAAGTTAATTTTTATGTGGAATACTATCGCAACAAATATGTATCACAGGTTTTGATAGCCATTTTAGGCTGAATCGGAGATTTGTCATAGGCAAAATTTACATTTATCTTCTAACTTATCTAAAAGTTAAACTTAGACCAGAAATGTTTTTATTATTATTTTTGTAATATGAAAAAACAGAAACAATGTGCGATAAAACTGATCAAAACAGTGATTCCGATTAACAGTCACAGTTAAGCTATAAAATGGTAAACAAATCAGATTTCCCAACCACGTGATCACTTTACCCAACAAAATTTTTCAGGTAATGTAGGTTCCCCGAAATCCGGGTAATCTCCGGCTCTGAACGCTGCGGGAAACTCGGAAAAAGTCACGTGATGCCGGCTCTGAACGCTTCGGGTTCCCCACGGGGAAACATGGGGAACCCAGGTGCGGTCCGTGAACGCGCTTATAGGCTGAGTGGTTAAGGCACCACGCACTAATCGCTTGAGAGAGTATGTGGGCTGCGGATTCGACTCCCGCTGGCTCCGTTGCACACTCTTTGTGGAGCTCCCGTTTATGATTCTCTGGTGTTGTAAATTTCTTTGTAGTTATCTCGTCCTTGTATATTGACGATGACTTATAAGCGGGCACCTTATATCAAGCCCACAAGCCAGATGTATGTGTTCAATAAATCCTGCTTTGCTATTGTCCCCCGCGATCTTCAAAAACGTTAAAGTCCCATTTGAGTTGTTGAGAACCACTGAATTAGGCTATTTTAATACGAAATTGCTGTAAGTTTTTTCAATGTTTTTCTAGAGATTGAAAGCAATAAGCAACTCTGGCGTTTAGTAATTTAACGATAATTGTTTACTCATTTTTCTAAAATGAAAATTGCCAGTTGTGAAATCGCTGGTAAAAAGTTTGCTTTGTTAATTTTGGCATAATGCTTCTTTCTATTTTGCTGTGATAAATATAAGCAGAAGCTAGAGTAATTCAAAGAATAGGTAATTGCTCACTGTACTGTAAAATTATACATAATTTGCTAGCCATCAATCTATTTTAAAGATATAGGCGAAAGAAATTATTTATCCGATGTTTATACACAACGAATTTTCTATTAGCTTCATTTTTTCTGTTCTTATTTCTGTAACTAGTAATTTTTCATTCCGATTATGGTCTCGGTCTCATGCATGAATATCTAATGATATATCGAATTTAATTAATAGCATGCGTACAAGGAGGTTCAAACGGACAAAACATTAAAGAATTAATTACTTAAATGCAATCGTTCAATATTAAGTACCGGTTTATCATCGTTTGATTAATCACTTACTAAAGGCTATCTAATGATTTCTCACGAAACAAAGTTAGCCTTAACTTACTAAACAAACATCGAATGTCGCAAAGATTTAAGAATTATGACTTATTATTTAATCGAAATTACTTATATTTTTAATAGATCTAAGACGATTAGAATTACATTTAGTTGAGGTTTCAAAAATAAAATAATGTGTAAAAGAGATAATAATAATAATAATAAAAAGAATTTTAAATGCATTTAGATGATCAATAGATATTTTACAGGTGAAAATTCTTAAAATATTCTGCGTGCATCATAAAAGGTTTTCACTAATAGTTTACACAAAAAAACAAAACAAAACAAAAAAAAAACCACGTGTGATTTGATGAACAAATATTGCAAAGAAAACACAAATGATACTACCCTAAATCTTCTTAAACTTTTATTAACCATTTGGAAATGGGTGTTGTTTTCGGTCGAGGATGGGGCCAAATGATGCTCGCATTTTATTTTTTTTAAACGAAATTCAACGATGTTCTTTACTTTTAGAAGAATTTTTATTTGAATAGGTAATAGAAAGGCATAAAATCGTTAAAAATTGTTTGAATAGGTAATCGAAAGGCATAAAATCGTTAAAAATTGAAAAAGTTACAAAATAAGTAGGCGCAAATTATCAGATATGGAAAAATCCAAAGCCAAAGAGCGACGCCAAAATGAAAATGGTCTTGCAAAGCAAAAATCGAGGTCTTCAACTCATTATGTAGGCCATGAAAATCGAGGCCTTCAACTGATTATGTAGCCCATGAAAATCTAGATCTTCAACTGATTATGTAGCCCATGAAAATCGATTACAGAATAACAGACGAACGCGAAAAAGGAAACAATCTGATGTTTAATCGATTGATAGTAAAAGGCCATGTCTCGAGGGGCTCCAATCCACTAGCCACGGCGTTTTACAATCGGTCGATTCTAACCGGGAAAAATTGAGCTCAACGTAGGTAATTTCCCGTTTGTCGCAGTCTGTGGATGATTCGGTGGAACTGCTTTCGATTGGTAAACTGTTTTTCTTCTCGAAACGGGACTTGGAGAGTTTATCGATAAAGGTTTTGGTCGCCTGAAGTTTGATATTTGCAATCTGTTGTTGAAGAGGATGCGACGGAATTTGGTGGATAAAATAAATTCCAAATGGTCGTTGTAATCTATTAAATTACAATTTTTTTCTTCTACATTTCTTTATGAATGAAGTAATTTTAGGTTGGAATAGCAGCTAACTTTAATATTTTAATAATAAAACAAAATTTAACCTAATATTTTAGCCATACGATAAAGTTCAGCTTTAGATAACAAATTTCAAATTATTCAATGAAGATTTCAAAATTATATAGAGATAAAATTTAGAGCTATTAATTCGAAATTTATTTTCAATATTTTCATTCATATTATTTGTAATGCTTTTTTCCACCTTAGTGTTTCCTTTAATGTTAGTATTAAATATTCGAAACGTGGTTTTCATGTACTTTTATAAATTCTATGTATGAAATAGGATTTATGAAGTCAATGTTCGAAAACATTATGCACAGTAACCAAAAAGTATTTTTATAGAAATAGAAAAAGCTTCTTTTAATATGCATACAGAAATTCGGTTCATTTCTTCAAATAGTTTCTAGCTATGTATAATTAAAACACGATCATCGATGTAATTTGAGAGATCATATAATCATTAGCAGAAAATATTAAAAATTTAAATTACAATATTAGGACGAAGTCCTTTTCGCTGATAAGTTGAGCTTCGGTACCCAGAGCGATTCTAAATCAGTCTTCTGGAGAAAGCTGTACGTAGCGAAATTTCCCAAAATACTGTTCAAAACCCGGAAACAAAGTCATACGTTTTCTTTGAACAACTTTGGATTATTGCATATCAATCTTCTTAAAATATGTTTTGTTCTTATCTACTTTTACTTTATTGCGCATTTCAGTTTATTAACCCCCGGTACGGTATGCTATTTCTTTCTTCCAGCTTATTTTGTGTATTCCAAAAAATAAAGTTACCTTACAGAAGACGGCCGTAAAACAAGGCAGTACGATTAAATACTCTATAGCAATTTTTTAAACTTCCAAGCATTGCACATTTTCAACTTTTATACCGTCGTTATTGAAAAAAAAAAGTACTTTTAAATGCAATTTGTTTGATAACTGCATCTCCATTTATTTTTGAAATATTAATTGTTTTGTAGTTTTTGAAGCCATTTGCTTAATATTGGCAACGGAAGTACTCCACTTCTGTAGAAAGTACAGGGAAAAATAGTTATAAAATATTAATTACATATTTTTGTTGCCATTTTTTCATAACAATCGAAAAAATGTAATTCAAATACGTGCTCTTTTGAAAAAATATAAACGAATGATTTCTGTTAAAACATGCAGCTATTATAAACTATATTTAATTTTAAGTATCTATGTTATGTTAAAAACAAATGAAGGCCTATAAATCATTAGACAACCGTTTTTAGGTGCGTTCGTAATTATATAAATACGTAGCACCTATAGTCGTCGTTCAGTCCGTCCGTCCGTCTGTCCGTCCGTCCGCATATAACAGAGCAAAAACTACCTAACCGAATGGTCTGAAATTTTAAATATATGATTGTTGCAAAATTTTGTCGAGCCATTTCAAATTTTATGAAAATCGGATGTATAGTTTAATTACAGGGACAGTCAAAAGTTTTTCTTTACATTACGGTCAATATGGAAAATTATTGCAAGTGCATTTTAATGATGTTACAGCCTTCCGAATGGTCTGAAATTTTAAATATATGATTGTTGCAAAATTTTATCGAGCCATTTCAAATTTTATGAAAATCGGATGTATAGTTTAATTACAGGGACAATCAAAAGTTTTTCTTTACATTACGGTCAATGGGAAAAATTATTGCAAGTGCATTTCAATGATGTTACAGCATTCCGAAAGGTCTGAAATTTTAAATATATAATTGTTGCAAGATTTTGTCGAGCCATTTCAAATTTTATGAAAATCGGATGTATAGTTTAATGACAGGGACAGTCAAAATTTTTCCGTTTCATTACGGGGAATGGGAAAAAAAATTATTGCA
Source organism: Maratus speciosus (assembly GCA_963932465.1). Lineage (NCBI taxonomy): Eukaryota > Metazoa > Arthropoda > Arachnida > Araneae > Salticidae > Maratus > Maratus speciosus. Next base: position 81,534,852 of record OZ010788.1, read on the forward strand.
GTGCATTTTAATGATGTTACAGACTATGCACTTATGAAGCGCAAAAAAATATACATTCAGTACAATATGGGGTGCAAAAAGAATTATAAAACTAGCTATAGTACGAACGCACCTCATTTGCCACGTTTGACGAGCAATTTCCAACTTGTTTTAGGTGCGTTCGTAATTATATAAATACGTAGCACCTATAGTCGTCGTTCAGTCCGTCGGTCCGTCCGTCCGCATATAACACAGCAAAAACTACCCAACCGAATGGTCTGAAATTTTAAATATATGATTGTTGCAAAATTTTGTCGAGCCATTTCAAATTTTAGGAAAATCGGATGTATAGTTTAATTACAGGGACAGTCAAAAGTTTTTCTTTACATTGCGGCCAATGGGAAAAATTATTGCAAGTGCAATTTAATGATGTTACAGCCCTCCGAAAGGTCTGGAATTTTAAATATATAATTGTTGCAAAATTTTGTCGATCTATTTCAAATTTTATGAAAATCGGATGTATAGTTTAATTACAGGGACAGTCAAAATTTTTCCATTTCATTACGGGGAATGGGAAAAAAATTATTGCAGTGCATTTTAATGATGTTACAGACTATGCACTTATGAAGCGCAAAAAAATATACATTCAGTACAATATGGGGTGCTTAAAATAATTATAAAACTAGCTATAGTACGAACGCACCTCATTTGCCACGTTTGACGAGCAATTTCCAACTTGTTATTTTTGTCGAGTTTCTTTAATGATGGCATCTTTTTGCTGCATTTGTGTATTATTTCGCGATAGTGACGTCCTATGCATACTTTACTGTAGATGTTTAAGAGTGGATCGTAAATGTGGAATTCTTAAGCGGATGCGAATGACGTCATTTTACATAAAATAAAAGCGTGTGTTGTAAGTCTTAAAATTGAAATATGTTTTGTACTATTTATATATACGTATATTTTTTTATCATCGCGGGCGACACTAAATTCTGAAAAAGCAGAATTTCTGTTTTCTAGCTTTAGTTCATACCATCAGGATGCTGAATATTTTGGAAATAAGTGATCTTCATTGTATAAAAGATACACTGAAAATTTTTGTTTCCTAACGATAACTTTTAGGGTTTTATGATAGGATTGTGTTTGAAGAAAGATGTGTCAGGATTATACACAAGCAATAATCAACAAGCTCATTTACAGTATGAGAAACTGTTGCAAGACAAATGAAGCTGTGTGTGTAGTCACACTCCCATATAAACTTTTAGCGGAAGCGCTCAATTTTTTGCATGAGCGGGCACGTTACGCATTTCTTGAGAGAGTAGTTATGCTATAGCGTTTAGAAGATATAGTGTAGCAGCCGGCTATTCCAGAAATGCTTTAAAAAATGTTCAAAAATTGAAGCCGATAAATGTCGAACGATGCTGAACGATAAATTTCGATTGCAGCGACATATGGTCGCTCAAACGAAACATTGTATAAGTATAGCGTCTAGAAAATACTTATACAATGTTTACGTTTGAGCTATCAGATGTCGCTGCGATCACATTTATCGTTCAGCATCGTTCGACATTTTTTGGCTTCAAATTTTTAGCACTGTTTCGAACAGCCGGTTGCCGCACTATATTTTCTAGATGTTATAGTTATGCTATTAAAAATGCGAAATATTTCGGGAGACATATTAGAAGAAGAATCGTATACACCAGCCATAAAAAAATAATTATTATTCCGATGTCATTTGAGCCCCACCAGTGGCTGAGAGGTTCTGCTCTCGAAGCTGGTAGACGGGAGGTGGTTTTCGTGGTTTTCTTCGAACCTTGGATTTCCAAGCGTTAATACGGGTTAGGTTCCCTTAGAAAGACCCCCACGAAGGGCACTCCCCCTGGGCCTATATCCCTCGTGCAGATAATTGGCCGTCATAAATACAACCAACCAACCAACCGATGTCATTTGTGATAACAAAGTTTCGGAAAAATTACATTTTTCGTGGCGACAGCGCGCCTTCTGGAAGATTAACCGAGTCATTTTGCAAATATCTGATGACTTGCTTTGTCCTTTTTAGTCCAACTTGCATATCTAAAAAGCATTTTCTCCTTTTTATTTCGTTCTGTTACAATTAATTATCGCATAGTATGGAACAATTATGCGCAAAAGTTCATTCGAATAAAACAGTTTTTATTTGAGGCGTCACTGGTCTTGTGTTTGTAGCCTTAATTTTGGATACCAGTGTATTTAAAATATACTCTTACTTTTGGAGAGACAGGACAAAATTAGTACGTCATTTTGCTATCACCTGGCTACTTTTAATCATGTAGTGTATCTTTCTTTTTTTTTTTAAATAAAATATTCTTAAGGTATTTTAATACGTTAAAAATGTCATTTTCGCAAAAAAAAAAAAAAAAAAAAAAAAAATGTCGTTTTTAGTTTTTCAGCTTATTGAAGTGGGTATTTAACTTTTAAAAACCGTTTTGATTTTGTATTTACGTCAATTAGAAGCTAAAATATTTAAGAATTTGTAAATCTCCGCAAAATGGAAGCGATCCCTAACTCCTTGAAGGCGGTGGGATATTATATATTCCACTTAAATTTAATCCCCAAATACTACAATGACACAGAATTTTGGAATAAATTTTTGCTTTTATAATGTACGAAGAGAGCTTTTATTTATTTTTAAACGATTTTGTTCGTAAATTGTGGTGTCACTCAATCATTTCAACATTTTAACAACAGAAGTACTTTGCCCCTGAAAGGGTTAAAATAGCTGAAAGTAAGCCTGTAAAAGTATGAAACGAAATTGAAACACCAAATTTTTTGAGGCCTTTTATAAATACTTTTGCACGGGCCGGGCCTTCATCTTAGAAGGTATGATTGTGTGGTATTTCTTTTAAAAAGGGCTCTTTGTTTGCGTGAGGAGGAGTGAGAAGGGGTTCAAAACATTAAAACTAAATCTAATGGTAAAAAAAAAAAAAATAAGTGTGGTCACAAGTGTAAAACTTTTGGAACCCTAACTTCTTATAAAGATTAAAAAAAGCCTTTAATCATGCTGGAAACTTCTATAGGCACAGGGGAACACTGATGAGATCTAAAATTATCTCAGCCAAAATCTTGTAGATGAAATTTTGCCGGATGATAAATCTCAGATGATACATGCAGTACACCAGTACATACGCACTAAAGTTTTTCAGAATGTGACTCCATGACTTCTTAGGGATCACCGGAGGGACCCAAGAAATTATGGAGGAAAGTATATATAAATAATAATTATAATATAATTATAATATTCATTAATAGTCCGCGGACCAAACAATCATGTTTCGACCCAGAAATTTTATTTCATTATTGAAGTTAAATATTTATCGCAATTTAACAAGTTACGTTTTATGAAACATCATTTCTGGGTCCGAATATAATTGTTTAATCCACGGATTATAGGCCGGAAATACGGTAATTCATGTTTCTACCACAGAATGTGTCGAATGATAAAGCAGGTCTAAATATACTAAATTTCATCAAGATGATAAAAATTATACTATCATGACACAACTCTAATAATAAAGATAGGTACTTGTCTGTCTCTGTGGTGTGTGTACGCGCGCGCACTGAACTCTGAAAAAACACAGCAGCCCGCACAGCCGTAAGATTTGACAGGACCTGTATGCCGGAACTCATGCATATCGAAGAGAATTTCTGGAATTTTTCAATTAATTTTTTATGCGAATTTTTTCCCATTTTGTGGCGATTTTTTCAAATTAGTAAAAAAATAATCCGATTTCAGTATTTTATCCAGTAAACTTTGTCTTCTTTTCAATAAAGTGGTTTTCGAGATTCTTACAGAGATTTTTCAATTTTTAACAATTTTTAATGTTATTTTTAGAGGTTACTTTTCGCATTTCGCGGTGATTTTTTTTCGACATTCTTAAAAGGAATCCAGTTTAAATCTTTTACCCAATTAGTTAATTTGGTTTCCTGTAGTTTCTTAATATTTTCCGAATTTTTAATGAGATTTTTAGCGGGTGTTTTAGTACTTTGAGGCGATTTTTTTACCTTTTTTGAAACAGAAAAAACTCTCCGGTAATTTTTGCAATTGCCGTGATTAAATTCGAATTGAAATAATGTCAAATCAGTTTTTATAAGAAAGCTGAAAATTTAATTTGGCTCGGAAAAAAAAAAAACAAAAAAAAAACGCAATAATTCAAGATTCGCTTGTTTCGAGGCAGAAGAGGTCGTAGCTTGCTCGGGAGTACATTACCGAAGGTAGTCCCCCCCTCCCCAAATCTATGATTTGTTTAATTCTATGTTCGTTAAAAAGAAAAAAAAAACGAAACTCCTCTAGTAATGAATTTTTCTTTGAGGGACAGTGTTTGAAATAACGTGCGGGATCGCGCGATTTTTGCACAGAAAAGGAAAGTCCCGCATAATAAAAAATGCTGTGCAGTATTTCCCCCTCCAAATTCTTTCAGAGACCTGTGATTCTTCAGTGAGTATTTTAAAATGTTTTTGAAGTCCCCGATTTTTATTTATTTTATGGAATTTCTTATCGGTCCCGGAAGAATTTGAGAATTTCTTCAAACGATCGTGGAAAAATATCGGAAATTTCGATAAAAGAGTGCAGAAAGTAATAGCCGATTGCGCAAAAATAGTACGAATTTCGATAAACGATTGACGAAAAAATTTTGCCAATTTCGTCAAAATGTCGCGGAAAAGAGTAGATAATTTTGATAATTGGTACGGAAAGATATCGAGAATTTTCCCGATCGGTCGCGCAAAACTATCCCGAATTTCGACAAATGATCTCCCTGTAAAAAAACCAGTTTCGCCAATCGGTCGCAACAAAAAATATATTTCGTCAAAGGATCGCGGTAAAAACGTGAATTTCATCAAAGGATCGGAGAAAAAAAGCGCGAGTTTCGTCAAAAGATTGCGGGAAAAAAAAGCGAATTTCATCAAAAGCTCGTGGAAAGAAAACGCGAATTTCATCGAAGTATTGTGCTAAAGAAATGCCAATTTCGTCAAAATATCGCGTTATTGAATGCGAATTTCGTCAAAGCATCCCGGTAAAAAACACGAATTTTGTCAAAGGTTACTGATGAAAAGTGCGGATTTCGACAAACAATCGCGTAGAAAGACGTGAATTTCGTCCAACGATTTTGGGAAAAAATTGTAAATATCATGAAATGATCACAGAATAAAATCGCGAATTTGGTCAAAATTTACTGCACTTGGCTAAAAGGTTGAAACCGGATTCCTTTTCCTAATTTCAAAAGAACGCCGCGAAACGAGAAGAAACTAAAAATCGTATAAAATTTTTCAGAGGAAAAAAAAAATACTATATTGAGTTGAAAGACTGCAACCATATTCCTTTTACGAATGTAAAAAAAATGGCCGCGAAACACGAAATCCAACCAACCAACCTCCAGATTAATTTGAATTTTCGGTGCTATTATTTTTTAATTTTCAAAGGAGGCAGGGTCTGCGTACCCCCCCCCCCCCCCCACACACACACACACCCTTTCCCCCGGCTAATCTCATTTTGGAATTATCGTTTCACATCTGCATTCCTTTTCAATTTTTTTTTTTTTTTGCTTATATCTAGACTTTAAACTACGAAAGCAAGGAGACGAATAGTTTCTATCCTCGTCAAGAACTTGCGTTAATTTCTCATGAAATTGTAGAAACGTGCAGTAGAAAGAACGGCATTAAAAAAAAAACTCCCACAAACAAAAGATATCAAAATAGGATTATAAAGCCACCATTTTGATTTACTATGACTAATACAGATTCCTGTAAATACTCCAGTTTTAAAAAAGATAAACAACCTAATTTTCTTAAAATAAAAAAAAAAAGAAAGAAAAAAAAAAGAACGTGACTTTCTTTTTTTATCACATTTCAAAACTAGGCTGTTAGTTTTCTGAACTAAACTAATTGAACTCTGCTTTCACTTCTTCTTTTTTCTTTTGTAGATTTCGATTTTTTAAAATAATTGTGCTTGAGTCTGCGCAAGCGGGGGGGGGGGTGCCCGGGCCCCCAGGGCACCCCCCCCCCTGGTTACGCCTATGATATGTACACATAATTTGGTAGATACCTTTCTTTTATTGCAACATTATCGTAAAAATTTTACAGAAAACGAAATAAAACTCCCGTAATCACCACATTCTCATAATTCCTGTTTTTATGCAAGCATTTTAACGTCTCACTTTTCATTAATCTGTCATTGCCTCTTTACTCATTGCTCACAGCAGACGTGATGCAAAAAGAAAATGAGGTCTTAGTGATAACTCTCCTCTGCCTTTCACCTTCACTTAGGAGGAGTTAAAGTCTTATAAATCTGATTCCTAATGACAACAGTTTTAGAATTCCGAACCAAATATGTTTCCATCTTCACATTTTTAACTATGCAGAACACGTATTGCAGGAGGATCTATAAAGAGGTAAAAATAAAAGTGACTTGCTGACTTAACGACCAGACTCAAAGGGAAGATGACCAAGACGTCGCCAGCGAATTAATTATATTCTCATCTTTAGAAAATAGTTGGGTGTTGGAGAGTGGTGCTTATGATGCTTTGTTAAAGAAAAACAAACTTGATTACCTGCTTTATCAGATAAACACAGCTATTATTTCCTTCAAAGGGTCTTTTGTTTTTGCTTTGGGGTCCAAGGAAACCTTTTTCTATTTCTTAGTAATTTGTTCTTGTGAAGCAAACTTAAATATTAACTGAAATTTTCCGAGAATCGGTGAAATTGAGAAAACCTGTTCGACACATTGTTTTACAGAAAAGAAAATTTGAAGTATGCTAAACTTAACTATGGATGCATTTTTTATTTTTATTACCCCTTTCACAAAAATCATCAGTTTCCAACAGTTGTAACATACAGGCAAATAAAACAAGGTTTTAAGCACCAGGAATATTCCTAACTACTGAAAAGCAGTTTCGATTTTGTTCATATATCTATAGATCAGAAGAGTATTGCAGGAATAAATTTATTAAGCAGTAGAATTACAGTACAGAGGGCAGCCAATAGGAAATTGTATAAGAAGAGGAACTTGTAATGCGAAAATGTTAATAAAAAAGAAGAAAAGGAGGCTTTTATATAAAGTTTACTACAATTTGAAAATGGGAAATAACGAAATCACAATTAACATTTTCATGATTTTTTATAGATATGGAAAGGCTCCAAGAAAGTCAAGTTAAAATATAGAAGTGGATAAAAAATAATTTTCATGAATTAAAGTTAAAGGTGTGGCTCATTTCCCAGAAATGTTGCAACCTATTATGTTACTTGTATTAATATTATTATTATTACTCAATTTATTATGTTATTCAACATTTTAAAGGTGAAAATACTTTCATTCATAGAATAAATTATGTTTTCATATCAAGTATGATTTCATAACATTGAGTTACTAAAAAAAAAAAAAACAGTCATATGAAGTAAAATCCTGAGATTCCGGGATTGTGTTCAAGGAATCCGAAGTCCTAAAGGTTGAAAATAAGCCTCGAGATTGTATTCCATACGAAGTAAGATTTTTTTAAGAAAGAAAGTAAATTGATTTGGTTGACTGATCAACAAAACTGAAGGAGAAGATGGCAAAGACGTTGCTAGAGAATTAAGTACAGAGTAAGTCAAAATGAATATAGCGATTACAAATGGCTATAAATATTTAATGGAAAAGAATTTATCGATAAGATTAACACAGAATGCAGACGAAACTTCAAAATTTTGTATACATACGTCATAGATGTTCTATGTGACATCCCTTGGTCACATGGACAACATCTAGGTGATAGTCCATTTCACGCCATACATTCTGAAACATTTGTTCAGTCACCGACACAAGCGCATTACAAATGCGTATTTTGAGTTCTTCGATTGTTTTAGGCATGGGAGGCACAAAATTGCAGGATGCCAAGTCCGGAGATCTCGGTGGCCAAGAGCAGAAGTCATTGCCGGCATCTCTACTTCGACCGATCCAACGCTTTGGAAGATGTTGGTTTAAAAGTGTGCGAACTTCCATACTCGAGTGTGGGGGTGCTCCATCTTGCTGCACTGTGATAACAGAATGACATTTGTTAAATTCTAACACGCAGAATGCTTTCTGCACGGGACTCGCCATTTTTACCAATGAGACTCCTGCAATAAACAGGTTTCTTGTAGTTGCGAAGTTTCAACTCGCGCATGCGCAGGCTTCAGCTTCACTGCATCTGCGCCTTACGTAAAGAAATTTTGAAGTTCTGTCTACATTCTGTGTTAAGTTTATCGATAAATTCTTTTCCATTAAATAGTTATAGCCGTTTGTAATCGCTATATTCATTTTGACTTACCCTGTATATTCGCGCTTTTAGAAAATAGTTGGATGTTACTGAGCGTGCATTTTGCTGTAGCTTTATTAGTTTTGTTAAAAGAATGTTGTGTTGTACTTTCTCTCTGTCAATAAATTATTAAATATGCTATGAGATTAAAATAGGTACTCCAAATCAAGTCAAAGCAAATAAAAATTAGAACAACCCACACATGATAAAATTTCAAGTCCAAAATTCAAACACAGATACCATATGCTTTGAATAAACAAACTAGAAAATTTTCTAAGAAAATTAAAATGAGTACACTATAATTTTATTGCAATCAAACTGGGAGAAGAAACACATTTAAACATCCAAGGGCAAGGAAGAAGAGTAGGCATAACCTATACAAAGCTCACTAATATGAAATACTTAACCAGAGATTTTCCTAGCAAAATAATCACATAAAACTAAATAAAATGCACACACACACACACACACACACACACACACACACACAAAAAAAAAAAAAAAAAAAAAACATGAATTGGGTAAAATGCCAATTCAAAACCCTAAAACCAAATTGACTACAAACATACGAAAACAAGACAGGGACATTATCAAAAATTACTTGTTTTCATTATTTGAATTGTTTTGATCGTATAATGTTAGTAAAAAAAAATTACTCTCATCAACTTATATCTCATTAATTGAATTATCCACTTTATGCCATTAAACCAAATTTCAAAATCTTCTTTACTTTTAAATAAACTTTGTCATTTAAATTTTAATCACTTTACAAAGCACAACTTTTAAAATATTCAATTACTGAATTTGATCATAACAATTAAATATCTCCATCAAGTCAAAATCATTGTTTTGTTTTCAAGTAAAACTTGTTGAGTTTGAGGACTCTTAAATTTTAAATATCGCCTCAGTTATCATCAGTTCCTTGCCGTAGCATGTGAGAACTGTGCAATGAGCAAGGAGCAAGGCGCCTTTGGCCGAGAGATTACGGAAATCTTACAAAAATGAGTAATTTCTGAAAAAATTCAAAATTTTAAAGAAAAATTAAAAATTAAAACCTTAATGTGTAATGTCTGCGATTACAGTAAACTTCTAAGAAGAAAATGTAGTATTTGTCTACGAATCTGAATTTGATCACTCAAGAGTGGAGAAATGTCTCACCTTGACCATCTTTTGTGGAGTATCTCCCTGTTCTAAAAAAAGTACTTAACACTGGTGCTATTATAGACGAATTTGTAACCTTTATACTTTCTCGCCTTATCCTGCAAAAACTATTTCATATAAAAACATGAAAACTGGTAGTTAATAGATAACGTTTAATAAACACGTTGAAAAAGACAGTTTTTAAATCGAAGAATTATTTTAAGTGATATTTGATGTTGAAATCGGTGAAAATAATTGTTACATACGCTTTATAGGAACAAAATATATGCATAACAATTTAATAATCTTTCGCAAGGATATGCATGATTAGATTCTGGTGTGCAAGGTCCAAACGTTTTTTTAAATTTTTTTAATTTTTTAACATTTATTCCTATTTTTTATGTAAAATTTCATTATCTGAAAAGAGATTTAAGTCCCAGCTTGAAATAGCTATTTATATCTACTGTTACCAGACTTTAAAAACCTGAAATAATTATAGTTTCAAACACTTTTCAACTTAAAAACACACTTACATGTAAATATTAAAAAAATAAAGAAAATAATAAAATTATTATGCGCAAAAAGCATGTAATCGTGAAAAATATGTCATATTTAAAACGATATATTTAGAACCTCATATTTAAAAGAATTTTTCTATCGGCTTCTTTGGATTTTTAGACAAACAGAAATCAAAATAGTTGGCTAAAAATATGCATATTGCAGCAATATACATGTAAAATTGTGAATAATTCATGTATAACGTGAAATATGTTTTCTTTTTGACTCTTTCAAAAAACGCAGAAAAGGTTAATAACACAGACATTCATCGTCATTTATAAGCTGTTTAGGTTAATGAAACTGTCGATCGGAGCACCGTGTCTGGTTGGGCATAAAAATGTAAAAAATTTCAACCTGGCAAAGCGTATATTCTGGATGAACATCATTGTGAATGACCCATAACTGTAAAAGACGAATACCATTGAAGTCAAGTGTATGAGCTCATAAAAAGCGACCACCGAATAACCCAACAATCATGCAAATTAAAATAGCAATTAAAGCCTTTGTGCAGGAATATTAAAAAGCGGAAAACAAACGTTTAAAAATGCACAAATAATACGTGAAAAGCAGCAAACAGCCGTTTTGAATCTACTAGTGAGATTCTTCTTCAGTGCAAGATAGAGCAAGACACAGCGTGCTAGAGAAAGCAAAGCTGAGCGCTTTTCACGAATTATTTGTGCATTTTTAAAAGTTGGTTTTCTGCTTTTTAATCAAGCAAATTGTTGGGATAACGAAGGTAAAAAATGATTTTCTCTCTAATCCCTTTCTATTTCTTTGCTAACATGAGAGAAGTGGTGATCTTTATGTCTACCGAAAAATTTGCGCTCTTTGGGCACCGAAAATATTGGCGGGAGAAAACAAACGTAAACGAGTTGAGTGCTGCCAAGAGCTGTTGAGTCGTTATCAACAAGAAATGGAGCAGTTTCTCTTAAAAAGTGTGACCGATGACGAAAACTGGGTGCATCAATACTATACAGAGGAAAAAAGGCAGTGTATGGAATACTGACTCGACACTCTTCCCAAAAGACTCAATGTCTAGCCTTCTGCAGAAACAGTTATGCCGACAATATTTTTGGAGGGAAAACAGGTTTATCGTACGGATTATCTGAAAGATTTAAAATCTGTAAACTCTTCCCGGTACATTATTACACTGAAAAATTTAAGGAGACGGGTATGTCTCCTTAAGCGGATCAACAAAGACCGTTTTGTTGCAGCACGATTATGCTTGAACTCACACATCACAACAACCTGCATCCCTCTGAAACAGTTGAAGTTTGAAGTCCTTCTAATCTACATCTGCAGTACTCACGCGATTTTTTCCCCTGTGACTTTTACTTCTTCCTAGGCTTCAAGAGGACCTAAAAGGCAGCTACCTCATGTCGTATGAAGAAGAGAAGGAGTTAATGAAGTCTTGTATCGAAGAGAAATCAACTATCTATTTCAGTGACGGAATGAAAAAACTTATTACCATTGAGACAAGTGATTGCTTGAAAATGATTATTATGTGGAAAAATAAAGTCAATGATTTGTATATAACCCTTTAAGACCGGGAGATTTTTTGGTGGAAATTGAAAGTTTGGGTGGTTTCCCCTTATCGATAGGACCATATTTGATTGAAAAAAAAATATTTAAAAAAATACTTCATGTCAGGTTATACCAAAGGAGGACCCGCACAATTGTGCGGGTTCGAGCCTAATGCAGTCGTTTTTGGGCTAAATCTACACAATTGTGTAGTTTGAGATTATGTGTGCAAATATCTAAAAATAAAAGTTTAAGTAAAAACAGTTGTTGTTTACTGAGATAATTTTCATCAGCCACAATGAAAATATTTGAAACAATTTTTGTTTTTGGACAGACCCCTACAATTTAATTTTTTGAGACGTGCTCAATGCTCGCACCCCTCTTAAGAGCCGTTGACAAATGGTATGCCCTTCACTCCGTTTGGATTGTGCCTGATCCTTCAAATTTCTTTTTTTAGTTTTTTCAGCAGCGGCATTTTGTTGAAATATCGATCGAAGTAATTAAAACTAGGTCTGAACCAGAGTAAGGATTACAGCAGGTCCTACGCCCAGATCCTTGTGGACTAGGTCTGTACTTTCCCACTGGTAAACTACAAAATTTAAAACTATCCCAGGTGATACTGTTACAACAGAGTGTCGTTTGTTTTTACCGACTTCAAAAAGGAGGAGGTTATCAATTCGACGCGTATGTATATTTTTTTTTTTTTTTTTTATGTATGTTCACCGATTGCTCCGGAACTTTTTGCCCGATTTATGTGATTTTTGTTTTAATTGAAAGAGGATACTCTCGAATTGGTACCACTTCCATTTCATCGAAATTGGTTGAGTAGTTTTTTAGTAATTCAACAAAAACCAATAAAATGAAGGATTTCACCCAAATTATCTTTCGTTGTTGTAACCGGTTTCTCAATCATAAGAATAAAACTAGGTATTCATATACGTTAGCGTTAAGTTGTCGCAAAACTTTGCGTAGTTGCGTGAATTATCGCCAAATTTTGTGACCAAAATAAGTCGCCATAAATAATGCCAACTTGGCTGTAACTGACTAATTTGGCGATATTCCCATTGAAATTCTGTAATGGATCTTCCCCAATCTGTTTCTTCGCATTTTCTAATCGACATTCATATTTAAAATTCTCAATTGGCAATCGCATTCAAAATAGTAATTTAATATACATTTATTAAAAATACACCATTATTTCAAATGCTAAATAATACAGAAGCAAACTAAATACAAAACAATAATTTAGTATACAATAGTTTAGTTTAATTAAACACATAACATCAGACTGGCGGCACATAATATATATAAATATATATATATATATATATAATATTGGTATTTCTTAGTTATCCTGTCGACCAAATTACTGTCGCCATATTGTAAGATTAAATGCCAATAATGGTTTGCCCTTAATTAATTAATTGTAAGATTAAATGCCAATAATGGCCAATAAAACCATTGATTCGACGTTTTATTTGTATTTTTATTAATGTTTTACTAATTTATTTATTCTTTCGTTATTTAAAATAAAAATTACGTCAATTTGTATATTTTGGCGATTTATATAATTTGGCGAAATTGGTCGGCGGGATAATTAAGAAGTACCATAATATTATATACATACCTATATTATATTATATTAAACAGTTATATGTATGAATGCTTTTGATTGCCTTTAATATTTCCACAAGATAACATTAATGATAACTTTCCTGTATAGGGGCCTTGGAGAGAAAATGAAAATTTCACGGATATTTTCTGACAACCTATTAACTGTCTCGGTATTGCTTAGTTATCCCGTCGACCAATTTCGCCAGATTATATAAATCGCCAAACCACTTGCCAAATTATACAAATTGACATAATTTTTATTTTAAATAACGAAAGAACAAATAAATTAGCATAACATTAATCGAAATACAAATAAAACGTCGAAATAAAAATCACTTGATGACGTAAACACATGTATCTTGCTTAAAGTCAAATGAATGTGACATTTACGATCAACCATTATTGGCATTTAATCTTATAGTTTGGCGATAGATTTTTGGTCGACGGGATAACTAAGTAGTACCACTGTCTCATATACACAAGCAAGTTTTTCAATATTTATAAATTTATTTATTGTAAACAACATTTGTCTACTTTTATATATGCAAACAGAAGTGGAGCCAAGATCCCTATGCTGTTAAAGTATAAGATAAACAACATAGAAATAAATAAAAGGAGTTACTCTAATTAGTATTACAGGCGGCATTGTTATGCTGCGGTGTATTTACATGGCACAGAACTTAAACATCAGTAGGCATAAGCATAATGGCGAAAGCAAATCAGTGAGTTACGCAGTCATGAAAACATTTGAATTATATCAAGAAATGAGAGCAAGTAAATTTGAATCAGATTGCCCGATAAAAGCAAAAAGTGTACGATACTAACAGCAAACATGGTTTAAAGGAAACGCGAATATCATAAGTTGCTTCCGAAAGTTCTATATGTTCTATATGTTTTGCAGCACTATACTCACTAAAATACGTCAGTTACTATGCTGACCAATGACACGTTAAACAAGACTATTAAATGAGCACGACGATGAATTTCTAATCTTCCGTAATCGAGCCCACAGTTAAGGCTAGCGTGAAACAAAAAATATATCAGCAGCAATTGGTTTAATGTAAATGTGGGTATCATAAAATATTTAATTCGCAAAACGCTTAAATGCACGAAATCATATTAGCTCGGAAACAACAATTGGCAATGGACGCAATAACGGTGGATTACTTAATAGTTTTAAAATCCCCCATGATAATGCAATAAGAAGCATAAATGCCTAAGTGAGTTAAGCTGATTTTGTCAAGAAAGATTACAAACAAAAATAAACAAAATGCCGTCATGATGCAATGAGTTCTCAATTTCTCTATCAGAATCTTTAGATTTGGCGAAAGATTAAGCAAATAATTTAAATTATGAATAAAAGTACCATGCTGAAATGCTTAGCATGCATTTAAGCACATTGGAATTACGTATACATTACATATTGGCACTCGCATAATATCTCTATATAAGAAAACATTAATGCCATCCAAAAATAAATTGTTTTTAAATTCTTGAAACCTCAAATGAATTATATATAAATTCTCTTTTGACACCATAGAAATTTCATCAATGACCAGCCATTTGAGGGAACGCTATTTAAGACTTTCCCCCTGTAGTCTTTTCACGATCATTTTTTGATAAGTTATTCAGTTGTCATGTACCCTAATGGCTCCTGATGCATGTAAACTCCGTCGATAGGTGTGAAGACCCCGAATTTACCTATGAATTATACTTCTCAGGTGCCTTGCCAATATGAATGTCTCGTCATCTGATTAAGCTTCTAAATTACGAGATCAACATGAGTAGCAATGCGCAGGTGCTAAACAACAAGATATAAATGTTAAGTAACTGGCATAAAAATGTTCATAATTAAGAAACAGGCACTGCCGATAGTAAAACGATCTAGGCGTTCATCAGGTTTATTGCCGCTACGTGGCGATTAGGTGGTCTCCTACGCCAATGCCAGGTATCAAACCCGTTCATCTAGGGCACCCCGGAAGATAAGGGCCTAGTCATCGGTTAGAAAGTATGAAAAATAAGTCATTGGGTCTCTCTTCTCTATTTTATAGAGCATTTTTAGTAAGCCGAAGAACTTTTTATTGTCAGTTTCCAAAGTTCGATATTTTTTCATGCGAGCCTCTTGTCGTTCTACTCATGTCCAAATCGAGAAACAAAAATATTTAATTAAAAAATAAAGCTATTAAATCTGAAGAAGAATAAATGTAATATATATATAAAGAATTTTCATAAAAAACCTGTGTTATTAATGTACACACAAATCTGGACAAAAGTATTTACTTAACAAAATAACATCTTTAAAAGTTTCTTTAAAAGTCCGTAATTTCCTCCAAAAGAATCATGCAAAAATTGTAACGCAAAAAAAACAACTAAAAAGTGAAAACTAAACTTTTTTACCAAAAATAAAACCGACTTCAAAAACTACTACGAAGTAAAAAATAATTATTTTACATAATAGTTAATAAGAAATTAAATTAAGAGCATTGTATTTACCATGAGTATTATTATATTTATGTACATTAATTTGATTTTTTGGAGTCGGTGCCAGCCAAGCCAAGTTCAAAATTAAAATTGTTTATCCAATACAAATCGTAACAAGATTCAGCAAAACCGTTTAGGAAAAAAATTCCATTCTCAATCAATTCTGACACCATCCTGCATTTGAAAATCTGTGTTTGGCTACGATTTTTTTTACATAATAGCCTGTATAAACGCATTAATTTTACAATAACCCTTAATTTAGCACACATAATTACAACTAATCTCACTTGAAAATACACGTTTATAAAATCAGATGAAATGTTTCAAAAATGGTAAAATTCAAATTTTTTAACTAAATAACAAATCGTAAAAAACTCGTAGATATTTGGATGTGTGTCTGTTGGATAATTATACTTAACTTCGTTTGGCTGGCACCGACTCCAAAAAATGAAATTAATGTACATAAATATAATAATACGCATGGTAAATACAATGCTCTTAATTTAATTTCTTATTAACTATCATGTAAAAAAAATATTTTTTACTTTGTAGTAGTTTTTGAAGTCGGTTTTATTTTTGGTAAAAAAGTTTATTTATATACTGCTTTACTGAAGCACGTCCTAAAAAAAAAAAGAATCGTCTGCTCATCTATGGAAATTTTCTCCTGATCTCCTGGTAAATTCAAGCAGACACTACGGAATCTGTCGAGCATTTGCTGAACTTTCCATAATTTATTATTTATTCCTGGTGACTTACTTGCTGCGTCGAGAAAATGGAATGAATTTATCAAACTTAAAAATCTATCTCGTGATATGCATATAACTCATATAAAACTTATAAATCATATATGACATCTATAACTCAGAGCAGAAACATACAGTTTGTTACATGTGCATATTATATATCTAATACTATCAACTTTTAATAGAAATCATGAATATTTTAAATAGAAATCATGACTAGTACAAACCTATTAATTTAAAATTAATCCGGTTTAAAAATGTAATTAATAAAAAATAAATTGCTAAAAACATAAGTTTAAAAAAAATCACTTAAAAATAAAAATTTTATACATTAGGAATTGTACCCATTTTGGAAACGGTAAAACCCGGACCCGCACAATTGTGCGGGTCATTTGTTTTTCAACATTTGTAAAGCCTAATTAAATTTATCAAAGACAAAATCAATTAAAATCATGAATAAAGTATATGAAAAGAAAAATTAAATCCAAGCAAACATTAAAAATCATATTTAAAAGAAATTACGACAGTACATACTTTTTGTCTATTGCTCTCAGATGATATAGTCTTTTTTAAAGCAGAAAATCTAACCCTGTATTTTAGTTGGTGCCCCTAGTTGTGTCTTATCAAAACATCTGAAGCCAATTAACTCATATAAATGTGCAGATTTGGTTTTAAATATCACAAAAACAGGAAATAGTCATTCTCTTTTACATTAGTATCACCTGCACAATTGTGCGGGTCAGGGCTTAAAGGGATAAAGAAGTGTACTTTTATTTTCTTTTTAAAAAATTTCTATTATTTCCCTGTTTTTGATTTATCTGCAATAATACATTGCTTATTAACCGCATCTCGTAGTATAGGATATTTATTTACAATGAACATCTGTGCCATATCCTTTCAGCTTTTCCTTTTTTAAGCAGCACTAGAAAGGAATTTCTTCACTTTGTGTTTTTTATATTTCTCATTAAATCTCGTGTTTGTCTATTGCAGCATAAAAATGAAGTTTATTCAAATTGTGGTTTAATAAGTAATTTTTGAAATACCCGTAGCAGTATACTTTTCTTTAATAAAAATAGGCACACAAATACTCCTTGGCGCATTTCCACAATTACGTAAGCAAAGTCACGGATTTTGCCAGTCATTTATAATCATGTAACATTTCTTTGTAGTTAATTCTTAAGTAATAATTTGCAAAAATAAAAGGAAATGTGAAACCATATTCTATATGAAAATGTTAAGCATATTTGTAGTAAATTTGTGTGGACTAAGAAATGACTTTTGAAATGCATTTTGCTGTAACTGTTAATAGTCACAATTTTCTTGTAATTAAGTTTAAATATGGCAGTTTTATAAAAAATTACAAGAACCATCCCATGTTTTCCTCCTTCTTTTCTTTTCTTTTTTTAAGCTATAAAGGAAAAATGATCTAAAGCGTGCCATAAGCTATGCTCTTGGCTCTTCGACAGTGTTGCAACAACACGTCCCTTGTGCACCGAATTCGCAATGATTAAGTGAAATAAAATGTAATTGACGATCGACTCCATCCTTTTCGTCGAAATGTTTATTAAAAAAAGGAAATGAACATTTATTTCCCCACAAATCATATTAGTTGAGAATAGTCAAGTAATTACTGAAACTTTATAATTTATAACAAAATTGATCAAGATATTTTTGTAAGGGAAAACTTTTTTTTTATAATATGGGAAAAGTTAACCTCTATCTAACCTGTTAATTTATTTTCAAACTATCAATATACACCTGACTCTTTAAGCAACTTTTCGAAAGCAGTAGGTTAGAGCAGTGGGTAAATTAGCTTTTAGTGTTAAGGAAAGATTGATAGTTTCTCATTATTCGTAAGGTCAAAGGTTTGTTGAACAATTTTCCATCTGTTTTTCACAACATTCGGAAGGGTCTTTGATATCAGTGGATCTTAATTTTGTTGTTATTCTGCTAACAGAGAATAAGGCTTTTTAACAATTTCCAACGTATTGGGTATATGCAAAAGTAAGTTCCGTTTTTGGTTAAAATTACATGATTGTTTAGCAAGTATATAAAAGTGGTAAATTAATATAGTGGTATTGTATTTACTGTAGTAATAATGTATTCTTGTTGCGTTTGTGACTTGTCTTCATCCAATAATGCTTCCAATTTTTAATCGTCAAACTTTTTCGGTCTACTTTCACATTCTGCATCTTCAACATAGAATAAACCTCCTAAATTGCCTGAACCTGCGTCTACACATACTATAAGAAAAAACATGTTCACCTTAAGCTTCTACAAATAAACGATGACTTTCAGCAGCGCTTTTCTTTAAATTATAAAAGGATAAAAAAAAACAGCCCGCAAATGACGATTATTTGTTACAAAACTATCCATTTAAAATCGAATAAAAAACTCTGTTGTTTACACTTTAACCCTTTATCTACAGACGGTACTTATAAGTACCATTAAAATAATTTGTTTATAAAATTCATTTAATACATCGATTAGTAGCAATACAGTTCACAATGAGTAATGAGTTATAGATGCATTACTTTATTTTGTCCCAAAAGCGTTATTGGTTACACAAAACAGCTTTCTTGGCGTTGGAGGTGGGGGGGGGGGATTTTTCAGTTCGGAAATATTTCTATTGTAAGGACATTATATTTGTACATTTCCAATTCTACAAAATACTAAGAAAAATATTAAAAATAAAAGATTTGAGTGGGGTTATAAATATTGACACAAAATCCCTATAAATTCAAATTTAATTAATCCTTAAATCGTTCTAAAATTTATTAAATGATTACGTAAATCTTCTAATGTCGTTTCAAAAATTCACGAAAATGCTTTAGAAGATATAATTTTTGTGAATTCTCAGTACATAAAGGGTTAATTAAATGTCATATATTACGTTCTGGAGGATATGGAGAAACTTTTCAAAAGCGTTTATTACTAGATTCACACAATACATATAAAGAAGAACACTTTACGCCATCTAGTAGAAAAACGAACTTCCTTTTGCATATACCCAATAGTTGAAAAGCGTTTATGAATTGAAGAGCTGAGTGAATGAACATGTTATCCCACATTTTCTAAAATTTTTTTTTTATCTTCTGGATGAAAGCGTTATGAGGTATCCTATCACATGGTGAAGCTAAAATACTAAGATTCCATTTAGTCTTGAAGATTTAAGACATTATTATTAATATTTAATATTTTAATATTTAATAATGTCAATAATATTACTAATAATTTTTAATATTTGAAAATTAAATATGAATAAGTTTTTTTGAGAGAGTTTAGTACCATACCTGCTAATATTTTAAACACATGGTATCAAGTAGAAAATAAATCATTAAAATTTGCAGCAAAAACTTTCACTTCAAATTTCTTCAAATGTCATTTTTGCTACTTAACATGTTCTTCCACTTAGCTCTTCAATTAAGTTTGTATGCTTGTGATCAAACTCTAGTAAATATACTCGGGTTGTCATGAAATTTATGCATCTTATTTAGGCTTACTTTAGAACGTTTGGTATTGAAAATGAAGTGCGTAGCATTTATATTTCACTTACAGGGGCACACAAAAGAATTCTGTTACATTGCGGTCTATGGGGCGGGGGGATCGTTTGTTGTGCATTTTATTGACGTTACGAAATTTCAAACAAAATGAGATATATCATTGATACATCATTGATATGAACTATAACATTCTTTTCCAGGAGTATTGAATCAGTAGCATTTATAGTTCGCTTACAAAGACGCACAAAAGAATTCCATTTCAATATAATCTATGGGGGAAAAATAATTTGCGGTGCATTTTAGTGATGCTATGATACTTTAAGCATAACAAAGTAACTGAAGTACACTGCATGTTTTTTATTGCTTATAGAGTGCATAGAATTTATAATTAATTTACAGAGGCACATTAAAGAAATTGGCTAAAGGGCTGAGTAAGATCGAGACTTTCTGGGAGTGCGTTTTCCTCTCTGGTATGCATTTTTTAACTGATATAATTTTGAGAGTATTAGATAGTGTATAGGAGAAGGAAGGGTGAAGTGGCCGTTTGAGGTTTTCCGCTGTAACGTGCCTTGTAATCCATAATCCATGCAGGAACTCAGCGAAATAGTTGCCACAGATGCTGGTAGTATTGTCTGCGATTTTGAAGAGGAAGACTACATTTTCCTGGTTCTGAACTCAATTTATTGTTTTTCCTCATTGTTGATTTTAAACAAGTGGTACAATTTCCTCATTATAGCTAAATAATATATAGTGCTATAAGTATTTGCTCTCTTGCTGTTTGATCAGTGTAAAAAACATTTTAAATGATGTTTATTTAAAAACGTTACGTTATGTAGGCCACAGTTTTTGTAATGGCGTCATTCTGGCAAAGTGGCCACAAAAAGATCGGGTAAAATGGCTAGATGGTACTTTGACCGGAAACGATTTTAGGTAGCTTTCGTTACAAAAAGCTACCTATTGCAGCCGTTCGGAGGAAAGCGATTTAAAAAAATTTTGGTATATTTTCATCGATCATGACCCCCAGACCCCGAAACCACCCTCCGTTCAAAATTGATATATATATATATATATATATATATATATATATATATCTGACCTATGTCACACTGTAACTCTCGTATTTATGAACCGATTTGGATGTAATTCGGTGTGTACATAGTACATACCAATGTCTCGACCGAGTTCGTTGGCCAGCTTCATCCGCCATTTAAAAAATTTAAAAAAATTTTAAATTTGAAATGTGGTACCAAAAAATTGAAAATGGAAAAATATTTTTTTCTTATGTATTTGACCTTTATACAAAGACTCCGTAGCAGTTTTTGTTTAGTCTATATCTTAAAAAATGGCTGCGTTATAGCATTTTGAATTTCTACCGAAGCTGACATTTTGAAACGTCCTGAAATTTGTCACGCGATAAAAGGCGTATTTAAGAACCGATTTGGATGTAACTTCGTTTATACATAGTACAGACCAATGTCTCGACCGAGTTCGTTGGCCAGCTTCATCCGCCATCTTGTTTAAAAATGGCGGCCATTTAAAATTTTAAGAAAAACTTTAATTTGAAATGTGGTACCAAAAAATTGAAAATTGAAAAAATATTTTTTTCTTATGTGTTTGACCTTGATAAAAAGATTCGGTAGCAGTTTTTGTTTTGTCTATATCTTAAAAAATGGCTGAGTTATAGCATTTTGAATTTCTAGCGTGACTGACATTTTGAAACGTCCTGATTTTTGCCACGTGATAACAGACGTATTTATGAACCGATTTGGATGTACCGTGGTGTGTACATAGTACATACAAATAACTCAACCGAATTCGTTGGCCAGCTTCATCCGCCATCTTGTTTCAAAATGGCGGCCATTTAAAAAAAATTTTAATTTAAAATGAGATACTAAAAAATTGGAAAATGAAAAAGATTTTTTTCGTATGTGTTTGACCTTAATACAAAGATTCCGGAACAGGTTTTGTTTCGTCTATATCTAAATAAATGGCTGAGTTATAACATTTTGAATTTCTATTGTGGCTGACACTTTAAAACGACCTGATTTTTGTCACGCGATAACAGGCGTATTTATGAACCGATTTGAATGTAACTTGGTCTGTACATAGTATATACCAATGTCTCGACCGAGTTCGTTGGCCAGCTTCATTCGCCATCTTGTTTCAAAAGGGTTGCCATTTTTTAAAAAAAATGTAATTTAAAATTTAAAATGAGGAATTAAAAAATTGGAAAATGAAAAAGATTTTTTTTTTATGTGTTTGGCCTTGATACAAAGATTCTGGAGCAGTTTTTGTTTCTGAAAATTTGTTCTTTTGTTTATATCTTAAAAAGTGGTTGAATTATAGCACTTTGAATTTCTATCATGGCTAACACTTTGAAACGATCTTGTATTTGTCACGCGATACCACTCGTATTCGCCTATGTCGATGGAAGAAGGCATGTGGATAGTATACATGAATAACTCGACCAAGTTCGCTGGCCAGCTTCATCAGCCATCTTGTTTCAAAATGGCGCCCATTAAATAAAAAAAAAATATATATTTAAAGTGAGATGCAAAAAAATTAGAAATTGAAAAAGGTTTCTTTCTTAAGTATTTGACCTTGATATAAGGATTCAGGAGCATTTTTTGTTTGTCTTTATCTTAAAAAATGGCTCAGATATAGCAGTTTCAATTTCTAACGTGGGTGACATTTGCAGAAATCTGAATTTTTGCCTGCGACAGCACTCGTATATATCAATCGATTCCGATGTGAGTGAGCATGTGCACAGCAATTACTAAGGTCTCGACCAAGTTCACTGGTTAGCCTCATCCACCATGTTGTCTTAAAATGGCAGGCACTTTAAGAAATCGCCGAATTTGGCAGCCAAATATAAGTTGCTTTAAATAAAAGCAGCTTGGATACAGCTGACTAATTTCGCGAAGTTCTCATTCATAATGATTTAGTATTGATAAAAATTAGTATTGAATCTCTTACATTTGGTTTCCACTTAATTGAGCTGCGTGTGTTTGAATAATATAAGTTGGCTTTTTTAAAATAAGGAATATGAAAGCTACCTCTTCCTCCCGGCACTGGCCGGAAGGACTTTTTTATTCATTGTTCATAACAAAATACTACTCAAAAGTATTTTCTTTGAAACAAAGAAGTCGGGGAAATAACTACTGCAGAGAAAGGCTTACTCTCGACCTTTGCAGACTGGGTCTACTGGGGGCCCGTTGTATTCCTACAATTGTCATACTGATATTGATTACTGTTTACTTTATTTTGTAACGATTTAATACTTAAAATATTACAAAACATAATATTTATTCTTAATGTATGTTATTTAAGATTGTATTGATGAAATAAGCATCTTGAATCAATGTGATTTGTGCATTTTCCCATGCTGGCCACGTTACCCAGCCTAGGCTTAACAAAGTGGCCATCCTGTAATTTTTCTTTTAAAGTAACGTGTACATTTTAAAATAATAATTAAAATAAAAGTAAAATAGAAATTGAAACTAAAGTTATCATAGTTACTATTGGTATTCGTTTCTAGAACTTCACTGATTAAAAAGGTATCATACCAATTCATCAAACCTTAGAGTGGCAACTTTACCCTTTTTTCCCTATAAATTATAGGTGCAGATTCACAAAATTTTTAAGGAGCCAATGGCTCCTAAACCCCAAAAATCCAGTCGCCAATTTGGCTCCTAACCAAAATCTAGTAGCCACATTGTGAAACAAACTCATAAAACAATAGTGTTTATATGAAAAAAGCTTAACAACAACAACAAACAAACAAACAAACAAAATAATAAAATAAATAAATAAACCCTCAGGAATTCAAAATGAAAAATAGTTTAATTAATAAATACACATGTACAACAAAACACAGACTAATTACAACAAATGTATATATTTAATTTAATCCTAAAATTCTTGAAACTTTGATATTAAGAAAGTATAATATAAATGTGGAAAAATCAGAAGATGAAGTTGGACAAGATACAATTAAATAACAAAACATGTATAAGCTAAGCAGTCATGATAACAGGAAATATTAGGAAAAATTTATTTCTTATTTTGATTTTGTCATATAAAAGTATACATATAAAAAAAATTAGGAATCTGCGAGATTATTTTGCACTATAAAAATCTCGCACTTGCAGAAAACATTTACAGAGGAAGAATATACCTCGCGTTAAGTATTTTTTCGTGCGTTTTCTTTTTGTTCTTTTTTCTTCAGCGTTCGGAATCCTCTATCTTCGCGAGGCCATTATCCAAAGCCCTTAAATAATCTCCATTGCATCGGGAACTTTGGGCTGTCTCGTGAGCAGATCTGCAGTAAAGGAGCATTTATTTCAACTCTGGATTTCGGACGAAACCTTCGAAGAATTGCTTGCTTTAGCTGGCGTCCAAAGGAGAAACTTTACCATTAGCGCACTCATATGCCAAGCTCCGCAGCTGCTAAGCTTTGTAGTGGAGCGGACATGAGCAGAATTATATTCGAACATAATGTTCGGCAAGAAAGCAGTACATCATAGTTGCAGTGTTCACGACGGTGACTGAGATCGCAAAAATACCCTGACTTTTTATCAAGGTCATACTTGATCTCGGCCAGTGAAAAGAGCAGGTGCTTTTCTATTTGCAAAAGAAAAAAAATATAAAAATTCAGCGACGGGGGTTGGGAACACTGGAAATTGATCTCTGGAGACTAAGACACTGAAAGTTAGTCACCACAGCAAAACATTTAGTCGCCACGTGGCGACTGGCGACCGTAAATCTGCACCTATACTATAAATTTGATAGATCGCATACAGGGCTACATGAAATACTTCGCACACATTACGGGATATGGACAGCAATTGCTCAAAAGGGATTTTTACTGAGTTATGTGTTTTTTTAAGTATTAAAGGTAAAATATCATTTCATTCTAAGAAAAAAGGTAATTTTTTAGGAATGTCCTGTGAGTGTTGGAAAGTGTTTCATAATCTATGCCTGATGCATGGTTTTTCGCTCTTGTTTTAAATTTCTCATCAGAAAATTATTTTTTTATATACTTTTTTAAAATGATATTTCATTATCATTTATTTGTTAAATTATGAAAACAGTAACAGATTTGCAGTAATAAATGTTCATACAGAATTGTCAGTTTCTCTAAAATTTTTATCACAAAGAAGTATATACTTTAGAAATATTTTTATGAATTAGACAACAAAGAAATATGAGCTTACAGAAAATAATAATAATAACAATAAATTATGATGAGGAATTTGAAATTTTGCTCTGTGAACGTAATGCTATTTTGTAAACATTTAAACTTCTTTTTCTCGAAACCATGTATTTCAAAATGGGTGAACCTATTTCTTGAAAACTATTCGACCGATTTCTTTCATTTTTTTTATCTAAAAGAAGAATAATAATTTTTCTGGAGCTTGTACCACCGAAAAGTTTGATTTTCATTGATTAATTATTATTTTAAGCTCACAAAAAGAAGAAAAAGCCCCCCCCCCCCAAAAAAAAAAAAATCTTTTTTGTACAACTGACTACCATTTTGTCAAAAAATCGACTTTTTAAATTATAGGATGGTATAAGCTATAGAGAATTTAATGTACTTTCATAATTTAGAAACCAAATTTGTTTCAGATGCTTGTGGCTGGAGAAAAACGGTCACCCGATTGGAAGTTAACAGCGCGCACCTACAGGTACTCCCTGTCACACAAGGCGCATTATTCATTTATTTTATACACAAAAATTTAAATATATTACTAAAATGTCAGTAAATCTATGCAAAAGGTCTGAAGGTGGTATCTCTTTTTTTTATAACTAAAAAAAAAAAAAAAAAAAAAAAGAAAACATTGTAAAAATCACTTGAATCTTGGGCCAAAGAAGTAGAGGTCTGCACGGGCTCGGGCTTGGCCCGAGGCCCGTACCCGGCCCGCGGGCCGGCAGAATTAGGACAATTTTTTCAACGGGCCTGGCCGGGCCGGGCCGACAGACAAAATAAACAGGCCGGGCCGGCAAAAAAATTGAACGGGCCTGCAGGGCCGGTACGGGCCGATAAAAAAAAATTAATCGGGCCTATCGGCTCAATATAAGAATTCAAGCGAAGCAGATAAAATACGAGCCATTTTCAATGAATATGATTTTCTCCAGAAGTATAAATGTGCGTCACGTGCCAATGCGAGTTTAACAACATCAATACAGATATGTAACATGTCCATCGTAGAGATCGGCATCGTACAGTTACAAGATGTCTGATTACGGGTTTAATTTTTTTTTCAGCAGACTCGTGCCGGGACGGAACTGGTCTTAACAGATCTCAGGATGTGTAGGACAGGCATTATGTTTTGTAAAAGTATTAATAGTGATAATCAACTTCTCTTAACAGTATCTTTGGAAATATACCTTAAGGGGTTCTCATATTCACTGCTCAACAATGCGAAACTTTCAGACACATTTTCTGAGTCTTTCTGACGAATAGCTTTCTCCATATTTGATAAATTACTTACAGAGGTAACAGAGATTCTTGTCATGTGACTGTACGTTTTTCTCCTTTCCTGTGCTATCGCTTCCGGAAATTCGATTCATAACGCTAACTTTGGCAGTATTTTCAGAAAAAGATATATTGCTTTTATCTATGAATAAGACTTCATTTACATAGTTTCTGAATAAGAATACCTGCCAATCTTACGCGTTTCCGAAAAGAAATGAATTCTCAAATGTGTCGAAATGTAACTTCTTTTGATTTGAGAAAAGCCTTAAAAGTGAGAGAAATATTTTCGAAAATCTACTTTTTATCATACATCTTCAAAAGGTATCATGTTTTTAATCCTTTATTCTGAACTACATTAACTTTTTAATGAATCCTTATTGGAATTTCGAAATGTCTGTAGAGACGATGACTAAAACACTGTATAATCGTTAATGTTTACTATTGTGTGTTTTCTGCTTTGCGAACACATAGTAATCTAAAATATACTGTAAAATTTTCCCATAAATATGTACGTAGTATTCATTAAAAGAAACTTAATTGTGTGTCGAGAGAAAACGGATTTTTTTTTGTAGAAATTGAATCGGGCCGGGCCTGTTTTCACTAATTTTTGTACGGGCCGGGCCGGGCCGAGAACTGTAAAAATGCAAACGGGCCGGGCTCGGGCCGAACTTTCAATTTTTAAACCGGGCCGGGCCAAGATAGCTTTCGTTCGGGCCGGGCCGGGACCGGGCCTGGAAATTCCGACCCGTGCAGACCTCTACAAAGAAGTACCCCGCCCCTGATCTTAAATGAATAAGTTTACATTGTTCTTACTTTCGTTTAACCCGCAGCGCAGTGTGACGTTTTGACGATCTAGGTGGATAAAATTATTTCGTTGACGTTTAATTAATTTTGCTCTTTTTTTGTTGCTAGGGGGCTCTGCCCCCTGCAAGCTACGCTCGCCAACCCATGTTCAGACACCGCAGAAACTAAAAGCGCGCTAATTTGATCGGTTTTTAAAACATTACAGAAGATTGAATTATAATGAAAAAACCTATAGCGATCTCCCTGTAAACGGGTTTCCATTCATTTCCCTTTGATTGCGAAAATTTAATGCCGAATCAGTTGCTGTTAAGACATCCAGTGTTTGTTACTGTGTTTGGTTAAAGAAGATCAGTTAACCATTTCAAAAGAAGCTAAAATAAAATGAATTAAGTAAATAGAGTCTTTGCCAACCGGTATTTTTTAACAGCGTTATAAAACGATTGATATAATACAATTTACTACAATTACTACAATTTACTGCTTTAACCCCTTCAAGGGCGGTGGTTCATTTTTGGAACATTTAATTTTAATTCTTAAAAGCCATATTGGCACCAGAATATTGGAATGAAAATTTTCCTTTTATTAAGTAAGTGAACAAAAGCATTTTCATATTTCGAAATTTCTGGTGTCATAAATTCTGGTGTCATTCACTGATTTCAACATTTTACGAATAGAAGTAACTTGCCCCTGAAAGGGTTAAACGCATATTAATGTATTTGTTATTTTAAAGTTTCCTTTCTCTTTTAATATTCACGTGTGAATACAATTTTCAAGACATAATTTTCAATATTTTCCTGCTTTTAACACGTACTCATTTAATAGTAATTTTAAAGTTTTTTTTTTCTGTTTTTAATAGTCATGTGTAAATAAATTTTTAATCGTTAGGAAATATCATTCTTTGCGCTGTATTTAGAATTGAAAACAATCCCTATAATAATAGCCTAAGTCATGTGACTATCATCAACAGTTCCTTCGTTTTTCATAAGAAAGGTTTCCATTTTGATTAAAAAATCAAAGTTAATTTTTCGAGTAAAACTACATAAAACTTGCCATGATCGCAAAGAATTCTTGGTACTTTTATGTTAGCTGGGCTAAAATCCGGCCAATAGCTTTTTTTTTTTTTTTTTAACTCGCCAGTTAGTATTTTTTTTATTTTTCGAGTGGTAAATTATAACGGTACCACTTGGTTATCCCATCGACCCCAAAATCTATCGCCAGACTAAGATTAAATGCCAATGATAGTTGATCGTAAATGTCACATTCACTTGACTGTAAGGAAGTTACATGTGTTTATGCCATCAAGTGATTTTTATTTCGACGTTTCATTTGTATTTGTATTTTTATACTAATTTATTTGTTCTTTCGTTATTTAAAATAAAAATTACGTCAACTTGTATAATTTGGCGATATTGGTCATTGACTTATAAGCGGGTTCTCATGTCAAGCACACAAGTCATATGCTTGTTGTTCAATAAATAAATAAATAAAATAAATGTCTCGCGCAATTTCTAAATTTAAACTGTTTTGCAACATTATTTTTCGTTCATTTTATGTAATAACTGTAATGTGACGTAATTTCTCCTGTTTAAGACTTCTAACGCATGTTAATGAATTTATTAAGAAAGTTCTTTTAAATAAGACATTTTAAATCTGACGTAATTTTTACCAAACTTTCCTATTTCTTTTTAATATTCACTTGAACATACTTTTATTAGAAATGAAATGTTATTTGCCCTGAAATAGTTGAAAAGATCATCTCAAAATATCAAGTAAATGTCTCGCGAAATTCTTAAATTTAAACTGCTTTGCAATATTATTTTGTGTTCATTTTACGTAATAAGTGCAATGTGACGTAAATGTGACGTAATTTCTCCTACTTAAGACTTCTAACGCATCTTAATGAATGTATTATTTTACAATATTCTTTCTGTTTTAAAATTCACGTGTCAATATAGTTTTTATGACGTAATTTTTAATAAGTTCCTGCTTTTTATACGTAATTATTTAATTCTATTTCCAAATGTTTTTTCTTCTCTGTTTATAATAGTTACGTGTAAATAAATTTTTAATTTGAAGCAAACATTATTGTTTGCACTGTTTATACAGTTGGCAACAGTTTAAATTAAAACCATTGTCTAAAATCTGTAAAAAATATCTCTCGAAATGCTGAAAATTTCAATTTAAAATAGAAATAAAACCTCAAAAAATCAGTCAAATAAAAAAAAAAATACAATCTGCACACCGGGAACTTCACACGTATAAAATGATCTAAAAATGATTAAATTCCCATGCATAGTTTTTGCTCCTATAAAACTTTTTTAATGCAACGATTTTGTCCAACTTTAGCATTAAATATCTCTTAAAATAATTCTTCGATTTAAAAACTGTCTGCATCGGCGTGTTTATCAAACATTTCTCTATAATAGCACCGATTTTCATATTAAATATTAACGAAGAAAGACCTCCTGTCACAAAAAATTCAAAACCGGCGGCGGTGACAGCGGTAGTTACTTTTTTTTTTAGAATAGAGAGATGCATCACTAATAAAGTACTCAAACAGTGATAAATATTTGGTTATTTAACAACAATGTCTTAAAATAAAATACAGGGTGGCCACTAAAGTCCGTTTCCACGCTCTTAACTGCCGAACGACTGCATCTATATTCATAAACGTGGTGTCTAGGTATAGTAAAGAGGCTATGTGCTACTAGATGAGGCCGCTTACAGCGCCACCTGGTGCAAAATGGCGGCATTAGCGTTTGTATCGCGAAAACGGTTCGAAATATGGGATAAAAGTGAAAGACAATTTTGTAAAGCATCATCGATTTAGTTCGAAAGGACACCTTGTGGTCATGAAGGCTAAATGAATCTCATTCTGAGCATGAATCTCGTTTTCGAGATAGGAATACTAACTCAGCTGTTTTGCATCAGGTGACGCTGGAAGCGATATCATCTGGTAGAGCATAGCCACTTCACTATACCTAGAGACACCACTTTTATGAGTATAGCTGCAACCGTTCGGCAATTAAGAGCATTGGAAGGACTTTAGTGGGCACCCTGTATAATGTATTACACATAATGCGTTAAAGTAGGGATGCACAACCTGTGGCCCGCAACGGGTTAATGTGTGGCCCGCGAATTCCGTCAATTTATAACTGAAAAAAATTACAATTTTTGTCCATAGGTCTCAGGAAAAAAATCATGAATTTTCTCAATTTGCCGCGGAAAAATTTGAAAATTTCTGCAATCAGTTAAGAATCGCGAATTTCATTGGTCGGGCGCGGAAAATTTCCAAAGTTTGTTGATCAGGCGCGGAAAAATCGCAAATTTCGTTGATCGGGTACCAAAAAATCGCGAATTTTGTGAATGAGGCACAGAAAAACTGGCAAATTTCGCAAATCGAGCACTGAAAACTCGCGAGCTTTGTCGATCGGGCTGAGAAAAATTGCAAATTTCGTTGGTCGGGCACGAAAAGATCGTCAATTTTGTTGATTGTGCGTGGAAAATTGCAAATTTTGTCGATCGGTTGCGGAAAAATCGTGAGTTTAGGCAGTCAAGAGAAAAAATCCCGAATTTCGTCAATTTGTCTCGGGAAAAAGAATTGCGAATTTCGTCAGTCAGTTAAGAATTGAGAATTTCGTCGATTGGGTGCGAAAAAACCGCGAATTTTCTCGATTAGGAGCGGAAAAATCTCGAATTTCGATGATAGGCTGCGAAAAAATCGTGTTTTTCGTCTGTTTATCCGGAATTTCGTCTATTTGCCGCAGAAAAAATTGCAAATTTCGTCCGAGTCAATTAAAAATTGCGAGTTTCCGTTGATTGGCCGCGAAAAAATCGCAAATTTTGTTGATGGGACACGGAAAATCACGAGAGTTGTCGATTAAGCTTCGAAAAATCGCGAATTTCGTTGGTCGGACTCAAGAAAAAAGTCGCGAATTTTGTCGATCAGGCATGGAAAAATCCATTTCGTTGATCAGGCACGGAAAAATCACGAATTTTCTCGATGATGCGCGGAAAGATTGAAAATTTCGTTGATCGGCTGTGAAAAAATCTCGAGTTTCGTCAATTTGTAGCGAAAAAAAATCGCGAATTTCGCCAGTCACTTAAGAATCGTGAATTTCGTTGACCGGCCGCGAAAAATCGTGAATTTTGTCGATCAAAGACGGAAAAATCGAAAACTTCATTAACCGGGCACGGAAAAATCGCGAATTTCGTTGATCGACCGCGGAAAATTGCGAAATTTGTAGATCAGGCGCAGAAAAATAGCAAATTTCGTCGATCAGGCGCGGAAAGATCGCGCATTTCGTCGATCCGGTGCGAAAAAAATCGCGAATTTTGTCGATTATGAGTAGAAAAATCGCGAATTTTGTCGATCAGGCTCATAAAAATCGCAAATAACGTTGATCAGGCGCGGAAAAATCTCAAATTTCGTTGATCGGCTCCTCGTCCCCCCTTCGTTTATAATAAAGTTCACATTTTTTTCGGCGCTAGCCACTTTCATGCCTATGTTTGTTTTTTAACACTTTTAATAAAACAAAATTTACTCCCCGAATAAAGTCAAGGAATATTATCACTCCTTCAAAATAATTCTTGCTATATCTCTGTAATTGGAAACTGTTAATACATCCTTGCCAGCTGAATTGGATATGTTGACTGGGTAGCGGAATCTAGAGGGGTAAAATTCCACCCCGCCCCTGAAGCCTGAAACCATATTTTTTACCTGATTATAGGCCACAGATCACTTCCCCAAAGTAGAATTCTCTCTGTGTTACTGATGTGGCCCTCGACAACCCACACATTTTTGTAAGTGGCCCTTCTCTTAAAAAGGTTGTGCACCCCTACGTTAAACGCACTTATTTTACAATTAAGTAAAAAACAATTTAATGCACACATGTAAGTTAACATTAATTTCTTTTTTGTATTTTTGTCTACTCAGAATTTCTTTCAGAAATTTGTGTAGTCATCTTGAAAAATAAAATTTTTTAAACAAAATTATATTAAAAAAAACTTTAATGTTTGGTACCCTGTAAAAAATATAAATGCTACCAAAATTATTTTCGGTTGAAAAATTGCTGTTGTGTGAATAAATAACCTATATAAATTTTTATTCAATTTGAAATAAAATTTCTGCATATAGACGGTAATGTATTCGGATTTTTTTATGTGTCCCTGTAAAAGAAATACAATTGCTACCCACTTTGTTTTCAATCAAAACATGCTATTGTGTATCTCAATAACCTCTAGTAATTTTGTAGAAATTTAATTAAAATTTCTGCTTTTTAGCAACAATCTTTCCGAGATTTTTTGTGTGGCCCTGTAAAAAATGCATGATTTTTACGTTCGTCAAATTATAATTTAATAGAATTGTCATCGGAAAAACACATGTAGGCAAAGTTTCAACTCAATCAAGTGGTTTAAAATTGTCTTGCAGGATTTGAACTAATCTTTTATGTGTCCCTGTAAAAAAAGCGCAACTGCTACGTTCCATAAATTATAATAATTTTGCATTGTCATCAGAATTACATATCCTGGGCAAAATTCCAGTTCAGATTATTGAAATTAGTTTAAAATTAACTTGCAAGTTTTAATCTAAATTTTTGTGAGGCCCAGTAGAAACAGTATTCTAAACAAACTTCTACTTTCTATAAATCATAATAATATTGTATTGTCATTCAAATTACACATGTATTTATTGTTTCGGCTCAATAGGATAATTAAAAGTGATTTAAATTTAACTTGCAAGATTTGAACTAAACACACATACATGCACTGGAAGTTAATATGATGCTTGTTCATTAATAAAAACTTACTGATCTGCAGCTATCTGTAGGAGTTTGTTTAATTTTTCAATACTTTAGGAATGACACTTTGATTTTAAAAAATGCTTATTGCTGAATAATGCTGAATAATTTGTTAAAAATCAAGATGAAATTTGTAAACAACACAAAGAATCATCCAGAATTTCATTCTTTGAAAAAAGCGGTAAAGCGGGTTTAATATCGCTTATTTTCAAACAAAAATGGATTAAATTTGACCTTGATAAAGTTGTGACTTTAGATCACCAAGCTCGTGCTTTCAAATAAAATAGAATAGTCACAACGTGCTTTCAAACTTAGAGGAAGCTAGTGCAACTTTTGAAACTTGCTCAAACCAACTGCGCAAATGGCTACTTTACGGTCACAACTAAGCGACACCTCTGATTTTTTACGCCAAAACTAGTACGGATCTCGAAAATACAGATATTTAGCTACCAGTACACGCGGTTTCGTCAAATTCCGAGATAATCGGAAAAATGGATTTTGTCCACCTAGATCCTAGATCATCAAAACGTCCCACTGTGCGCCGCACAATATCGTATTAAGACCAAGCCATTCGTCAGAATAGTGAATTGTATTGCTAAATAACTGAGAGGTCCTGCAAGTTATGAAATGTAGAGTATACAAGTGTAATGTTTTGAGCTTCAGTGCAAAGTTCTACCTTATTTTGCGCTTGTATTGAGTAGAATAATAATTTATTATTTATAAATAATAAAACAGCATTCCCCCCCCCCCCCTCAAAGTTTCAAAATGTAACCATTAACATTAATCATTTTGTAAAAGTAAGATTACAATTTTTTTTCATTTATTAATTTGACTGAAATCGGATGGATCTCAAACTTTCTCCATAAAGATATGTAAGAAAATATGAAATTGCTAATTCTGTGTGTGCTATAGCGTTTTAAAAAACCCGAAACTCTGTAAGATCAAAACCTACTAATGCGCCTTTTTTGAAGCACAGGCCATCCTAAAACACTAAAAACACTAAATATTTTATTTTATGAAAGTAAAATTTAGTTGGCCAAAAAAAGTGATAAGTAGTACTGTGATAATCACCAATTTTACCAATTTATAAAATCATGATGCACAATTTTGTTATGCACATTGCATAACATTTAGAAAAAAGTAAAAACACAGTAACAGAATTATTCAATAACTTATTTAAAAGTAACACAGTTTTGCTATGCTTGACTCAAAAAGAGTAGGTATATTAGAGTATAATTTTACGAATAATTTCTTGTATCTATGTTGAAACATTTATTGATTTATTCACACAACTTGAAAGAGGGCATCTAATTAGTTTTTATCACAGTTTTTATTCACAAACAATTATTTTTGTTTTATTTATGCATGCGTTCATATGTGCCACAGATATGTTTACAAATACTCCTCCACCGGGGCACATGTGAACAAATTTAGACAATTTTTAAAATGATGATATAAGTTAGAAATTCTTGATCAATGCATCCAAAAGTTCCATTAAAAGAACAAACAAAGTGTAAATATTCAAATAAATCAATTTTTGTTTCAATGGCTCATAACACTTTTGAGAAATAGTCCAAAATGTAAAAATTGTTCACATGTGCCCCCCCCCCCCCCCTCTCCCTTACTAATTTTAATTATTTGCAATTTTTGTCCACATTAGAAAAATGGACAAAAATTGTTTTCGGGTCCAAAGGGACCATTTTGACAGACAAGGTTTTAAAACAAGATAATTGCCTTCTAAATACAAAGTTAGTTTAATACGCATTATTATTTCGCAATGAAATAAAATGTGATAAATAGAAAACGAATATTTGAATCTTGTAACAATAGCTTTTGAATATGTTGTAAAAACTTTTATAACAGGTCAAAGAAGATAAAAACTTTCCCTTGACTTTAAATTATCTTCCTTTATTTAAAATCTCTTTTTTGATTTTCTTTGTTAAAATCCGAAATTATATTATCAACAGTTTTTCAATTGAATACAAAGTGTTTTCTTCAGTTTTCAATTCAATGCAGGCTAATTTGAATAGTGTAAAAAATATTTCACAATTACAATAGCTCGTCTTCCTTATGCAATCATTTGAAAATAGAAGTTTTTAATTAAGCTGATCTTCAAGTTTTGAATACGTGTTCAACATTGATGACAATGCAATGCTTTATTTGTTCTTACCGAAAGATTTTTTATCGTATCTTTTCTTTTATTTTCTGTTTGAGTGTTTTCTCGCCAGATCTTTGATTTTTCCTAACTACACAGTTCGGAATGAAACAATATTGATACTTTTTATGAAATATTAGAAATTTCTCCCTTACCTTACTAAAACTGTTTCTAAAAAATATGTTTCAAAATCATTCATAGCTAATGAGTGTTTATACTCGTCAGCTTAAAATATCTAAGGTCGAAGTCTAACGTGAAAGCTTTGACGGAAACGAAAATGTTCAAAACATTCATGACTTCAACTTCAGATATCTTATGTGATAAAGATCATTCCAATATATTGATATGCAAACGAAAATTTGTAGAGATCACTTCCATTGGTTAAAAATTAGCTTACGAATGCTGACGCGTATAAGCTCTTAAAAGTCCAAATTCGACGCGAAAGAGTTAACTGGAATATTTCAGAAATCAAGATCTTTACGATCCTTAGGAGCCATATAATGAAGGATAATTCAGATAATATTGTCTGCTAGGGTGGGTAAGGATCGCAGCCGTCCCTGGCGCCGTTGTTGTAAAGCGCAAAATTAAGAATGTGTTTTGTTCTTTTATTTTTATTAGTTCTTTCTTTCTTCTTTTTTATAGCTTCTTTTCCAAAACATATACACCCATTTATTCTGCAATA
Organism: Maratus speciosus; assembly: GCA_963932465.1. Taxonomy (NCBI): domain Eukaryota; kingdom Metazoa; phylum Arthropoda; class Arachnida; order Araneae; family Salticidae; genus Maratus; species Maratus speciosus. The sequence continues at coordinate 81,570,617 of OZ010788.1, forward strand.
TACATGGTTATTCATAATTGCCTCCCGGGTTTCGAAGCGCTGTAGTAAAAAAATTAAGACGAATACAGCAAAAAAGAACATTTGAAAGGATACAGAAACAAATCAAGCTTTACTTACATAACTTACAGGTATTCTATGTGTGAACCCTTGGCCACACGGCATACATCAATGAGATAGTCCAGTTTCTGCCACACTCTATTCAACATGGTACTATCAACATTTTTGTACTTATTGAACCACACATGAGTTGTCTTTTCAGTTGGTTCCTGTGTTCGATATTTCGTACGTTTACTGTAGCGCTTTGAAACACGGGAGGGAATTATGAATAACCCTGTACTATGTATATATACTGCTCTTCATTGGTTATCTATGCAGTTGTTTAACGGGAAATACTATGTATAATGGACAGATCTGGCGTTGTTTATAACTGACAGTATTTGATTTTTCTTATTTGTTTATTTTGTAATGAATCAGCACTGTTCACCGAATTTTTTCTCTCATGTGCGCATGTGTTCTCTCATGTGTTCTTTTTAAAAATCTTTAATAAAATATTTTAATCTTTCTTCTTTTAATAAAATATTTTAATGAAATCTTTTGTTACTATTTCTAGATTCAATCCACTTTGCCACTAGCTTGATGTATCTCAAGAGACAACTAAATAGTGGCACCAGAGCATGTCTGATGACACCATTTTTTTTCTAACCCTTAGTAAATGGTAATTTAAACAAATGTAAAAATGAAGGTAACGGTGATAAGAATGATAATGATAAAATTAATATATTAATATAGTGGGTTCTTATAGTTTTAAAAATTAAATCTTTTCAACCTCTCATACTCTGGATATTTTCCATTGACGATTTCCATACAATTCACGAAAATATACTGCTCTTCATTGGTTATACAGTTGTTTTGCTGTTGTTTTACAGTTGTTTTACTGTACTTTTGTTTTACAGTTGTTTTACAACCCCAAACTAAAATTCTGCCTGTGTAAAAGAGCATGCTAAATTTCCTCTATGGGCATCATCGGTTTGCATCGATTATCTTACTCCAAATGGCGCAGATGGGTATGCTTTTGAAAGTAACTTTTGTTCTACTTGGACTCGAATATGTGTGTGATAATGTGTCCTTCCTATCAAATAATATAGGTCTTCTATGTAGTGCCCTCATAATAAAATATTGATAAAATTTCGTGATTCATGGATGAATGTCGAAAAGATAATCCAAGTAGCACAAACGTTGGCAATTTGTGGAAACTGTTGGGAAATGTTAGGGTACAGAGGTCCCTCTAATTTGGAGCATATCTGGGAAGGATTTTGAGTAGCTAAAAGTTGGAGCGCTGCTGGGTCCTTGTTGGCAAATGATTCGTTCGCCAATTGTATGGCAAAGCGGACATTTCTTACTGTAGACCAACGTGGAACAAAATTTACCCAACAATTAATCAACGTTGGCCCAACCATTTGATGCTACACGGGAAGGGTTTTCTGTCGATCGAAAATAAATTATGTGAGTTTACGACAGTCAAAACATCCTTTTGTATTGTTTCCAAAATGGTCTCCAAATAAACTTTTATTTAACGTTATAAGTACAAATAAATAAATAAGTAGATATAATTTCGATAATCTTAACATAATAATATTTAAGCTAGCAGAAAGTATAATCATACAAAATTAGCTAGTCTTTCCTTTTCTTTTTTCACTCTAAGCTTTCCAGTTTAAAAGAAAAATTTTACTTTAATGCAGAAGGTTAAGATTTAGTATATAGTACAGGTAAAATAGCGTTTTTTTGAAAGAACTGATGGCCATCAACCAAAATTTGGGAAGAACTTCGTTTTGGCACTAGAAATGAAGATTCGATGAGTTCCTTAAAAATATAGTTGTTTTACCGGGTTTTGGAAGGGGGCAAGGGGCATTTAATTCTGGGGGGGGGGGGGGTATTCAGTTTTTTAAAATAGGCCAAGTGGGATATCGTTTATTATGTATTTTTAATTGTAATCGATTGACACCATCCGCAAGTCGATACAATTAATCACAACAAAGTGAGGTAGGCTTTATGAATACAAAATCGAAAATTATATTTTACTATAGGGAACAGCTTTGTCAAATTTATTTTATGTTCAAAACAGTTTTTTTAAATAGGCCAAGTGGGATATAGTTTATTATGTACTTTTAATTCTAATCGAATGACACCGTCTGCAAATCGATACAATTAATCGTAACAAAGTGAGGTAGGTTTTATGAATACAAAGTCGAAAATTATATTTTACTATAGGGCACATCTTTGTCAAATTTATTTTATGTTCAAAACATGTTCTTGTTTATCATATTAAGTAATTTTAACCCTCTGTCTACCAGAAGGGTCCAATGGACCCGACATGTACATTCAAAATATTTATTCAAACCAGAAATTTCTTCAAAACAAACTAAATGTATAAATCAGACAATAATAAGTTAAATAAACAAATTAAATAGTTTTAAGTAAAAATTCTGGTGTAGAATGTTTTTATAAAACTTGAGTAAAATTTCCGGTAGTTCTAGGGTTAAACTTATTAAATGTCAATAATAAAAATCAGGATAATCTGAAGCTTCTTCAAGGTCATTAAAGCTACCAAAATCCACGTATTTATAGTTTTGTATTCATAAAATCCCTCTTTAACTTTCGAATGAATGATCGTATCGACTTGCAGGTGATGTCATTCGATTCAGAATTAAAACATATATAATAAACGATACCCCGCTTTACCTATTTTTAAAAAGTTACATTTTATACCAGAGTTAACAATACTAAGTAAGAGTAGATTAATTAAGTTTTTGATTAAGTAAGAGTAAGTGCCCCCCCCAACAAAAAAAACAAAAACAAAAACAAAACAAACAAAAAAAAAACACGGTAAAACAGCTTTATTTTTTGGGCACTCGTTGGATATTAATTTCTAGTGGCAAAACGAAGTTCTTCCCAAATTTTGGTGAATGGCCATCAGTTGCCGTATATTACTAAATTTTTGGTCTATTTTACCTGTACTATAAGGGCAATCCACCTTCCTAACCCCAAACCCTAAAATATCCCTTGTCTTAAAATTAGAGAAAAGAAGTATTTTGGGCACATTAGCTAGTACCGAACTTCAGTATACACAATTTCTAATTTAACTTTTGACATGCATTATGTAAAAAAAGTTAATGATCAGATGTAAATTATGTAAATGGTTTCTATCTTAATTTACCTTAAAAAAAATGAAATTTATTAATCAAACATTTACAAATAAAAATATTTTTAAATATGTTAAAAAAATGCGGAACTAAAAAAGAATTTCGGTTCAGTTCTAAAACCGAAAAACAATATAGGTTCAGTTCCGATTTTTATTCCTTCAGAAATAAAAGTTTTTTTTTCTGGTTCCTTTTTCTGTTCGATTCCTGTTCGAAGCACTGCTATTATGTATTTTTTTTTTTTACGTCTGAATAAATTAGTAGTTTCAGTTATTATTATATTTCTTTAATATTTCAATTTAATAGACCGGGAGGCAGCGGCACAAACCATCACCTCAACGAGTTGACGGCTGAAATTCCAGGATTAGTTCAAACTCGATTCGCATATTAAAATGTAACTAGTCTACCAAGACATATCATGGTGGAAAGCACCAGAAGCCCGATTTTAGCGGTTGACTGGTAGGTTTACCATTGTGTTTACCTGCTCACAACCCCCCATGTTATCATAGCTTTGGGTACAGAAAAACAAACACAACCCTAAACCTACGAAAAATCAGTTACTAAAATCGGGTCTGCAGGTGGTTTCCACCAAAATATGACTTGGCAGACCAGTTGCATTTTAATATGCTATGCTAATCGAATTCTGTCTAATCCTGGAATCTCAGCCGCCAGCTCGATGTGGTGATAGTCTGTGCAGTCACTTTCCGGTCTATAACGAAATCCAAACAACAATGCATTGATTCAAACTCAGTGTTCTCTCGTTAGAAATAACTACTTATAGTCCAGGCAATAGGGAATTTTACCTAGCAAAATTTATGATAGTTCTGAAAATCGGCTTACTTTATGTTTTTTGGGTAGCTGAATCCGAATTTGTAACTTCCCACCAAAATTTCCCCCGGCAAACCCCCCCCCCCCAAAAATTATGGTAAAAAGTCCTCAAAAAATGTTTTTATTAAAAAATCAATTTTTTTATTGTTTTAGGGAAAAAGTATCTAGAAATTCAAATAGTAGACAAAATTTGCAACAAATTAGATGTATGACATTATGACTTAGGATGAAGGGGAAGGGGGGATCTGCCTCGGAACATGCGCGCGGTGCTGCGTGAACTAAGTGGCGCAATTCCACTTAACCACTCACACGTTTACATTCGCCCTCCCATCTCCCCTCCGAACTTTCCTTATAAGGTTTACTTTAAGTTTTTTGGGTCGCTGAATCCTAATTTTTAACTTACCCCCAAAATTTCCCCCCCGAAAACCCCCAAAATAGTTGTTATTAACTTAAATATCTTATTATTTTAGGGGAAAAGCATTACGAAATTCAGAAACTAGACAAAACTTGCAACAAATAGGATAGATGACATTATGACGTAGGATAAATGGGGAGAGAGGGGGCTGCCTCGGAACATTTCCCGCGTGCTTTTCTCAAAAACCAAATTTTTTCAAAAAATCAATTTTTTGGGGGGTTGCGGGGGAAATTTTGGTGGGAAGTTACAAATTCGGATTCAGCGACCCCAAAAAACATAAAGTGAGTCGAAATCCAGAACTAGTATTAATTTTTCCAGGTAAAATCCCCTATTGCCTGGACTTCATAACTTAGTGCACGTAGCGCCGCAGTGCATGTTCAGAGGCAGCCCTCCCCCTCCCCGTTCATCCTACGTCATAATATCATGTATCCTATTTGATGCAAATTTTGTCTAGTTTCTGAATTTCGTAATGCTTTTCCCCTAAAACAATAAGAAATTTAATTTAAAAACAACTATTTTGGGGGGTTTTCGTGGGTGGGGGGATTTTGTAGCGAAGTTAAAAGTTCGGATTCAGCGACCCAAAAAACTTAAAGTTAACCTTATAGAAAAAATTCGGAGTGGAGATGGCAGGGCGAATGTAAACGTGTGAGTGGTTAAGTGCAATTGCCCAACTTAGTTCACGCAGAACCGCGCGCATGTTCCGAGGCAGATTTCCCCTTCCGCTTCATCCTAAGTCATAATGTCATGTATCTAATTTGTTGCAAATTTTGTCTACTATCTGAATTTCTTAGTACTTTTCCCCTAAAACAATAAAAAAATTGATTTTTTTAATAAAAACCTTTTTCGGGGGGTATTTTACCAAAATTTGGGGGGTTGCCGTGGGAAATTTTGGTGGGAAGTTAAAAATTCGGATTCAGCGGCCCAAAAAACATATATTAAGTCTTTTTCCAGAACTACCATGAATTTTACTAGGTAGAGCCCCTATACGGTCTCTATTGCCTGGACTATTACGCAGATTTTCTGTTTTTTCCTTTCAAAAAATTTACAATTATTTTGATTTAAAGGGGTAAGGGCGCCAAATTACTTCTTGCTCTCCCCGCCCCCCTCCCAAAACCACTATGCCATTGAATATGGGATGGTGACACAAAATTATCTATCTGTTCAAGAATATAAGACGGACTGCCAGGTAGTTAATGACTTTATCAGTAGAAAGCGGTTGTTTATAAATGAGTAGAAACTCCTTTTAGAATCGCAGCGATATTTAGTTTTTTGCTTATTTTATTATTGTAGTTAAGGGATTTTTGTGGTACAAAATTTCGCGATTTTAGAACATTCTTTCTTTCATTCATTTTTAGAAAAAAGTGCATTCATCGAATGAGAACTTGTGTATTTGTTTACAAATATCCTTTTACATAGCAAAAAACGAAGATTTCGCAACAATACGTTGTACAAGTACACTTCAGAATGCTTTATCCTGAAAATCGCGAAAAAGGTAAATGATAAAGGCTACGTCTGTTAAAATCACTAATAAAAATTTTTGTATAACATTTAAAGTTTAATCCGCAAAATGGATTTTTTTCTGTTTTATTTGTTATAGAATGAAGAAAAGTTTCGAATGAGCGAAATCTGCGTATTTGTTTACCATTACCAATATCCTTTTACGATTCAAACAAGTTGGGAATTGCTCGTCAAACGTGGCAAATGAGGTGCGTTCGTACTATAACTAGTTTCAGAATTATTTTTTGCACCCCATATTGTACTGAATGTATATTTTTTTGCACTTCATAAGTGCATAGTCTGTAACATCATTAAAATGTACTTGCAATAATTTTTTCCCCATTCCCCGTAATCTAACGGAACACTTTTAACTGTCCCTGTAATTAAACTATACATCCGATTTTCATAAAATTTGAAATGGCTCGACAAAATTTTGCAACAATTATATATTTAAAATTTCAGACCATTCGGAAGGCTAAAACATCATTAAAATGCACTTGCAATAATTTTTTTCATATTGGCCGTAATGTAACGGAAAACTTTTGACTGTCCCTGTAATTAAACTATACATCCGATTTTCATAAAATTTGAAATGGACCGACAAAATTTTGCAACAATCATATATTTAAAATTTCAGACCATTCGGTTGGGTAGTTTTTGCTCTGTTATATGCGGACAGACGGACTGAACGACGACTATATATGCTACGTATTTATATAATTACGAACGCACCTAAAAACGAAGATTTCGCAACAATACGTTTTAGAAGTACACTTCTGAATGCTTTATCCTTTAAATCCCCCAAAAAGATAAATGATATAAATGCTACGCTTGTTAACGGCACTAATGAAACATTTTATATATCATTTAAAGATTAGTCCGCAAAATAGAATTCTTTCTGTTTTGTTGTAGAAGAAATACATGTTTCGGAATAAAACTTATAGGATCCAGCGACCGCAAAAAAATTAAAATTTGTGACTAATTAAAATAAACTATTAATTGACGTAAATGGTTTTTCATATGTAGAACAACATTTGAAATATTTTTGCAATTGGAACTAAACCTTTAAAACGAAAGGTTTAGCAAATGGCTATCGGCCAATAATACACCCTCCGTATATCTTTTTAAGAGTAGATATTTTGGATTAAAGTCAATTTTTCAAAGTCAACAGCTGCATAAGCCGAGTAATTCAATATACTTGATGAGTTGTTAAATATGCATCCTTTATTGTGCGAAGGATCTTTGACGAGAAAAAAGAACATTAGTTAGACATTGATTTTGATGGATCAACACAAAAAAGATCTTGATAAAGTGATAACGTTAGAATCATTTGAGTCTCGGTCTTGATGTTGTGAGCTTCAAATGGTCATTAGCCTTTATTGTCATTAGTAATCATTAACTGCTGAAGGCTCGAAAACACCTTAGCTCGAGGAATTGAAGTAAACCAGGAAAAATAAACAAATCTGAAATTAATTAACTGCTTCCGGAGAATCGTTTGAGGAGGCAGAATTCGTGTTTGAAATTACTCTGAAGAGGACTGGTTCTTTTTTTACCGTGAGAAAGCTGAGCGTATGCATCAATCCTTGTTGAAGAATAATGTTTCCATATAAGGCAATGTGTATAATAATTAGTGGATCTTAATTTTATTATATTGTGCTGCTTAAAAAATTACGTGATTTTAAAAGTCTAGCCAAAAAGAAAATCAACACCATTTTTTTTTATGTCTGAAAATGATAGTTTTAACAATTTTGTGAAACATGACTTGTTACTGTGTTCACGACTTTCGAAAAGGTATAAAGCTTTGGATCTGAAGTTCATCAATTTAAGGAGCTACACCACCTTGAGATTTTCTAAAAATCGAATTTGTTTTTGGTTACTAGATAAATTGTTTATACTTTTAAGAATATTTTAAGTGTTTAACGATTTCAAAATTCAAATCATTTCCGCAGTTATAGCGCTGCGATTATCCGAGAACTTGGATTCTCAGTGAGTATCTATAGGCAACATGAGAGCCCCAAAAAGAGACAAAAGTGGGTCAGGCCAATTTAAAAAAGCTGCCCAAAAGGAGTCGGAGGACATCGCGGCATCACTGGAAGACTCATTACGGTTCAGGAATCGCAGATTGAAAATAATAAAAAAAATATTTGTTTTCCAGGTAGTGACGCAGTATTTTTTATTCTGCTGCATTTTTCTCGAAACTACCGTAATTTCGGGTGTATAGCCCGCAGATCAAACAATTCAGTTTGGACCCAGAAATTTTATTCAGTATTTGAAGACCAATATTTACCGTGATCTAAAAAGTTACATTTTATTTTTAAAAATTTCTGGGTCGAAACACGATTGTTTGATCCGCGGGCTATACACCCGAAATTACGGTACTTTTTTCAATCTTATGTACAAGATATCTCAAGATCTACTTAACTGATTTTGATTAAATTTAAACTACATGTTATTTAAAATATTATCTAAGATGCAGCATAGGATTTTTTGATTGGATGTAGTGATTCATTTTTAGGTAGATTTCGTAAGAAATACTACCTATTGCAGTCGTTACCATGGTGCGACTTTTGAAAAATTCCTTCATAACTTTTCATTATAAGACCCCAGGAACCCAAAAACACCCCCACCTAAAAAGTTTATATATATATATATATATATATATATATATGTATGTACTAAATTTTGTCCGCACGATAAAAGTCGCAATTATGCACGGATCGTCTTCAAACTCGCCAACAACTTTGAGATGGCTAATATCTCGGCGGGGATTGAAAATGGGCAAAATCGGCCTAAGGGAATGGAATTGGGGAGGGTTCAAAATTTTGAATACCGTCTTAACATGATTCTGATAAAACCAGTTCTTACACAACAATGACGGGAAAAAATAAATATTAGGTAGATTTCGTAAGAAATACTACCTATTGCAGTCGTTACCATGGTGCGACTTTTGAAAAATTCCTTCATAACTTTTCATTATAGGACCCCAGGAACCCAAAACCACCCCCACCTAAAAAGTTTATATATATATATATATATATATATATGTATGTATGTATGTATGTACTAAATTTTGTCCGCACGATAAAAGTCGCAATTATGCACGAATCATCTTCAAACTCGCCAACAACTTTGAGATGGCTAATATCTCGGCGGGGATTGAAAATGGGCGCAATCTGCCCAAGAGGGTGGAAATGGGGAGGGTTCAAAATTTTGAATACTGTCTTAACATGATTCTGATAAAACCAGCTCTTGCACAACAATGGCAGGAAAAAAATAAAAGTTTTTCGTTATAGCAGTTGCCAACAATTAAAAAAAAAAACAAAACAAATAATAATATTCTCACCACAACAATTACTTTTCTTTTGCAAAATTTTCACGTGTAAAATTAAATAGTTTGACAAATTGAAAACAAATTGAATATTACGTCATAAGTTTCCTGGAGCAAGATTTCAGCATGAAAACTCAAAATAAATAGTTTGACAAATTAAAAAAATATGTATATTGCGTCATATTGGAAATATAATGGACCTCAGCAGGTGAATATGTAACGCCATGTAAGTTTGAAGAAACGTATTAAAATATGATTAAAAACCCGACTATGGAAATATTAACATATTTTAACACTTTAAGGTTCTCTGAATTTTTTGTAGCCATTTTTTAAACCTATTCCATATATATGTGTGTGTGTATTCGTGTATATTACAATTTTCACAAAAAGTTTAGCTCCCTACAGCTCGCTCTTTGTGAAGAAACTGGGTTTTATCTCTAATTTTGATTTAAGTTTTGTTGGAGAATTTAGTACTTAACATCGAAATCTACCTCCGCCTGTAGGTCCGAGCCGGCAGGGATTTTTTTTCGTTATAGCAGTTGCCAGCAATTAAAAAAAAAGTAATAAAATTCTCACCACAACAATTGCTTTTCTATTGCAAGTTCACGTCAAAAAATTAAATAAAATAAATAGTTTGACGAATTGAAAACAAATTGAATATTACGTCATAAGTTTTCTAGAGCAAGATTTCCGCATGAAAAGTCAAAATGAAATAAATAGTTTGACGAATTAAAAAAAATATATATATATATTACGTCATATTGGAAATAAAATGGACCTAAGCAGATGAATATGTAACGTCATGCGAGTTTGAAAAAACGTATTAAAACATCATAAAAACCCGACTATGGAAATATTAACTTATTTTAACACTTTGAAGTTCTCTAAATTTGCTTAGCTATTTTTTAAAGCTATTCCATATACATGCGTGTGTGTATTCGTGTATATTAGAATTTTCACAAAATGTTTAGCTCCATAGAGCTCATTCTTAGTGAAGTAACTGGGTTTATCTCTAATCTTGATTTAAGTTTTGTTGATGAATTTAGTACTTAACTTCGAAATCTACCTCCGCCTGTAGGCCCGAGCCGGCAGGGATTTTTTAACTTTTGATTAAAAAAAAAAAAAAAAATCACTGTCATTTCTACAAAAAAATTTTAAAATTCTTTTTCCTATGCTACACCTTAGCTATTACTTTTCTCAATAAGAAAAATAGTTAGTTTTATTTTTCAGATGATGCTTTAACCCTTTCAGGGGCAAAGCAATTCCATTGCTAAAGTGTTGAAATTAATGATTGACACCGGAATTTGAAAACAAATTTATTTTTAAATATGAAAAAGCTATATTTCAATCACATAATAAACCGAAATTATTTTTACCAAAATTCTGGTGCCAATGTGGCATTTTGGAATTAAAATTAAGTGGTTTCATAAACATACCACAGCCCCTCAAGGGGTTAACAGAGAAAATAATTACGCCAACAGCATGGATTTTCAAAAGAGGATCCTACTTGACGTCTCATATCTCCGTCATTTTTTATTTTTTATTTATTTATTTATTTATTTTGTTCATAAAACTTCTATGTATGCATAAAATAAAAATTATTATATATATTTAATATCTGCGTAAAAATAAAGTGTTTTTTAGTACCCATATTTCCTCCGAGTGCCAAGGTGGTGTAACTTCTTAACTCAAAGTGACATTCTTTTAGATACTTTAAAGATACCTTCCCAGTGGTCATAAAGCACAGTCATGGGATTGTTTTAAATTAAAATGTCGGTAAAAAAATACCTTAAATACTTTTCAATATAGACCGGTCAATATAGGAGGTAAAAGAATTAACATGACGCCAAACATTTCAGCTAAAATGAATTTTACTGCTCATAAATGAGCCAGAATCATAAGGTACAGATTTCTAATAATTTTCATAGGACTTTGAATGCCTATAGGTTGGTCAGTAGGAAAAAAAAGAAAAGAAATAAACAAGAAAAAAAAATCCATGAAAAGATTTTTATCGGAATTTCACAAAAGAGGAAGAATAATCACAAATATATCTCCCGTCTTTAATTAAAACAATAATCTATATCTATACTAATATTATAAAGAGGTAAAAAATTGTTTATTTGTAGGAGGTAAGCTCATGAACTACCGAACCGATTCCAAAAGTAATAGTATCAAAATGATGGTGTTAGTCCAACTTAGAACATAGGCTATATCTTATGTCCGTGCCACTCGCCAAAAGGGGGTGCAGGAGCATAAAACGTTCTAAAAATGCGATTTTTGTGTTACTGGAGGGCCTAGAAACATGAAATTTGGAATGGTACTCACTTATAAGATACTAGTGATCTCTAAGGGCATTTCTTAAAAAAATCGAAACTAAAAAGGGGTGAAAATGTGCAAAAAGCGTTCTAAAAAACGTTCTAAATGGCGATTTTTACGCAATTTCAGGAGGTACCAAACCGATTTAAAAAATAATAGTGTCAAAATGATAGTGACAACCCTTGCTCCAACATAGGCGTCATTTTATGTCGGTGCCACTACCCCTAAAGGGGATGCAGGGGCAAAAAACGTTCGAAATTGCGATTTTTGTGTTACTGAAGGGCCTAGAAACATGAAATTTGACATGGCAGTTACTAATTAGATATAAATGATCTCTAAGAACGTTTCTTAAAAAATTCGAAATTTAAAAGGGGTGAAAATGCACAAAAAGCGTTCTAAATGGCGATTTTTACGCAATCACAAGAAGTACCAAACCGATTTAAAAAATAATGGGGTCAAAATGATGGTGACAACCCTTGCTCCAATATAGGCTACATTTTATGTCGGTGCCACTACCCCTAAAGGGGGTGCAGGAGCAAAAAACGTTCGAAATTGCGATTTTTGTGTTACTGAAGGGCCCAGATGCATGGAATTTGGAATGGTAGTTAATTATCAGATATAAATGATCTCTAATAACATTTTTAAAAAAATTCGAAATTTAAAAGGGGTGAAAATGCGCGAAAAGAGTTCTAAAAAACGTTCTGAATGGCGATTTCTACGCAATCTCAGAAAGTACCCAACCTATTTCAAAAGTAATGGTTGGAAATTGATGATGACAGCCCTTGCTCCAACACGGGCTTTATTTCATGTCGGTGTCACTACCACTTAGGGGTTGCAGAAGCAAAAAACGTTCTAAATTGCGATTTTTGTGTTACTGAAGGGCCTAGAATCCTGAAACTAGGCATGGCAATTATTTATAAGATACAAATGATCCTAAAAACATTTCCTTAAAAATCGATATTTAAAAGGGTGAAAATGAGCGAAAAGCGCTTTAAAAAACTTTCTAAATAGCGATTTATACGCAATCTCAGGAAGTACTGAACCGATTAAAAAAATAATGGTGTGAAAACGATGGTGATAGCCCTCGCTCCAACATAGGCTGTATTTCATGTCATTGCCAAAACCCCAAAGGGGTAAGGGGGCAGAAAACGATCTAAATTGCGTTTTTTTTGTAATACTGCAGGGGCTAGCAACTTGAAACTAGGCTTGGTAGTTACTTATAAGGTATAAATGATCTCTAAGAACATTTCTTAAATAATTCGAAATTAAAAAGGGGTGAAAATGGACGAAAAACGTTCTAAATTGCGATTTCTACGCAATTCCAGAAAGTGCCCAACCGATTTCAAAAGTAATGGTTGGGAATTGATGATGACAGCCCTTGCTCTAATATAGAATCTATTTCATGCCGGTGTCACTACCACCTTGCAGTTGCATTTTAAAAAATGTTCTAAATTGTGATTTTTGTGATATTGAAGGGGGTAGCAACTTGAAATTTGGTATGGTAATTACTTATGAGATGTAAATACTCTCTGAGAAGAGTTACTTAAAAATTTGAAATTTAAAAGGAGTGAAAATGAACGAAAAGTGTTCTAAAAACGTTCTAAATACCGATTTCTACGCAATCTCAGGATATATAAAACAATTTCAGAAGTAATGGTTTCAAACTGATGGTGACAGTCCCAGTATCCCTGCTCCAACATAGCCTATATTTTACGTTGTTCTCACTACCACCTGGGGGTTACAGGAGCAAAAAATGTCCTAATTGCGTTTTTTGTGTTACTGAGGGGTCTAATCTTTTTAAATTTGGAATGATAATTATTTCAAAGATGTAAATGCTTTCTAAGAATTGTCGAAAGAAAATTCCAAATTTAAAAGGATGAAGTGAGCAAAAAGCGTTCTAAATTACGATTTTTATGCAACCGTATGAAATACGAAACCGATTTCAAACATAATGGTTGCAAATTGATGGTGATATAACCTGCTCAAACAAAAGCTATATTTTATGTCGAGAGTTGCAGGAGCAAAAAACTTTCTAAATTGCGATTTCTGCGGTACTGAAAAGGCTAGAAATTTTAAATATAGCACGGTAGTTACTTATAAAATATAAATGTCCTCTAAGAACAGTCAAAAATAAATTTGAAATTAAAAAGGGGTGAAGCGAAGGGGAGGAGCGAAAAGCATTCTAAAAGAGTCCTAAATTACGATTTCTATGGAACCTCAGGAAATAATAAACCGATTACAGAAGTTATTGGTTGCGAATCAAGAGTGATAGTCCCTGATCCTATACGGGCTATATTTTATACCGGTGTCACTACCACCTGGTCGGCAGGAACAACAAGAAGGCCTTTAAAAACATCTAAATTCCGTTTTCTATAGAATATTAGGAAATACCAACCGATTTCAAGGTTAATGTTGGCAAATTAATCGTGACAGTCTCTGTTTCAACATTTTTCGAGACATTCTATTTCAACTCTGTTTCGGCATTTTATGTTCGTGCCACAAACACCAGAGAGGTGGTAGACTGTTAGACAAGAAGCTTAGAATTTCACATGATGGTTAATTTTAAGATGTAAATGTGTTAAGATGGTTTCTAAAAAATTCAAAACTTCAAAAGAATACTGAAATGAGCGTATGAAATGGGCATAAAAGTCTCAAAAAACTTTCTAAATTACCATTTAATTGGAATTAGTTTTAATTCTTCTTATTAATTAAAATCTCATTTCTGTATATTGCACTTTTATAATGAAATTTAGTCAAACTGTGGCTTAATTTGTAATTTTTGAATTATTTCAAAAAGTGTTCTTCTAATAATAAATAGTCATTCAAATATCACTTGGCATATTTCAACTATTACGCGAGCACATCCGCGGGGTTTGCTAGTACTGTTATAAACAAACGAAACGAAAGGAAAGGGAAAAATTGGTCTTCCTAAACAACTTTTAATATGATGCTAAGGGGGTGCTATGATACTATTAAAAAATAACCATACTCGAGGTTCGGGACGGTGGTAATGTTTTTCGTTGCGGATCGAGTTGAAGTCGTGTTGACTCTATATCTTTAAGTTTCGGGCTGGATTTTGCACTTGCAGTTCAGATTTGATAACGCATTTTTACTTTCTTCTGTCTATAATAGAAGAAAGTATTGTAATGAAAAAAATTTTCTATTTCCGGTTTTCGACTGATTTACATTTAGGGTTTATTTAGGGGTCAGACACCCTGAAAAACATATTTATACAAAATATCTGTCTGTCCGTGTGTCGCCATTGCATCATCGAAAAGTGTATGAAGTCATGCCTAGAATTGAACAAAATTTCATATATACTATGTTTTTGGCTATTTCAAACAGGTACCCCTTGAATTTGGAAATATTCTGCTCGAAGGGGGCGCTGTAATAGCGATTTTTGTGGCATTTCCATTATTGTATCATCGAAAAGTATGTAAAATTATGCATAGAATTGAACCAAATTTCATATGTATGTTTTTGTCTATGAAAAGCAGGTCCCACTTGAATTTGGAAATATTCCATCGGAAGGGGCACTTTAATAGCAATTTTTGTGTAATTGTCTCGATTTTTCTTAGTTCTGTTATACATCAGTGGCTCCTGCAGCGACGGGAGCTTCGCATCCTGCTAAGCCGGCTATTCGCAAACAGCTGAGGTACAACAGAATAACGAAAAATATTGATTTTGTTAAATATTATGATTGAGATTAACTCGTTTTTACACCAATTAATTGACTGAAGCAGAAATTTAAGATGAAAAACAAAGTTGGTATAGTATTTAACTAATAATATTGAAATATTAATATGTGTAACTAGTTTTTGAAATAAACTCAAAATCCGTTGTTCCCAAAATGAAACAAAAAGATGAAGGGCTGTATCCATATATACATTGATTAGTGCCAATACAGTATACACAATATTGCACGTACATTTGGATATTTGGATACAACCCCTCATCTTTTTGCTTCCTTTTGGGAAAACGGATTTTGAGATTATTCTATCAACGATAATTTTAAGATTTTTCAAACTATGTTTTTGAGACTTTCACAAAAGTTGCTCTATACATTTAGCTAACACATTATGTAAATTATATTTTGATTACATTCGGGCATGCGCAGTGAATCATTATTTAGTAAACGTGCTCATCTTTCATACAATTTTTATAATTTTTAATTCTGATTGCAGGGTATTGTGTACAATATTGTTTGTCATATTTTCTGAAAGAACTTTCTTTTATATTAAGAACTCTACAAATTATAAGTAAAAACGTGGCAAAATTTGGACTTTTTTTATAAAAACTTCAATTTCTCTACGAGCATACATGCTAGCCTCATAAAAATGAACACAGTTTATTACAATAAGGCACTTAATAATAATCTACTGTTATAAGGCTTTTGCTACATTAGTTTTTACAGGGTTATACAAAAGATATTCGTTCTTTTTCAATTTGTTGACGGTATGGTGTTTCGGGAGAAAATTTCATTTTGTTAGTTACATTATGTTGTCTTAAGAATTTTATACTTGCTGGCTTATCTAGCAGAAGTACACCATTAAACGTACCAGCAATCTCACTCCTGACGGGAAACATTGCTATTGCCTTGGTTAAAAGTGAAAACAAAGCCAATTCTCCACAATATGTTAATTTTACATTGGTAACATTTAGTCTATTTTGTTCTTTTTTTGATTGTGGGCTCTTCTGATGTAGGAATATTGTTTTCTTTACTGCAATTGACGGTGGGCTCTTCTGCAGATTCTTCGAGTCTGAGGCATTTAGCGATTTAGCTGTTGTGCTGTCGTGAAGAATTTCTTCATTCAGATGCTTTCGATTCTGATAACCTCTGTCCTAGAGTGCAATATCAGTAAAACACTTCTAACGTCTCTAGATTTGCATGATTTCCCCTCAAATTCTTTAGCAGGATGACGTCTAGCATAATTTTAAAATTCTTTTTTATATCTGTAGTCTCACACGCACAGTACATATTACTTTGTCTAAAGACGACATTATGATTACGAGTAGAAAAACAGCGTTTAAACGTGGTGCACAAAATAAAATATTAAAGTTATATACCACGTAATAGATTACTCTATACATGGACAAGACAAAGAAAGATTTGGCTCTGAAAAGTGCCTTTTAAATATTTCACAACTGTTCCAGAGCACGATTAGTACGTGCTATATTTAAGAAAAAAAAAAAAAAAAAAACACCAGAGAACAGGAATTCTGCTTTTTCAGAATTTAGTGTCGCCCCCGGCATTTCCATTACTTCATTTTCTTCTGGTGGACTGGTGGCTTCTATTACTATGAAACAGCCATTATAAATGAAGCGTTAGGTGAAGATGAAAGAGCAGTCGTAAAAAGTTAGAATTCTGATTCTCTGGTCAGAATGGGGGAAAAATGGCCATAATTTTTTTTTTCAAAAAAAAAAAATAAATAAATAAATAAAAAATAAAATTACAAGAAAAAAAAAATGGCCATTTCTCCCCCCCCCCCCCCCATCTGACCAGAAAATCAGAGTTCTAACTTTTTACGGCTGCTCTTTCATTCTTCTAAAAATAATATTTCTATCAGTTACGTTTAGTGGATCGAGTGATGAAAGCAAGGGGCTATTCCCATTCTGCGTCAATGTCGCCGTGTCGCTGCGTTTCTACCACGGGGGGCACATCCAACTAGTTTAAAAATAAGTCCACAATATTGTTTCAGGTAGAAAAACCATATATTTGAATATAAATTAATATATACACGCACATTTTTTTCCATTAAGGATAAAGTTGGTATTGGAGATATAATTATAGAGTATTTTTCCAAAATTGCATTACAATATGGATTATTTATTATTCGTTTCGGTTTCAAATGCATCAGATTAGGGGTGGGATTTATCGTCATCGAATTTTTTTTTTCGATTTTGGACCGAATTTTGAGTTAACTTCAAATAGAATTTTCGGTTCGGGTATAACATAACCCCGCCTGAAGAAAAGTCTGTAAAAATATTCAGTAAATCAGACAGTCATGACCAGGTTCAGTTTATATTTAATGTATAAATAGAATGTAGTTAATGTATTAACTGGAACACTTGATGAAACCTGTGAATGATACTGATTAAAATATAACTGTTGAAAAAAAATTCTATCATAATCTACTGCGAGTTCTGTATGCACATATACAAATTTTAAAGTAAATAAGGGTAACATCATAGTGCGTGGTAGCCTATTTAAACAAGTGGGTTTATATTATTGAAATATGTGCTTTTACAGTTACTTCCTATAATTAGTTTTTGAGAGATGAAGAAATTTTACTTTACAATGGTGAGAAAGGACCGTCTTTTGTATTCGTTGGCATTCACAGAAAAAAAAAAATCTTAAAGCAACTGAAAACAAGTAAAAATTAAATTAAAAAATTCAAAACATCCGACTGCGTAAAAAGCGAACTAACGTGCAGTTAGTTACCTATAGGGTAAAACAATATGTTACCCATAGGTCTCTCTGCGAGAATTTATAGAGAAGCATGGTGTTTTTTAGTTTCTTTTTTTCCCCACGATTAGAATTATTATTCTGTATTTTATGGATTGAGGACATATAACCTGAAAATGATGTAATTTTTTTTTTTTTTTTGCATAAACTAGGGGGCTCTGCCCCCTACGAGCTACGCTCACCAACCCTCGTTCAGACACCCCAGATTCTAAAAGCATGCTAATTTCATCGGCCTTAAAAAGTTTGAATTATAATTTAAAAAAACAGTGACGGTCTCCCTGTAAACGGCTTTTCAATCATTTTCCTTTGATTGGAGATTTTTAAGACGAAATCAGCCGCTGCTAAGAGATACAATGGCTGTTTTCGTCTTTGATTAAAAACAAGAAAGAAAAATCATGCGTACGGCATAGATTATGAAACACTTTCCAACACTCCCTGAAAACTTTAACAAAACTTCATTATTTAAGGAAATAAGGTAAATAAGATAACTAACTAAACATTTAAAAAACTGATTTCAGCAGTTACCATCCATAGCCAAATATTTATTCCAATTCTTCCGAACAGCCGTGTATTTGATCTGTAGGCTGATATACATACTATATAATAGAAAATTTAGTTTATCAAGAAAACGCATAACAGGTTGAAATTTCTCTTTCAGCAATTTAGACTGATTTAGAAGATGGAAACATACTTCAATACTTTTGTTAGCCCTGTTGTTTACCTAGTATCTTTATTACACGCCACTATTTAGCTAAACTTTAATTCAAACTAAATCACTCTTAAAACTACTGAAATCGCATTTCCAGAATTTATCATCTATAGGCGGCCATGTATCCAATTCTTTGCGTGGTCCTGTTTATCATTTTATCTATATTCTACAAACATGTCATAGAAAACTACATGCAGTTCAGCATAACACATTTTAAACCCACCTTTGAGCAATTTACGGCCATACTCAGTAACCTTTACGAATTCTTTTGCGTAGCCCTGTATATCAACTATAACATTTACACGCACCATATAGTATGCATAAATATAGTGAAACGTAAAAGCGCATATCATAATTAAAAATGCATTCCCTACCATCGCCGCTAATATGCAGTATTTCGGATAGAAAATACTTGTCTGAAATGTTTTGTATGTTCCTGTAAATGCTATGCACTTTGTATTATAAATGAAATAACTTAGGTAAGCCTCACCGACGTATATGAATTTTATTATATATGAATTTGTATAACTAAAATACGCCGCAAACAATTTCCCCCTATACCATTTGTAATGGAATTCTTTTGTGTAGCCCTGTAAATGAATAGAAACTATTCGTTGCACCGCATTTGCTACAGAATATTCTGCATATTTTAGTGCACATCGTAAATGCATATATTTTTTATTATGTTTGAAAGGGTGTAACATCTTTAAAATTAATTTGAAATGATTTTTTCCCATTGGCCGTAATGTAACGGAATACTTTTGACTGTCCCTGTAAATGAACTAAACATGCTACAAACTTCATTTGAAATAGGGTTCGTGCTAGGCTAAACGTCAATAACCAAAAATTTCAGTGTGATCCGAGTATATTTACGAGAGTTAGAGCGCGAACAGACAAACCGAAATCAATAACACTTTTCAACTTTGTTGGAAAGTGTTAAAAATTAGTTAAAAATTTGAAAGTAAGCTAATGTAAAATGAATTAAGTACACAGAGTCTTTGTCTCTATAATTTTTAACACCGCTTTGAGAAAGTTCTTTTAAATGTATCGTTTTAAATCTGACGTAATTTTCACCAAAGTTTCCTTTCTCTTTTTAATATTCACATGAAAATTCTTTTGTTTTTAGAAAGGAAATATTATTTGCGCTGCCTTAGAATTCACGATAATAGTTGAAAAGATTATCTCAAAATATGAAATAAACGCCTCGTGCAAATAAATTTTTTTATTTAAAGTGTTTTGCCAACTTTTATTTATTTGGCCTTTTTAAATATAACGTAATTTCCTTCATTTGTGACTTTTAACGCATAATAATGAATTTAGTATTTAAAAATTTCCTTTCCCTTTTAAAATTCAAGTGTAACTGTAGTTTTTATGATGTAATTTTCAATATTTTCCTGATTTTTAACACGTAATCACTTAATTCTAATTTGAAAGTTTTTTCTGTTTATAATAGCCACGTGCAAATAAATTTTTTATTTGAAGGAAATATTATTCTTTGCGCTGTTTTTAAAATTGGCAACAGGTTAAATTAGTACAATTTTCTAAAATAAATAAAAAATATCTCTCGAAATGCTGAAAATTTGAATTTAAAATGGAAATAAATTCTCAAAAAATGAGTCAAATTAAAAAGATAATTGCAGTCTGCACATCTGGAACTTCCAATGTATAAAATGATCAAAAAATCTTTAAGTTCCTATGTATAGTTTTTCTCCTATAAAACTTTTTTGATGGAACGATTTTGACCCATCTTTGACGTTAATTATCTCTTAAAATAATTATTCGATTTAAAAACTGTCTGAATAAGCATGTTTATCAAACATGTCTCTATAATACGACCGATTTTCATATTTTTGTATGAAACAATTTTCTTAATATTAACGAAGAAAGACCCCCGGCCATAAAAAATATGGATGCCGATCTAGTAGGAGTATACCCGGATGATCTACGCAGATTTTCATTGGTCCATTTCCAAATCAAAACTTTTTTTTTATATATAGAAGGATATGTATGCACTATTATTAAAATACTTTTAAGATGATAATGTTTAAGAAATCTCGGCATGTTTTGTGCCTGATTTCATTGCATGTAAAAATTATTATTATTATTATTATTTTTACAAGGGTCGGCCAAATAAGTTTTTACTCAATAAATGTGAATTATTTTAACATTTATCAAATGCAAAATATATTTTTTAAATTAAATAAATAAAATAACTTGTCCTGGCCGGAGGCCTTCCCAGACTCGAAGCCCTGTGCGGTCACACCTGTCACACACCCCTAAGGACGGCTCTGTCAATGATAAAATAGGGCAAAAAAACTTTTTAAAAATAGTGGTAGAAGTATGCCTGATTATCTATTTTGCACCGTGAAGCCGGGGCGATTTTATGACCAGACTGATGTACCCAATGGCGAGTACACCGGTCCAGTTATCAGTCTTAAAAATAACAGAGGGTATACGTTCTAAGTGGAGGGTATACGCTCAGGGCAGAGGGTATACCCTAGTCCCCTAGTGTATATATACTATAGCTTTTTTGAGAAACAGAGGGTATACGGTGTTCCTTAAAAAAAATCCAGAGGGTATTCGGCGTATACCCCCGTATACCTTCCACAGGGGCGTGCCGAAGGCTATTTTTGTGGGGGGGTGTGAACTGAATTTTGCCGACTGCAAGATTGGGGTTGAGAAAGGCTTTGCGATAGCTTCCCCCCCCTTCAGAGACGGAGTCAACTGTTCTACAATGCTGTGAATTTATAAAAATCACTAAAAGTCTTAAGTGCTCACCTGCATTCTCCTTAACCACAGTCAAAATTAAATGCTGTTATTCAGTATGTGTAAAATTTTTTTAATTATTTTACTATATAAGTAGAGTTGAGAATCCTGTTATTAATTAGGATTCTGCTTACGATTTAAAAGGAAATGTGTACGGATGTACCGTACATTAACCAGTTTTCAAAAGTAACAATTTAAGAATGTTGAAGTACTTCGGAATTTATGTTTCTATAAATAAAACCGCATGCTGTTGTATAATGTAAGCGTATAAATTTTAAAATACATAAAAAAGACAAATCTTGCTTACTAAAAATAAGATATATATTAGTATAAGAAACTAAAAATTATCCTTCTACATTTTTAAATTATCACCCGCCTATCCTTCAGAATAGCCCATTTTCCAGCTACACTGTCTAAATCCAACATGTTAGTTATGTCTGTTTCACAGGTTAATAGCATTAGTTCGTCCAGTCGCTCTTCCGACATAGTGGTACGCAAGTAATTTTTTACTAACTTTAACCCGCTGAAACTTCTTTCATTACTTGCCACAGTTACTGGAAAAATTAAGGCCAACTTGTAGGCCAAAGAAAGGTTAGGATACAAATGAGCCTTCCTCACAAGTTTTTGCGCTTTTGCGCCAATTGTATCCGATTCAGAAACCAGCTGTTTCTGAGGACATGATATCAATTTCACATTCCAAGTTATCTACATCTTTGAGATAATCAGGGAATAATTGACATAGTTTAGAAATGTCCTCGGTAGAGCTATACTTGATCCTAGATGGAAGGAGTCAGGCCAGTGATTTAACTTTCTCAAATACCAACTTATGAATGTCTCCAAATGCAGTTGTAAGCCGATCTACCACCTTCAAAATTTCTGCTTTAAAACAATTCTCTCGTGTAAATAGAACTGCAGTTTCAGGATTTTCGTCGATCTTCGATGGAGGCCTCCATCGCCTGTGCCGCAAATTGAACTCATAATCTTGATTTATTCCATGTGTCTCGCAGATGTTGTCAGCTTCCTTAATGATGTTCATTATTACCGCCGCGTCATCATTCCGGAGTTTCTGAATCCTTTCGTAAGTTTTCTGCATTCTGTCGGTTCCCTCTAAAATGTTCAGGTCTTCACGTTGCAATTGCTCTGTTGCTAACTTGGTCTTAAACATAATTGTTTTCATTGCAAGTAAAGAAACAATGAAATCGTATGACATCATTTTCTTCTTAACCCTGCCACCTTAGCTCGAGCATCCTTGTCAACCTTCATGTCTTCAGAAATAATTTGCAGAGTATGGATGAGGGCATCATAGGATGATAAAATAGCTCTGACTGAATCCACTCGCATAGTCCATCTTGTCTTCGACAAAGATTTCAAGGTAAGACCCTTCTGAAGAACTTCCATTTTCTCTCTCAGTATGCCCAATCGCTTTGTACTCAGTGAAAAGAAGATATAGATACTGAATACTGTCGTAGAACAATTTTATTATATTGCTTTCTTCGCACGCATATTCAACACAAAAATTCACTTTATGCGCGAGGCAGGGTATGTATAAAATCGATCTAGCAGCTATTTCTGAAAGTTTTGATTGACAGCCTAAAAAGCGGTCAGACATAGATGACGTGGTGTCGTAAGACTGTGCACGAGCTTGGGAAAGCGATATTCCAACTGATTGTAGAATTTCAGAAATAAGCTTAGCCATTCCTTCGAAAATTTTGGACACAGTTAGAACCAACCTGAAGAGTGATGATGCTTAAATGCTCTGATTTTGGAATTTTCAACGAACGAGGTTTAAAGATGGTCGTCCCCACCCACTCACAAAAAGAGTAACACATACTTTAAGCATGATTACTATTGCAGATGTGCATGTCTACAAAATTCATGTGCTTATGACAATTTGAAGAATAAAACTGGCTTTTTTTTTGGGGGGGGGGGAGGGGGAGAGGAGCTATACAGGAGCCTTTTCAAAAGATAATTTTACATCTGGATGATCTGTTTGAATATGACTATACAGGCCTCTAATAGAAATGTAGAAATATCTACATATTGTACATTGAATCCGTTTTCCTTTCTGGAGGTCGATGTTTTCATTCGGATGAAATTTTCTAATATGGCGATATAAATTTATTTTTTTCTGTGAAATGTGTGTGTACGCGATCACAGTGTGTGCATAAAAGTTTCACTGAATTATCCGCCATCATGCGACAAAAACAAACTTTTGCAAATCACTCTTCTTCTGTGTCCGTGATTTCATCTTTTAAATGCAGCAACCTCAAATAACTAGTGCCAAGTCCAGAGCCAAGAGGTCACTAAATTCTAAGAATCAGCCAATAGTAGAAGGGAGCAATTAAAGATGGTACATGGGAAAACTTACAATAGAGATTGCAACAACCCCTCCGCCTCCCTAACACACAGAATCATACACAATCTTCCGTGAGAAGTTCTTTCTTTTCCCCTTTTAAGACGGACAACAGAGAATTGAAATGATACTGACGACGGGATAAGGGACTTTTTGCAGGGTGTGTTCTTAACTTTCCGAATATTCTAAATTTTACCAACTCTTCCAAATAAGTGGGGGGGTGTTACACCCCCAACACCCCCCCGCTAGGCACGCCCCTGACCTTCCACTACATCTCTGCCAGTTATAAGGTTTGAGAACCACTGGTACAATGGAAACGCAAAGAAATGAAGACTTATTTTGTTAATTTATTCGGAAGCCAAAAGATGGCGCTGTAAAATAGAAGTGAGTTCGTTTCTTGAATTCGCTTATCAATTAGTAACCAAATAAATATTTTTCTTAATTAAAATTCACTATACTTATATAGGCAAAACTTTTTAGTAGACATAAATTATTTACATATGCTGATTCCTATAAAATTGAATATACCCGTTGAATTGAAATCCCGTTCTTCAGAAACTCTAAAAATACTTAAAAGACTAGCTGTTTAACCTGTTCTACGCACGGGAGTTCAAGTTTAATAACTATTCGATTTAGAAAAGTATTTTTCTATTACTGCATTTTTTAAAATGAAATTTAATTTATCACGTTGTTATGGTAGCAGACGATAAAACGATATCTTTGGAATAAGGGAATAAATAGAATAAAAAATTTTGTTGATGTTTGTGATAAAATGTTTTTCTTTATTTTTTTTTAAAAAAGGTAATAAGTAAATCCAATTAAATAATTTCTACTGCAAGGTAAAAGAATTATCGTAATACCTGCTACAGCTTCTTAGTATTGCAGCGTGGCGTACGTAATATGTATATCTCACATTGCAGTAAATATTTAGAACTGGTTAGAAATCGCGCGATTACGGGTTGAACATAACAAAAGTAAAAAATTCGTCAAAAACATAAAATATATAAAAAAAAATCTATTTAAAAGTTCAGAATTGTTTGCCCCAATCGTTCATGGGCTCCCTACCAGCAACCCGTCTGCCAAATGTCGTAGCCCTGCGCCCTGTGGTTTCCGAGTTTTTGAGATTACACAGATACGGGCACGGATTTTAATAGATTAGATAGAAGTAAACTCTTACGTAAATTTATTTTTGCACGTTTGGTATTATTAAATTTGAAATGAATTGATACTATGCGAATCTTCTTTCAAGTATGCGATTTATCATAAGATAAATAACAAATGGCTAATTAATTGGTACATGTAAGAAGATGCGAGCCATATTTGTATGTAAAAGTCATATATTAGTGCTTTTGTGCAATTTATTTCTAAACATATATTTTTCTTTTCTTTTTTTTTTTTAGAATTTTCATACTTATTTACTGTTATTTTTATTTATTTATGTAGCTATAACTTTGAGAGATATTTATTCTAACTAATTTTACGATTTTCAACCGCATTGTTTTTAGGTGCGTTCGTAATTATATAAATACGTAGCGTAGCACCAATAGTCGTAGCGTAGCATATAACGCAATATTTGTCCGCATATAACAGCGCAAAAACTAAACAACCGAATGGTTTGAAATTTAATATTTATAATCGTTGCAGAATTTTGTCTGGTCATTTCAAATTTTATGAAAATTGCACGTATAGTTCAATTACAGGGACAGTCAAAAGTATTCCGTTACATTACGGCCAATGGGAAAAAATAGTTTAATGTGAATTTTAATGATGTTACACCCTTTCTAACATAATGAAATAGATCTGCATTTATGAAGTGCACTAAAATATACATTCTGTAGAATATGCGGTGCAAAGAATATTTATTATTAATTTACAGAGACACACAAAAGAATCCCGTTACATAATGGTATAGGGCAGATACGGTGAACTTTTTCATACCCACGTGCCAAAATTTTCCAAAAATATATCTTACGTGATTATGACGTGAAAAAAAAAAATTGTATTTCACATGAAAAATATGTATTTCACACACGTAAATTCTTCAATCATTCTTTTATTATATTATCAATTTTGATTTGTTCGTTGGCTATATTGGTTTCGTAAAAAGTTCGTTGCATTAAAAAAAAAATCATAAAAGATAGATAAATTTTCGTATCGGAGTTCAGTTTGAATCATAAGATTTCTCAAAGTGTCGGATAACACTAGCCTGCTTTAAAAAACATTTTGTCAGATGATTTCTTATGAACAAGTTTTTCTGAATCAATTTTTGATGCTGATTCCGAAAATAATCTCCATTTTTGTCTACACTGGTGGAAACTGATTTATGAAACCACGTTTTTTAAACAAGAACTTCTATAATATTCATTAAAAATGAATGAAATTTGATGGGATATACATAATGTGTATAACAAATGAGTTACAAAAATAAAATTTCATACATAATATTAAACAAAAATAAAAAGTCAAAAATTAGATTTTCGTAATATGAAAACATGGAAATTGATTTATGAAATATCACATTTAATAGGCTATTCCGAAGTAATATGACGAAAATTTGCATAAAACAAGGTAGCGTGACATGCACAGTAGACATAAAAAGTGTTATATTTTGGAAGCAATACGTTTCAGTTATACCTTCCACGATGGGTAAACGAAAGATGTTGTCCGAGGAAAAAAGAGCTAAAATCAATGCATATACAGGATGTGGAAAGTCTGCTACGGAAATTAGTAAAATTAATTAAAAGATCAGTTGATGTGATATATAATTACAGAAAAGATCCAGCAAATTATGGCAAAAATTTTAACAAAAATATAATCCATGTTTAAGTAAGAAAGAGAAAAGGAGGATTCTTCAACTTGCATCGAAAGCCGCCCACACTTCAAAGAAGATTTGTGCAGATCTATCCCTTCCTGTTACTTCTAGAAGCGTTAGGCAAAATTTACATTCTTCACGAAGCTTTAGTTGGTCGTAAATGAAGTCTGGTCCAAAATTACTTCTGCATCACAAGCAGATGCGTTTGTAATATTGCGAGAAGTACATGATAATGGGTGACAATTGGAAGAAAGTAATTTTCTCCGAGGAAAAAAGATTTAATTTGGATGGCCCGGATGGTTTGACGTATTATTGGAGGGATCTCCGAAAAGAATTAAAATCTACATTCAGCAGACATTTTGATGGCGGAAGTTTGATGATTTGGTCAGCGATCGCTTATAAGGGCAAAAATGAAATTCTATTTTTAAACGGTCGCCAGGCTTCTTTTGATTACAGTTTTGTTTTAGAAAATTCACTTCTTCCATTTGCATGGCAATATTACGGTTTACATTACATCTTCATGCAAGACAATGGAAGTATTCACATTTCAAATGCAATTAAAGATTGGTTTGACGAACAGAATATTGTTCTTTTAGATCATACACCTATTTTTCCTGATCTGAACACCATCGAAAACTTTTGGGGGCAGCTTGTTCGAATGATTTATGCAAATGGATTCAGTACACGTCACTTATAGAATTGAAAGCTTCAAACTGTCAAAACTGGAAATTAATTGATCAGAAATGCATTCAAAATCTTGTTTTATCAATGCCATCTAGAATAAAAGAAACTCTGATGCATAAACGCGGCTTTACTAACTATTAATTTCAATTAAATGGGATATTTCATAAATCAATTTCCATGTTTAAATGTTACTAAAATCTAATTTTTGACCTCATGTTTTAGTTTATTAATATGTATGAAATTTTATTTTTCTAAATTATTTGTTGTACATAGCATACATAACGTATGAAATTTCATTCGTTTTTAATGAATATTATAGAAGTTCTTGTTAAAAAACCGTGATTTCATAAATCAATTTCCACCAGTGTATCATGTTAGGATTTTACAAAAAAATAAGAAGTTGTGTTTTCAATATTTTAATTAATGCAATCAAAAATTTATCACAATTTCATACAAAGCATTTCATTAAACACGTTAAAAATACTGTAAAAAACGTCTTTACAAGTTCATGAAATTTCTTTAATAAAACGAAACGCAAACAGTGTTCAATTAAACAAACTTTCTTCTTTTTGACTTTCTTGCGGAACCTCCTTCATCGTTTATGTCCCTCTTCAACATTCAACAGTAGTCTGCCATCATATTTACATTCCATCTTCCCTTATACTCTTCACTGTAATGCCCCAGATTTTCTGGAAAATAGTCGATATGGAAATACAGATGTGCATTTTTACACTCATATTACACCCCAACTTCTTGAAATTTTCCAGCATTGTTTCAACAAAATTCCTGTAATTTGGATCTTTCTTATTCCCTAGGAAGTTCCCGTAACACATTTAAAAGCGGTCCATGCGTTTTTTTCTGTCTCATGCATCGTTTTTTCAAAATCCTTGTCCTTCATCAGTTTTTTGATTTGAGGATCAACGAAAATTCCAGCTTTTAATTTTTCGTGTGTAGGGAAGGGAAATTTACGTTATGTGTGACTACCACATAATGCTTGTTCTCAGCGATGAATCTTCGCAATCAACTCGGGTTGATTGCAAACAAACTACACGTGGTACAAGAAAACTAAGATCAGTTTTGTAATCAGCATAAAAAAATACACCAAAGACAGTCATTGGTTTTTAATCTCCTATATCATGCAGACTAGTGTAATCTTTGGGAGAAGGAAAAAAATTGCTCAAATTTTCTTTGAACTGATATTTGCTACAAAAATCCCGACCACTTGCCATTATGTGTATGTCTTATGATGTAAACTGCGCTTCGATTCGACAATTTGTTAATTTTTTTGTGTTTTTGTAATGTGGGGGGATTTATGGGACTCTTTGAACTCTTTTTTAACACTTTCCAACATAGTTATGAAGTGTTTATGAATTTTGTTTGTCCGTCTGTTCATGTTTTAACTGTCGTAAATATACTCGGATTGCCATATAATTTTTATTTATTATTGACGTTTACCAGAGAATGTTCGGTATTGAAAATAATGTACAGTACAGGCATCTCCCGACTTACGTAAGTAATGCGTTCCGTAAAGTTTTACGAAACTTGAATTTTACGTAAGTCGAATTTGTAAGTTGCTTGGGTAAAATTTTGTAAGAAACTGGAATATTTATTATATATAAATATATGTATATATGCATATAATTATTATTTGCACCGTATTATTTTATAAATAAAGCATCATGCAACAATATTAACTCGTATATGAACTATAAGAGTATGAAAAAAAATATTAAAACAAAGTTAAAGAACACTTTTAAAATATCTTGTGCAACACGGGATTTATAAATATAACATTGATGAATTGATTTATAAAAATTTTGAATCTACATCAAACGACTATAAAAATAAGAAATAATTAAATAATCAATATTCTCCATGAATTTCTGATGGCAAAACAAATGAACAGCACTCATGAAATAACATAATCCTTGAGAAGCACAAACTGCATTTATTTTGAATAAGATGACTATGAATAACTAACTATAAAGATTAAGTTGTTTTGTTGTTATAGATTTGATTGTAACCAATAAAAATATAACTGGATCTAATATATAAACTATATTACGGTTGTGGTTTATATCTATATATTTTATTTATAAAATAAATATCAAAGTATGCAACTGCGTATCAAACGCGTTAGTATGTTCACAAATGTAATTTTTGAGATTTAATACGTAACTGCGAATTTACATAAATCGCGTAATACGTAAGTTGGAGATGCCTGTATGTAGAATTTATAGTTCGTTTTCAGGGATACACAATGTATTTTCCTTACATTATGGTCTATGATGAAAAATTGTTTGCGGTGCATTTTATTGATGTGGGATATTTCAAACATAATGGGATTGATATGCATGACTGAGGATGATTACAACAGGAGTATAGAATAAGGAGCATTTATAGTTCGATATTGGGACGCAAAAAATAATTCCATTACATTATGAAAAATATGGAAAATCGTCTGCAGTGCCTTTTAATGATGTTATGTTACTTCAAACATAATTAAATTTAATAATTCGGTTAAAGGACTGACTATGATTGATAATTGCTGAAAGTGAGTTTCCGCTGTGTTATTAACTTTTAAACTTATCTAACTTTTACTGCTATATTTAATTTTATGTGGTGTGCATAAATTTTATAGATCATATACAGGGCTGGACAATAAAATTCATACCCATTACCAGATATGGGCAGCGACTTTATGACAAAAATGCATTTTTTACTGAACTATGTGTTTTCTAATTGTTTATTTAGCAATCTCATTTCATTGCGAGAAAAAATGAAATTTCTTAATATTCTGTTAGTGTTGGAAAGTGTTTCACAATCTATGCCTGATGAATGAGTTTTTGTTCTGTTTCTTTTACCACGAAAAAATCCACATTTTGACTAGTCTTATGTTGTAAACAGCGGTCCAATTGGACAGTTTGTTTTAAACTTCAATACGACAATGAATTTTTGAAATCTGAACTGATTTTTGGATTAAGAATGAATGAACAACGTTAAATAACACAAATGTATGTAGGGGTCATTCCATGGTAACTTACATTACATTTAGCAATTTACTTTAGTAATTTTAGTAATATAACACAAAAAATATATTCAAAATATAAAGTTGACATGATTTGTTAATTAAATCTACTCAAAGCTCAATTTAGATTTTAAAAAAACTACCTAATTTTACTGTTATTTCCTGAACTTTGGCAGTTATATTTATTATGGCTAATTGACATTACTGAAAAAAGAACTTAAGTTACCATAAAAAATAGAATTTTCATTATCATTTTTTAGGTTATTTTCCTACAAATTGAACTTTGGATAGGTTTAATTAACAAATCATGTCAGCTTTA
Organism: Maratus speciosus; assembly: GCA_963932465.1. Taxonomy (NCBI): domain Eukaryota; kingdom Metazoa; phylum Arthropoda; class Arachnida; order Araneae; family Salticidae; genus Maratus; species Maratus speciosus. The sequence goes on from OZ010788.1 coordinate 81,601,335, forward strand.
TATGTGAATATTTTTTAGTGTTATATTTCTAAAATAACTGCAGTCAATTGTCCTGAATGTAACGTAAGTTACCACTGAATGACGCTGTATACAAAAGGTGCTTGCAGCTGATTCAAAGCTTCTGAAGCTCCATCACCAGTGCGAAGATTAAAGATTAAAGCTTAGCGAGCCAGAGAGGCATAATCCACCGCCCCCTGAATACAAGGCCTGAGCGCTGACACAAAAATGGCGGTTGCCGAAGGCGGATTTTCTTCAGTGTGTTTTCGGCCCATTAAATATTCGTACCAATATTTTTTAAAAGTTTTTTCCGCATTATCTTTTTGCGATTAAATAAGCTAGAGAAATCTTTCATAAAATACTGGTGTCGACATTTAAGGGATTGTACCTACGTTAAAAAAAATTCGCCTTCGGCAGCCGCCATTTTTGTGTCAGCACTCTGGCCTAGTATTCAGGGGCGGTGCATAATCACAGCTCGCCGTCAATTAGTCTATTTCGCCGTTGACTGCGAGCTGTGAGAGGTGCATCTCTCTGGCTCGTTATGTGTTAATCTTTAATTTTTAATTTTCGCACTGATGATTGTGCTTCAGAAGTTTTGAAACTGCTGTATGCATTTTTTCTATACATACATTCGTGCTATTTAACGTTATTCACTATTTCTTAATATATTGGCACAAAGTTCATAGTCCCCCCCCCTTTTTATGATTTCTTAGAGTCACTTTCTTTTCTTATTCCCACAAAAAATCGTACTCTTTGAGAAATATTGTGGTGCAAAATGCACTACAAATGGATAATCGGTTAATTGTTTATGAAATTTTAAAGTTGTAACGAATATTTGACTCACCTGCTATGTTGTAATCCTCCATAAATTTCTTTGCTTTTTCTCTAAAAAATATTTCTATTCAACAGATTTGCTCTGAAATAAATTTTGAAAACACCTTTGCGAAGACTAATGTTCTGTGTTTCTTGACGGTATTAAAAAAGAACGATGGCAGTTACAACCATAAATAACTAGTTTTCTGCGTTTCTACGCATGTCATTAACGGGTTTGGGAAAACGAAATTGTGAATGAATAATAGAAAAACAATCAATTATCCTATAAACATAAATGTTTGACGTTTTATAGTCCCATATTTGTTATCATAATTTCTGGTAATATTGCTATTAAAAAAACTTAACACAACCTCCAAGATTTTACTGACGACGTTTTAAATATGACAAATATAAAAGTAGATGAACTGATAAGAGAGTGAAATAAAAAAGCGTTGAAAATCAACGTTCATAAAGGGAAAATTTTCTGAGAAAAAATGCATTTTCTTCACGCACTAGAGTTGTTCAATCATTTGCTGTCTTCATGCATACTTCCAGTTTTGATTAGTTTATTAGTTGCATATTATAATCCCCATCAATTTATTATTTTCTTTCCTCCAAAAAATGTTTCTATAAAAATTTAGTCTTCCAATAGATTTCGAAAATTTCTTTGTGCAGACTTAAGTTTCGTGTCTTTTGGCAATATTAAGAAAGGTTGTAAAGGGTGAGGTTCACACAGGTGTCAATTATCATAAATAACTAGATTTCTGAGTTTCTACAAATTTCATTACTCAGTTTGAGATGATGGAATCGTAGATGAATAATAGAAAAACAATCAATTATCCTATAGACATAAATTTTTGACATTTATGGTTCCATATTTGCTGTAATAATTTCTAATAATATGGTTGTTAAAAAAAAAAAAGAAGAAGAAGAAGAAGAAGAAAAACAAAGAAAAAATCAACACAATCTCCAAGATTTTACCGACGACATTTTAAATATGACAAACATAAAAGTAGATGGACTGAAAAGAGTGTGAAATACAAAAACTTTGAAAATGAGTGGTCATAAAGGAAAAAAGTTCTGAGAAAAAAATATTTTTTTCACACACAGGAGTTGCTTAATCATGTGCTGTCTTCATCTATACTTCCAGTTATGATTAGTTTATTGGTTGCAGCCTTCATCAATTTATTATTTTCTTTCCTCCAAAAAATGTTTCTGTAAAAAAATTAATCTTGCAATAAATTTCGAAAATTTCTTTGTGTAGACTTAAGTTTAGTGTCTTTTAGCAATATTAAGAAAGTAGTGAAGAGCGAGGTGTAACACAGGCATCATCATAAATAACTAGACTTCTGTATTTCTACACATTTCATTACTCAATTTGGGATAATGGAATTGTGTATGAATAGTAGAAAAACAACCAATTATCCTATCCTATAGACATAGATGTTTGACGTTTTATAGTCCCACATTTGTTAGCATAATTTCTGATAATATTGCTATTTTAAAAAAACTTCAGTGCAACCTCCAAGATTTTTCCGACGACGTTTTAAATATGGCATATATGAAAGTAGATGAACTGAAAAGAAAGTGAAATACAAAAACTTTGAAAATGAGTGGTCATAAAGGAAAAAGTTCTGAGAAAATAGCTTTTTGTCTCACACACAGGAGTTGAGTTGCTCAAGCATTTGCTGTCTTCATTTATACTTCCAGTTATGATTAGTTTATTGGTTGTATATTATAATCCCCAACAATTTATTATTTTCTTTCCTCCAAAAAATGTTTCTATAAAAATTTAGTCTTGCAATAAATTTCGAAAATTTCTTTGTGTAGACTTAAGTTTCGTGTCTTTTGGCAATATTAAGAAAGGAGTGAAGAGTGTGGTGTCACACGGGCATCATCATAAATAACTAGGTTTCTGTGTTTCTACACATTTCATTACTCAATTTGGGATAATGGAATTGTGGATGAATCAGTGAAAAAACAATCAATTAATCTCGAGATTGAAACGTTTGACGTTTTATAGCCCCATGTTTTCCTCGCCGTCTGACATTAAAGGTGGATGGCATTGAAAGTTGAGCAAGATGCATACCTGGAAGGAAGTAGCGTTTTCCGATAAGGAAAGTAGAACTCGGTTTATTGCTTTCTGAAGTTTTATTTCGAAAGTTTTTGAGATAAAAAATAAATAGCAAGTAAGCACTTTCTTTAATTAAGATGCTATTTGAATGCAACACTATGTGTGCAGTAGTGATTGCACATCTAAAAGACGAAATATTGCAGAAATGGAAAGCAAAAGTAAAACCAATAAAAAAAGCCAATACTTTTCATCTAAATGGAATCTTTGACTTTTTAAAATTACTGGACAAAATTGGAAAAACATGAAAGGAAACAATAGATACATTGGTAATATGTTTATATCCATCAATAAATAGTTGGTTTATATTTATTATAAAATATTTTACATATATTTTTGTCATTAAAGGCGGCTGTTAGAAAAAAATCTAGGGAGAGTCAAGATATTTTGGAACAGATATGCCTGTAGTCCTCGATCCAGATCACGTTTCCCCCCCCCCCTCCTTTTTATGTAATTTACGTAATGAAACAATGTAAACATGGAAGAAGATAAGATTTTTTTTGTTAGAACTCTTCGTGCAAGACAGTTGTTAAACATTTCAGCATAAATAAGCAATGTGGATATTTTAACAATTAGAAAACATTAAATAAAGTACATGTACCAGAAAAGCCTTGTTAAGGATTCAGAGCACAATAAATTGAGTTTTATCAACATTAACATTTTAAATGATTTTGGATGAAATATTTGTACATAATTTTACAATGTTCAGTCATGCATATTCTTGTCACTGTTGAATTTTGTTCAGGCGAATTCAAAACAAAAGTCTAAGTGGATTTTAAAGTGATCTTATTAAGAGTATGTGTTTGAAATAACACCATGATTTTCTAAGTACATGGTTTTACGTTATTTAACAGATATTTTACTGGTATTAGATCAAAATAGAACAATAAGGAATGTCTTTTTAAATTGCACATTTTAACTGTTAACAATAAAATATGTAGGTATAAAAAAAGTGAAAATAAAGTAATTATATTTTATGATAAAATCCAAATGAATTTATTCACATTTAAGGCAGAAAAAGGTACCTCTGCCCCATTCCTTTGCGTCATACTCACATTTCTTGCAGCTTTAACAAAGAGGAAAATATAAGATACCATACCTTTGGACAAATGAAGAAATACCTCATTAGCGGACTTCTATTTTTCACATATTTCAATTCCAAGCCCAAACAGTATTAAAAATACTGAGTATTTCAAAAAAAGAAAAAAGAAAAGAAAAGAAAAATAAGTAAAAATAAATAAACCAGTGTCTGTACGATCCATGAAAGATCAGGGCCTACAGTGCCCAACTCTGTTTACTTTACCCTGGTCCCCGAGGTGCTATGCATCATATGCCCCGACCAGGTGGTCACCGAACGCGAGACCCTCGGTGTTTAGTTCCCAAGCCAGCTTGGTAAACTTTATCGACCCCGAATGGATGAAAAGTTGAGTGAACCTTATACTAGATTAGTTTTAACACAATTATTCCAATTGGTAAATAAATCAATTGAGATGTAAATTTCCAACTGGGCGAAAAATGTCCGGGCCAGGATTCGAACTTGCTAGGATGCGGGGGATAGCTCACCCCTATGGGATAGCTCAGCCCTATGGGATAGCTCAGATGGCAGAGCACTGGCGACTTCAGCCAGGAGATCCTGGTTCGAATCCTGGTCCGGACATTTTTCACCCAGTTGGAAATTTACATCTAATATGAGTGAACCTTGTTCTGCCGGAAGCCGCCTATAGCGTAGAAGACAGGCGTGGTGACCGCTGCATTACTGGGCTTTCAAAATTTTGAAGTTCCGCTGAGAGCTTCGAACACACGGTCTACTGCGTGGGAGATATCTGCGTTACCCCGACGCCCTCGGTGCTCATTTCAAAATCACTTCCTAAAATATTTTTAAATTATCACCTAGATGACGCAAAGATTCTAAAATTCAATGAATAATCTACTCTGATTTAATATGAATGCTTTCTTACTGTTCTTAAGTATGACGTGTCGAAAGATTCAGCAATCCGAAGATGACGACGAAGCCGGCATTGGTTGTGGCTGAAACTAAAAGCGCGTATCAAGGACACATAAACTGTCAGACATGTGCTTCCATATGTCATGTCGGTTCAAGACCGTTCTCTTCAAGATATAGGCTCCTGGCCTTATTATGATCATGGCCTTATTTGGTACAAATGCCTAGCTTAAAAATAAGTTTCTGTCAGCATTTTTCGAAATGGAGAATTGGAACAGTTCATGCTTTTTTTTCATCCCCGTTTAAGATAAATATGAAAAACATGAACTAAAGAAAAACAGAATTGAAAATTGTCTTTCACCGGGGTTCAGTTAGACAGAGCCCCCTGACGAAAAATTCCTAGTTCTTTTTCCTAGTTTAATTAATTTTTTTCGCTTGCGAAGAATAAATTTCGCCATTTTTTTTTTTTAAAATCAGAGCTAAATAAAATTTAGTTAAGTAAATTTCAGAATCCAGAGAGCGACAATGGGGCAAATGACTCTCACCTGCCTTGCATTTCCGGCGCCTATGGCATTTGTAATGAAATATGTTTGTCATGAAATTATTAGTTAAGACTAAATCTTTTCTTTTCTGTAAGTACTGAATTTGAATAATTCCTATCCTATAAAAACGCAAAGATTAAAAATCTTTTAAATGAATTCGTCGTGAGGAAAGCTCTGTACTGGGTATTTCAAAACTAACAGAATAAACTTTCAACCTTGATTATAAGCGTGAAGACAAACAATTTGTATAGAAAACCAGCTTTGCAATAATATCTATTTCACATTTGAAAAATACTATAACATTCTGCTCTAATTATAAATGTTATCAGATAATTGCTTTATAAACTATAACAAATTAAATTTAATCCTGATGATATGTCAGCAAATTTTAACTATATATTACAAATATTTATTAAGAAATAGAATTCAAGGTCACCATTATCTATAAAACTGCAGCACTAAAAGAACATTTAAACCATTTTTTACGTTTTAAAGCCTGCCAAACGAGGCTTTCCCCCCTTCATTACTAGGTTATCGGATACATAAATTATATTGAAGAAAATTCAGTCTTCCGTTCACATGTTGCATGATGACCCACTAGTTCCATTATATAACTAAGAAATTAAAATTTTTTCTTCTCCAATTTATTCATTGTTTTTAAGAAAGGTTTTTAATGCCGTTTTATGGTGTGCTATAAAAAAAAAGAAAAAAAAATCCTTAAAAAAAGTCTGGAAGGAGATAAATACAACCAAATTTATATTATAAAACAAAAACATGTTCGTGAATAACGTTGACGTCATATTGACGGTGGCTTTACCTAACCAATAAATTTCATTTTTACTCGACTGCCAAGAAGGGCTATGTGTTTGACGCGTATCTGGGTATGTGGATTTCTTTATACCCTCGAAACATCCCAATGGTTGGATGGATTTTAATGAATGAGGTCTCTATCGATTCGTCTTAACCGTCCGATGGTTATAGGCTAGGTTTTGTTTTCATAAATTCAAAATGGCGGCCGTAAAATACAAAATGGCATTAGAGACGATTAAAAAAAATTACGCACCCTATTGAGTGGCATATCATTGGATAGGTCTTTCAAAATGAAGACGATATTTCACTGACTATTTTACAGTCAGAAGCTCCGTTTAAATATTACACAACCTGGAAGTTGTGTAGGTAGGATCTCTAGCTTTACTGCAACTCTAATCTTCATAGATATTTATAGGCTTCATCAAAACAGTGTTTACAGATAGGAACTAACAATTAAACACAACTTGAAAGTCATCACTACAAGTAAATAAAAAAATAGGTAAGTAATATAAAAAATAGTTTCGCATTGATGAGAAAAAATTAATTAGTTCGCTTTTTACGCAGTCAGGTTTTTTGATTTTTTAAATTTAATTTTTTCTTGTTACTGATTTTTTTTTTTTTTTAAACTTCTAAACATCGTATAATTTAAATTTTTACACTGTTGAATAGGAAAAGAAATTTTTCTTTCAAGTGCAATTTGTATGAAAATTGTATCTCAATTTATTGCTTTTTTATGGTCTTTCAAATAATTTTCAAGCATGAGTTAATATATATATATATATATATATATATATATGTACCGTGTGCATCCCTATTATGAAAATTATCACAATGACCTTTGGTGATTTTTTCGTCTATTAACTCCTAGTATGCGACTAATACGGACATATCGCTTTTAATAAATTTCGAAACTTTATTTGAATGTATTTTTGATATTCTTTATTTAAAAATGTCTTTTGGTGTTGTTAGTGGGCAATCTAAAAAATGTACTAAATGTAAAAAAAAAAAAAAAAAAAAAAAAAAAAAAAGAAACTTTGTTTTCAATAAAAAAAGGGGTTTTCTTCAGTATTCAGTAACCCTGGAAGCCCGGGTTGCATGTATCCCTTCACTGTAAAAAGAGACAACTATTTCTTATTCTACGAAAATATAAAATAACCGCGACCGAAAATATACAAAACCTCTTTCGAGTTATCCACGATTCGAAAAGCAAAATTTCTTTTGCTGCCACTGATATCCAGAAATGTTTCCGAATAGTTTGTACAGTGCATTTATTACCTTTGAATATTGGTTTTTAGGATGTTATAAATTCTCATGTAATCTTATTATTATTATAGAGAAGTATGTCGCTTGGAATCGGGCTTTACCGCGGTTTTGTACACATGTAAATAAATCCTCTATATTGTAAAATAATGGAGGAAAGAGATAGATGGAGATGCAGTAAGATGGCTGTGGGTGACGCGAAAAAAGTAACCCTAAAACCCGCTACAGTAGGCCCAAACACAAGTACGTTGTTTCACGAAAAAAAGAAGAAAACTTTTAATAATACAGTTTTTAATTCATAATACAATGGAATGCTGCTTTAGAATGCTTAAAAATAAGCAGATCACTTTCATTTAGCGAAAAAAATGCACGGGTGATGTCAAAGAATTCGGTCCCTGTTCCAAGTGCTTGTTTTGTTTGGGCGTTTAAATTTGAGCGATAAATGGTTTCATATTTCAAACCTTTTTTACGGTATACTACATCTCCATCTATCTCTTTCCTCCACGGTGAGCTGCAGAGGTGCCATCTTGCTGTCAAGTAATTAGAAATAGATATTAGTGGCGAGAAAGTAGATCACACTCAATTTCTAAAAAGTATGAAAAAATACTTAAAAAAAAATGTCAGAGAAACAAGAAGTCATTTCTTTGGGTAAATTTGAAAAATATCACTCGAACGTTTTATGGAATGTTCTGCGAACAACATAAAGGATAATGAAAATAAGATAAACATATTATTAAGATCTCTTAGAACTTTAACATTTGCGATTTTGAGATGCATGATTGTTTCAAGTAATAAAAGAGATCAAGTGTGAGGATCTGTTAAAGTACGCTAAAGAGCATTTCACACGTCGCCCAAGTGAAATAGTGGAAAGATTTAAATTAAAAATAAAATAAATATAAATAAAATGGTTACAGAAGCAAGGTGGAACTACACTATATGGCCAAAGTGGACCGGCCACTTGCGATTTTAGTCGTTTTGTTAAATATTTAGAAAACTACATGAGGAATTATCCTGAAACTCCAGATGTGTAAGCCGAATAATACAGGTCATTTCCGTGAGGGTTTTTTTTCCCGAAACCCCATAGCGGATCATCAACAAATTGAAAAAGAACGAATATCCTTTGGATAACCCTGCCAAAACTAATGTAGAAAAAGCATTCAAACTGTAGATTATGATTAAGTGCCTTATTGTAATAAACTGCGTTCATCTTTAAGAGCATGTATACTCGTAGAGAAATTAAAGTTTTTATAAAAAGAGTCCCAAGTTTTTTGCTTATAATTTGTAGAGTTCTTAATATAAAAAAAAATTCAGAAAGTATGACAAACAACATTGTACACAATACCCTGTAATCTGAATTAAAAAATATTAAAAATTGTATGAAAAATGAGCACGTTTACTAAATAATGATTCACTGTGCATGCCCAAATCTAATCAAAATATAATATGCATAATGTGTTAGCTAAATATATAGAGCAACTTTTGTGAAAGTCTCTAAAACACAGTTTAAAAAGTCTGAAAATAATCGTTGATAGAATAAGCTCAAAATCCGTTATTCCCAAAAGGAAGCAAAAAGATGACGGGTTATATCCAAATACAGTGCGTGCAATATTGTGTAGTATGTGCTATATTGGCACTAATCAATGGACATATGGATACAGTTCCTCATCTTTTTGCTTTATTTTGGAAACAACGGATTTTGAGCTTATTCTATCAACGATAATTTTCAAAATTTTCAAGCTATGTTTTTGAGACTTTCACAAAAGTTGCTCTATACATTTAGCTAACACATTATGCAAATTATGTTTTATTGCAATCGGGCATGCGCAGTGAATCATTATTTAGTAAACCTGCTCATTTTTCATACAGTTTTTATTTTTTTTTAATTTCTGATTGCAGGGTATTGTGTATGTCATATTTTCTGAAAATAACTTTTTTTTATATTAACCCCTTCGGAACGAGCGTCTTTTACAGAATTTTTAATCTTTAATCGCCGTTTTTTTTTAAACAGAAATTTTTGCCTAATTGAATCGGAAAAATTCAATGATTAAATAAGGCAAAATTTACAATAAAAATTTACTGGTGAGAATAATCCTCGATTCTGAGCACCTTACGCGACACGAATACCGGTCGCTCGTCCCCAAGGGGTTAAGAACTCTACAAATTATAAGCAAAAAACTTGGCAAAATTTGGGGCTCTTTTGATAAACTAGATTAATTTTAACACAATTATTCTAATTGGTAAATAAATCATATTAGATGTAAATTTCCAACTGGGCGAAAGATGTCCGGAGCAGGATTCGAACCAGGGATTTCCTGGCTGAATCCGCCATTGCTCTTCTATCTGGGCTATCCCGGACGAATCTGGTGGAACTTTCTAACCCAGCTAACCTTAATGATTATAGCATCTGGTCTGAAACCTGGTTCAGCTCAACAGAATAAATCTCAGGTAATCTGTTCTGTTCAGGTAATCGGTTCTGTTGAGCTGAACCAGGTTTCAGACCAGATGCTAAAATCATTAAGGTTAGCTGGGTGAGAAAGTTCCACCAGATTCGTCCGGGATAGCTCAGATAGAAGAGCACTGGCGGCTTCAGCCAGAAAATCCCTGGTTCGAATCCTGGTCTGGACATTTTTCGCCCAGTTGAAAATTTACATCTAATATCATTTATTTACTAATTAGAATAATTGTGTTAAAATTAATCTAGTGTAATTTTGTATCCAACGTTTTCTGGAGTTCCATTACCTGAGATTTATTCTGTTGAGCTGAACTAGGTTTCAGACCAGATGCTATAAGCATTAAGGTTAGCTGGGTGAGAAAGTTTCACCAGATTCGTCCCTGATAACTCAGATAGAAGAGCACTGGCGGTTTCAGCCAGGAGATCCCGGGTTCGAATCCTGGTTCGGACATTTTTCGCCCAGTTGGAAATTTACATCTAATATGATCTTTTTCTAAAAATTTAATTTCTATACGAGTATACATGCTATCCTCTTAAAAATGAACACAGTTTATTACAATAAAGCACTCAATCATAATCTACAGTTTGAACGTTTTTGCTACATTAGTTTTTACAGGGTTATCTAAAATATATTCATTCTTTTTCAATTTGTTGACGGTCCCCTATGGGGTTTCGGGAAAAAATCCTTTCGGAAATGTATGACCTTTACTATTCTGTTTACACACTTGGAGTTTCAGGATAATTCCTCATGCAGTTTTCTAGATATTTAAGAAAACGTCTAAAATTGCAAGTGGCCGGTCACCTTTGGCCGTATAGTATACATCTACTTGTGTAAGGAACCTACGATGTTTATCTAAATTTTATAATTGTTGAAATATTTTTAATGATCGTCTGCGTATTTAGATAGTATTCGGTATTCAAGAAGATATAAAGAATACAGTAAAAAATGTTGCATACTAAAAATTTAACATTTCAAACGGCAGCTCAACCTTTTGAATTAACAGAGGCTGGAGGAAAATCGCTACTTCAATGGGGAAGAATCACTTTGAACAAAGTTCGAGCTGTGAAAAATGAGAAATTGTGAAACTGAGTTGTTTTAAATCCATTTTGTTGCCGTTCTAAAATCATAATAGTAGTGATCTCCCATTTAAGTCTGCAGAATGTTTTCCTTGCAAGAAATTATGGTAATTCGAAAATTAATTACCGAAATTGAAGGTCCTCTGCAATTAATGTGGAGCAGTAAAAAGAGAGTAAAATTAAAATTGTTCAAGAATATTCGTTAAACTTCACGAATGTCTCCAGTAATGTGGTATGGGGAAAATCTGTTAAGATTAATTTGATCAATATTGAATATGAAATGGACTCCGGCACTGTTCATAGAATAATTAGTAAAAATGTAGCTGACAAAGCGTTCTCATGTAAGTCTTCTTTGGTTGAATTTCACATCAAATTAGAAACATACATATACTAAGAATTCGTTAACTGTCTTAGGTGAATTGAAAGTAAGTTTTTTTATTCATGATAATTGCATATGTAATTTAAAAATATTAGTTATTAAAAAGGAAGGTTTGAACTTAGTTAATAAAACACGATTAAAAGCATAAAAATTATTTTGGCCTAATGTAACTATGATTAAAAGTATTTCGAAAGATGATTTAATTAGAAAATTTCCAGTTGTTTTGCTGCTGGGATTGTGACCACCAATGGTCCTCTCGTATGAACTAAATTCAAAAATGATGTAAAACTATAAAAAAAAAAAAAAAAAAAAAAAAAAAAAAAAAAAAAAAAAAAAAAAAAAAAAAACTAGAACTGTTCCTTTTGCTTTGAGAAAAGCAACGAATTTAGAATTGAACTAAAGGAGGTAATTTACAACTAATTGGTTATCCTGAATGGGTTAGTAGTGTAGTAATCGTTTCAAAAACCAAGTGGTACTATTCGCATATGTGGTGATTTTAGAACAATAGTCACTGCTTGTACTGAGAACAACAATTAACCTTTTCCAAAGCTGAAAGAATTATTTGCTAAATTAGCAGGAACAAAATTCTTTACTGTATTTGATTTAAAAGGATACATATTTGAAGCAAACCGTAAGGTAATGAAACTAGTAAAGTTCTAACTATTAATACTTATAAGGGTTGGACAATGTGTTAATATTAGCTTTTGGAGTAAAATGTGCTCCTGGAATGTTTCAGAGAAAGAATTCTTTAAAATTTCGATTATTTTGATGTACTTTTAGATGTTATTAATAGTGCTATATCAGAGTCAGAAACATACTGAGAGAGTTGAATGTATTCTGAAATGCTTTTTTGAGCATGACCTAAGATTATAAATAGGAAAAACAAAATGGTTTCTGAAGTTAGCTATGGCCATAAAATTTTACAACAAGGATTTAAACCTATTCCGGAAAGGTAGATGCTATAACGAATACTCCTTTTACTACTAATGTGTCACAATTTTTTATTCACAACAGTTCATTTTTGGGATTAAATTCCCTCTATAGAATCTCACTGCCTAATATTTCAGATGTATTAGACATTGACATGATAATGTTGTAAAGTGATCGCGATAAAAAATGCTTGAAAAAGCATTTCAAAAAATTAAATAAGTGTTATGTAAAACCCTTGTTTTAGAATTGTGTAATGTTAACAAAATGTTGTTTTAAACGGTGGTTGATCAGTATATGGAATTAGCTATTTTTTAAGTCATACATTTGGGGTACTAAAAAAGTCCTTCCGGCTAGTGCCGGGAGGAAGAGGTAGCTTTCATAATCCTTATTTAAAAAAAGCCACTTATATCATGCAAACACACGAAGCTCAATTTAGTGGAAACCGAATATAGGAGATTGAATACTAATTTTTATCAATATAATGAATGAGAATTTCGCGAAATTAGTTAGCTTTATCCAAGCTGCTTTTCTTTAAAGTAACTTATATTTGGCTGCAAATTCGGCAATTCCTTAAAGTGCCTGACATTTTAAGACAACATGGTGGATGAGGCTAAGCAGTGAACTTGGTCGAGACCTTAGTAATTGCTGTGCACATGCTCACTCACATCGGAATCGGTTAATATATAGGAGTGCTGTCGCATGCAAAAAATCAGATTTTTCAAAATGTCACCCACAATAGAAATTGAAACTGCTATATCTGAGCCATTTTTTAAGGTAAAGACAAACAAAAAATGCTCCTGAATCCTTATATCAAGATCAAATACTTAAGAAAGAAACCTTTTTCAATTTCTAATTTTTTTGCACCTCACTTTAAATATATATATATTTTTTAATTTAATGGCCGCCATTTTGAAACAAGATGGCTAATGAATCTGCCAGCGAACTTGGTCGAGATATTGATGTATACTATCCACATGCCTTCTTCCATCGAAATAGGCGAATACGTGTGTTATCGCGTGACAAATACAAGATCGTTTCAAAATGTTAGCCATGCTAGAAATTCAAAGTGCTATAAATCAACCATTTTTTAAGATATCAACAAAAGAACAAATTTTCAGAAACAAAAACTGCTCCGGAATCTTTGTATCACGGCCAAACACATAAAAATAATCTTTTTCATTTTCCAATTTTTTAATACCTCATTTTGAATTTTAAATTTAATTTTTTTAAATGGCAACACTTTTGAAACAAGTTGGCGAATGAAGCTGGCCAACGAACTCGGTCGAGACATTGGTATGTACTATGTACAGACCAAGTTACCCCAAGTCGGTTCATAAATACGCCTGTTATTACGTGAGAAAAATCAGGACGTTTCAAAATGTCAGCCACGCTAGAAATTCAAAATGCTATAACTCAGCCATTTCTTAAGATATAGACGAAACAAAAACTGCTCCCGAATCTTTTTATCAAGGTAAGTAAGTAAGTAAGCACCCACCCTGGGAACCCGCTTTTGGCTTATGGTTAGGTGTAACCTCCAAGCCCAGGGCAGGGAAAAGTTTTACTACCTGCGGAAACAAGCCCAGAACCCCAGTCTCCGTGAAAGAAGACTTCAGAACGACCCGCCTGACACGCCGAAGAGAGCACAAGAGGCAAGTGCGAAGAAAATATTTTTTCAATTTTCAATTTTTGGTACCACATTTCAAATTTAAATTTTTCTTAAAAATTTAAATGGCCGCCATTTTTAAACAAGATGGCGGGTGAAGCTGGCCAACGAACCCGGTCGAGACATTGGTATGTACTATGTATAAACGAAGTTACATCCAAATCGGTTCATAAATACGCCTTTTATCGCGTTACAAAATTCAGGACGTTTCAAAATGTCAGCCACGCTAGAAATTCAAAATGCTATAACTCAGCCATTTTTAAGATATAGACGAAACAAAAACTGCTCCGAAATCTTTGTATAAAGGTCAAATACATAAGAAAAAAATATTTTTCCATTTTTAATTTTTTGGTGCCACATTTCAAGTTTAAAATTTTTTTAAAAATTTTAAATGGCCGCCATTTTGAAACAAAACGGTGGATGAAGCTGGCCAACGAACTCGGTCGAGACATTGGTATGTACTATGTACACACCGAATTACATCGAAATCGGTTCATAATTACAGGAGTTACAGTGTGACATAGGTCAGATATATATATATATATATATATCAATTTTGAACGGAGGGTGGTTTCGGGGTCTGGGGGTCATGATCGATGAAAATATACCAAAATTTTTTGAAATCGCTTTCCTCCGAACGGCTGCAATAGGTAGCTTTTTTGTAAAGAAAGCTACCTAAAAACAATAAATTAAGCATCTTGAATAATGAATAAAACTGAAAGAAATTATGCCATGATAGATAAAGAAGATTTATCTGTAATGTTTGGATTAAATTTTACCAATATTTAGATGGTAAATTGTTTTAAATAATAACAGATCATGAACCTTTAATTAGAGTGTTTGATCCTGTTAAAGTTACCTGATACATTATCACCTAGAATGCTGAGATAGTCACTGATATTAGCAGGATATGATTATACCCTTAAGCGCCCGAAGGTAAAAATAATAAAAATACTGATAGGACATTTAAAATGGGAATCAGAATGACCTTGCGAAAGAATATATTTAGATCAGATACTTTTAAAGGTAAATATTTTTAGTAGTGATGGCTTCTTAGGCTAAATGGTTAGAGGTATCGTTGGTACCCAATACTGATAGTAAGTCAAATATCAGAGTACTACGGTGAATTTTTGCTACATTTGGATTACTCGTAAAATTAGTCAGTGATAATGGCACTTCTTTCACAAGCCATGAGGTTCGACTACTTCTTAAGTCAAATGGAATTAAACCTACACTTATTCCACCATACCACCCATCGTGTAATTTCCAAGCAGAAAGGCATGCACAAACTGTGAAAAATTGTCTTAAAAAGCTAGGCAAAAGTGAAATAACGATGTGAATGTCACGATTTTGTTGGAAAATCACTCTACCCCAATTCTGTGACTGGTAAGACTTCCACAGAATTAATGTTTGGAAGGCCACTTTGAACAGCCCCTCCCTTGGTATTACCATCAAAAACAAAGGAACAGACACCCTTCCACAATCATAATTTTCATGAATTTGTTTTTGTTAAAAACTACAGAAAAGGAGGAAAATAGTAGATTAAGCAAAAATTATAAACCAGAGTTGGGCAAATTTGTAATTACAATTATCTTCAATGGGATTGCAATTTAATTGTATGTAATTAATTATAGTTAAAATTACATGCCGTAAAAAAATATTTCAGCACTACAGCTGGAACCGCCCCCATCCCATTATTTCAAAAAATTGTGTTTGGACATGTTTAACTCTAATCAATTACATGCAATTAACTTGTAATTTCATTGCGAATAATTGAGGTTACAAATTTTCCCAACCCTGTTATAAACTTACTGGAAGTAGATGGGTTTTAGTAAATTAGATTTGTCAGATTAACGTGTCAACGTCGTTAATCAGTTGAGAGATGATAGAGAAGAAAGTCATGAAAAGACAGAAAAAGGCGAAGAAAGGGTCCAGAGTGATAAATAATCCAATAATTATGATAGATATGAAATGATTAATAGACAAGACTTAGACAAGAATGGCCCTGCAAAGACTAATTAACATGATAGTCAACCAGTTCAAAGATGTAGTCGACGTACTAAACCACAGTGTTTGGTTTAACTATGAGGGATAATGTGTTATATCCCAATAAAAAAAATAATGATTTATAACTAAAGATGGTGCCAGTATGCGGTCGTTTTACGATTGAAATATGCAGTCAGCTTAACCGCAGTTCTGTACATTTGTAAATAAATCCCTTATATTGTAGAATAAATTATCGTTCTTGCTATAAATTTTTTTGAAAATATATTAATAATATTTCTAATACTTTGATGTTAGGTATTTGTAAATGGGAAGAATCACAGCGAATGAAAAAACATACTTTTTATTCTTCTCATTTTTCTGCTAGCATTAAAAAACTATTCGAACTTAAAATTATGAAAAAATTGCCATCTTTTCAATTTATCATGTCCTTCGCGGCGAGTGAGGATTGAAGCCGGACTGTGCAGCGTTAACAAATTTACTTGGATGCGGCGGTGAAGATGTCTATGACATCTAGTGTCGTCAAGAGTTATAATTCACAAGGGTCATCCCGATTTTTGGTGGTCCCAAGTACCGTACTATGGAATTCGACCGCGGGATACCACGAGTCCTGATTTTTTTTTTTTTTTTTTTTTTTTTTTTTTTTTTTTTTTAATAAAACAATTTTTTACAATTTTTACGTGTCATTTGGTTTTTTCAGTCTTCAGCGAGTGGACTCGAGTGGATAATAACTAAAAATAATGTATTATTTCTGAAATTTTCTTAAAAAACGGTAAAATAAAAGAAAAATACTGCTTTCCATCTCAAATAGAAAGTTCTAAATAAAATTTCTAATGATGTTGTTCAAGCATTAGTTTTAGACATTTTGAATGCTAGAATTTCTGAGAATTTTCACTGCACCTCCACTTATTCATATAGAGAAATATCCGCATGATTTTCATTTTAAAAAAATAACAAACTCTAAGAAATGAATGATTCTAAAGAATTTACTTTTTCTCTCTGTACTTAATTGTTGTTTACAAAAATGCAAGCTGTTAAAAAAAAAAAAAAAAAAAAAAAAAAAAAAAAAAAAAAAACCGACGAAACAAACTTTAACTTGGAGCATATTACAACAAACAATAATTTGACTAGGAAAACAGGGTTCTATTATTCCACCATAAATACAAAATTAAGGTTCAAAAACTTTGTATAATAACGCCATAAATATGATAAAATAAACACATATAAAAACAAAACAGAAACGAAAACATAAAAAGGTTGTTTATTTTACCATTTTTATGCTGTTTTTATACAAAGTTCTTCAACCTTTATTATCTGATGCCAATTTCTCAGTGCTTTTTTATTTTAAAATGTGAGGTGTTTCAGTCTAAGCCGAACCTGGAATTTTGTTTATTACTTTACTAACAAAAATATTAACAAAGATTTTTATAACTTTAAAATTAATGAGGATATTTTAATGTACTTTTCTTTGAGTGATAAGAAACGTTATTACCGGAGAGTAAAGGGAGTAACATTGTGCCATCCAATTGTTTTTACTTCAAGCGTTACAACGCCTTTACAATTATTATTATTATTTCATTTATATTTCAACATTTATTAATAAAAAAAAAGCTTGCTTAAAGAAAGCTCTATACACTTTTACTGAGACTTTCATTTCATACGTTTCATTCTTTAGATTTAAAAAAAGTCCTTCCGGCCAGTGCCGGGAGGAAGAGGTAGCTTTCATATTCCTTATTTTAAAAAAGCCAACTTATATTATTCAAACACACGAAGCTGAATTTTGTGGAAACCGAATATAGGAGATTCAATACTAATTTTTATCAATACTAAATCATAATGAATGAGAATTTCGCGAAATTAGTCAGCTTTATCCAAGCTGCTTTTATTTAAAGTAACTTATATTTGGCTGCCAAATTCGGCGATTTCTGCTATTTTAAGACAACATAATGGATGAGGCTAACCAGTGAACATGGTCGAGACCTTAGTAATTGCTGTGCACATGCTCACTCACATCGGGATCGGTTGATATATACGAGTGCTGTCGCAGGCAAAAAATCAGATTTTTCAAAATGTCACCCACATTAGAAATTGTAACTGCTATATCTGAGCCATTTTTTGAGATAAAGACAAACAAAAAATGCTTCTGAATCCTTATATCAAAGTCAAATACTTAAGAAAGAAGCCTTTTTCAATTTCTAATTTTTTTGCACCTCACTTTAAATATATATTTTTTTAATTTAATGGCCGCCATCTTGAAACAAGATGGCTGATGAAGCTGGCCAGCGAACTTGGTCGAGATATTGATGTATACTATCCACATGCCTTCTTCCATCGAAATAGGCGAATACGTGTGTTATCGCGTGACAAATTCAAGATCGTTTCAAAGTGTTAGCCATGCTAGAAATTCAAAGTGCTATAATTCAACCATTTTTTAAGATATAAACAAAAGAACAAATTTTCAGAAACAAAAACTGCTCCAGAATCTTTGTATCAAGGCCAAACACATAAAAGAATCTTTTTCATTTTCCAATTTTTTAATACTTCATTTTAAATTTTAAATTACATTTTTTAAATTGCGACCCTTTTGAAACAAGATGGCGAATGAAGCTGGCCAACGAACTCGGTCGAGACATTGGTATGTACTATGTACAGACCAAATTACATCCAAATCGGTTCATAAATACGCCTGTTATCGCATGACAAAAATCAGGTCGTTTTAAAATGTCAGCCACAATAGAAATTCAAAATGCTATAACTCAGCCATTTTTTTAGATATAGACGAAACAAAACCTGTTCCGGAATCTTTGTATTAAGGTCAAACACATACGAAAAAAATCTTTTTCATTTTCCAATTTTTTGGTATCTTATTTTAAATTTAAAATGTTTTAAAATTTTTTAAATGGCCGCCATTTTTAAACAAGATGGCGGATGAAGCTGGCCAACGAATTCGGTCGAGATATTTGTATGTACTATGTACACACCAAGGTACATCCAAATCGGTTCATAAATATGTCTGTTATCACGTGACAAAATTCAGGACGTTTCAAAATGTCAGCCACGCTAGCACTTCAAAATGCTATAACTCAGCCATTTTTTAAGATATAGACGAAACAAAAACTGCTTCCGAATCTTTTTATCAAGGTCAAACACATAAGAAAAAAATATGTTTTCAATTTTCAATTTTTTGGTACCAAATTTCAAATTTAAATTTTTCTTAAAATTTTAAATGGCCGCCATTTTGAAACAAGATGGCGGCTGAAGCTGGCCAACGAACTCGGTCCAGACATTGGTATGTACTATGTATAAGCGAAGTTACATCCAAATCGGTTCATAAATATGCCTTTTATCGCGTGACAAAATCCAGGACCTTTCAAAATGTCAGCCACGCTAGAAATTCAAAATGCTATAACTCAGCCATTTTTTAAGATATAGACGAAACAAAAACTGCTCCGGAGTCTTTGTATAAAGGTCAAATACATAAGAAAAAAATATTTTTCCATTTTTAATTTCTTGGTGCCACATTTCAAATTAAAAATTTTTTTAAAAATTTTAAATGGCCGCCATTTTGAAACAAAATGGCGGATGAAGCTGGCCAACGAACTCGGTCGAGACATTGGTATGTACTATGTACACACCGAATTACATCGAAATCGGTTCATAAATACGAGAGTTACAGTGTGACATAGGTCAGATATATATATATATATATATATATATATATATGGATATATATATATATATATATATATCAATTTTGAACGGAGGGTGGTTTCGGGGTCTGGGGGTCATGATCGATGAAAATATACCAAAATTTTTTGAAATCGCTTTCCTCCGAACGGCTGCAATAGTTAGCTTTTTGTAATGAAAGCTACCTAATAGAGCTTACTGATTCGAACTCCGAACGAATAGTCTTTGAGGAAAAAAAAAAAAAGTAAAAGTACAAGGTACTTGTTATGTCTGTTTAATAGTTTTATAATTCGACATTTTCCAAACGTTTTCAAAAAATTTTCCCATGGAATATTGTCATGTTAATAATACACAAAATAGTTACATTCGTTAGATTTCAGTAAATGACAGAAGCTCGTTAAATTTCAGCAAAACTTAATTTTTTGGCATTCTCTTTTTTAAACCTAAAAGTATCTCCCCCCCACCCACCCCCCACCACCCCAACTTAAAAAGAAAAAAAAATGGACTTGAAAGTGTAAAAGTTCGTTTCATTTTTTACGAAACTTTTTCCGTATAGGTCATTTTTCTAATTATTACTATTATTTTTAAAATATAAGATAGGTTTAAAGATTTTTACTTGCTTGCTAAATCTTTATTGTAAGATATGAATGCAGCTTAAAATGGTGAAAAATAAAATTTGAGTTTTTAAATTAGTTAATAAAACAGAACTTCATAAAAAGTATACTTCATTTTATATTATATTGGTCCCTGTGTATTAGCCTTAAGAAATAGCATAGAGTTACTCAGAAAATAAAAATAATTCGTCCAAGGGAACCTACCGGAAAGGTACACTCCGATTTCGATAAAACTTGTATCATAGAAAGTACTTTTTCGGCCATAGTCAAGGTTTAATATACCAAAAATATTTGTAAAGTATAGGGTAACTCCGGGAGAGTCGCCGCATCCGGGATAGATGCCGCACCCCTTGTACTTCTTGTAATTATCAATAGATGGTCGTCAAATGCGCAATGAGATTATTTTAACCAGTACATAGCGTGAATCCCATTTCGATGTTTACTTGTAGCTGTACAATCCTTATTTTGACGTAAGTGCATGATTTCACTATCCAAACTTTTAAATACGTTATGCTTAAATACTTTTCATATGCTAATTAGTAAATGCATGCATGATTTCGAAGTGAAAACCAAGTGTAGCGTTTGTATAGAGTACTGTGTGTATGGTTACGCCATTTTCCTTAGTGAATGCATGTAACTGATGTGCGACGTCTGTACCATGCAAAATGGGATACATGCCGCACTGCAATTCCAGTATATATGCCGCATTTACTTTTGTACGAGTTAATTTTGTGTTATTTATTTTTCCTTTTCTTTTTGCACAGACTAACCAAGTTAGGCATGTTATCAAGTTTAAAAAAATCGAAGGAGAAAAAGGGAAAAATAAAAAGTAAGAAGGGCGAGAAAGATGCAAGTCAAGATGATAATAATAAAAATTGGATTACGCGTAACGCAGGCGTTCTTTTCAAAGAATGTTTCGAAAACTATTCCAAAAAAGAGGAAGTGTAATTGGCTTTGTTGCATCATGTGTCAAATGTAGTTACATAAAGACTACTTTTTCGACACTTTTTGTGTAGATTGCGGTCGAAAAAACAAGTCTATTAACAAATAAATTATGTAAACACAATTTTACTTCTTTTTTTTTCCTTCTCTAATACATTGATGTTACGTTGTTGCTGAAATAAGAATTAAAATTTAACGGAAAAGAATAAGTCGATAATTTTAATAATGAAAGTGGGCAAACAATTATTAATTTACAATTATTAATTTACTAATAATAATCTACTAATACGTTTTATTGTACTCATTTAGTTTCTTTTTATTATTACATAGTTAATAATAGTCCAGATATGAATATTTTTTTTAATATTTTTATTTATAATTTCATTGTGTTCTTATTACAAGCGCGGCATAACTACCACACAAGTGCGGCGTCTCAGACTGAATGTACGGGTGACGCGCCGCAGTGTAATGTTTAAAAAAAAAATGTAAAAAAATATTAATTATTTGTTTTTAATTTTTTTTTTTATCGCAGTACACGTGTATACATGACGCTTTTATTTTCTTTTATTTCTCCGCTTAAGAAAGTTTATTTAACATTAAATAGCACAGCATGATTTTTTTTTTTTATGTCCTCCATGGGACTTTATACACAAATTCCAAAAAAATATGCGGCATAAATCCCGGTATTACTCTATATGGTGCAACTAATGAAAAGCACTAAATGTTTTATTAAAAAATATTCCAATAATTTCAAACAAAGCAATCGTCACAGAAATGATAATTAGTATAGAAATGTGTAAAACACGATGAATTTTTGCACTCTCTACAAATTATAAAATAAAATTTTTCACTTTCATGACATTCGGTTCCATTACTTGTGAAAGAAAAATCAACTAGATTATGGAAAATCTTCAAGATATCCATATTTAAACCATGCATGTTATTATATATGTTTATATGCCAAATATCAACTAATCGAGGGGATGAAAATTATGTACTGTTATGACTGTTGTGTTTCTTGTGACAGTTTAATGATATCATTGCGTTGATGCAAGTTTAGTTTCACCAGAGAAACTTTAAAAATAATTTAAAACTATAGAACCTTGACGACGGCCAACAAAATTGGTATTATTCTTCATTATTATCACGAGTATTCTCTGTGATAAAAGTTTCATAGAAATCGGGGTGTACCTTTTGGGTAGGGTCTCCTTTTAGTTTTAAACGATGGTATTAAAATGATAAGAAAAATAATAATTTTACTCTATAATTTTAATTTAATAGTAGCAACACTGTAATTTTATTACACATTTAAATTTGTTACGTAAAAAACATTAAAAAAAAACAAATTTTCATTGATATTTAATAAGTGATTTAAATTAATACGTATTGAATCAAGTAATGTTTGAGAAAACATACATATATTATTTAGGCATAAAATAATGCATGATGAATAATGATTAACAAAGATAGTACTTGAATACCGTATATATTTCATTCCTTTTTATCTTATATTATATTTTATAAAAGCTCAAACCTATGCATATTTTGGATCAATCAGTTTTTGAAAGTTTTATTCGTTCCGCGGTTTATGTGCCGCCATAGATAATATCATTTTTGGCGGATAATTAGTAGGGGGTATTTACTTCTCTTTTTTCACCCAAGACTCTGCATAAAACTCATGGACATGAGGGATAACAGAAGTAAATCTGAGCAGAGTCAAAATTTTGGAACAGATGTGCATGTAGTCGGCTGTGTAAACCGTGTCTTTGAAATTGGAGAATACGATTTTGAAATAAGCTAAATAAAGAATTCCTTATCAGAACATCCTGCGCAGAAATGAAACAAATAACAAATATTAAAATTCCAAAAGTTAATTTTTTGTGAAGTGCCCCCCCCCCTAAAACGTCCCCCTCATTTAAAATGGTTTTAAACACATGGACGTTAAAAGAAAAATAAAACTAAAAATTGGCATCGAAAGGGAGTTCTGGGCGTAGAGTCCCCTTACTTCTCCCATCTTGACAGCCCTCTGTCGAAAAATACTTAGTTTCTTTTTTATTATTATTCTTAGTGTTTAATTTTATTTTAAATTGCTTGAGAAGAATATATTTTTTTTAAATCTTTTTTTGAAAAAAAAAAAAAAAAAGACAAATAGAAAACTTGGTTGAATTTGAAAATCTTGGAAGAGGAATGGTCCTTTCAGACTATCATGTTCGCAAACGATATTAAAAGAGAGAAATTTATTTTCCTCTAAAATTTCAAGGGTGAAAATATATAATTGAATTAAATGCATGTCTATTTTCCCGCTAAAATTCCTGACTGTAAACAATTAAATTGTACTTTCTCCATTTACTCAAATAAAATTTGCATTTGTATCTTCCTGGTATGACGCAAATTATTGTCTGTCGCTAGCGTTTGCGAAAATTACCTCTCGCAGTAGTTCTGTTACAGTGTGGCCTGCTTCATTGAACATTGGGGTGTTCTTTTGTAACTTGAAATATGTAAAATGACTACGGACAATTCCAAGTAAAAATTAAGGATTATTTTTTATGATACGTGAAACTTGCTTTTTCCTAGAATACGATCCTAACTGTTTTGGTGAGTAATTAATTTTATTTTAAGGCCTTTAAATGTTGATTTTAAATATTGAACTTATTAAAAATATTTCCTAAATTTATACAATATACTGGTTTGTTATAAATGCAATTTAATAATTTTCAATAATTTTATTAATTTTTAAGACCAACGGTTTTATATATATGCATATATATATATATAAACTTTTTGTACAATTAAACCATTTAAACGATGAAAATTGACCAAAATTGAGGTGATAACCAGTTATAGACAAAAGATACAAAAATCCAGCTAAATAATGTTGAACTATTAAAAGACGTATGAAAAAACAAATGAAGATCAACTGGATGGATGTAGAACGAAGCTTATAGTGTATTTCACTTCTTCAGGGGTACATGAAATACAAATATAAACAATACACAGTCGAAATCTGTAAAAGAATCAAGCTAGAAGCTGAAAAATTGATTCTTTTATGTACCCAATCGACTGCAAACCAAGAAGTATAAAAACAATATAAAATAAGAATCACATAGATTGAAAGAACTAAGAAAATTATTTGAAAATACTTGTAAAAATAATTAAGCTTACCCCTAGAAAATCATTGAAGGAGCCTTTAAAAAAAAAACTTAAACGTGCAGCAAAGATATATATATATACGGTTTAAGGTGATCAACACCGTTAGACTATTGAAAATGTATAATAGTTAACGGTTAAAAGTTAATATCGTTAAAACATATATTTCTAAATTTAAACTAAAAAATAAATAAATAAATTAGTAGTAAAATATTATAAATGTAAAAATTATTCAAAATGATGTACAATTATGTATACAAATTAATTAATAAACTAATATTAAATTGCTTAGATAATAATAATAAAACTATATATAAATGTCTATTTTAGTGTTGACATCTAGTGAGGGTTTTTGAATATATATATATATATAAGGGTGTCCCCCCCCCCTTATCGTTATCCAGTATCTAATTCCTAAACTGTTAGTTTTAGAGGTAGTGCCGTAATCAATTGGAAAGTCAGAGGGTGCTTTGAAATTTTTTGGTGGTGCTAATTCACGGCTTGTTTCTTTCCACTCTTCTTTAATGATACACAGGGTCCGATTATCCAAAATGCACGTGAAGCACATGCTTCCCCTCTAAAATTCAAGAGGGCGCTCAAATGACTGTGAAATGGGTCCTCTAATTTCCATTTTAATTTTTTTTTTACATTACATCTTTAATATTTTTGGAAAGGAGAGTTTGCCTAATGTAATAGGAAATCAACACACAACTTAAGAAAACTTATTTAACCGGAAAATATGAATGTGATCAATAGCATGTTAATTAATTACAGTGAAATACGTTTAACGCGAAATTGAGAAGGCCGAAATTTTTTTTCGTGTTAAAAGAATTTCGCGTTAAAAGATTAAAAAAAAAGAGAACAAAATTCACAAATATTTTCAATGTCGTCAAATTTTATTTCGATTTCCTGTTAAACTCTTAGTAGGTTGCATCCATTAGGCTAAAAAACAGGTAATTTTTTTTTTTTGGGGGGGGGGGGGGCAATCAGATATATTTTTTTAAAAGTGTCTTTTTAAACATACTGCGCTCAAACATTAACGTAATGGGATCCCTGTTTTATATTATCGTTGATAATGTAGAAATGGCAATGCCAAACTCTTTGCAGATTTCTGTTTCCGTCCTTCTTTTTCATCAACTGCATTAAGCAGCTTCATCTTCATTTGAAGTGAAATAGCAGTTTGTTTTCGGACCGATTTCTCAGCCATTGTGCTCATAAAACATAAGCTAATTTACAAAAAAAACCCCACGAAATTCACTGATTTTTATCCAAAATTCTGTGGTTTTAAGTTACAGAAATTCTAATTGACTATTGAATTCTATTGACTCGGTGAACCGCCGCGGCGAGCGGCCCCCCTTTGTCCGCAGCCCTTTATTCTTCCACTTATTCCGACTCTTTTGCGGAAGCTAGGTTCATAGGTCCCCGGCCACGTCCCGAGTAAAAGACACTCTAGCAAAAGCCAGATTGAAAAAAAAAAAAAGTCAAAAATTGAAACCGGACAAATTTAAAAGGGAAATTACACAACTTAAAGACACCGATGAATGATTTCACCAATTTCACCAATTTTGTTTCACCAATTCCAACTCAAACTAACTAGATTGAAAGCGATTTTGTTTTCGTGCAAAACGATTTTTGTTTCGTGTTAAAAGGGGAAAAAATGTATTAAATTGCATAGTATACTGTCCGGACCGCTATATCATTTCATGTTGACCGATGTTCCATGTTAAGCGTTTTCGTGTTAAACGTATTTCACTGTATATAGTATCCTGATGTGCTGGTTAGAAACCATACGTGTAATTGAGCATGGAGTTATATGTACTAAATATACCTGTAGTATATATACTGTAAGAAAAGAGAAATGTTTCTTAATCTATGAAAACGTACAATAATCAGGTACGAAATATATAATAACCTCTTTTGAGTAGCCCAACATTCCGAAAAGTGTTCCTTTATCTTGAGAAACCTCAGAAAACAATTTATTTTCGAAATTTAAAGAAGAATTTATAAAAATAAATTTTTATTAGCTGCCCGTAATTTTTGGAAACGTTTCTTAGTAGCTTTTACAATGCATTAATCAGTTCTCTGTACCCGTAAAATCGGTTTTTCGGATTCTATCCATTCTCAAGAAACATATTCAGCTGCATAACTGAATTTGTACCTACAATTCTAACAAAATAATGTTAATTTCCTATTAATGTTAATGCTGTTAATTTAGTATGTTTGTCTGTTAAACACGTTTTTTGAATATCAAAATATTTACCTGAGAATTGATAGCATCAGAAAAAGCGATATCCCGATTTGAGAAAACTGATTATTGCATAGTAAAAGCTACTCAGAAACGTTTCCATAAATGACAGGCAGCTAATAAAAAATTATTTTTATAAATTTTTCTTTAAATTTCGAAAATAAATAGTTTTCCGATGTTTTTAAAGGTAAAGGTACGCTTTTCGGAATCTTCGGTAACTCGGAAGAGGTTATTGTATATTTTAGTTCTTGATTATAGTACATTTTTATAGATTAAGAAACATCTGTCTTTTTTTAGAGCGTAGTATAAAAAAGCTGTACTGAAATATATAGGGTGTCCGGTCTCAACGGTGTCCAATGGCTAATTCCTAAACCGTAAGTCATAGACATATAGTTCCAATTACAAAAATGTTTTAAATAGGGAAGAAATATTTTAAAAGCGATTTGTGTCAATAAAAACATTTCTTAAAAAATTACAAAATTTAAATTTTTATACGGGACCCCGGTCCTATATGTTATATTTAGTAAATTTTTCCTATTGCACTGACAAGTAAGACAAAAAAGGTCCCATTCAAATAACCCTAAAATCGAGCGAGTTATGAAACTTTAAAACTGCATGACTTATGCCACTTTTCTGCTCTGAAAACAAACGAGTTCGGCTCGGCTTTGATGGGTCACATACCAAGTGCTTAAAGTATTCGAAGATCTTATTTCATGTTGTTAGGTAGAAGAAAAGAAATAAATGAAATAAGAGGAAAAGAGAAAATGAATTTAAATTTATTAAAATTAGGAGTTATAAATATATTATGTAAATTTAATATCAATTAGAAAGGAGAAAGTTTACTATTGATATTGGCCAAAAGATCGTACATTGCGTGTGTAAATAATTATAAAGAAAATTCCCCATGGTGAAATCATATAATAAAAACTTCTTACCTGAACTCTTGTACTGCGACGTTAAAAATGAGAATACTTGAAATAAAAGCATTTTCCAAATGGTTTTTGCTTGCAAATCTTACCTATATTTCCTCATGATGAAATGATAATTTTACACATAAAATTCATTAAATAAATTCAAAGCACAAAATGACACTTTATATATACAAAAGAGAATTTTTATTGTATAATCATTTATCATTTTCGTGTCTAAAATCTGCGCAGATTTCCTTTTATAAATCGATATTTAAGTAATAAAACACATATATGTTTAGCATGGACACTATCATTATTATATACGATTCATCAGATTTTAATTCTTAGTTTTAGATGGGTAAACATTTTGAATTATTAAATATTGAATTCTTCAACTCCGTTGATCGTTACAGTCTGTTATAATTAACACTAGTCATTTAGTCACTATAGTCAGAGCATATTCATAGAAATTAGCTTTCAGTTTGTAGAACTAATACAGTCTCTAAATTCATCGAATAAACACAGTAAAAGTCTGCAACAGTTGAAAACTCACGGGCAAGTCGTTACGCTGAACCACGCCCAGAAGATAGAGATTTGAGATCGTTGAGTACTGATCACTTTCACTTTGGCAGATTCTGTTGTTGATATATAATAAGAAGATTTGCTTGATAATAATGAATCATGTGAAAAATAATTCATTTGTTTTTCCAGAACTCTTGCAATGGAAATTAATGTCTCTATTCATCATATCATTTCTGTAATTGAAAACTGCGTAACTGTTAGCGGCGGAGTGTCAATGTCAACGAAGTCGACATAATCCATTCGGTATTTCTATTAAAGGATTGGGTTGGTGGAGGAATCAAACTTTAAACTATTTCATAATAAGTTACCAATTAAAAGAAATGGCCATATCGAGCGAAGGACCCGTTTAGCCCGACGCCGATATGCCAAGAAATAGAAAAAGGCGGTGCCGCCGAGAGCGGAGCACGTCCGCTCGCGCTAGAATCCAGGCAGGAAGAGATACGCTACTCCAAAAGGACGCTATCAAAAAGCCGCCGTTAGGAACGAACGTCGTTGATTGGCTGATTTAAAATCGATGCCACACAGAGTAATAGAAGTGTTTGAATAAAATAACGTTAAGTGATAAATTTGAATTTTAGATTTGAAAATTATTATAAAAATATTCTATTACGGTAGAAAGTATTAATTTTAAGATTTATTATTTTATTATTGATAATTTTTGACGATCTTTTATGGCGATTAAATTAAAATTGTTGCTGAGTGGTCCGATGAGATGAGGGAGGATATTCAATTTTAATTTTGAACTTTTTAACTTCGAAAATTTGCAATTTGCGAAAAATCCTGATGTGATGATTAAAATGAAGGCCAATTACGGATTCAGCGATACAGAATACACAAGAATCAATTATCAAAAGCTAAAAAACATGACGTAACCCAGCTTTTGCAGGTTAGTGTAATCTAATAATATTTTAAAATGCGTATTATTTTCTAAAGAATTGAGGCTGTTAATTTAGCATTATTTTATTTAACAAAAATCCTGTTTTTCTTTCGTCTTAAATGTTTATTACAAATTGTATATTTTGCATTAATATGTCAGAATGATTAAAGATTTCAAATTTATATTGCAATGTTAATTTCACTCACAACCATTTTTTAATATATCTGACGAAATTATATTTCGACTAAATTTGTGAATGACCCCCAATCTGCAGCAAAAAATATGCTCCAACTTCAAACAGTTATTACTCGGTCAATTTTAATCGTAGAATAACGGGACTTTTTTTGTATTACTTGTCAGTGTTAAAGGAAAATTTTACTAAATATAACTTATAGGACCGGGGGACCGTATAAAAATTCAACTTTCGTAATTTTTTAAGAAATGTTTTTATTGACCAAATCGCTTTTAAAATATTTCTTTAACTGATTTAAAACATTTTTGTAACTGGAACTATATGTTTATGACTAACGGTTTAGGAATTAGCCATTGGACACCGTTGAGACCGGACACCTTGTATATCAACTCGGCTAAGGCACTCCCGAGAATAATAATAGCATCACTGATGAGTTTTTATGTAGGAAGAATCAACCCTTTAGCCATTGCGCCCTATAAATTCACGGGGAAATTGCACGTAAAATGGAAATCGCGACGATTAAGAGGTTAAGAAAACTTTTGTCAAATGAAAGGGAACCTCGAAATGATACGGTGTTTGCCATGCGGATTCAGAGGTTAATCGGACCCTGATGATATATAAATGACAAAAGTAGAGGGCAAGTCCTCTTGTCATACAACTTTTCATTATAAAGTTTAAAATTTTTTAAATGTAATATAGATGGTATTAGTATTGAAAGATTAAAAAGCCTAGAGGGGGCTCAGGAAGTAGTTAGGAGGGGCTCAGCCTGTTCCGTCCCCGTCTGGTTACGGCTCTGTTAGAGGTAAGGAAAAACGCATTTTTAGTGCCAGAAAATGTTGAAAATTCCTAAAATTCAAAACGTACTCGGCAAGTTTGCGTGGTGGAAGAATAAAACCTATATTGTTTTACTTGATAGAGAATGAAAAACCTCATCAATGAGGTAACCTCAATCATCTTGTACCAATGAGGGGTTTTTTTTTATTGGCCGACTGTATGCCAAAATGCATAATGTTTTTTAATATAAATTTCTTAATAATTTTTATAATTAAAAATGTGTTTCTGAATCAAAAAATGCCTGGGATATGTTTGGGTCCCTTTGTTGTATCTTATTAAATATTTCAATCGGATGGTTTTTTTCGGAATAAATAAATTCAAGTTTATAACGAGAAAATAACATTATCATTCTTAATTGAATTATTTTAACTTTATGAAGAATTAACAAAAAATTCATAAACTATTTACTTTTTCGGATTCATTTGAAGCTTGGAACTTCAGCTCTAATGTCAGAAGTGTGTGTTCCCATTTGAGAAGAAAAAATAGTTTGTACAAGTTTTAACATGTAAACGGCTTCTAAATCCGAATCCATGCATAACATTTAATAGTTGACTTTTTATAGAACCATATTACTTTTAATAGTTGACATAGAGACATTTAATAGTTGATTGATTAGTACTAGTATTATTTTTATAAGATGATTTGCGGCACAATTAATGGGAAGAAAGTTATAGGTGTTTTTTTTTTTTAAACAACTGATGGCCATTTGCCAAAATTTGGGAAGAACTTCGTTTTGGCACTAGAAATAAAGATGCGATGAGTCACCCCAAAATAAAGTAGTTTTACCATGTTTTTTGGGGCAAAGGAGGGCATATTTAATCCAGGAAGGGGGGAAAATAGAAAATTTTTTAACTAGGTCAAGCGGAGTATCGTTTCTTATGTATTTTTTAAATTTCGAATCGAATGACACCGTCCGCAGGTCGATACAATTAATTTTTTTTTTTTTTTTTACAAAATTATGGCACGTTTTATGATTACAAATTCGAAAATTATACTTCATATAGATAAAATAGGTTTTTACAGTAACAACTGATGGCCGTACACGAAAATTTGGGAAAAGCATCGTTTTGGCACTAGAAATGAAGAGCGGATGAATCCCCAAAATAAAGTTGTTTTACTGTGTTTTGCAAATGGCCATCAGTTGTTGTATATTACTCAATTTTTGGTTTATTTTATCTGTACTAATAGTCACCTTCAATCCGTTGACTCTAGTTCCAAATAAAAAAATACTGCAATTTGTGTTTCTGTTTTTCCTGTATCTGTTTATGGATAAAAATATTGCTCATCATAAAATCAAACTCTCTCTCTATAAGTCCGGTATAATTCGGTAAATAAAACGACTGTGAGTCTAAAGTGAGACACCATTATTTTTAAATGGTTGTAAGCACTAAGAAAATGAGAGGCCTAACAAAGTTATTAATCTAATGTTTCACCCATATTTCTCTCTCTTTTTTTAAATCTTCCAGTTGCCTAAATTTTGGGACATCTTTAACTATAATTCTCATGCCAACCCACTATAATTCCTCCCTAATTTATTAAATGATAACTTAGGATAAAAGAAAAAACAAGAAGAAAATTATCTGTAACACTTAAACTGTATTTTTATTAGTTTTTAGAAGTAAACTTGCTATGGTATAACTCGCGTCGTTGAAAAAAAATGTAGTATACGATCTTGACCGATTGAGTTAATTCATTGTTCATTAATACAACAATAAAAACTGCAAGTAGTTTTCCTGGCTTTTAAATTTGGTATTAGGGAAAGTCAGGGAAGCAACACTAACTAAAAAATTTTGTCTTCTCTATAAGCGAAATCAATCCTTAGATCAATCGTTAGAACATTTCAAACCTTGGACTGATACTCTCCTTCGTCTACTGTGTTTATGAGACAGACGTATTTATAGTGTGTAAACTTAAAAATCCACATTTAACGTCAGCTAAAACAACAGATTTTTTTTACAAATATTTTCGCGTTGTTGACAACTGGTTCAATTTCTTCCAATGTGGCATTTTCATGAAATCTGTCAACGATTCATGCAAAGAAGGCAATTCATCATTGTGTCTGCTTTCGCATTTTGAGCCTTTTATCAATTTTCTTTTTCTTTTTTAAAATTAGATTTTTGTATTTTTACAACTCCTTCATATTCAGTTTAGTCTACCTGTATTTCACCTGTTATGTGGGTAATAACTTCTTTACATGTGGAATCCTCTGCATCTTATATTTCCTTTATATTTAACACATATATCTTCTTTTCCTCTTATAGTATCATGATTTGGTTTGTCTTTCTTTTGAGAGAGGGGATAGTATACGCCAAGGCAAACGATTTCGGATAATAAACCAAGATCACAATACACATTTTTATAACTCCTTCATATTCAGTTTAGTCTACCTGTATTTCCCCTGCTATGTGGGTAATAACTTCTGTGCATGTGGAATCCTCTGCATCTTACATTTCCTTTATATTTAACACATATATCTTCTTTTCCTCTTATAGTATCATGATTTGGTTTGTCTTTCTTATGAGAGAGGGGATAGTATACGCCAAGGCAAACAATTTCGGATAATAAACCAAGATCACAATACACATTTTTATAACTCCTTCATATTCAGTTTAGTCTACCTGTATTTCACCTGCTATGTGGGTAATAACTTCTGTGCATGTGGAATCTTCTGCATCTTAAATTCCTCTTTTATATTTAACACACATATTTTTTTTTCTTCTTATAGTATCATGATTTGGTTTGTCTTTCTTTTGAGAGAGCATACATCAAGACAAACAATTTCGTATAATAAACCAAGATCGCAATAAACTTAGACCAGGATGTATCACTACAAGCTGAACCCAAATTTGTATTAATAACTTTAAGAATAATGAAGATCTGAACGAAATTTTTAACGGACTTTGTTTTGTTTTGTGCGCAGTTTGATAACATTGCAAGATATATACTGTAATAATGACACCGAACGTACTTTCAGACACATTTCAAAATAGGGAGTGTCCAATGTATTCTGTACTCAGATACAATATCTTTATTATTATTAAGTTAGCGTAAAAAACCCATGTTCAGTTTGGTGTGAAACACCGTATTTTTTCATAAAAGTTTTTAGAATAAAATTTGACTCTCCTAAGAGTGTACTATCATCTCTAGAGTTTGACACCAATTGAACACTTTTGTACAACTTTGCTACTCAGCTTATTTCATATATGGAAATAAAATTAGTAATACGCATTAAGTAATCTTGAAAGTTTAGAGAATACTATGAAACAATAAATTCATGCTTAAGGTTCCAATCAAGATTTTTATCAATAGTTTTGAGTACATTCATACATTGTAATGTACATTCAATAGTTTTGACTCAAAAAATTTTGAACAAAAATCTATTTTTCTTAAAAACTGCATTGCCATGCAAAATCCAATGCCCCTTCCTTTCACTAACAAGGAAGGTCTCCATACGGGCATACTCAGAAAAATCTGAAAAAAAAAAAATACAGAATGTTCTTCTCCCATGGGTATATATGTTTATAAAAAATTTTTTGGCGGAACCTCGGTAGAACGTCCGTAAAAAAATAATGAAAATTTCGCTTATTTCGCGATTTATCACCGTTTGGCGAAGAAATTAAATGAAAAAAAAAAAAAAAAACGCTTGTCGAATACTCTTTAAGGAAAAAACTTTTTATGTTGAATTTGTTTAAATAAGTTTAATTTAAATAACTTTAGTTTTGTCATTTTTATTTTGTTTTAACTGTAGTTTTGTCACATATATTTATATGTACTTATAACGAATTTTAACTATCATATTTTACGATTTAAAACAAAATTTATATTGATTATAATTGTTCCAAACTCAAAAATATGCCCCATTGAGCACTTTCGATTCAACTTTGTTGCTATGGAAACAACTTCTTCGGTATGGAAATATATTACGGCAGCATTATTCATCTAGCGTTAAAAGTTATTTTTATAAAAAATTAAGCCGTTTAAATTTTAAAAATTGTGGATTGGAGAATAAAACAGTGGCAAAATTTCGTTCAAATCGGCAACAAGCAACAAGTATAATACAAAATGTAATAATAATAATAATAATAAATTCTTTCATGGTTTACGTTTAAATTCATTGCATACCGCATATTCTCAAAATCAATTAACAAACAATTTTCAGATTCATTAAAATCGTTTGCTTTTGGCGAGGAAAAGTGCTGCTCGCCAAATTGCGTGCCGCTTTCGTCTTTTCACGCCAATTATTCGAAAGTATTTTATTTTTTTACAGATTTTCTACTGTAATTCCGCCGCTAATTTTAACTGATCCTTTATTACATACATGAGTACTTTCACTAGCATTTTTTTCAACATATTCTGAGTATGCCCAGTATGAAGACCTTCCTTGTAAGAAGTAACTCCTAAGTGTTACACAGGATATCTCGTCTTATCGTTGACCAATGGCTAATTTCTAAACCGTTAGTTTTAGAGATATAGTTCTGATTGCAAAAGTTTCGAAATTTAAATTTTCATTCTGTTCCTAGATACTATAATTTATATGTTTATAAAAAGTTTCTCCATGCTCTGCAAGTAAAATAGTAAAAATTCCTTCTTCTAAGACCAAGACTTACCCAGTTATGATACTTTGAATTTTATGAATGTTCGAAGTTTTCTAACATTAATCCTTTCTTGCATACTGTTCAACACAATGGACAAAAATGCTATTTAAAAAAAAAATCCAAACCTATTTCATTTACAGTTCCTATTCAAAGCTTATGTTACTCTGTGACATCTATGCTTTCAGTGATAGAGACACAACAACGGATAACTTATTTTTTGAGATATCTATCAATTTGGATGTTCCTTTAGAATGCTGGTAAGTTGTTTCGCTTGAAATGTTTCTAAACATACTGTTATATAACTGTTATTTTGTTTATTAATTATTATCTTTAGACACGTAGGCCTAATGCATAATTGAAACCCAAATGTAAAAATACTTTATTTGTTTTGTTTTTGACGATGGTGGACAATCTGTAATAATAATAAAAAAATATTATACATAAAATAATTTTTTTCTCATTCTGTGTGAGCCTTTTCGTCAGAAAATACCAAATTTAATGTTCGGGATTTGTCATTTTTAAAGTGTATGACAATTGGTTAAAAACGAACGGCAAAACATGTTTTTATTTGAAAATTCATAAAATTCAAACTTAGTAAGTTTCGGTCGTACAAAAGGGACATTTTTAATGTTTTCTAAACAGAGAGAAAGTTTTTCTGAGTATGATTTATAGGAACTGTGGATGTACCGCATAAATATTTAAATTCCGTAAAAAAAAAAAAAAAAAAAAAAAATATTTTGAGGTAAATAGATTTTCATGTGATGCAAAATAACATTTGAAACGTGTTTGAAAATGGAACTATACCTCTAAAATTGGGGATTTAAGAATAAGCTTTTTGTCAATAGTAGAAAGGGTACCCTGTATATTGGCATTCAGACAGTATTTGAAAATATTCAATGAAGAGGGGGGGGGGGATACTAATTAGAAAACGTTCTACAGAATGGATGGCATTTTTATTGCTCAACTATTGTCTTACCCAAGATCATTCGATATTTTTCTCGCATTCAATTAAAGTTTGATGGTACTTGGTGCCAATAACCTGAGAAAGTTCAATCATTTTAATAGCGATGTTTATTTGGAAATAAGAATTTGTTTTCAGAGACCGAATTTGCTTCGCAACTGTCAAAATACTTTTGATAAGATCCGGATAAATATCCCCCCCCCCCCCTAGGCTGATATAAACAATATCACATCATACGTAAATACGATTTTCTTCGCTTTTTCAGATTCAAAGCAATGATTGATTGCGGCAAGTTTAAGATATTTCATCATACCGAGATCTCAATCTTGTAAATGAACCGTACTTTTTTGTTGTCAAAAAAGGGAATTTCGAATTTAGGTGGCAAGCATTGTCTAACACAACAGGTTTAAATAATATATTTTGAAGAGAAAAATAATATAAAAAATATGCATTTATAAGTATTGTTTAAAAAAACGCTGCTGTCTAAGCGAAAACATAACGGCTTGATGATCAAGGGAAGTATCAAAAACACCACTTTAACTAATATTCAATGTGCTTCCAGTACCATACCTTATATATAATTCAAATACATAAATTAAAAGTGCACGCGTGATTTAAGTAGAGACCGAATGCTAGAATTCTATGCTAGAATTTTCTTCCATTAAATTTAAATAAAAAAGTTTTAAGGATAGTTTATATCTCATAAATAAAATATTTTTTGTAAGCGCTCATTTAAAAAAGTCATAGATTGTATAGTAAAAAAACGCAATTATATTTAATTCAACAACATAAGTAATATAAGTACTGCACGTGTTATTTGAATACAAAAGTGTATGCTAGAATTTGTTTCTAGCTATTAAATTTAATTACAAATGTTTTAAGGATATAGATATACAGGGTGCAATATGTCATCTATCGCCGACCTTTAATTTCTCAACCGTTAGTCGTAGACATATAGTTCCAATTACAAAAACGTTTCAAATGAAGTAAATATTCATGTTGCGACATTATTTAAAGCAAAAAGTCAATTTTATAAAAATTACGAAATCTAACTTTTTATACGGTCCCCCAGTCACTATAGTTATATTTAGTAAAAGTTTACTCATATCATAACAGATATAACACAAAAAGTTTGACATCTGTACTACAAAAATTGACCCAGTTATTAAATTTCAAAGGTTGAAATTTTTGCACATGATTTTGCCTTTCATTAAGGGATCAGTTAAAAGATTAATTAAAGTAATTCGAGATCAAAATCGGGGTGCAATGTACTTTTTACTACGAAACCACCTTTAGCCGGTATCACCAAATCAAGGAATCACCAAATAGGGTTACTGCATCTAAAACTTTGAGCTAACATTTATGGGTCGAACAACATTCAAAAGTACCGACGATACCGGCTAAAAGTGGTTTCCTCGTAAAAAGGACATTGCAGCCCGATTTTGATCTCGAATTACTTTAATTCATCTTTTAACTGATCCCTCAATGAAAGACAAAATCATGTGCAAAAATCTCAAACTTTGAAATTTAACAACTGTGTCAATTTTTGTAGTACAGATGTCGAACTTTTTGTGTTATATCTGTTATGATATGTGTAAACTTTTACTAAATATAACTATAGGGACTGGGGGATCATATAAAAAGTTAGTTTTCGTAATTTTTATAAAATTGATTTTTTACTTTAAATAATGCCACAACATGAACATTTATCTCATTTGAAACGTTTTTGTAATTGGAACTATATGTCTACGACCAACGGTTGAGAAATTAAAGGTCGGCGATACATAACATATTGCACCCTGTATATAGTTTATATCTCGTCAATAAATGTTTTTTTCATAAACGTTCATTTAAAAAAAGTCATAGATTATTTAATAAAAGAACGCCGACGCTTAGATTGGAACATGGCTGCATAATCGCACCAAGCTTAATATGAAATATCCGGATAATTTCCCCAATAAAATAATACGTTAGATTTAATTTGAAAACATAAGTAATATAAGTACTGATGTGTTATTTGAATACAAAAGTGTATGCTAGAATTTGTTTCCATCTATTATATTAAAAAAAAAGTTTTAAGAATATAGATACAAAGTTTATATTTCATCAATAAAATATTTTTTCCAAACGTTCACTTAAAAAAAGTCACATTGTATAATAAATAAACGCTGTCGTAAGATTGAAACATGACGATCTTGTCTCACCAGGTTTAAAATGAAATATCCGTATAATTCCATCAATAAATTATACGTTAGATATAGTTAAGAAACATAAATAATATAAAAACTGTTTTACTTAAATACAAAAGTGTTTGCTAGAATTTTTTTTTTCGTGTTAAATTTAAATAAAAACATTTTAAGAATATATATTGTATATTAGGCCATATCTCATCGCTAAAATATTTTTTGTAAGCATCCATTTAAAATATGTCATGGATTATTCAATAAAAAAGCGCTGTCGTATAGATTAAAACATGAAGGTCTAGTCTCACCAGAGTTAACATGAAATATATCTATAATTACATCAATAACTTGTACATTCGATTTAATTCAAAAACATAACTAATATAAGTACTGTATGTGTTATTTGGATACAAAAGTGTATGCTTTTTTTTCAGCTATTAAATTTAAATAAAGACGTTTTAAGGATTGCAATTTATATTTCATCAATAAGATTTTTTTTTTTTTTTTTTTTTTTTTTTTTTTTTTTTTTTTTATAAACGTCCATTTAAACAAAGTCATAGATTATTTAATAAAAGAACGTTGACGCTTGATTGAAACACGACGGTCTAGTCTCACAAGGTTTAACATGAAATATCCGTATATATTTATATGATATCCTTATAAATTATACTTTAAATACAATTCATAAACATAAATAATGTAAGTACTGTATGTGTTATTTTAAGGCAAAAGTCTATATTAGAAATTGTTCTAGCTACTAAATTTAAATAAAAACATTTTTAGGAAAAAAATATTACCAGTTAAATATTTTTTGAAACAAAAATAAGATTAAAAGAAAGTGTGTATAATTAATGCACAGAAACATAAATAATATAAGTACTGTATGTGTTATTACAATACAAAAGGCTATAATAAAAATTGTTCCAGTTACTAAATTTAAATAAAGCATCAAAAGAAAATTTATCACCGATTAAATATTTTTTGAAGCAAAAAATTCTATGTATAATTATTGTTTAAAAAACACTGTTGATGAAAAGACTAAAACATGATAGTCTGATCTCCACAGGTTTCAGAAGAAGTATCCGGATTATTTCACCTTAGTTAAGATTGATGTGCCAGCAATTAAGTATAATTTAGCTGTTATTAATATGTTTGTGCTTTGATTATTAAATTTTAAGTCTACAACGACACGCGTTGGACTTCAACATAGTTGCTTCACAAACAGTATATTTATTCTATCGTCTTTAATTCATTTGTATATATAGAAAACTAATGTCAGAATTTAGTTATGATTGAATATTGTGTTAACCTTTAACTGATGTTACCGGTCTCTCAGACCGCGGCTTTTTTCAATTTTTATAGTTTAACTACAAACACTATCGAAGTTTTGTTCCATTTGGAACTTTAGTACTATCACCAGAGACTTTTGAATAGGTGAATTTTAATTATAACAGTCCTGTACAAAAAGTTTAGTACAAAAACACCATCCTATGAGTTAATCTCGTCTTTTATTCATCTTTCGATGGAGCGGTCTCACAGACCGCTTCAAACTAGTTATGTGACAATTTCTGTAACATCAGTTAAAGGTTAAACGTAGTTTAGGAAAAAGTCTTTAATTCTTGATTTTGATCACAAAACAAAAAAAAGTAGAAATCCAAATTTAAGTACTTATAAAAGAATAGCTGAATTTGAAAAAAAAAATTACAGAGGGTAAAACGAATATTGGTTGACTTGGCTCAAATAATTAAGTTTTTGAATTTGTTAGCAGCGTTTCTCGAAAAATTTTCAAGAAATGTCTAACATTATACTCTGGGTACTCTGGAGATTCCTTTTAATACCTCTATGTTCTTTTATGAAATCGAGGATTTCATATATAGAGTTTATTAAGCAATCCACTTTAATTTAATTAATTTATATATATATTTACCATTTTTGAAAATCTAAAGAGGACTACAAAGGGAAGCATCCAGGACTACTAGTGGTCCTGTTTGAGAGATGCTGATTTGAGACATATCATACTTTTCTTTTAACCTTTAACTGATGTCACAGAAATTGTCACATAGCTTCTGTGAAGTGGTCTGTGAGACCGCTCCATCGAAACATTAATAAAAGGCACGATTAACTCATAGGATGGTGAATTGTACTAAACTTTTTGCACAGGACTGTTATAATTACAATTCAACTATTCAAAAGTCTCTGGTGATAGCACTAAAGTTCCAAACGGAACAAAATTTCGGTAATGTTTGCTATTAAACTGAAAATCGCAAGTTAAACTATAAAAATTGAAAAAAGCCGCAGTCTGAGAGACCGGTAACATCAGTTCAAGGTTAATTATGTCATAAGATTTTTTAAAAGTTTTATTTCGAAAGATATGCAGTAA
The DNA here is from genome assembly GCA_963932465.1 of Maratus speciosus. NCBI lineage: Eukaryota > Metazoa > Arthropoda > Arachnida > Araneae > Salticidae > Maratus > Maratus speciosus. The sequence goes on from OZ010788.1 coordinate 81,641,486, forward strand.
ATTCTATCTAAGGCGGACTCTATTAAGTCGGGAATCCGTATAACGTGGAATTTTTTTCAAGTCCCGGCGAACCCACAGAAAGTAACATTAAATCACGTCGCATAAGCCGGAATCTGTGCCTAACGAGGAAACGAAAAGGTTTTTGGCGTCCCACCGAAACTAAACATTTGCATAAGGCAAATAAAAAATATAACAGAACCTCTTTTATCCAAAAGTCTTTTAACCGAAACTCTTGGTTAACCGAAATCCATTTTGAAAACATTTTTTAGGTAGATTTCGTATGAAATACTACCTATTACATTCTCCCCTATGTTGGAATTTCTGAAATATTTTTGCAGATCTACACCCCTAGAACCCAAAACCACCCTCAGTAAAAAACTTTATATATATATATATATATACATGAAACGATAGAATCTAAGCCCCTTTTTAAAATTTAAAAATCCTCTTTTTGCCCCTTTTAAAGTTTGAAATCCCCATTTTAAAAAACAGAAATTTAAATTTAGAAATTAAAATTAAAACTTTTTAAATGCTTTAGTAATTGTGTCTCAATTGATTAAGTGCCGATGCCCCTGTTAAATTAGTTTTTCAGCATCGCATCTTATAACTTTCAAAGATCGTTTTGTCACAGTTCATAAGAATACTTTTGCTGAGGTAAGTGCAATTTTAAAGTTGTGCTGCATCCAATCGGCCGATTTTAAGCCAACGCCTTTGGCCCGGGCAATCAATCATTCAGTTAGCGGCCAATTAAATTTTAAAGACGCCTCCTTTGACTTCAACGACCCCTAGAAGGAATAATGCAAAATACCTCATACTTATACCGCTGCACGAGTCGCAAGAGATGGCTTTTTACCATCTAAAGAATGCCTTAACTTCACGCCACTCTGCTCTCCAGGGATTGCTTTGCGATACACCTAAGTTCCCCTGTCCAGAAAGGGTTAAACTAACAGCTCTCATGTCAAAGGGGTCTGATTTCTCAAAAGGATGTACCAAAAGACCAATAAATCAGGTCCCCGAAAAAACTGTGTCTTCATTTAATCAGACACTCACTTAATCTGACTTTTATTAGCTCCCGAATCAACACTCACGGCCTGCGACTACAGAACTATGATAGAAACTCAGAGGAAACACAACGGGAGTAGCGCGAAATCCTTACATACATATATATATATGTAGAAATTCAGGGCTTGAAATATCATATTGAATGAGACTAACACAAACTTGATCCTGACACCGGTAACTTTTAAAGTAAATTATATTTACAAATTAAAACTATATACAAACTATATACACGATTAAAACATCATGCCAATCTTTACATTTGTGGCCGTCTTAAACCAACACACATCAGCATCATTACTTATCGTCTACCGTCATTCTTCTCCCGCGGAAAACACCCCATGGAATGTTCTGTTCGTTTTCCACTTCCTTTAAGTTCTCAAACAGCTCGCTTCGCTTCTCTTCTGCGGCTGGCTCTAAGCCACGCCTTCTCTATTCAACCGATTTCTAGAGAGCTTGGATGATGAGAGTTACGATAACCAATCGTTCCTGCTAGGCGCTGTAGGCACGCAGCTTGCTCTGGAAACTATTGAAGGCTCTTGGAATACTAAAAAGCTTTCCCACAGATCGGCCAGACTGACCGGTCGATTGCCCTCAGTGACACTGTAGATCCGCTGGTAGGAGCAACTAGATCACCTGGAAAGCTAAAGAAAAAAGAACAGCCGTACCCAAAGTTCTATTTTGAAAAAAGTCATATTTATTAAAATCTTTCATCAAAATTTGAATTATTTCTTGAAAAAAATTCTTCTCATTCTTATTTTTTTTTCTTTTACGTCATTTCGTCGTTTTTTTTCCTTACGTCTTTCGTCTGATTCGTCTTTTCGTCTTCTTTGTTCTTACATCTTTCCGTCTTATTTTTTTCATTCCTTCGGGATTAATTTTGTCAAAATCATTTAAAGTCAGTCCGGTGGTGTGTCGTAGCCGGGGTAGTGTCATAATCGGTGAAATTCTTCTCCCTTTTTTTAGGGTTTCGTTCATCTGACGAAACCCTATTCGTCTCGCTCCTCTGTCTGTCTGTCCGTCCGTCTGTCTGTCCGTCTGTCTGTCCGTCACAGAGCCCGTTCTCAGAAACTATACATGTTGGAGAATTGAAATTTTGCATACTTATACAAATTTTGCATACACCTCACATCAAACAACAAATCATAAAATTTTGAAAAAGTTGGTAATTAACTTAATTACGGGCTAATTAAATTCTAAAATTAACCAATCAACCTTCTGAATGCAGGTGCGAACACACGTTATCGAAATCCTCCCCAGTTTCTCCTAAGGGTTGCCAGTAAATTCGGCGGATGCTCCATCAAATCAGCCGGTGCAGGGTTACCACGGAGTAATTTAAGCAATAAATGAAGTGGACCTTTTAAAAGCAAAATCGGATCTGCCGAAGTATCAGTCGTAGAAATTCGTAACAGGTGTAGAAATACGCGGAAAAAATTCTACTTTATTTTGGTATAAATTTCAAATTTCTGCGTAGGATAGAACGCAAAAAATCCACTAAAAATCGATCGATAAAAATTTAATTTCTGTGTTTGAAAAGAGAATGAAAACAGATTTCCATTCACCGGAAGGCAGCTGTCGTCATCTCTCGACATATCGGCGCAGGAGAAATTTAAGGGGAGGAAAGTCTAATACGAAATTTAAACTTTTTAAATATTAAATTTTTCGATTAAATTTTTTGACATCCGGGCTGGAAATTTCTCGCAGATTTCATACATACCCGGTTCAAAGAGATAGCTTCATTAAGAGCTGAGATATTAATTATTATTTTATTAATTCCTTTTATTTCCATCAAATGCCAGATTAAGATGGAGGCACGTGCTTTTTAAACGGAGATTTCATTTAAATTAGGAAATCTAACAATTTGCGTGGGGTGTTTCGACGGCGCACTATGAGATAAGTATTAATTATTCAATATGAAAAAGTTTATAGGTTTATAAGTGTTCATCCCACTATTTCCGAATAGCAATTTCAGGAAATATCTTAAATTATTGTTTAAGACCGCCACTCGATGTGTTCGAAACTTTAAGATACTTTATAACACATAAGAAAAAGTGTAAAAAAGAATGGAGTGTGATATTTCGAGGAGTGGAGGGGGGGGGGGGGGGATTAGATTTATTTATTAAATCTTAGCGTTTGTTATCGCAGAAAATGTTTTAAATTGTTGGTTAAGACTGCACCGCCACCCTCCCGACCATGTATCTACGGAGAGATTGCGCAAAGGAGTTTCGTTCAGATATGCTTTTGTTAAGAATAGAGTGCGCTCCCTGGTGGTGGAATGCGGAACTAACGTAACGCGATTTTGTTAAAATTAGGAAATATAACAAGGCGATCCGTTTGCAACTTTAAGATACTTCATGACACATAATAAAAAGCTTATAAAATAATGGTGCATGCAATTTCCTGTGAAGGGAGGGCGGGGGAGGGGCGCTGGATTTCTTTTTTAAAAATTAGCGTTTACGACCTTTTTAGATGTCGTTTTTTGAGCACTATGATATACTCAAACATGTGCTGCTTATGAAATATAAAAATGTCAAAATTTTAGTTACCACTATTTCCGAATAGTACTTTCAGCAAATTTCTTAATTTCTCGCTTAAGGCCGCCACCAACTCGAGTAACACATCCACTGATAGGTTGTTTAACATAGTTTCGATCTGATACACTTTTGTTATGAATAGTGTGCGCTCCCTGGTGGTGTAATTTGCAACTAACATAACGCAATTTTGTTAAAATTATGAAATCTAACAAGTCGATCTGCTGGAAACTTTGACATAGTTCATAACACATAATAAAAGGCTTATAAAAGAATGTTCCGTGCAATTTCCTGGGGCGCCTACCTATCTCGGGTGCTATAGACTCGATCCCCTCGACTAATATACCTACGGATAGGTTGTAAAACGGAGTTTCCTTTGGATAGAGGTTTGTGTAGAATAGAATGCGCCCCTGATTGCGAAATGTGGAACTAACAGATTTCGCAAAAGGATAAAGTGTTTTAAAGGAATATTAAACGAAACCCTCTGTGCGATCTGTGATCACACTTACCCACTTGTTTTTCGATGTCAAGCTTCATCCGTCCACGGCTTCATGTACTCGGCGCAAGTACTGGTGACCATTGGACCTTCAATAAATCCAACTTTCTTTACATCGTAGGTGTCATTATTTTTTACTTCTGTGACTTTGTAAGGACCAAAATATTTTGATTTTAACTTCAAACCTGGACCTTGTTGTGTGCGTTTTATAGCAACCATATCATTAAGTTTAAATTTGTTAGGCTTTTTTTCGTCTGAGATAAGTTTTGTGGTTCTCTTCTTGTACTTCTAAAATTTGTTTTTTCGCGTCTTTTCTCAATTCTTCACGATTATTAATAAAATCGGATGATATTTCAGCGTTCAAAAGACTAGTAATCTCAATGTTATTTTTTAGCTTCATTTTAGTACCAAACATCAGCTCGAAAGGGGTTATTACTTCGTGTTAATACTTCGCTGAAAGGTCGAATTTATCACTTGTTGGACATCGCTTACATGTGTATACCACTTCGTAGGTTATCTACAGATAATTTAGACAGAACAGATATTATGACTGAATTTACACGTTCAACTTGTCCGTTAGCTCTTGGTAACCCTGTGGTAATCGGGATATGTTTAATATTTTCTTTGACGCTATAATCTTCAAAAGCTTTAGAGGTAAAGGCAGGACCTTTATCTGAAATTATGCGAAATGAACTTCCAAAGACAGTTTTTTGGATTTCTAATTTAAAAATTACTTCTGCAATATCGGTAGATTTTGTGGGATACAACCAAACAAATTTTGTGAATGCGTCAATGACCGAAAAAATATGTTTGTAATTTTTATTCGTGCTCTCCAATGGACCTAAGTTATCAACATGGTACGTATGTAACGGGGTTTCTTCTTTTTCTATCGGGTGTAGCAACCCTTCTTGTTTACCAGATTTTCTATTAATTAAAATACAGGGAACACAATTTGATATGCATTTCTCGATTTTTTGTTTAACTTTGGGGATGTAGAAATCATTCTCTAAATTTTTTTCCGTTCGTGCAACGGCGTACTGACCTTTTTCGTGAGCAGCCTCAATGATATTCATTTGCATTTCCTCTGGGACAACTAATAAATCATTACCATTAACACATTTATAAAGAACATCATTTTTAACTAAATAATCACCATAAGATTTTACTTTTAGAATTTCTTTTATGATTTTAATATGCTCGTCGGTTTCTTGAGCTTGGATAATTTTTAAAGTTAAGCTATCTTGGATTACCATACAAATAAGATATCTGCTTAATGCATCAACATGCCTCATACTACTACCGTGTCTATGCTCAATAGTATAATCGAAATCAGATAACATTATTGCCCATCTAGCTACTTTTGTACTCATTTATTTCTTATCCATAGTCATTTTAAATGCATTACAGTCGGTTACAATTTTAAATGGAATACCTAGCACATATATTCTAAACTTTTTCAAGGCTTCAATTACAGCTGAGATTTCTAATTCATAGCTAGTATACTTTCGTTCAGCTTCGGTTGTTTTTTTTACTGGCGAAATAAACTGGATGAAATTGATTATCGACTGGAGATTGTTGCATTAATACAGCTCCATAGCCATCAATACTGGCATGACAATGGATTTCGGTCGCGCTTTTGAGATTGTAAATTGAAAGTACTGGTTCTGATGACAAAATGCGTTTGAGTTCGTTAAAGCTTTCTGTTCTTCTACATCAAACTTAAATTTAGAATCTTTTCTTAACAGGTCACTCAACAGTTTAGCTATAACCGAATAATTTCTTATAAACTTTCGAAAGTATCCCGTTAATCATAAATAACTTTGAATATCTTTGGTACACTTTGGTTCGGGAAAATTTATTACTGCTTTTGTTTTCAGTGGGGAGGGACACAATTTACCATTCATCATTCTATACCCCAAATAATCAATTTCACGCTTCAAAAAATTGCATTTTTTAAGATTTAATTCCAACCCGTATTCCGATGCAGTTTCAAGAACAAGTTTTAATTTTTCTAGACCTTCAGCTTTGTTTTTGGCGGGTATTATTAGGTCATCCATATAAATGACTACAGTGTGATCTTTTAATAGGTTTTGAAATACATTATAAATATATTTTTGAAAAACACTAGGGCTATTGGTCAGCCCGAATGGACACCTTAAATATTCGTACAGTCCTTCATGAGTGACAAAAGAGGTGTATTTCTGGGAGCCTTCTTCAACTTCTACATGAAAAAACCCGTTTTTTAAATCTATGGCTGTAAATACCACAGCAGAATGCAATTGATCTATAACATCGTCTATTACTGATAATGGGAAATGCTCACGCACTGTCTTCTTGTTAAGACGTTTGTAATCAATACAAAGTCTTATTGTGTTATCTTTTTTCTTAACCAACACAACTGGCGACGAAAAACTAGAAAAACTTTTCAGAATGATTCCCTGAGCTAACCACTCCTCAATTTATCTTCAACTATTTTTTTCTCACATGGCGGTAATCTTCGAGGGGAAGAACAAACAGGGATTTCATCAGTTAAATTAATTTTCATTTTAACATCAACTGTTTTAGTTTTAATTGGCACATAATTCTCAATTAATGAGGATAATTCCGAACGCAAATTTTTTGTCTGGAATGTGACTTAAATCAATTTTAGGTTCATCTAGAACATTTACAATGTTAACTAAAAAGTCATTAGACTGAACTTCCGTTTTAAACAATTTCACTTCATTCTCAGAAATAGTTAATATACCTTGATGAATAACATCAGTGCCAATAATTAAATCGTAATTAATGTAACTGTCATTAGCGACAAAAATGTCAACTTTAAATTTTGATGATAATTCAAAATTTCTGAATCAAAATAACCTTCTGGCTTAATTGAGGTTTTTCCTAAACCGGTCAGAGTGATACCCGTAGGTTTCAATTCCACAAAAGTTCTTCAGATTATCATAAACACTTTTCTTTAACAGAGTCTTTTGATTACCAGTATCTATCAAGGAGGTTAAATGTAAAGAATAAAACTTTATCTCTTTTAGAATTAAATCTTGGGATGTAATAGTGTTAACTTGTGGCTGAACGTTTTTAACATTTGTATCTTTCGATTTATTACACTGAAATGATTTGTGGCCATAACTGTTACAAGAGAAACAAAGGGGCCCTTTATCTTTATTAACACAGTTAATGCTTTTATGATTGTTCCCGCTGCAATTATAACACCGCATATTTGGCTTTACAGGCTTAAATCTGTTCTTAACTTCAACTTCGGATTTAATTTTAGGCTTAGCTCCTTCATGTTTGTAAGACTATACATTTTCATACTCCGATATTAATTTTTCATAGACTTTTAATTTTTGTTTGAATTCAACAATATTGGGGCAATCATACAAAAAGGATTTTTTAAAAACAGGATCATTAATTCCATTAATTACATACTGAATGAGTGCAGAATATTCTATGTTGCATTTTGAACATAACTGTTTCATACTTAAAAAATATTCGTCTAAAGATTCGTTTGGTTTAATTTTCCTTTTAGATAGCAATTCATGTAATTCAGCTGAATTGCATGTTTGACCAAATTCAGAAATAAGTAACGCTTTCATTTTAGACCACGAATTTATTTCTGTTTCACTTTCAATAAACAATTTAGCTTTGCCTGTCATACGGCGTTTAGCCAAAATCAATTTGTGCAAATCAATAACATTAAATAAAGAAACAGTATCTTCAAAATCGGCAAGCCATTTTTCATCATTTTGAAATTAACTACCAGCAAATTCCGTAACCATATTTTCAATATCATTAATAGAAATAGCAGGTTTAAGAACATAATCAGAAATTAGAATTTTCTGATTTTCACAATTAGAATTACCAGAATCATTTCTCAAATTATTTTCAGAAACACTCGAAGTATCATTATTTTTATTCGGATCATCATCGCTCTCATCATCGCTAAGAGCACCTTCATCAGGAATTAAATTAGATTTCAATACGTTAAAATCACATAAAGAAGAAATTATTCTGGCAGCAATTTCATCGAAAGTTTCAGAATTACTTATACACAAAACATTGCAAATAGTTATCAAATCATTTACGGAAAAACTATCTAATTACTTGCAATTTTGATTTATATTCATCAGAATCAATTTCAAAAGCAAAGCCAGTAAAATTTCGAATTCTATGTCTATTATTCCTATCACCGACTTCTCCAAAAATTAATTTATTAAGTTCTTAATACTTAATGATTTTCCAGCTTTCAACGAAAGTTCTAATTCCTTAAAATCGACCAACTTTGACATATTGAATAAGAACAAAATAAATTCCCTTCTTAGAGTGGATATCCAGCTTCAGAGTAATCACAATATAGCCATCAGTCAGACAGCATTATTTCATTTATTAATTTTTACACACTTAAATAACGATTTCATAACAACACTTCAAATATTAGCTTCGTGGGCGTAACGTTCTCATCACAGTTCTGAACACCAATTGTAGAAACAAAGGGCTTGAAATATCATATTGAATGAGACTAACACAAACTTGATCCTGACACCGGTAACTTTTAAAGTAAATTATATTTACAAATTAAAACTATATACAAACTATATACACGGATTAAGCCTGAATGATGAGAGTTACGATAACCAATCGTTCCTGCTAGGCGCTGTAGGCACGCAGCTTTCTCTGGAAGCTATTGAAGGCGCTTGGGATACTAAAAAGCTTTCCCACATATATATACAGGGTGCAACATGTTATCTATCGCCGACCTTTAATTTCTCAACCGTTGGTCGTAGACATATAGTTTAAATTACAAATCGTTTCAAATGAAGTAAATATTCATGCTGTGGCATTATTTAAAGTAAAAACTCAAGTTTCTAAAAATTACGAAATCTAACTTTTTATACGGTCCCCCACTCTCTATAATTATATGTAGTAAAAGTTTACACATATCATAAGAGATATAACACAAAAAGTTTGACATATGTACTACAAAAATTGACAGAGTTATTAAATTTTAAATTATGAGATTTTTGCACATGATTTTGTCTTTCATTGAGGGATCAGTTAAAAGATGAATTAAAGTAATTCGAGATCAAAATCAGGGTGCTATGTTCTTTTTACGGCGAAACCACCTTTAGCTGGTATCACCAAATCGGAGTATCACCAAAAAGGGTTATTTCATCTAAAAGTTTGAGTAGACTTTTAGGGGTCGTATACAAAGCGAAGAATGAAATATTGAAATCAAACAGAAAAAGGAATATCAATTTATTATAATATCGAAAACGGTCTACTATAAAAAATGAATACATAAAACGCCAGAAACTACTAGAGATACTACTCAAAGTGTTCTCCATTGGTGACAATGCACAATGGAATGCGTGACAGTACTGAGTTCTGGACACGTTAAAGCATAGCAGGTGTACAAACTGTGCGACAATCAAGAGTAATGCGCTACCTCAGATTATCCATAGAAGTAGTCTCAGTCACATAGACTTATGCCTTGATGTAATCGCAGAGGTAAAAGTCCATGGAAGTCAAGTCCGGCGAACGCGTGGCCACTCTACCGGACCACCATCTCCAAGGATCTGTTGACCAAATTCGGTGCCCAGATACGCCCGGACGTTTGATGTTTTATGCGGAGAGGGTCCCATCATGTTGAAACCACACCCAGCAGGAATGTCGGAGAGCAACTCTTCATACCAGTCACGTACCGTGTTTTGTAGCAGATGCAGGTAACGATCGCCCGTTAAGGTATCTTAGAAGATGGTCCAACAATCTAGGTTCCCCATATACCGCACCACATGTGTCGTAATGTCCGGGCGATGTTGAGGTTTCCAGGTTGCATCATCCTTTTGATTATCGCACAGTTTGCACACCTGCTATGCTCTAACGTGTCCAGGACGCCGTACTGTCACGCATTCAATTGTGCATTGCCACCAATCGAAAACACTTTGATCAGTATCTTTAGTAGATTCAAGCGTTTTATGTATTCATTTTTTATACTAGACCATTTTCTGATATTATAATAAATTAGGGGTTCGTACCCGGGCTTCCCGGGTTACAGAATATAGTTGAAAACACTTTTTAATTTATTGAAAAGTAATATTTTTTACATGCGGTGTATTTTTTAGATTGCCCACTAAAAATAAAAAAGCATTTTTCATATGAAAAATAAGAATTATACAATCAAATAAAATTTTGAAATTTATCAAAAGCGATTTTTTCGTATTAGCCATATGCTAAGAGTTATTAGCTCAAGATTTTGCTGCTTACGGCATCCTTTTATTTTCTTATAATTTCAGAGCTTTAAGCGCGAAGTTCAATTACATGCCTGTTAAATTTGTGTTTTATTTATATTATTTTATTTATTTATTCATAGATTAAGTTTTATTTTTTTTTATGGAATATTAGTCTAAGAAAATGGTGAACTCTTTATGTTGTTTTAAGAGCAAACGGATTAATCTTTCTTAATCGAGCTCCACGCGATAGAGATAAATTTAAAAATATTTCATGCTTGAAAATTATTTTTAAAACCATAGACAATCAGTAAACCGAGATGCACTTTGCAAACAAATTCCATTTGAAAGGGTTTTTTTTCCCTATTTGGCTGTCAAAAAATTTAAATTGCTCGATTACAGATAGGTTAAATTACGTTTTTTAATATTATTCTTTTATTTATTTAAGAAGAAAGTATTAATGTCGTTATGGAAAATTAGTCAGAAATAAATGCTGAAAACTGTTTGTTGCTTTATGTGTAAGATGCTTATTATTATTATATATTGAAACCGGCACGTGATAAGATAAATTACAAAAAATCATGCTTAAAAATTATTTTAAAAAACATAATAAATCAGTGAATTATCATACAGTTTTTAAACAAATTGATTTGAAAGTATATTTTTTCCCTATACGACGCTTTAAAAATTAAAAATGTACGATGGCCAGAAGAGTAAAATATTTCAGTAGCGAAAATTTCAAAACCGAAATTTGATCGTGAAGTGTTGCCATTCGCAAAATGACTTTAGCGTTACGCACAGATACGTTTGTCCTTTATAATATAGATACGTAATCAGTAAAATATAATAAAGTTCAGTTATTATAATAAAGATATCAATTGATGCTCTTATGCTTGGTATTCCGGAATGAAAAAAAGCAAAATTTATTCCACTTTGGCACGATCACAGAATTTTTTCCCTATGAAATCTAAACCGGATATCATTTTCACCTTCTCAAAGTTTACACACGCACCTCTCAAATCCTCAATTACCCTTTCTAAAAAATTTGTATTTTAATTTGATCATTTTAAAATCATTTCATCTCAAAATTTGAAGGCACGATCGTCAGCAAAATATTTGCATGTGAACAGTCATACTCCTAACTCGAGATTCTAATCTCAATATCGGATAGTAAAAAATTGCCATAATTTATGTTTTTTAGACACATTTGGGTTAAAAAGTTTAGTTTTATCTAAGAAAATCATCGTTTTCTTTTAAATATGACGTCATTTTCACTCGTCATTTTGCCTAGTGTCTGAAACTTCGAACACATAAAGAAGGGGAAAAAATATAGCAACTTTATGAGGAAAATGCTTGTTTTCAAAAGCTGTACGTAATTTTTCGTTCAAAATATTATGTCCCTAATGGGATTTTGTGCCACAAAACTCCATACAACAATTTTGAATTTTTATCTGATAATTGCATGAATAATCGTAAATGAACCTCATTATTTCTCTCTTCTCTGCATTAATGAAAACTATTACCATCCTTTTGAAGAAATTTCATAGAATTCTTTTAAAATTAAAATATAATAATGGGATATTAAAAAAAGCATCCAGAGCGGGCACATCTACAGATGAACAGCTTTCAGTTAAAAAATTATTAGTAAATTTGGTTCAGCAGGAAGCTCAGGGCAGATGGCTAAAAAATGTCTTATGTTTTAAATGTATAGGTTACATAAAATTATGAAAAATTGAATTAAGCAAATTATATTATTTTGATAAAATTACAGTAGCATGTCTTAAAGAATAGCAATAAAATTTTAGACAAAATCTTGGGGAACCTGATATTATTTTAATTTATTTTAATTTCTCGGCGAAACGAATTTACCCGAGAGAGAATCATCAAGTTCTGTTATATAAATCGTTATTTTTCGGACAAAGAGCATGCACACTGTATGTTACTGCTCTTTCATAAAGACACTCTAAATGTTTGTAAAATATTGCGTTATATCAGTTTATGATTTCGATTACGTTATTTTAAAAAATGAAGCATTTTCATCTGTGAAGAATTTCAAAGCAGCTGGGGGGAAAATGACGCACTTCTACACAACATATTTCAGTTTTAAGAATTAAAATACACGCTGTTTTTTTATAAAATGACGTCAATTGCATCCACTAAAACATTCATCTTTTACGATCCCGTCTTAAACAACATCTATAGAAAGGTATGCATATGACATCATTATCGCGGAATAATACACAAACACTAAAGAAAACAATGACGTCATTTAAGAAGTTTTTCAAAACAAATCGGGTATCTAATGATTTATATATATTTTTTTGTTTATAATTTTTTTTTTATCAGAAGTAATACATTTATATTTTTTCAAAATTCGGAAAATGTTATTTCACACGAATTGATAAAATTGCATTCTTTCAGATTTTTAATACGAATAAAGTAAATTGCGGGGAAAATAAGTCTTTAAAATACATTGTTGTAAAGAGAAAGTGTTGTATCGTTTATAAAGTTAAATTGCAATAAATTAAAAGTCATTTAATTGACAAATTAAAAAGAAATAAAACCTAAACTCATTGGGTTTTATAACAGAAGATATTCTTGACAAAGCAAGTATATTAATTTAATTTTTTTTTACAGTTTTTATGAGAAAATCGCTACAAAGAGATACAGCAATCTAATCCTTTTTTTCCCTTTATACTTTCAACAGAAATGAGTACTTCCGTTGTCACAATACAAAAAATGTAACAAAAATTACAATAAATAAATAAATAAATAAAAAATAATAATATCTTAAAATTAAATGGAGATACAGTTTTCAAACAAATTGCATTTAAAAGAACATTTTCCTCCTTATACGATGGTGTAAAAATTTTAAATGTGCTATGTTTAGAAGGTTAAAAATTTGCAGTAGAGAAAATTTCAAAACCAAAATTTCATTTCAAATTTCAAAGTGTTGCCATTCGCAAAATGACGTATGCGCTATGCGCAGATATGTTTGTCCTTTATAATATAGATAGATAGATTGATATTTATTTTTCTGTTTAATTTTAATATTTCATTCTTAACTTTGTATGTATACGACCCCTAAATTCAGCTAAACTTTTTAAATGAAATAACCCTCTTTGTGAAACCCCGATTTGGCGATACCGGCTAAAGGTGGTTTCGGCGTAAAAAGGACATTGCATTCTGATTTTGATCTCGAATTACTTTAATTCTTTTTTTAATTGATCCCTCAATGAAAGTCAAAATCATGTGCAAAAATCTCAAAATTTGAAATTTAATAACTCTGTCAATTTTTGTAGTACATATGTCAAACTTTTTGTGTTATATCTGTTATGATATGTGTAAACTTTTACTAAATATAACTATAGGGACTGGGGGACCGTATAAAAAATTAGATTTTGTAATTTTTATAAAATTGATTTTTTACTTTAAATAATGCCACAGCATGAATATTTATCTCATTTCAAACGTTATTGTAATTGGAACTATATGTCTACGACCAACGGTTGATAAATTAAAGGTCGGCGATAGATAACATATTGCACCCTGTATATGGGGCATTCTCACAATCTTTTGACTTTTGGGGAAAAAAATCTGACAAAATTAAACGTGATAAAATAACATTTTAATCTGATAGACGAATGCCTTAATAATTCAAAATAAAGAAAAAATGGTCAGCAGTGAGAATTTTTTTATTTAACTGGGGCTTAAGTTAAACTTGCGAGTTTAATTTTCCTTACCATTTTACCCCTATAACTTTTTATTTTCTCCTAAATTTTTACTTATAATGAATTTGCATAGTACCCACAGGACATTCAAATAAGAAATAATAACAATGTAGTACTTTTAATACAGAAATTTTGCATAACATTGTCTTAAAGGGGTGTTAAAGAAGGGACGGTAAGGTAAAACAAGTTGGAAATTGCTCGTCAAACGTGGCAAATGAGGTGCGTTCGTACTATAACTAGTTTTATAATTATTTTTTGCACCCCATATTGTACTGAATGTGTATTTATTTGCAATTCATAAGTGCATAGTCTGTAACATCATTAAAATGCACTTGCAATAATTTTTTCCCATCCCCCTTAATGTAACGGAAAACTTTTGACTGTCCCTGTAATTAAGCTATACATCCGATTTTCATGAAATTTGAAATGGCTCGACAAAATTTTGCAGCAATTATATATTTAAAATTTCAGTCCATTCGGAAAGCTGTAACATCATTAAAATGCACTTGCAATAATTTTTCCCATTGGCTTTAATGTAAAGAAAAACTTTTGACTGTCCCTGTAATTAAACTATACATCCGATTTTCATAAAATTTAAAATGGCTCGATAAAATGTTGCAATAATTATATGTTTAAAATTTGAGACCATTCGGAAAGCTTTAACATCATTAAAATGCACGTGCAATAATTTTTCCCATTGGCCGTAATGTAAAGAAAAACTTTTGACTGTTCCTGTAATTTAACTACACATCAGATTTTCATGAAATTTGAAATGGCTCGACAAAATTTTACAACAATCATATATTTAAAATTTCAGACCATTCGGTTGCGTAGTTTTTGCTCTATTATATGCGGACGGACGGACGGACAGACGGACGGACAGACAGACGGACTGAACGACGACTATAGGTGCTACGTATTTATATAATTACGAACGCACCTAAAAAGGGGATGGTATTGGAAAAAAGGGACGAAACGGTAAAAAAAGGACGGTAAGGATAGAACGGTAAGGAAAATTACCACCTATTTTTAGGAAAATAATGTTAAGACTAAGTGATAGCTACGATGTTCATTGATTTTTAGAAACAGTTGTTAACATTATATTAAATTAATTTTTTTTTTATTTTACCTCGAAAAGTGCAGGAATAAACCTTGGGGACGGTAAGACTACCAATAAAGCCACGATGCTTGAAATTGATATTTAAATGCTGATTTAAATTCTACAGTAAATTTCCTGCCAAAGAATTTTAGACATTATTTCTCTAGCATACTTCTGCATGAGAAAAAACTTGAAAAAAATTCTGTGGCTGCATCTGAAATGATTTTCTGTATAATTTTAGATGAGGGATGGTAAGGAATCTAAAACCCAGGGACAGAGTTTAAAAAATATAACAACCCTAAAAATGTGTGCAGGTTAATTTTTAGCTACATATTTATATAAAACAATAGTTCCAGTTTCAGAAAAAAATTACATAGAATTATGTTTATTGAAACAATTTTATCCAGACAGACAGCTCCAAACTTAAAAATCAGCATCAGGGACACGGGACGGTATAGGAGTTTTCTAGGTGTTTGGACCCCCAACATCGTCCAAAACTTATTTATCTCGTTAATATTGTTGTGCAATCACGCAATGGGATGTTCTCCAGTATATGAAATTAAAAAAACACAAAAATCTGTATTAAAATAAAAATTATTATTCAGGGACATGAAAGTTAAAAGATTGTGAGAATGCCCTATATATATATATATATATACACTAGGGGGCTCTGCCCCCTACGAGCTACGTTCGCCAACTCCCGTTCAGGCACACCAAAATCCAAAAAGCACGCTAATTTGATCGGTTTTAAAAATATTGAATTAAAATTAAAAAAAAAAAACAAAAAAAAAACACCAAACAGTAGCGATCTCTCTGTAAACGGGTTTCCATTCGTTTTCCTTGGATTGGGGATTTTTAAGTCTAAATCTGCTGCTGTTAAGAGATGCAATGGCTTTTTTCGTATTTAATTAAAAAATTAGTTAAACTGGTACTTCTTAGTTATCCCGTCGACCAATTTCGCCAATTTATATAAATTGCCAAACCACTCGCCAAATTATATACATTGACATAATTTTTATTTTAAATAACGAAAGAACAAATAAATTAGTAAAACATTAATAAAAATACAAATAAAACGTCGAATTAATGCTTTTATTGGCCATTATTGGCATTTAATCTTGCAATTAATTAATTAATGGCAACCATTATTGGCATTTAATCTTACAATTTGGCGAGAGTAATTTGGTCGACGGGATAACTAAGAAGTATCGTTAAACATTTGAAAATAAGCTAATGTAAAATGAATTAAGTAAACAGTGTCATTGTCTCCCGGTATTTTTTTAACAGCCCTATAAGATAGTTCTTTTAAATAATTCATTTTAAATGTATCGTTTCAAATCTGACGTAATTTACACCAAAGTTTTATTTCTCTTATTAATATTCACGTGAAAATACTTTTGTTGTTAGAAGGAAATATTATTTGCGTTGTCTTCGAATTCACGATAATAGTTGAAAAGATTATCTCAAAATATCTCGCACAAATATATTTTTCAATTTAAATTGTTTTGCTATATTTTTTGCCATTTTAAATATGACGTAATTTCCTCAAATTACAAATTTTAACGCATAATAATGATTTTTTTTTATTTTAAGATTTCGTTTCTCTTTTTAAATTCAAGTGTAAATATGGTTCGGCACAGATGTCATTGGCGCAATTTTTTTCTCACGCCAATTTCCTATATGCAACGGGTACTTAACTGGTTCTAAAATTTCGTTATTTTGCTTGATATGATAACCCGGATGTTGTTGTTTATGCTATTGATGTTTTCGCCAAATTAACGTCGGAAAAAAATTGCGCCAATATGACATCTGTGACATCTGTATATGATATCTGTGCCTATGGTTCTTATGACGTAATTTTCCTGCTTTAAACATGTAATAATTTAATTCTAATTTTAAAGTATTTTTTCTGTTTGTAATAGTCACGTGTAAATAAATTTTTAATTTGAAGTAAACATTATTGTTTACGCTGTTTATACAACTGGCAACAGTTTAAATTAATAAAATTTTCTAAAATTTGTAAAAAGTATCTCTCGAAATGCTGAAAATTTGAATTTAAAATTGAAATAAAACCTCAAAAAACGAGTCAAATAAGAAAAATAAATGCAATCTCCACACCGAGAACTTATAACGTAAAAAATGATCTCAAAATGATTAAAT
Source organism: Maratus speciosus (assembly GCA_963932465.1). Lineage (NCBI taxonomy): Eukaryota > Metazoa > Arthropoda > Arachnida > Araneae > Salticidae > Maratus > Maratus speciosus. Next base: position 81,658,789 of record OZ010788.1, read on the forward strand.
TCCTATGTACAGTTTTTGCTCCAATAAAACTTTTTTAATGGAACGATTTTGTCCAACTTTAGCATTAAATATATCTTAAAATAATTCTTCGATTTGAAAACTGTCTGCATCAGCGTGTTTATCAAACATTTCTCTATAATACCACCGATTTTCCTATTTTTGTAAGCAACAGTTTTTTTAATATTAACGATGAAAGGCCATGCTTAAGCATTCAAATTGGATGCCGATCTACCCGGAATGTCTACGTAGATTTTCATTGGTCCATTTCCAAATCAAAACTTTTTTTATATATAGAAGGATGTATATAACTTTCTTCTGGTCGCGATAACTTCCACAATTTTGCACAAATCTCTTCCAAACTGATACATAAAATCAAGGGGCATAAAATCTCGGTCAAGTTCGTTAATGGGCAAAATCGGACCAAGGGGATGGAAATAGGGAGGGGTTTTGTGAAAACCGAAAAAAACCCATAACTTCTTAATTTTTGTACATATCAAATGAGTTTAAAGTTTTTATTACTTTTAAAAATAGAGCCAAAAATTTATGTATCACAGATTTTTGATCAAATTAAAAATGGGCTCAAGAGGCGCAAAAAATGGGGTTTTTGGGAGAAAAAAATTCATAACTTCGTCAATTCTCAAGATATCAAATCCAATTAATTTTATTTTAAATCTCCTTAATATAATCTAAAACTTTTATATTCACAAGTTTTTGATAGGACCAATTCGTACTGCAAAAAAAATTAAAAAAGAAAACCAAAAGGGGGGTGGGGTTGAAGAAGAAAAAATCCATAACTCCGTCAATTTACAAGATATAAAATTCCCATGAATTTAGCATATATCTTCTTAATATTGTCTACAACATTTATACAGACAAGTTTTTGATAGGACCAGTTCCTACAGCAAAAACAAATTGAAAATACATAGCGGTTGAAGAAAAAAATCATCTTATTAAGGGTATATTCAAATCCAAACTACTTATTTTCTGACTCATTTTTTAATTCATTTTTCCCTCAAACGCATCCAATTAGTAGATTCTCTTGTTCAGAAACTATATAATGTACCGTAATGATCGATTTTTTGATAGAGGCAGAATATATTTTTAAAAAATGATGTCAAAGTGGGAATTTTTAACAGAAATTTTCCGAAGCGATTGTGTTAGAAACGAAAAGTATTGTCCTACTGAGAAAATAATTGTTCATAAATCAAGTTTTAATTAATTGAACGAAAAATAAAAACACAGGTCTTTTATAAACCTCTTCAAAAATGACGTCAGCAAGTTTAATATTTTTTCTATTAAAAATGAATCTGAAAATGTGCTAGAAAATTTCGAGTTGTTGAGCATGGAAAAATATTTTTTTGAATGCCTCCTTAACACGATTCTGATAAAACTAGCGATTATATAAAAATGAAATAAAAACTCGTCAAAAGCTGCCAGATAAAATTGTTAAAGTGGATAAATCTCTAATCATGATTTAGTTTTTGTTGGTGAAATTAGTGTACTTAACTTCGAAATCTACCTCCGCCTGTTGGCCGGGCCGGCAGGGATTTTTTTCCCCCTATCACAATCTTTGTATGCAAAATCCAATTTGAAAGCTTTTTTTTTTTTTAAACTATCATATTGCTTGTGTGCAAGCAGTACTTTCCGAAGTAAGAGTACATGTAATTTTTTTTATCACCTTTCTTAAAGTTCCTTTGAATTTAACTTGAGCTCCCATAAACTGTGGAGTGGAACGAAGCAAACGAACAAATTAGCGATTCTGAAGCTTTTGAATGTTTTGCAAAAGGTTTGGCATGGCTGGAGCAGCAGAAAGGCTGTGGTGCTGGTGAACTAATAATATTTAAAAACTCTGTGGTAGAGCTTCAAAGCAAAAGGGAATTGAAACTGTGAGAAACAGAACATTGTTTCAAACTCTTGTGATATATGTAAAAGGTTCTTAATTGCAAAATTAAAATTTAGATCATTTTTTCTTGTTTCTATTTTGCTATTGCTTTATTTTTATTAAGCACTTATTATTATTTTTTTAAGAACTTGTTACCATAATAAGAAATATTGCATATATTTCTCCTTAATCTAACATTGAAGCATTCTCGATTATCCGAAAATTTCGATTTCCCGTAAGAGAGTCGGTCCCAATTACTTCGGATAATCGAGGTTCTACTGTATTTTAAAAATGAAAAGCATTTTGTTTATGAAGATTTAAAACTGATACGTCAAATACTCACTGTCGAACTTAATGAAAATCGAATGAAGTCGAAATGACACATGTTCCATTCCAATGAATCACGTAGTCAGTAAACTCGATCATTTGCATTCTGTATTTGTTTTTCGTCGTTTTATCTTATCTAAGGCTTCAAAATTTAAATTCGATACGTTATCGCTACAGGATAAACTCGAAGTTATTAAATTAAAAGAAAAAGTTTTCTGCAAAAGTCCTTTGAATTAAATTTAATAATGGTAAAACTCAAATTTATGATACCATGAAAAGAAAAAAAAAGGAGTTTGAAAAGGAATTTGAAAGCAGATCATGTAACAGAAAAAGGAAAAGTGCTGTAAATTTAAGATATTGGTGCATTAATGCTAGAACTAAATATTTACCAATACCTGATACTGTGTTGCATGAAAAAGATAAAGAAATGATAGCAGAAAAAATTATACAATGGATTTCAAGGATTTCCAGAGGATGTTTCATGTCAAAGGCGGATCCAGTCTTCAGTTTACAAGGAGAGGGCCAACCTTGTTAATCACAGATTTTGATTATTTTAATATATGTTGTAGGGTAGAGACCTCTTAGTCTCAGGTTCAACGGATTTTACCCAACACTCCCTAGTTCTTGAGAAACCGGGGGTCTAACAGTAGTAAACAACTTAAATACTTACTTTGTAATACGAAGGGCAGGTTGGTCGTAGCTCAGTTGGTACGGCGTCTGCTATCTGATCTGCGGGCCCGGGTTCGGCACCCGAACGCGCTGCATTTGTTTTTCCCATTTTTTGTTTTATAAATATACTTGTAATTATAATTTAATAATTTAAATTAAAAATTTCAATATCATACATTAATTACATTAATTATAATGTTAACAAACTTAAATTTATCTTTTTTTATTTTTAAACTATTATTTCTCATCCTTTAAAGAGGTTTAAAAAGAAATTGGATCTATTATTGAAAGATGAAAATTCCAAAATCGTGACAAAACCTGTTGTGGCTCCACCTAGTTATGATAAAATAAAAGAATATTCAAATAAAATAAAAATAAAAGCAGAAAGGAGATAACAAGGAAAGCAAAATAATTGAAACTGCAAGCATATGTATTACAAATTTAAAAATCTTTAATATGAAAAAAATCGGTTGTAATTTAATTCTGATGCTAATTTTTAATATAATTATGCTTATTACTTTAAAAACAGAATAATAGTATTATCGCATTGTACTTTATAGCATTATAGCAATGCGTAAATGATGTTTCTTTAAAATTACGAATTGACACAATTGCTCAATATCATTGCATCGATAAAGAATATATGAAATGCATTTTAAAAGTGATTTTAAAAATAATAACAGCTTTATGATGTTTTATACAACTATTTAGTGAAAAGTAAAAAATTAAATATGTTAAAATTAGAATTGATATGCAATATTATAAATTTTAATTGACAATGGGATTATTAAGTTATACTTACGAATATATTTATAAAACAAAAAATGAGAAAAACAAGTAGCACGTCCCGGTATCGAACCCGGGCCCGCGGATCAGCTAGCAAACGCCAGGCCAACTCAGCTACGACCAACCTATCCTTTTAGTTACAAAGCAAGTATTTAAGTAGTGTGCTACTATTAGACCCCCGGTTTCTCAAGAACTAAGGAGCGTTGGATAAAATCCGTTGAACCTGAGACTAAGGGGTCTCTACCCTACACCATATATTAAAATAATCAAAATCTGTGATTAACAAGGTTGGCCCTCTCCTTGTTAGTTTTGTATTAAGTAATAAAGAGCTAAACATAATTGTAAAGCGAAATAACAAAAGGTTTGATGGAAAAATAATCTGCAAAAGAGATAAGAAAATCTGTGACGCCTGTCTCCCATCTTGAATTTTCTGCTACTGGACCTGGCACTATGAAAACATTCAGTAAAGTGCAAGATATGTTTTCATTACGATTTCTTATCAGTGGGAAAGTGGAGAGAAAAGATTAACAAAAGGAAAAGAACTGAAAATGGAAAATTCTGAGTGCGTAAAATAGTTAAGATGTGCATTTTGTGACATGGAGTTTTATAAGAATCGCACATGAATGAACTCTTAATCGCCCAAGAACGGAAATTATTTACGGAATGTTTTAAAAAAACATTCGATTCTTGGGGCGATTAGACAAATTTGGAGTTTCAGAATAATCGTCCAAGAATGGACATGCAGTCAGGTATAAAATGTATGTTGTCATCGCCCAATAATGTCAACAATAATAAATCAAAACATTGAATATTTGTATATGAAGCAAACTGAGTTCAATAACAATTTTTAAAATGCAGAATCAAAATTAAAACTTATATTTTTTGTTTATTTAAATGAAAAAAAGTTTAAATTCTACATATAACATTTGGAGTTATACCGATTAATAAGTTTTATCATGTTATGGTTAAGCATCACAAAAAATTTCAAAATAGTAACTCAATAAATAAAAATTATTTTAAAATAGGTATGTCCCGGACCTCCTTAAATGAAACAGAGTTCAATAACAAATCTTAAAATCAAAACATACATCTTATACTTTTGGTAAGAAATGAAAAGAAAACATTCAGTGAAGCATTGATTCAGCAAATATGTGAAAAGTTTAGTTTTCAGGTGAAAAAGTTTGTAAAAAGCCTACTTTTATGACAATTTTGTGAAGGGTCCTTTTTTTAAGGCGTAAAGTTTTGTGAAGGATCCTGCTTTGATTTGAAAAAATTCGTGCAGGTTCCAGTTTTGACATAAAAAATGTTGTGAAGGGTCCAGTTTTGACATGAAAAATGTTGTGAGGGGTCCTGTTTTGAAATGAAAAATTTTGTGAGGGGTCCTTTAAAGAACCCAATTTTTCCTAAACAGATCCCTGTGCTTTTTACATATCATGACTTTGATAAGAAATGAAAACACTCAGTAAAGTGTAAAAAATATGTTTTCATTGGGATTTGTTATGAAACTCATAATATATGTGGAAGTGGAAAAAAAAGATAAAAGAAAAACCCAAATAACTTCATTCATTTCCCCTGAAAAGAAATATTTGTTTTATTCCTATTCTTGGGCGATGACAACATGCATCTCTTAATCACCCGAGAACGGAAATTATTTAAAGAATGTTTCCATTTTATAGAAAGTACAGTTTTCATCTTACACTTTACTATAAAATGTACAGTTCTATTTTTACTAAGAAATGAAAACATTCAGTGAAGCGTTAATTCAGCAAATTTGAAAAAAAAAAATAATCAGCAAATTTGAAAAAAAAAATAATTACTTTAAGATCCCAGAAAGTTCAAGAAACATCATACTATTTCATTCTTGGGCGACTACGCGTATGTAAATAGATATTAATACGAAGAACGAATACAATTTACGTGAATTGTATTATATCACTTCTTATAAACAATGTAAAAAACATTATAAAATAATGTCAATAAGATTAAATCTTATAGTGACAAAATAAATAAAGCATGGAAAATAAACAGTGCAATTTCCCGCTACAGTTAGGCTAGGAAATGCAGCCGCTGTATCTCATATTTACCACCTGCTCTCATTGGCTGGTTTCTTCTTTGCCGCGGATTGGCTTAGAGCTGTAAATAGCCTGAAACCCATAACGTTTTATTGCAGCGAATTGGCTTAGAGCTGTAAATAGCCTCTAACACATAACGTTTTAATTACGTTTTAATTTTTTTTTAAATATCTAAATTGAAATTTTAAAATCCGGCGGTGAAGTGCACTTTCTGGTAATAGCATCTACACATGACAAAAATTTCAGAGGTCTAGGTGTTATAATTTCGGAGCTTTCCGCGGTCAGGCAGGCAGGCAGACAGACATCTCTTATTTTATATATATAAATATATATATTTTTAAAATAAACATTAAAACAAAGAGTTCAAAATTAAGGGAGGTCGGTTATAGTAATTTTAATAAAATGAAGTGGAAAATTATGAACATATGTCATATGTACTTGAATGTCATAATTTTTATATAAATTCAGAAAATATTTGATGAAGAAATTATAGCGTACATAGAATTAATAATTTATTTTTATATAACTAGGGGGGCTCCGCCCCCCTGCTCGCTACGCTCACCAGCCTCCCTAGTAATCGTTTCGCGATTCCATTCGGTATCGGGAAGCAATCCCTATTTTCTAGCCAACCCGAGACGTAATTGTTTTGCGTTTCGATTCATTCTGGATAGCTTCGCGATCTTTTATTTTCCATGCATTCAATTTTTAGATTCCACTTGCTAAAACGCGATTCTCCTCAACTCCTGAGAATTTTATTTCTTATCTCCAAGCACATAATCATTAGACCTTACAGAATTTCATAATTATAAGAATTATTAAATGTAAAATTATATATATAGTGTTACGAATATTGTAAATAGTTAGTGTTTATGCTTAAAAATAATGTAAATAATTTAATTAAGCTCTATTCATAAGCTAATATCAGTTTCTGTTGCAGTGAAATATCTCAATTTGTTGATTTTCTGCAAGCAAGCAAACCCCATTGGATTTTAATGAGAGTCTATGGAAATTTGGCGAAATACTAGAAATAGAGCCAAATTGGCTTGATTTTTGGCGGCTAATTTTGGTCGATAAATTTGGCGATATGTCGCCAAGTTGGCGACAAGCTTGTCGATGTTTGACGGCAGAGCCGCCCCCCTTGGTAACCCCCCTTTATAGCGTCGGAAAGCTCTGACCAATCAGATGCTTTCCGAGGTATCTACGCAGATTTTCATTGGTCCATTTCCAAATCGTTACTTTTTTTTATATATAGAAGGATTGCTAGTGAATTTATGTATTATGAACTATAAATAAATGCTTGAAATAATTCTAACAATATAATTTTATCAAACTAAGCGAATAATTGCTAAAAGCGATAAAAAATATACATAAAATGCATATAAATACCTTATTCAGATCGACATATGTTTCATCGCTCAGACGGCGACATTCTCTAGATCTTTGTTGGTACAAATATTTTCGCAAAATTTTTAAATGTAAATGGTAAAACAAAATCACTAGATCATGCATAATGCAATCAAGTGCAAGCATAAAATAAAATAAAATGGATATTTGTGAACGTGAATTATTTTAAACTATTTTTTCTTATCCTGCAGAGCGTCTCTTTCCAAATTTTAAGTAACTTTATGGAGGCTGAATCATTGCATATATTCTCTCTCATTAAAAAGATTTCTATTGATTCCCGATAACGGATGACAAATAAAATCTTGATGGATAAATTATTCTACTATTTTAAAAATCAATCTGTAAATGTTCTTTGCTATACAGTTTGCTTAACAGAGAGCACTACAGCTTTGGCCAGACTGTATAAGAAAGAACCTTTAGAGATTGATTTTAAAAATAGTAAAATAATTTATCCATCAAGATTTTATTTGCCATTCATTATCCGGGAATCAATAGAGATGTTTTACGCAGAAAGAATATATGCAATGATTCAGCCTCCATAGAGTTACCTAAAATTTGAAAAGAGATGCTCTGAAGAATAAGAAACAATGGTATAAAATAATTCACATTTACAAATATCCATTTTACTTTATTTTATGTTTGCACTTGATTTCATTATGCATGATTTCACGATTTTGTTTTACCATTTACATTTAAAAATATCAAGAAAGATCTTGAGAATGTCGTCGTCTGAGCGTGAAACATATGTCGATCTGAATAAAGGTATTTATATGCCTTTTAGGTGTATTTTTTTTTTATCACTTTTAGCAAATATTAGCTTAGTTTGACGATTTTAAGTGATTTTCCTATATAATTTGATAAAATTCTATCTTATTTTATTTTACATTCTCGTTACTTCTCCTCAATTACGTTAAAATCCTTTATGGAAATTCTTCAACAATAAGATTTTTGTGTCACGAGATTTTTCAAGTCAGTGGCTTATAACCTCGAATCACGAAATAAAATAAAAATACGCATTATATTCCTCATCCTAATTAATCCTTGTGAGATTTTGTAATGAAGATAATCAAACAAGTTTTTTTCTTCTCTTTTTTGTTAAAGCATCATGAGGAAAACCCACCAGGTTTTTTCTAAGAATGACTCTTTGAAGTTAGCTGGATTCCCTTCAACCATAGGTTTCTCATGAGAAATTTAATATTAGGATTGAAAGCAAAACAGCAACAAAAAACTTTAAGATTATCAAAGTATCTTAAAAATCAAGGATATGGTAACTATCATTTTAATATTAAAATAAAACAGTAGATAGCAAGAAGCAACATTACGAAAACATGCTCTTTCAAATTTGAATACTATTTTAATTTATAAATAAATGAAAAAAATACTAACGGTATTAAATTATGCATAATGTAGAACTATAGTTTAGTTTTATATATTTAATTTACATATTCTGTATTGACTTATGTAAAGACATCTGGTATAATTGTATATATAGAACACTTTTATCACATGCCCATTAGGATTTTTCGAAATGACTCTTTCAAGTTAACTGGATTTTCATAAATCATAGATTTCAGGTAGATTTCGTAACAAACACTACCTATTAAATTCTCCCCTATGTTGGAATTATATATATATATATATATCACTTTTTTATGAACACGATAATTTCCATAATTCTGCACAAATCTCTTCCAAACTGGCACATGAAATCAAAGGGTAGAAAATCTCGGTAATTCCGTTAATGGGCAAATTCGGACAAAGGAGTTCGAAATGGCGAGGAGTTTTGTGAAAACAGAACAAACCCTATAACTTCTTAATTAAGATACATATCGAATCAGTTTACAGTTATTATTACTCCTAGGAAAAGGACCAAAAATTTATGTATGACAGATTTTTGATATCATTAAAAGTGGCCTCAAGGGGCGCAAAAATAGGGTTTTTCGAAGAACAAAATTCAATACTTCGTCAATACTTAAGATATCAAATCCACTCAACTTTATTATAAATCTTCGAAATTTTATCTGCAACTTTTATATTGACAAGTTTTTGATAGGACCAACTCTTACAGATAAAAAAAAAAACCGAACAAAAAAAAAGGGGGGGGGGGGTTGAAGAAGAAAAAAATCATCAATTCACACGATATCATATCCGCTTAATAAAATAAAATAAAATGGAATAAAATAAAAATAAAAGCAAAAAAAAAAAAATAAATAAATAAATAAAAAAAAGAGGGGAGGGGGTGTTATAGAAGAAAAAATCACATTAACATGATTCTGATAAAACCAACTCTTACAGAAAAATGAAATTAAAAACTCATCAAAAGCGGCCAGATAAAATTATTAAACTGGGTTTATCTCTAATCTTGATTTAGTTTTTGTTTGAGAAATAACTACTTAACTTTGAAATCTACCTGTGCCTGTAGTAGAGGTCTGTACGGGTTGGAATTTCCTGGCCCGACCGGGTGTAAAAATTAAAAGTTCGGCCCGAGCCCGGCCCGTTTACATTTTTACAGTTCTCGGTCCGGCTCGGACCGCACAAAAATCAGTGAAAACAGGCCCGGCCCTACTCAATTTTTACAAAAAATTCCGTTTTTCTCGACATACAATTAAGATACTTTTAATGAATACTACATACATATTTATGGGAACATTTTACTGTATATTTTAGATTACTATGTGTTCGCAAAACAAAAAACACACAATAGTAAATACATTAACGAATACTTACAGTGTCTTAAGCATCGTCTCTACAGACGTTTCAAAATTCGAATAAGGATTGAGTAAAAAGTTAATGTAGTTTAGAATAAAGGGTTAAAAACATAAAATAACGTTTCAAAATTCGAAATTTTTGAAGCTGTATAATAAAAAGTAGATTTGTGAAAATATTTCTCTCATTTTTAAGGGTTTTCTCAAATCCAAAAGAGGTACATTTCGACACATTTATGAATTCATTTCTTTTCGAAAAAGCGTAAAATTGGCAGGTATTCTTATTCAGAAACTATGTAAATGCGTTTTTTTTTTCTTAGGTAAAAGCAATATATCTTTCCGAAAATACTGCCAAAGTTAGTGTTTTGAATCGAATTTTCGGAAGTGATAGCACAGGAAAGGAGAAACACGTACATTCACGTGACAAGAATCTCTTATCTCTGTAAGTAATTTATCAAAAATGGAAAAAAGCTATTCGATTCCAAATGCCTTCAATAGTCAGACCTGTCAATTGTATGTCTTTATAGTTAAAAATGAGTCAGAAAATGTGCCTGAAAGTTTAGCATTGTTGAGCAGTGAATATGAGAACCACCTTAAGATATATTTCAAAGATACTGTTAACAGAAGTTCATTATCGCTATTAATACTTTCACAAAACATAATGCCTGCCCTGCACATCCTGAGAACGATTAGGATCAGTTCCGTCCCGGCACGAATCTACTGAAAAAATTAAACCCGGGATCAGACATCATGTAACTGTACTATGCCGATCTCTACGATGGACATGTTACATTTCTGTACTGATGTTTTTAAACTCGCACCGGCTCGTGACGCACATTTATACTTCTCGAGAAAGTCATATTCATTGAAAATGGCTCGTATTTTATCTGCTTTGCTTAAATCCTTATATCGGGCCGACAGGCCCGATTAATTTTTTTTATCGGCCCGGCCCTGCAGGCCCGTTAAATTTTTTTGCCGGCCCGGCCCCGTTTATTTTGTCTGTCGGCCTGGCCCATTGAAAAAATTGTTCTAATTCTGCCAGCCCGTCCCGGCCCGTTTGAAAATTCGCCTTCGTTTCGCAGGGTTTTTTCTTATTTGCAATGTAGTATCAGAATTTTGTAAATAAACATTAAGATAATTAAAAGATATTTAAAAAGGTCGGTAACTATCATTTTAATATAACTAAAAAAAAAGGTAAATTATGAAAATTTTATTTTGAATGCCTAAATTTTAAGATGATTTCTGAAAATGGTTGAAGAAGGAAATTATACTTAATGTAGTATTAGTTTAATTTTTATTCGTTAAATTTACATGTCCTGTAGGACTATATGCAAACATACCTGGCATAATTGTAAAGATATCTACATTTTTTTGTTACACTAGGGGGCTCGGCCCCCTAAGAGCTACGCTCGCCAACCCCGTTCAGACACCGCAGTCTAAATTCACGCTAATTTCATCGGCTTTAAAAAGATTTTGAAACATTGAATTAGAATTTAAAAAACGGTATCGATCTCCCTATAAACGGGTTTCTATTCATTTCTCTTTGATTGGGGAATTTAAAGGAAAAATCAGCTGCTGTCAAAAGATACAATGGCTGTTTTCGTCTTTGATTAAATAAAATCAGTTAAACATTTCAAAATAAGCTAATATAAAGTGAATTAAGTAAACAGAGTCTTTGTCTCCCGGTATTTTTTAACAGAGCGAAAAGAAAGTTCTTTTAAATAAGACATTTTAAATGTATTGTTTTTAATCTGACTTAATTTTCACCAAACTTTTCCTTCTCTTTTTAATATTCACGTGAAAATACTTTTGTTAGAAATGAAATATTATTTGCGCTGTCCTAATAAAAATAGTTGAAAAGATCATCTTAAAATATCAAATAAATGTCTCGCGCAATTTTTAAGTTTAAACTGTTTTGCAATATTATTTTTTTTTTCATTTTACGTAATAAGTGTAATGTGACGAAAAATGTGACATAATTTCTCCTATTTAAGACTTCTAACGCATGTTAATGGATTTATTATTTTACATATTCTTTCTCTTTTAAAATTCACGTGTAAATACAGTTTTTATGACGTAATTTTCAATGAGTTCCTGCTTTTATATTTTCTGTTCATAATAGTCACGTGTAAATATATTTTTAATTTGAAGGAAACATTATTGTTTGCGCTGTTTATGCAGTTGGCAACAGTTTAAATTAATACCATTTTCTAAAATATGTAAAAAATATCTCTCGAAATGCTGAAAATTTTAATTTAAAATAGAAATAAAACCTCAAAAAATGAGTCAAAATAAAAAAATAAATACAGTCTGTACACCGGGAAATTCTAACGTATAAAATGATCTAAAAATGATTAAATTCCAATGTATAGTTTTTGCTCCTATAAAACTTTTTTAATGAAACGATTTTGTCCAACTTTAGCATTAAATATCTCTTAAAATAATTCTTCGATTTGAAAACTGTCTGCATCAGCGTGTTTATCAAACATTTATCAATAATACCGCCGATTTTCATATTTTTGTATGCAATATTTTCCTTAATGTTAACGAAGAAAGACCACCGGTCGCAAAAAATTCAAAATCGGTGGCGGCGGTGACAGCGTAAGTTACTTTTTTTTAGAATAGAGAGATACACGTTATTTCTTATTCTAACTATTATTGAAATATTTTCTGAAAATTCTTCATAAATTCTTTGCAGACTTTTGTTTTAAAAGTTTTCTAGTCACTGAGTTATTACCTAAAACCGGAACATGAAGTAAAAAAAAAACTTTTTAATTGATATTTCATCTGAGGTTATATAATAGATATATTCAAGCAAGACATCATAGAAACTAATGGCGTGTGCCACGTGACCCAGAAAACAAAAGTAAAGTGGAATCAGGCGACTAAGTTTTTAGTAAATGCGATTTTAAAAGTGCTGTTTTTTGTACTTTTTAAATTCTTGTTCAGATCAAAATCTGTTGACAGGGCTACAGCGATGCGTAATTATCGGATTTTTATGCGGTTTACGGGCAGTTGAATGGCTTTTATGAATAGTTCAAACCTTTGAAAGTTTCATGTAAAAATATTAATTAGTTTTTGATTTATACCAGTTTAAAATAATTGATTCCTATATTGCAGCGTGGCGTACGTAATATGTATATCTCACATTGTAGTAAACATTTAGAACTGGTTAGAACTCGCGCGGTTACAGGTTGAACATAAAAAAAGCAAAAATTCGACAAAAACATTTAAAAAATCTATTTAAAATTTTCGAATTTTTTGCCCCAATTGTTCATGAGCCCCCCTACAAGCAACCCGTGTGCCAAATTTCGTAGCTCTGCGCCCTGTGGTTTCCGAGTTTTTGAGGTTAGATAGATACGTGCACGGATTTTAATAGGGTAGATCTGAGTGCATTCGACCCACTTAAGCGCTCTATTGTAAGGCGGCATTGAAGCATTTACGGTTCGTTTACAAGGTCACTTAAAATATCTTGATTACACTACAACCGATGGATATTTACTGAGTGGCATATATTTTAACGAATTTGTACTATTTTGATTACATTACAACCGATGGATATTTATTGAGTGGCATGTATTTTAATGAATTTGTACTATCTGGATTACATTACAACCTATGGATATTTAATGAGTGGCATGTATTTTAATGAATTTGTACTATTTCAATCTCTGGAAAATTTTATCATGTTACTTGAAAGTTGAATATGAATTCAATTTTAATAAAACACTCATACTACAATATATATTAAAACATACATACACACATAAATAACGCCTGCATTCAGCAGTTAAAGGTATATATAAATATTATACAGACATACAAACAATAAATACAATAAACCCAACTGGAGTGAAAAATTAGCCAGAGCCAGGAATGGAACTCGAGACCACAGTATACAAGACAGCTGCTCTAACAACTTTGCTACTCCGGCCGTTACCTGAGTCAGCAATTTCTCACTAATAAACCATGTTGGGGAAGTCACCAGCCATCTATACGACAGCCTTGGATGACCGGACAACGATGAATAGATTTTACTATTACATCGATCTACGATAATTATAATAAAACACTCATACTACAATATATATTAAAACACACATACACACATAAATAATGCCTGCATGCAACATTTAAAGGTATATATAAATATTATAAAGACATACCAACAATAAATACAATAAACCCAACTGGAGTGAAAAATTAGCTAGAGACAGGAATCGAACCCGGGACCACAGTATACAAGATTGCTTCTCTAACCACTGAGCTACTCCGGCCGATGCCTGAATCTGCAATTTCTCACTAATAAACCATGTTGGGGAAGTCACCAGCCATCTATACGACAGCCTTGGATGACCGGACAACGATGAATAGATTTTACTATTACATCGATCTACGATAATTATAATAAAACACTCATACTACAATATATATTAAAACACACATACACACATAAATAACGCATGCATTAAACAGTTAAAGGTATATATAAATATTATACAGACATACAAACAATAAATCAATAAACCCAACTGGAGTGAAAAATTAGCCAGAGCCAGGAATCGAACCCCGAATACTGTGGTCCCGGGTTGCGTGTATGTGTGTTTTAATATATATTGCAGTATGAGTGTTTTATTATAATTATCGTAGATCGATGTAATAGTAAAATCCATTCATCGTTGTCCGGTCGTCCAAGGCTGTCGTATAGATGGCTGGTGACTTCCCCAACATGGTTTATTAGTGAGAAATTGCAGACTCAGGCATCGGCCGGAGTAGCTTAGTGGTTAGAGCAGCAGTTTTGTATACTATGGTCCCGGGTTCGATTCCTGGCTCTGGCTGATTTTTCACTCCAGTTGGGTTTATTGTATTTATTGTTTGTATGTCTGTATTATGAATACAATTTGTTCATCTAAAAGCTAAATGATTCAGGTTTGGTTTCCACTTTATGAAAGATGTTTCTATTATCCACTTTATTAAATATGCTTCTTGATTTCAGCACGCACCCTTTTAAAATTCTAATACTAGGGGCATTTTTGCACACGAAATTTAGATAAGAATTAAATGAAATTTTATTTTGCACGAAATCGGAATGATTTTTGACGAAGGTCACAATGCGCACATATGCGCACAATAATCATCGCGGAATGTCCTGCTGATATTTGAGGAGAAAGTAGATTATAGAAAAGTGCCAGTAGACCTCGATTATGGAAAGATCCTAGGTAAACACCGGCTACGGAGAAACCTCAGAACATGCTCAGAAAGATAATGTAAGCACTTTAGTGAATCACAGAGCACTTATAGTCATGAAAACAACTCGACAGAACTTTAGAATTACCGTTTATCATATTGAAATAAGCGAGAAATTTTTCTCTTCTGTATTGCTTTTATACTAAAACCACATACACTTAAATATTTTTTTCAACATTCCGAACTTAGCAATTTATTCAATTTGAACCATTTTACAAAGGTAATGCAGTCTGTCTGGTTTTTTTTATTACATATTTTTTTTTGCAATCCTTTTATATCAAATAAATATTTGGCAGTTTTATTAGAATTTTTCATTTTTCTTTTCATTTAAAAAGATTAATAAGAGGATTTATTAAACTAATCGACTCTGTTATTTTGGATTTGGTAATTAAAGAAGGCTATTACCAATGCTATATGACATAAATAGTTTTTAGTTAATTTTTAATCACATAATAGAGCTACTTAAAAATTTACAAATATGACCAAAATTAGGGAAAATCATTTCATAACGATGAAATATCGAATTCTGAACTTTTATCGAAATTAATTATAATTATCGTATGCATTATCCGAAATATATGAAAAAATACTTATAAAGTATACGACTTAGTATGTCCTGCTAGTCACGTAAAAAATAATTAGGAATTTAGAAAGTACATGCATTGAAAATTCAGAAAATCAACAAGTGTTAGAGCTTATGAAAATATTTAAAAAGAAAAATAAAAGCTTAATTAGATAATTTGAGCTTCTGTCGCGCTTATCTGAGGGACGTTGGATTTCCTGAAATTAAAAAAAACTAATTTTATTTAAAAATTACTTCAAGCACACCCGGTGTTAAAACAAATGCTCATTATTCAGTCTGTTTTTAAGTCTTTACATATTTTGTGCAAAATGATGTGAATTTTTGGCTGTTTTATTTGAATTTTTTGTTATTTTTTTCATTTAAAAAGATTAATAAGGAGATTTATTAAATTAATCGACTTTGTTATTTTGACCTTGGTAATTAAAGAATGCTATCACTATCGCAATAAATAGCTTTAATTAATTTTTAATCAGATTATAGAACTTCTTAAAAATTTACAAATATGACCGAAATTTGGAAAATCATTTCATAACTATGAAATATCGAGTTCTGAACTTTTATTGAAATGAATTATAATTTATCGGATGAATTGTCCGAAATATATGAGAAAACATTTGGAAAGCATACGACTTAGTATGTCCTGTTAGTCACATAAAAAAAAAAAAAAAAAAAAAAAAAAAAAAAAAAAACAATTTGGAATTTAGAAAGTACATGCATTGAAAATTCAGAAAATCCAAGAAGTGTTAGAGCTTATGAAAACATTTAAAATTTATAAAAAAGCTTTATCAGATAATCTGAGTTTATGCCGCGCTTATAAAAGAGACGTTGGATTTCCTGAAATAAAAAAACTAATTTTATTTAAAAATTACTTCAAGCACATCCGGTGATAAAACAAATGCTCATTATTCAGTCTGTTTTTAAGTCTTTATATATTTTGTGTAAAATGATGTGAATTTTAGGCAGTTTTATTTCATTTTTTCGTTATTTTTGTCATTTAAAGATATTAATAAGGAGATTTATTAAAATAATCGTCTCTGCTATTTTGAACTTGGTAATTAAAGAATGCTATCAATACCGCCATAAATAGCTTTTAGTTAATTTTTAATCAGATTATAGAGCTTCTTAAAAATTTACCAATATGGCCGAAATTAGGGAAAATCATTTCATAAAGATGAAATATCGAATTCCGATCTTTTATTGAAATGAATTATAATTTATCGGATGAATTATCCGAAATATATGAGAAAATACTTGGAAAGCAAACGACTTTGCATGTCCTGTTAGTCACGTAAAAAAAAAAAAAAAAAAAAAAAAAAAAAAATAGGAATTTCGAAAGTACATGCATTGAAAATACAGAAAATCCAACAAGTTTTAGAGCTTATGAAAACATTAAAAAAAAAGCTTAATCAGATAATCTGAGTTTTTGCCGGGCTTATCGGAGGGACGTTGGATTTCCTGAAATAAAAAAAAACTAATTTTATTTAAAAATTACTTCAAGCACACCCAGTGATAAAACAAATGCTCATTATTCTGTCTGTTTTTAAATCTTTACATATTTTGTATAAAATGATTCAATTTTGAAAATGTAAAGACAGTTTTTCAAATGTTATTAGGATAAAATCCTTGCTGAGTTGTTAATTAATAATTCACGATACAGCTTATAGAGCAACAGAAAAAAATATTGCTGGTTAGTTCGACACATTTTATCATTTCTAAAAAATAAATGATTTCTTCTGAGATTTGTAAGGATCGATAAAATGGTTTTGAATAATTTTTAAAAAAGTCCAACATTATGTCTTACTAGATATATTACACTTTTGAAAAGTTTATAGCATCAGTATTAAATTATTTTTTTACTTATATCATCTTTCGTTTACCTTTTCTTTTCTGAATTAAAATGGAATATGTATAATGCAAATGAAATACCTTACAAAAAGAAGTGATATATAATCAAAAACAACTCGTTGTAAATGATCTTGCTAGCCACAAATCTAAAACGTCAGTCATAAAAAGAAGTGATATCCCATAAAAAGAAGTGACATAGAAGTGTATACACCGAGTGCTGTGTAACAATCTATCACTACTCATAATGTTTCCAAAGGACTTGGAGTGAGGTACAGTATGTGAAAACTGCTTGGCGACCTGCAGACGTATATTTAATATATGCAGTACCTATATCAATTTCGAAAAATTGTGAAAGTAGAAAAAATTAATTTTAAATTCTCATTATATCACTCTTATAAATATTTATAAGAGGAAGATCTGTAATAATTCAGAAAGATTTGTAAGAGAAACAGGAAATGGCATGCAATTGCGGTAATCATCTATTATTACAATTATACTTTTCAATACTTTAAACATGATTTTTAATTACAGAAATACATTTAATAATACACTGTTTCAAAATTAAGGGGCAAACTGGTAAAATGGATTCTGTTTATGATAGAATTATTTCTTAAATGTAAAATGTCGTGTTTCCAACAGAAGGAATATTATGTAATATTATTGTAATAGAAGCCTTACTAGAACAGATATTTCCCCTGTCATGTTCAATTCCGTTTACGCAGGCTTTACTGTAATATATCTTAGTTTAGTTAACATCTATTATTAGGTGCATTGTTAGTAATATTTATATGAATATTATTTTTTAATATTATTTTACAAAAACAAACTCAAAATGTTTATTATATGTTTACTTTGAAAAACCTCCTCCTAAAATTGGTCTTTCTCGTTCAAATAATGGTAAATAAAATCAACAAATCGATCCCATGATGCTAAATAAGAACGGGCATGTAAACACCAAATGCTTCAACTTTTCACAGTTTAATGGGATCGCCAATACAAGAAGAAAATTGTTAAACAAATAGTCGTATGTAAGTGCAGGAAAAACAAACATTATAAAAGCCTGCAGGTCGCCAAGCAGTTTTCACATACTGTACCTCACTCCGAGTCCTTTGGAAACATTATGAGTAGTGAATGACTTTTACACAGCACTCGGAGTATGCACTTCTATATCGCTTCTTTTTATGTGATATCACTTCTTTTCATGACTGATGTTTTAGGTTTGTGGCTTGGCGAGATCATTTACAAAGAGTTGTTTTTGATTAGATTTTCTTTTCTTTTGGTACATTATTGCAGGAAAAAAATCATCACGTTTTTTTCAAAGAATGACTTTTTAACAAACTTGAAGTTACTGGGAATATGCCAAACTTCAAAGAATTTGTAACTATAATTTTAATAAAATCAAGACGAAACGCAATTTTTCACCTTGATTCAAACATAAAATATATAATACGAACTTTAAAAAGTTCACTGTTTTACTTATTGTCATGAATGCATTCTCTGATGAAGAGCTTGGAAAAACTTAATAAGGCAAATTTTAATAATAAGGCAAATTTTACAGTAAAAGTTTACTGGTGAGGAAAAACAAAGATTCTGAGCGCTTCATGCGGCACGTATACGTGTCGCTCGTCCCCAAGGGGTTAAGTAAAACAGTAAACTTTTTATAGTTAATATTATATATTTTATATAATTTTAGCATTGCGATAAAACAAATAGGCAACAAGAAATAACATTAGGAAAGTATGTCCATCCTAATGTGAATGTTTTATTTTCTAGATAAATAAATAAAAAATACTTTAAGTATTGAGTTATAATAATTGTAGGAGTGATTTAGCTTTATACATTTAATTTACGTAATTCTAAGAATGGAACATTTTTATTTCTTGCAACTTATTTCTGATCTTTAATTCTACTAAAATGCTTTCTGAAATGTCTTCAAAATTTTTATATTCAGATTTTTATTTCACGACTTTTTCCCTTCCAATCCCGAAGTGAAATAAAATGCATATTATATTAGATATCTCATACTTCTGAGATCGTCTAATGAAGATATTCAAACGATTTTTTTTTTGCTTTTTAACACTTTCCAACAAAGTTGAAAAGTGTTTATAACTTTGGTTTGTCTGACCGTCTGTACATTCCGTTTGTCTGTTGTCCGTTCTAACTCCCGAAAATATACTCGGATTGCCCTGAAATTTTTGGATGTTATTCACGTTTACCATAGCATGTTCCCTATTTCAAACTGCGTGTTTAATTCATTTACAGGGACAGTCAAAAATTTTCCTTTACATTTCGGCCTATGGGAAAAAATCGTTTAAAATGATTTTTAATGGTGTTACACGCTTTCAAACATAATAAAATTGGTATGCATTAATGAAGTGCACTAAAATATGCATTCTGTAGAATATGCGGTGTAAAGAATAGTTATTATTCATTTCCAGGGTCATACAAAATAATTCCGTTACATAATGATATAGGGGTGGAAGGAATTGTTTGCGGCGTATTTTAATTATGTTATATTATTTCATGTATAATGAAATTGTTATACGTCGCTGATGTTTACTATAACTTATTTCATGCATAATACGAAATGCGTAGAATTTACAGGGACACACAAAAGATTTCTGATACTATATTGTATCCGAAGTACTGAAAACATTAGCGATGATTACTGGAAATGCATTTTTAATTATGATATGCGCTTTTATGTTTCACTAGATTTATATATACTATATGGTGTGTATAAATGCTATGATTCATGTACAGGGCTACACAAAAGAATTCGTAATGGTTATTGGGTATGAGTGCAAATTGCTGAAAGGTTTTTTTTAAATGTGTTGTGAATTTTACGTTGAACTGTATTTAGTTTATTAAGAAATCTTTGTAGAATATAGATAAAATGATATACAGGGTCACGCAAAGAATTGGATACATGACCGTCTATAAATGATAATTTCTGGAAATGTGATTTCAGTAGTTTTAAGAGTGTTTTAGTTTGAATTAAATTTTAGCTAAATGGTGGCGTGTAATAAAGGTACTAGGCTAATTACAGGTTTGTACAAAAGTATTCAAGCATGTTTCCATCTATTAGTATAAATTTCTGAAAGAGAAATTTCAACCAGTTATGCGTTTTCTTGCTAAACTAAATTTCCCTATTGTATAGTATATATATTAAACTACAGATCAAATACAGGGCTGTTCAAAATAATGGGAATAGATATTTGGCTATGGACGGTAACTGCTGAAATCAGTTTTTCAAATATTTTATACGTTTTCTAAAATGTTTACTTAGTTATCTTATATAGCTTATTTCGCTAAATAACGAAGTTTTGTAAAAGGCTTCAGGAAATGTTGAAAAGTGTTACATAATCTGGCTTAATGCATGATTTTTCTTTCTTCTTTCTGTTTCCTTCATTTGTTTCTTCTCTATCACGTGAAACAAGTCGAAAATTATACATTAAACGTAGCAAATGAGCTGCGTTCATACTATAACTAGTTTTATAAATATTCAGATCTTGGTGAAATAGCTGTTGCACTTTTTTGCAAAAATGCATGAATAGAAAATTTATTACGATTATATATATTAAATTCAGTAATACGGCAATAATAAGACTCCATTTTAAATAGGACGTCATCACCATTGCAACATAGAATCATTAACTATCATCGGATATCATTGAATTAATTGCGTATGATAGGTTTTAATAGAATTAAAAAACTTTTATTATTAATATCTTCTTAAGTTTTGATTCGATTTTCATAATTTTCATTTTGAAATGACTCGGCAAAATTATGCAACGATTATATATATTAAATCTCAAACCATTCGTTTGGGTAGTTTTTGCGCTGTTATATGCGGACAGACGGATAGACTAGACGACCAAACTAAGTGCTATGCATTTATATAATTACGAACGAACCTAAAAAGAAACCTTTTTCTAAGAATCACTCTTTCATGTTATGTGGATTTCCATAAATCGCAGATTTCTAATGAGGAAGTTAGCATTAGTATTTTATAAGTAAACTTTCAGTCAATTGAAATATCTTTTAAAAAAAGGAAAAAGTCGGCAACTATCTCTTTAATATAATAACAAGAACAAAAACTCATGCGTCGAGCACAAATTTTGAAACACTTTCCAACTCTTCTAGAATACTTTAACAAAAATTCAGCGTTTAATAAGACAAAAGATTATGTCTAATAAACCATTAGGAAAACGCAGAACACATTTGAAAATTCAATTTCAGAAATTCCCATTAATAGTCGGAAAAATCTTCGAATTCTTTTGTGAAACCCTGTATATGATCTTTAGATTTGCATATATACTACACAGTAAACTAAAATTTAGTTCAATTAGGAATGCATAGCGCATAAGAAAATTTGTCTTCAGCGATTTCCTTCAATAAACGGATATGTACTCGAGATTTTATTTTCTCCACTGTATATGATCTATTATAGAATTTATGCATACCAAGTAATAGACCAAAAATTAGTTAAATTTTAAAAAGCGTACCACAAGTGAAAACGCACTTCCAGCAATTATTGTAAATGGACAGTACAGTAACAGAATTCTTTTGTATGTCTATGTATATGAACGATGAATGTTATGTACACCATATTTTATACAGTAGCGCTCAAAAGTATTTTGACAACCTTATATTCTCTCTTATTTTATTTAATATAAAAATTTAAATGAAAATACATTCCCTATAATTGAGAACACTATGACTGCAGTTATTTAAATGTATCAAGTTTCAACTTGTTTGTTTACAATCGGCGCCACCGAAGAAATATGACTCCTCCTTAGCTCAAAAGTATTTTGACAATTAGTTTGCATTTAATTGTTGAAGGTGTTAGTGGCGCTATAGCTTCGATTAGTGTTTATATTGACTTATTGTGATTATTTTTAAGGATCAGGAATGCCGAAAAGTAAAAAATATTGAAGTGATTCTAGAAAAGCCGCTGTAAATGCCCTTAAGAAAGGTAGACTGCAAGCAGAACTAGCTCGTTCTTTTAATGTGTCTCGGAAACTTGTTATTACATGGAATAAAGTTTTTAATAAACAGAAATACATCGAAGAAAAGCCTCAAAGTGGCCATCTGAAAAAAAAACCCAACTTGAAATGTTGACTATATTATAAAAATGATATCTACAAGTGATTGTCGTAAGTCCGCTGTAATAATAAAAAATTAATTGAAAGAAAATTACGGCATAGACATACACGTTTCATTAGTCAAACCACGCATAAACCTCTATGGTTTACATGGTAGAAGACCAGCAAAAACACGTTTGTTATCTACTAAGAATAGGAAGGCAAGAGGTGCATTTGTAAAACGGCATAACCCTTTCAGGGGCAAAGCAATTTCATTGATAAAGTGTTGAAATTAATGATTGACACCGGAATTTGAAAACAAATTTATTTTTAAATAAGAAAAAGCTATCTTTCACACACATAATAAACCGAATTTTTTTAAAGCAAAATTCTGGTGTCAGTCATTAATTTCAACACTTCAGCTATAGCATTGCCTTGTACCTGAAAGGGTTATGCCGTTTTACAAATGCAACTCTAGCCTTCCTATTCTTAGTAGATTAGAAACGTGTTTTTGCTGGTCTTCTGCCATGTAAACCATAGAGGTTTAGGCGTCGTTTGACTGATGAAACGTGTATGTCTATGCCGTAATTTTCTTCCAATTCAGTTTTTATTATTACAGTGGACTTACGACAATCACTTTTAGATATTATTTTTATAATACAGTCAACATTGCAAGTTGTGTGTTTCGGATGGCCACTTTGAGGCTTATTTTCGATGTATTTCTGTTTATTAAAAACTTTATTCCATGTAATAACAAGTTGCCGAGACACGTTAAAAGAACGAGCTAATTCTGCTTGCAGTCTACCTTTCTTAAGTGCATTTACAGCGGCTTTTCTAGAATCACTTCAATATTTTTTTACATTTCGGCATTCCTGATCCTTAAAATGAATCACAATAAGTCAATATAAACACTAATCGAAGTTATAGCGCCTCTCAACAATTAAATGCAAACTAATTGTCAAAATAATTTTGAGCTAAGGAGGAGTCATATTTCTTCGGTGGCGCCGAATGTAAACAAACAAGTTGAAACTTGATACATTTGAATAACTGCAGTCATAGTGTTCTCAATTATAGGGAATCTATTTTCTTTTACATTTTTATATTAAATAAAATAAGAGAGAATATAAGGTTGTCAAAATACTTTTGAGCGCTCTGTAATAAGTCTCTTGTAGAGCATCTCAGTGATTCATATCAGTTTCGATGTGATTGAAATAGTGTAACACCGTTAAAATACATCGCAAAAGATTTTCCCTCATAGACCGTACTGTAAAGAGATTCTTTTTAGTGGCCCTCTAAAGGAACTATAAAGTCTGTACACTAAATTTTTAATACCAAACACGCCACAGTAAACTCAATAACATATATTCAATTGCATCGCAATCCGACTGTATTTACGCGAGGTGGAGCACGGACAGAGACAAACCGAATTCATAAACATTTTTCAACTATATTGGAAAGCGTTAAAAAAAATTTGGAAATCATGAATGAACTTTTTAATTTGAATGTCCTAATTTTCAGATAATTTCAATTGTAGGAAATTATACTTAATATAGAATTAGTTTAATTTTATTATGGTGCATATACACAATATAGCCATTAATCACCGGACATTTTCAATTTTAGACATTTTGTCGAATATTTAATGATATATTCGTCGGATTTTTCTGGAACTTCAGGATTATGTTTGTCAGGAAAAATATGTTTGACTTCACATTTATCGATGGCAACTTGATTAAAAGGACAATTAGGGGGCCAACTAAAAATCAAAGGAAATAATATTTGGGATCACCCTGCGAAATAAAATACACGAAACGATCTATCGCTATAGCTTACGAATAGTTGGATATTGTACAATATGTGTATTTATTTTTGTAAGAATAGCACGTATATTCATGGAGATATATCGATTTTTTTTTTTTTTTTAAAGTTCAAAAAATTCTTGCATGTTTTTTTTTTTTAATATCATGCTGGGTTTTCTACCAAATTTAACGCCGGTTTCAGAAAATGTAACAAAATATGGTAGAAATAATATCTAATTGGAGTGTAAATATATTAAAGATCTGATGAAATATGAGTAGTTGTATGAAATATATTTTATCTGCGCACGCGTGTGCGATAATAAATATTTTTTTTTTCGCGATTTAATAGTCAGCTATGGAGCAACTCATAAAAAAAAAAGTGGCCAGTCAGATCTCGTGAAAATTCAGAAAGATATTGGCAATAGAGTGAGTTATTTTTAGTTGCTCCCTAAAAGCTGCTGAATGATAAGGGATTAGCCACAAATTGCCATTTTTTATTAACTGACTTTCAGCAAAGGAGTTAGTATTTAATGAATGTCAACGAGTCGATTTAGAAGAAATGTTTAGATTTTGATACTTCTTTTTATCTTGGAATAGGCTCACTCTGGTGGTTTTCCAAGAAAAACTAAAACATGAATAAAAAGTTTAAATAAAAAAAATTAATTAAAAACGACAATTTATGGAAAACCTCTTATCATTTAGCTGTTTTTAGAGAACAATTTAAAATCAGCTCACTCTATCACCAATATCTTTCTGAATTTTTACGCTATTTGACTGTTTTTTTTTCTATTAGTTGATAGTAAATCATGAAAAAAAACCAACATACATTTGTTATCGTGCCCGGATGCGCAGATAAAAAATATTTCATACAACTACTCATATTTCATTTCAGGCTTAATATATTTACATTCCAATTGCACTACATTATTTCTACTAAATTTTGTCAAATTTTCTGAAACTGGCGTTATATTTGGTAGAAAATCCTGCATGATATAAACAGAAAGCATGCAAAATTTTTTTGAGCTGAACGTGTAATGACGTGTAATAAAATTATAAAGTTATAATTTTTATTAAACAATTGACATTTAATATTTAATTGACAATTATAATTTTTCAAAAGTTATTAGAATAAAATCCTTGCTGAGTTAATTAATAAATCCCCATATAGCTTATAGAACAACAGCAAAAAATATTGTTTGTGAGTTCGACACATTTTATCATTTCTAAAAAATAAATGATTTCTTCTGAGATTTGTAAGGATCGATAAAATGGTTTTAAATTATTTAAAAAAAAAATCAACATTATGTCTTAATAGATATATTCCACTTTTGAAATTTTTTACTTCTATCATCTTTCGTTTATCTTTTCTTTTCGGAATTAAAATGGAATATGTATAATGCAAATGAAATACCTTACAAAAAGATTTAATATCTAATCAAAAACAACTCGTTGTAAATGATCCCGCCAAGCCACAAATCTAAAACGTCAGTCATAAAAAGGAGTGATATCACATAAAAATAAGCGATATAGAAGCGCATACTCCAAGTGCCGTGTAAAAATATTACTCATATTTCATTTCATGCTTAATATATTTACATTCCAATTGCACTATATTATTTCTACTAAATTTTGTCAAATTTTCTGAAACTGACATTATAATCCAGGGGAAATGTACATTTTACCTTGCAAAAGGTTGCGTAGAAGATTTTTTTTCTAAATTGTTTATAATGATGCCAACATGGAAAAACCAAGTTTTCTAACAAAATTTCTTAAGGCTAAATTTTCTGTGGCCGAAAAACAACAAAATTTTGGGACCTTTTTTGGTTTTTTTTGAAAATATCTCGAGACTCGTTGCCGTAGTATATTATTTATCAATTACAATATTAAAGAAGATAAAATTCTCTACAACTTTCATATTTATAACTTTTTTATACACTCAATAGCAAGCGCAGTACGCTATTTCAAAAATGAGACAATTTTTTCAATTTTCTTAAAAACCATGAAAAACGTAATTTTGCCGCGATTATTCAAATGTTCGCTGCGGATTTAATTGTGTATGTTGACTTAAAAATCGGTAGCAGTAAATTGTCTATTATTTGTACACTGACGTCTTTATTTTCATCTCAACAGACATTTTATTTTCAATAAATTTATATAATTTTAAAAGTAGGGCAGAGTGTAGATGAATGAGATAATTTTTATATTTAGACAGTAACTTTAAGTGTATAGAATGCTAACTTCAAAGCATTGTTTAAAAGAATTTTTCAAAATATAGTAACTTATTGGCGCGATAGTTTCAATTAAAAAAGATTTCTTGCTTAATTTTAATAAATTTTATAATTTTTATAATTTTTATAATGCATACATATTTTTCCAGGTATCAATGGAATAGGTGGGTCATTTTCAAAATCTTTCCATGTTTTGGAATAACGAAATCAAATTTTTAGAAATAATCAGAAAGTTTTAATTGTTTGTAAATAATTACCTTATCTCATACACATTAATACGCAAGAATCAGCAGAGACCAAATTACTAATTTAATATTTTAAAACTAATTTTTAAATTTTAATGCACTTGGTATAATGACATAAGTGAGCACGGCAATGACAAATTAAGCAAAATATTTTTATTTTTCCCCAGGCATAAATGGCAGCCATTATATCTTCTGGCCCATACGATGATTTTCTATTTCTCATATAATAAAAGCAGATTAAGAAATAAAAGTTCATCTAATCATCAATTGTAATTGGGTACGGTAATGACTTACAAAAGAATACTTCACAAAACATTCAAAGACTTTGCTTGTTTTATTGGAACTATAAAACTATTTACTCTATTCACCTAAACCTAATAACAAGTTGACTTTTAAGGAGTAGTTTTGCCTTGATAAAAAGGCATGTGCTCTCCTCTAAAAAAATCCAGAGGAACTTTTTGTCAGAAACATGGCAATGACACTCTTTCTTGGGACACGATTTAAAAAAATTATTGAGAAGTATAGATAAGTTTAATTAATGAAAATATATATTTTTTTAATTAGTAGCATCTTGATAAATAAAAATGTATAAAAAATTATAACCATCTGTTTATAAATAGAACTTTGTCAAATCATTACCTAATAAATTGTTTGTTGGGACAACCTACGGTAATGACATTTTGACTACAAAAGAATATATTTCTTACTCTTAATTTTTTTTTATAAATAATAATATATCTGTAAATTATCATCAAAAAACATGATAGTTAAAATGCAATAATTAAAATTATGATATTTAACTATTTTTATGTGCAAATGTGAAAGGACAGTAAAGCATGACACTTTTTTGAAAATCACCCAGGTATGAAAATTTGCAAAAAACATATTTTATTCCCCACTACAATGGTAATTTTATTTACCAATTCTTGATAACATATGTTTTAACGCTTTACAGTTTTAAAGATAACAAACATTGAATTGTACTTCCATATAAAAGGGGGGACTCAAAAGATCTTTTATGTAAGAAATACTTTTACCTTATAAAACAGCTACAATAAAAATGACACCAGATTACTTCACTAATGTGTGCATTTATATCTTGTAAACTTTATAAATTATGTTAATAAAATATTTGAGATCACTAGTTTCATAAAAAATACTTAAAAGATTAGTTTTAAAACATATTGTTAATTTTTTCCACTTATATCAATAAATATAACAAGAGATTATATCATTTTAGCATTCAAAAAATATATAAAACTTTAAGATTATCTATTAATTGCTTTAAAGCTCAAACAGAATACTTTAAATTTCAGAACGGGTTCCAAACAGTTTTCCAAAAATTAAAGTGTCCGAATATATAAACTAAAAGTTAATCTAAGTCTTTTATTGATTTCTTCAATCATTTTCATTCATTTTATTTATTTATTTTTTTTTTTGGGGGGGGGGATTAAGATGGCAACTCTAAACATTATTGTTATTAATCCAGTTCCAATTTACATTTTTCCTTTCTCACACCAGATGGCAGCACAATTATGGGTTTCACTCAGATGCTCAACTGTAGATCACATGTTAAAATAGTCTTACCTTTGTTTTCCATGCTGATATGCAGTATTTTTGACTCTTAGTATGTCATTCATGCCGTGTGGTGACCGGCATTAAAGAATAGTCCCAATGTAACCCGTGCATGTCGTAAGAGGCGACTAAAAGGGGTTGGGCGAAAGGCTGACAACCTTTCCCTGAAAAAAAAACCTTGTTGCGAAGCCCTTAAATACAGATGTTAGACGGACTGATCTCATGGTAAAACGGACTGGAACTGGAAAACGGCTTATGAATTTTAGAATTGGAACTTGGAATGTTTTAAGTTTATACAGAGCTGGTGCAGTGAAGCAACTACAGAGTCAGATAGATAGTTATAGACTGGACATATTGGCCATACAGGAAGTAAGATGGAAGGAGAGTGGGATAAGAGATATTGGTGACTTTACAATTTTTAATAGTGCAAGCAGAAGAAGAAACACGCATGGCACTGGATTTATGATCAGAAAATGCCTTAGAGAAAATATTATTGATTTTCACAATGTAAATGAAAGAATGTGTATCTTGAGATTGAGAGCAAAGTTTTTTAACATTTCAATAGTATGTGTCCATGCACCAACGGAAGATACCGAGGACGAACAAAAAGATACTTTTTATGAAACACTACAGATTGAATTTGATAAGATACCAAGACATGATGTTAAAATGGTAATAGGTGATTTTAATGCTAAAATTGGAAAAGAATACACTTTTGTACCAACAATTGGAAAATCTAGTTTACATGATGTGAGTAATGAAAATGGAATGAGAGCTGTGGACTTTGCTGCTTCTAACAACTTAATCATAAGTAGCACATGTTTTGAGCATAAGAACATACATAAAGAAACTTGGATTTCCCCTGATGGAAAGACAAAAAACCAAATTGACCATATTATGATCGACAGAAGACATGCTAGTGATGTTATGGATGTACGAAGTTATAGAGGTGCGGATTTAGATACTGATCATTTCCTTGTTATTATGAAATACAGACAAAGAGTTACAAGATTTCGAGATGCAAAAGGAACTAAACAAGTAAAATTTAAAACAAAAGATTTACTAAACATGCAGAGAAGAAAGGTTTATCAAAGTAAATTAACAGAAAGAATTGCTAGTGAATATGCTGAATTTAATGAGGAAGATATAATCAATAGTAAATGGGTTAAATGCAAAAATATCATATTAAAAACTGCTGAGGAAATAGTTGGAAAGGAAGAAAGGAGGGAAATTAATGAATGGTTTGATGATGAGTGTTGGCAACTGATTAAGGAAAAGAATAAAGCAAGAGGAAAAATGCTGAAACATAGAACAAGACAGAGTGAAAATCACTTTAAAACAATTAGAAGAAATACTCAAAAGTTGTTACGTATGAAGAAACGAGCTTTAGAGCAGAGTAAAATTCAAGAAATTGAAGACCTATCAGTATTAGGTGATATAAGCCAAATGTATTCAAAGCTTAAAGGCATCAAAAAGGGCTATCAACCACGCACCCTTTTTTGTAAAGACAGAAATGATAAACTTATTGGAGGACACGCAAATGTGACAGATAGATGGGCAGAATATTTTGAAGAATTGTTAAACAGGCAGTCAAATGACGAAAGAGAAATACAATCTAATCATAATGATTATGACATGAATGAAGAAAACTGTGAACCACCAACTGTAGAAGAAGTAAGGGATGCTATTGCAAAATTAAGAAATGGAAGAGCACCTGGTGAAGATTTGATAAGTGCTGAGCTTTTGAAATATGGTGGAGAGAAGTTGGTACAAATGTTACATGATCTAATAGTAGAGATTTGGCAGAATGAATATATACCAAATGAATGGAATGGTGCTATTATTATCCCAATTCATAAAAAGGGAAATATCTTAAATTGCCAGAATTATAGAGGCATAGTCTTATTAAATGTTACATATAAAGTGTTGGCAAAGATTATTGCAAAGCGATTAGAACCGTATGCTGAAATGGTGATAGGTGATTATCAGTGTGGTTTTAGGAAAGGAAGATCAACAGTGGATCAAATCTTTAGTATCAGGAACATCCTTGAAAAATTCTATGAACAAAATATTAATTTGCACCAATTGTTTGTTGATTTTAAACAGGCCTATGACAGTATAAGCAGAAATAAGTTATTTGAAATATTAAAGGAATTTAAAATACCTGATAAAATAGTTAAGCTTATAAAATTAACACTGGAAAATACAAAAGCTAAAGTTAAGGTACAGGGAAGACTTTCAAGAGAATTTGCAGTGAATTCAGGTCTAAAGCAAGGTGATGTTCTCTCGACAATTCTTTTTAATTTATGCCTGGAGAAAATAATTAGAAGTATTTACAACAGCAGAGGTGGTACTATTATGAATCGCTCCCTCCAAATCCTTGCATTTACAGATGATGTTGATATAATTGCTAGGAATAAGAAAGTCTTGATTGAAACATACAATAAATTAGACACTGAAGGAAGAAAACTAGGCCTCGTGGTTAATAAAGAAAAAACAAAATACATGAAAATGGACCGAATGAAATCACAGGCAACAGCAGCTTTAACAATAAATAATGAATTACAATTTAATGAAGTAACAGAATTTAAATATTTAGGATCTACGATCACCTGTGATAATATGGTAGAAGCAGAGATTAAAACCCGACTTGCAGCAGGAAATAGATGCTATTTTTCTCTTCGAAACATTCTAAAATCATCTCTAATATCTCGTACATCCAAACTTAAAATTTATAAAACTATTATAAAACCAATAGTAATTTATGGTAGTGAGACCTGGACCACTACACAAAAAGATGAAAAGCTACTTATCACTTGGGAAAGGAAGATCCTAAGACAAATTTTTGGACCTATTAAAGAAGACAATACATGGCGTATAAGGACAAATATGGAGTTAGAACAGTTATATAATGAAAAAGATATAATAAATACTATAAAAATAAGAAGAATGCAATGGTTAGGCCATCTAATCAGAATGAGGGATGAGCGAAGCACAAAGAAGATTTATAGTGGTAATTTAATTGGAAAAAGAAGTATTGGTAGACCCAGGAAGAGTTGGATAAAAGAGATAGAAAAAGATCTTGCAGAAAACCAAATTATAAATTATAAAGTAAAGGCCAGAGATCGGAAGGTCTGGAGAAGTATATTGAGAGAGGTCAAAATCCTACATGGATTGTAGCACCATTGTGTAAGTAAGTAAGTAAGTATGTCATTCAGGTATTGTGCTCTAATAATTTTTAATATCCTGTATGAGGTGTATCTTTCTTTGGATCTCTTAGCTTTTTATTATCTATTTTCTGCAATGTTTGCGTTATAAGGAGCTAAATTTTGTCATTTTAGGCTTAATGCCGACAAAATTGGATGAAATAACGCATATTCTATGAATGAACTCACAAGCTCCTCTGATGATTCTGTGAGTCATTCATAGTTTCTTATATTACATACTGGTTTCATATGTTCATTTCTAAATCATCTTTAGAACTTTATCAATTTCTTCATATATTTGTGATTTCAAATTTATTATATATATATGTATGTATATAAAAAAGCAACCAAACCCGAAAAAGTACAAAAGCACAACATTAGATATTGATCTCAGGTATCCCATTAGCATACATATATATATATATAAATGCGAGCGAGATATTTGTCAAGAAAGCTCCCATAGGTTTAATATTACCTTGCGAATGTCTTCGTATGACTAATTTAGTTCCATAATTCATATAACTGTGACTTTAAGCGCCCCCAATACGACAACAACAGTAAAATATTTGAAAATGAAATCTCTATATACGGAATTTGGTCTTAAAGAAAAAGTATATATTTTTTCAAGAGAAAGAATATGAACAACTATACCTGCTGAGATGGAAACCTGTTTAAAGCGGAATATATTTCGGTTTCTTTCGGTACGGTTTTCAAGGTTTTAATGAATCAATATTAGGCAAAGCTGATTACGTAGTTCAGCATTACATATTTAATGCTTACACACTTAAAATTTTCAAAATCCGGCTATTAGAGATTTATTAAAATTCCCGTGGTAAATTTTCTTTTTAAAAGAGGGGTGGGGGGTGGGGGAGTCAAAATCCATGTTTACCACGTGTGATAAAAAGGCTGATTTTAGGCCCGAAACACACAATTTACTGCTACTAATATATAGAAGTTGACATACACGATTATATCCGTAGGAAACATATGAATAATCGGGGTAGAACTGCGTTTTTCACTGTTTAAAGAAAATTGAAAAAATTGCCCTATTTTTAAAATGGCGTACTGCGCTTGCTATTGAGTGTATATAAAAGTTGTAAATATGAAAGTTGTAGAGAATTTTATCTTCTTTAATACTGTAACTGACAAATAATATGCTACGGCAACGGGTCTCGAGATATTTATAAAAAACCAAAAAAGGTCCCAAAATTTTCTTGTTTTTTGGCTACAAAAAATTCAGCCTTAAGAAATTTTGTTAGAAAACTTGGTTTTTACATGTTGGCATCATTATAAACAATTTTTTTAAAAAAATCTTCTACCCCGACCTTTTGCAAGGTAACCCACTTCTTTTGGTATATTTCCCCTGGATTATTATATTTGGTAGAAAACCTTACATGATATAAACAGAAAACATGCAAAAATTTTTTTAACTTAAAAAAATCGATATATCTTTATGAATATACGTGCTATTATTACAAAAATGGATATACATATTGTACAATATCCAAATATTCGTAAGCTATAGCGATAGATCATTTCGTGCATTTTATTTTACAGGGTGATCTCAAATATTATTATTTTTCTTTGATGTTTGATTGGTCTCCTAATTGTTCTTCTGATGAAATCGTCGTTGATGAATATGAAGAAAACATATTCTTCATAATGCTGAAGTTCCAGAAAAATCCGACGAGTATATTTTTAAATATTCGACAAAATGTCTAAAATTAATGTGTCCGGTGATTAATGTCTATATAGTGTATATATTATGGAGGATCTTATACAAAAATACTCGACATAATTGTAATGATAGTTTTTTTTTTGTTTTATTACATACACGTTAATATTCTTCAGTTTTAATTGGGCTAAAATCCTTTCTGAAAATTCTTTAAAAAATGTATTTCTAGATTTTTTTTACAAGTTTTTCTAGCCAACGCGTTATTACCACCTTATATATAAATTGAAATGAAACAATATTTTATTTGACATTCCAGTACAAGGTACTGAGATCATCTAATGAACATATTCAGAGAAGATTTTTTTTGTATTATTTTTTTGTTACATTACCATAGGAAAAACCCATGATGCTTTTTCTGAGAATGACTCTTTCAAGTTAACTGGATTCTTACCAACCACAGATTTCTTATGAGAAATTTAGCATTAAGAAAACAAAGCCCTTTTTTCTTTCCCACCAGTCTTTGCCACCAGAGGAGTTAGCAGAGAAAAACATCTTTGGTAACTGAGGAACAGGTAAGATGAGTTGACCGTCTCCGAAAAAATACTCATAAAAAAGATCCAATAAAAACCATCCCTACAGGTGTTTGCGGCAATCATTATACCCCTCCCGTCCCATAACCTCTTATAACTTTTTTTTTTTTTTTTTATTTGGCTCACGAATCTTTTTACCTGAAGGTAAGCTTGGAAGTTACTTAGCATTTCGAGAAGTATTCGCTAAATAGCCGACCTTGCAAGGTCACCACACTGTCTCCTCGCTGAGCAAGTGGCGCCTTTGCCCAATACTTTCGTTATTTCGATACTGAAAAAAAAGTGGACACATAAAAAGAGAATCTTTATACCAAGACCCGAGGAGTCATAATCTGGTGAATGATTCCTAAAGGTGACTGACTGTGGCAGGTATTAAAGTGACTGATGGGTTGCAGTTTTGGTTTTATTATATACCCACTGTGAATGGTTCTATTTTATTTCTGAAGAAGCTTTATCTGTGAGCGAAAGACATATTTCATTCTCATAAAAAATATTTTATTATAAGAAAGAAAGTGTAAGAAAATCTGGTATCACGCATAGATTCTGGTGTGCCTTCGTATTTTCATAATAACAATAATAATAATAATAAAAATGGTTTGCTTTATTTAAAAATTTTATTTCAATAATTCATTAAAATTCCATGATATAATGGCATACTTATATAGAGTATTTTTGCACCGAGAAAATCCCGGGGAGTCACTCTGGTAGATGACTCCCAAAAGTGACTGACTGTAGCGGGCAGGGGCGTAGCTACAAAAATTTTTTCGGGGGAAGGGGGGGGGGAAGAGTTGAAAAATTTTCCAACTTATAATTCAAAAATTTCCCAACATGAAACAAATTGCTCTATTTTCCAACTAAAATGATATGTTCAATGAGTGTTTAATAATAGTAATACTTATAGTCCAAAAGAAAAAAAAAAATCTTCCAAAGAAAAATGCTGAAACTAAACACATAAAAATTATAATTATTGGTTCATTTAATGAAAGTTTTTGTCTTCAATTGTGTACGAGTCATAATCGTACTTCATATGAAAATAGCCTCGTATTTTTAGATTTTTGAGAAAGGAAGAAAGTTTTGGAGGAAATGTATTAGAGTACTGTTGATGGACAACAGTAGAGAAATTCAGGTCTGGTAGATGTATGATATTTTCGTGGCGCAGAGAAACAGAATGAGAAATTGAGTCTGGCTGCTTTTTGTATTTCTTTTGATTACTATTTTACTATTACAGAACTCAGAAAGGTAGTCAACAAAACAATATATATATATATTTTTAACTTTAAAAGAAAAGGTGTTTCAAAAATCTATAATTTCCCAACTCTAAGCTCAAATTTCCCAAGTTCACAAACATTGGGGGGGGGGGGGGGGAGCTCCCCCCCCCCAATACCCCCACATCGCGACGCCCCTGTCTGGAGGGTATTAAAGTGACTGATGGGTTGCAGCTTTGGTTTTATTATGTATCCACCGTGAATGGTTCTATTTTATTTCTAAAGAAGCTTTATCTGTGAGCGAAAGACATATTTCATTCTCATAAAAAAATTTTATTATAAGAAAAAAAAAGTGTAAGGAAATCTGGTATCGCGTATAGATTCTGGTGTGTCTTCGTATTTTCATAATAATAATAAAAAAATGGTTTGCTTTATTTTAAAATTTTATTTCAATAATTCATTAAAATTTCATGATGTAATGGCATATTTATATAGAGTATTTTTTCACCGAAAAAAATACGTGGAGTTAGTCTGGTAGGTGACTTCCAAAAGTGACTGACTCACTCACGTCTTAAAGTGACTTGTGAGATGCAGTTTGGCTATGTACACATTGTAACTGGTTCTTTTTTAACACTTTTCAGCAAAATTGAAAAGTGTTTATGAATCTGTTTGTCTGTCCGTCAGAACTCTAAACTCGCGTAAATATAGTCCTATTGCCACGAATTTCATAGATGTTATTGGGTATTACTATGGCATGTTCGGTACTGAAAATGAAGTCCATAGTATTTATGGTTCATTTACAGAGACACTCAAAAGAATTCCGTTACATTACGGTCTATGAGGAAAAATCGTTGTCGGTGTATTTTAATGATATTACACTATTTTAAACATACTGAAATTGATATATATCACTGAGGCTAAACGGCGCTTACTGTAGAATATGATGCGCATAGAGTATATCGGTCATTTAAAGGTGCACACAAAAGAATTTAGTTTCAGAAGAAATTAAACTCTTGAAGCCTAATGAACAATAATTGCTGGAAGTGCATTTACAGTTGAAGTACGCGTTTCTAAATTAAACTATTTTTTTTAATTATTAGTTTGTGCGGATAAATTCTATACAGCATATACAAGGCTGCACAAAAGTTCTCAAGTGTATTTCAGTTTAGTCACGGAAAATGCTGAATGAAAATTTCCAACGGTACTATTCTTTTCACTGAACTAACTTTAAGCATACTATGTAGTATACATATAAATCCATGGATCATATACAAGGCTGCACACACAAAACAACAACAAAAAAAACCACGAATATTTTTTTCCGACTATTGCTTGTTACAACAGAAATTTTCAAATACGTTATGAGTTTTTGAAATTGTTTATTTAGACATGATATTTCACTTTAATAAACTGCGAAGTTTTGTTACAGTATTATCAAGTGTTGGAAAATGTGACATAATCTATGCTGGACGCATGATTTTTCGTTTTTGTTTTATTTCTAAAGAAGCTTTATACGTGAACGATACCCATATTTCATTCGTATAGAGAGGATTTTAGTATAAGTGGGAAATCGGGCATCGTGCTTGTATTATGTTGTTTCTTTCAACTTTGTTTTAAATACATTAAATGGAGAGAACTGATTTCTTTCAATTTTACCTTTTACCTCAATAACTCAGTAAAAATTCTTAATTTTGATATATATTAGAGTAAGTTACTTGAAAATAATATTAATAATAAAGAAAAATTTGTACATCATGCTGTTTACTTTTAATAAGCAGTTACATTGAGTGCTCTTTAATATGAGATTTAAAAAAAAAAAAAAAAAAAAAAAAACTTGCTTGACTTTCAAAAAACTGGAAAATATTAGAAGAGTACATTTCAAATAAAAATTCTTGCATTCCATCCATTAAAATGTATTTGAAAAGGAAAACTATCGACAGAAGATAACATGCAGGAAATAGAAGGAAAGAACGACCTTAATATTTGGATAGCTTAGTGGAAGAATATGTTATGATACATTTTCTCAAAAATTTAATTTTTATATCATGGATGAAAGCGTTATGAGGTTGAGGTATTATATCATATGGTAAAACTCAAATGCTAAAATTCTACTTACAAGGAAGGTCTCCTTACAGGGCATACTCATACTCAGAATATGTTGAAAAAACGCTAGTGAAACTACTCATGAATGTAATAAGGGATCAGTTAAATTCAGCGGCGGAATTTTAGTAGAAAGTCTGTAAAAATATAAAATACTTTCGAATATTTGGCGCGAAAATACGAAAGTGAGACGCGATTTGGCGAGCAGGATTTTTCTTCGCCAAAAGCAAACGATTTTAATGCATCGAAAAATTGTTTATTAATTATTTTTTAGAATGCACGGTATTTGATTTTAAACTTAATCAATGAA
Organism: Maratus speciosus; assembly: GCA_963932465.1. Lineage (NCBI taxonomy): Eukaryota > Metazoa > Arthropoda > Arachnida > Araneae > Salticidae > Maratus > Maratus speciosus. Next base: position 81,696,326 of record OZ010788.1, read on the forward strand.
AGAGGTTATTACATATTTTTTATATTACATATATATGTTGCTTGTTGTTGTAGTTATTTCATTTTATCACTGTAAAAATATTCTGTATGCTTTGCAAGTTGCAAATATCTGTTTTAAGTTTTAGCCAGCTGACATTTGATTGCCATAATACATTTCCATATCGAAGAAGCCGTTTCCATAGCAACAAAATCAAGTCGACAGTGTTCTATTTGCCTTTTTTGAGCTTGAAACAATTTAAATCAATTTAAATTTTGTTTTAAATCATAAAATATGATATTTAAATTTTATTATAAATACATATAAATATATATGACAAACTATAGTTAAAACAAACAAAAATGACAAAACTATAGTTAAAACAAACTAAAAATGACAAAACTAAAGTTATTTATAAACTTTTATAAAAAAATTCAACATAAAAAGTTTTTTCCTTAAAGAGTATTCCACATAAAAACGTTTTTTTCATAGCCAACCGGTGATAAATCGCCAAATAAACGAAAATTCCGTTATTTTTTTACGGACGTTGTATCGGGGTTCCGCCAAATTTTTTTAAATAAACATATATATCCATATGAGAAGACCATTCTGCAATTTATTTCAGATTTTTCTGAGTATGCCCGTATGGAGACCTTCCTTGTTAGTATTGAAGATATGAGACAGTATCTTTTAATATTTAGTATTTTTATACAGGGTGTATCTGAAATGCCTCAACTAACTTAGAGGGATGATAGTACTCATCAAGACGAACAAACAATGCAACGGAACATGGGGTCGCAACTGACGTTTAAAGGGTGAAAATCGCAAAACTAATAAAAATATCGAAATTTCGCATGCTGCTTTTCTGCAGAACTGGCTAGTAGCACGATGCTGGTTTTCCTTTCACTTTGTGCGTATCCGGTCAGAAAGAGATAACAAAAACTTGTAAGAAAGCCAAACAAATCTGTGAGCAGGAATCCACGTATGCAGGACTCCCGAAGTCTTCGAGCGTGTCCGCCAGTCGTTCCTCCGTAGATGTGCTCTGTGTAATAATGTCCGCAGTCGACACTTTGAACAATTGTTGTAAAATATTTGTTTTCTCTAGACATCCCGAGCTGTGTTGTACCTATTCTGTGCAATAAATAATTTTCTGGGGGGTTTCTTTCTTGTCTCAGTTTGTCCATTTCCAGACGCATTTTCTCGATTTTCATCCATTAAACAACATTTGCGACCCCATATTCCATTGCATTTTTTGTTTGTGTTCATGAGTACTATCATCCCTCTAAGTTTGTTCAAGCATTTCAGATACTTTTCATTACTCAGCATTTCAGTATTTAATAATTTAAATGGTGAAAATAATTTCTTCTATTTAATAATTAAATGTTAATATTCTTTTCTAGGAGAGTTTAGTATCACCTATTAACATTCAAACATATGCTACTAAGAAGGAATTAAATAAATAAATTACAACAAAAAACTTTCACTTAAATTTTCTAGAATTCTAATTTTTGTTACATAACATGCTCTTCCACTCAGGTCTTCCATTACTCAGTATGTTGCATATACCGGGTGTACCAAAAAGGACTGACTGATTTTAAAATTCAATAACTTCCAAACGGTGACAGATATTAAAAAAATTCTTGCAGGAGGGTTATGCATAAAGTCAAAAGATTTTTTACAGTGATTTTTGATTTTAGTTCGAATTACAAACAATAGATGGCGCTGCGATCAATAGAGGCTATAGATCAATAGAATTCAGGCTCGATTTTTGGTACTTCGTGGCCCGGATAATACATTTCCATCTCCTTTTTCTGCATGGAACAACAGAAAGGATCAAAAATCGAGCCTGTATTTAGCGACTATTACTTACAGCGCCATCTATTGTTTGTAATTCGAACTAAAAACGAAAATCACTGTAAAAAAACTTTTGACTTTATGCATAACCCTCCTGCAAGAATTTTTTTAATATCTGTCACCGTTTGGAAGTTATTGATTTTTAAAATCAGTCAGTCCTTTTTGGGACACCCGGTAAATTCTTTATTAGTTGAAGTTTAATATTTATCATCAAATAAAAATTTAACATACTTTTAGCATAATATTAAACTTTATCATTGATTTCTGGATCTCAGAAAATTTTCGCTTCTTCTCTCTCTCTCTCTCTCTTTTTTTTTTTTGTAAGAATTCTGTTCTTAAATTAAATAATAATTTTAGTAAAAAAATATTTTATTTAAGACAATTATTAGTTTTTCAATTGATTTTTTAAAATTAGAACTTGAATTGGAAATTTAATAAAACTGTATCTTTCTCTTAAAACATAACGTAAATAACATGGAATTACAATATATTTTTTTTCAAATTTAACAACAAAAAAAAAAAAGCAATTTAACAAATTACAACGACTATTTGGAAAATGATTTTTTCAAAGACTAAAATTTAAGACATAAAAAATCGCACGGAGTTGATCCTACATTACGTACGCCATGGATTAAACGATAACATTTCTGGACCCATCATGAACAAATTTTAAAAGAAATTTCAGTTTTACAATTTTCGGTACTGTAAATTTTTAAACTTCTACGGAGCTGGTCATACATTACGTACGCCATGAATTAAAGATTAATAGTGTTATTACACGTAAAAATTGCAAGCAAGAAAAATCGCCTGCGACTCGTCAGATTTCCTATGAAACTTACGTAATAGCCAAGCATTTCATTGGCTGTTCGGGAAAAGGCTTTTCTATCATCAGATTTCCAAAAAATCTCACGACCAATTTTAAATAAAATTTCATTCTTAAACTTCTAAACATCCGACAATATTACTTTTTATATCGTCGGATAGAGAAAAAAATGTACTTTTAAATGCAATTTGTTTGAAAGCTGTATCTCAATTTGTTTCTGATTTATTATTATTTTTTTTTGTAGTTTTTATTATTTTTTTGTCATAGTGGCATAGTGTTTTGTCATAGTCTCTGTTGTCCATCGTTGTTGAAACCAAAGGGAAATACAGATTACTGTATATACCAATCAGATAACGAATAAATTGCGGATTAAACCAATGAAAACGTTCAGATATGTTTTTGATTTCCTACCTTGACGAGAACAATAACCATTTTTCCAAATGGTTAAAAAAATCTTCAAATTTAACACTATTTTTTTTTCAGGTCTTTATTTATGAAGTGCTTAAAATAACTTGGATATTTGTAGCTTTCTTTTTACAAAATTATTTAAACTGTAATTTTCGTATTTATGAAATAGATGAAATAAGACGATATGGCAAAATAATTCACCAATACTATTAATGGAAAATATCGTCTATGGAAATTTTCTAGCAGAAAATATTATGATGTGTTGAGGAAAATTAATGAGTGAGCAATTTTCAATGCCGTTAAAATACAAAAAAAGTGCCAAAATGGAAAAGTAATTTATTGGTAAATTGCTTGATTGGAATTTTTCCGCAGAACAATTGCGCCAAACTGTTAATGAATTTATTTTTAATTAATAGAAGAAGGATGGGTAATGTGGCCACTCTAATGAATTTTTATACCTTTTTAATTAGTAAAGTTCTATAAACAAATGTAAATAGTAATTATAATAACTTTAGTTTCAATTGCTATTTTTCTTTAAAAAAAAATAATTTAAAATGTACTCGTTACTTTAAAAGGAAAATTTCAAAACGACCATTTTGGCCTCCTAGGCTGGGTAAAGTGGCCACCATAGCTAAATGAACAAATCACATTGATTCAGGACCTATATTTAATGAACACAAGGTAAATTAACACACATTAAGGATAAGTATTAAGTGTTCCCAGCAGACATGCAGGCAACAAATGTCGAGAGTCTTTTTTTGCAGAAGCTATTGCCCCAACTTGTCTTCATCCTTTGAAAGAAAATTAAGTAGTATTTTGTTATGAACAATAAATAAAAAATCATTTCCGGACAAAGTTGCCATTTGGCCATTTTGCCCGATCTCTTTGTGACCACTTTGCCCGGAATGATGCCATTACAAATACTGTGAGCTAACATCTAATCTACATGATTTAGCTTTTTTAAACACACATCATTTAAAAGGCTATTTCACACTGGTCAAACAGCATAAGAGAATATAATTATAACACTACGTATTATTTGGCTATATTCAAGAAATTGTACCACTCCATTCAACATAAAATAACAGAAGAATCTAATCAAAAAGTCGTCGTCTCACGTGTATTCGGGAGAATCTTCGCCTATCAGGAACTAAATTTGTATTCTAGGTGCCATAGATTTCTATAGTCATCGCCAACAAGCAAACACACAGTAACGAACTTCCTTTTATTAATAGAGATATAAGTAATTTAAATATCTCCTAATATTTAAACAAGTTGGAAATTCCACGTCAAACGTGGCAAATGACGTGCGTTCGTACTATAATTAATTTTATAAATATTTTTGCACCGCATATTGCACTGAATGTCTATTTTAATGCACTTCATAAGTACAGTCGTGGAAAAAAAAGTAAACACTCCCGACTAACTCTTCAAACAATTATCGTAGACGGAAGTTACTGGTACCGAACGATTGGAAATTAAGTCTACTTTTAAATGATGTATATAAAGTTTGCTTAGGGGGCCATCTACATATTAAAACGAGCCCAAACATCATATTTTTCAATGGCAATACCCAATTTTAACGCGATATTTCAAATCTTTGGTTCAAACTATGCCTAGACACCAAATTTAAAGTCATTTGAATGATAAGTTTTTGAATTATAAACATTCAAAATTTAGTGCTTCTTATGTTAAATTACATTTCCATATTTTTATTTATATCTCCTGAAATTATGTTCCTAATGTGCTAATGTTTTGTGTAACAATAATGCTAATGTGCCCAAACATAAATACGCTGAATTTGCAATTTTCATAATTTTATAATATGAATTATGAAATTAATATTCGAAAAAAATTATGAATTGCAACCTACAATTTTTTTGATGAATTTAGATTTATTAGGTCCTGCTTTATGAAAATCCGAAATTTCACATTTTTATTCCAAATAGTTTTCAAATTATGCTTAAAAAACGGCAAAATGATGGTTTAAGGGGTCGTCTATGATAGAAGTGAGTAGATATTTTGAAATTTCTTCTGCTGTCCTGTTACCTAACAGGCTTCATAAGGTGCCTTGATCAAGAAGGGGGCTCTCTCGGTTAACAGTCCAGTAACGAACTTCAATTTGGATACAGCCCTTAAAATACGCTCGTTTTAAAATAATTAATTTCTCGGAAACTTATGGTACGAATTGCATAAAAATTTGTTTTTAGGCTAATGGAAGGGTGTAGAGTTCATTTATGCTGTCAGAATTGGGCATTGCCATTGAAAAAAATGAAGTTATGGTTCGTTTTAATATGTAGATGGCTCCCTAAGTACATTTTATATGCATCATTTAAAAGTAGACTTTATTTCCAATCGTTCGGTACCAGTAACTTTCTTCTACGGTAATTTGTTGAGGAGTTAGTAGGAGGTGTTTACTTTTTTTTTCCACGACTGTACATACCAATTTCACTCTGTTCGAAAGGCTGTAGCATCATTAAAATGCACTTGAGATAATTTTTTCCCATTGGTCGTTATGTAACGGAAAACTTTTGACTGTCCCTGTAATTAAACTATACATCCGATTTTCATAATATTTGAAATGGCTCAACAAAATTTTGCGACAATCATATATTTAAAATTTCAGACCATTCGGTTGGGTAGTGTTTGCTCTGTTATATGCGGATGGACAAACAGACAGTCAGATGGACTGAACGACGACTATAGATGCTACGTATTTATATAATTACGAACGCACCTAAAAATAAATATTAATAAAGTTTTTCTTAGAGAGTTTAGCACTACTTGTTGATATTTTAAAATGTGCTAACAAAGAAGCAAATAAATGAACAAAATCTATGACAGAAAGTTTTCACTTCAATTTTCTCGAAATTTAATTTTTGTTACACAACATTTTCTTCCATTCAGATATTCAATTATGTACCGAGTTAGACGGGGATAGTTTTCTGTAAAGTAGTTTTTCAGTCTAGTGGTAATTCATTAATGCTTATTGATTAGATATAGATACACATTCGGCCCAAACAAAAGTCAAATTATTGGAATTTTAAAGGAGAATTCCTAAACAATTTCACGCTAAAAAAAGAATATTTCGCATCGTCAATGTGTTAGGAATGATTATGCTAGGAACTATAACCGTGCTAGGAATGCAAAGTGATATCTGAGAAATGTTAGCTATCCCGTTACATATTGTAAAATACCTTAGCTGAATATTTAGTCGCATGCACATTTTTTATTAGATTAATGAGATTTTGAAAAACACTTTTTATCGAATTTTTAATAAAGATTAAAGTGAAAATAAAAAAATAAAATTAAAACCGATGTAAAAATAATATTTTAAATGAAAAATAATGAAGATATTTTTTATTAATTTTGAGAATTTTTGTTGTTAAACAAAACGATTTTATTATAAATTAATTGTGACATATCTTATTGCTGGAAGTGAAATTAAATGGTCTTTATCCGGATAATGGATGTCTTCCACTACAGTCGGAGTGACATCTGTAATCCGGATATTGTTTATTTCGCTTTGCAGTGGGCTATACGATGTATCTATGGCAGCACCCTTCACTTACGCGCCAATTAACTTAGCCGTTTCGGTATCTGTAGATTCATCATAATATATCCAAAAATCATCGAAACTAAAATTGGTTGCAAAAATAGGTCACTAACCACAATACAACTCAGCAAAGCACAGCCGTGCACCTCGTTAGGCTGACCTCCTGACCCAGACATATGTTATATAGCACCTCAAGGCCCATGGTCAAGTAAACAGGGTTGGACACCGCAGGCCATGATCCTTAATGGATAACCGTTGGTTTAGTTTTTTATAACCCCTTGAGTGGCGGTTGGATATGGTATATCCCACCTAATTTTAATCAAAATTTTCACCAGACATTTTTAATTAATTTTTACTTTTATAACTTTGTTGGAAAAAGTTGAAAAATTGCTTTTCCTTATTTTGAAAAGAAATGTTTCGAAAATTCCGGTGTGAATTCAACATTACAGAAACGCAATTACTTGTCCCTGAAAGGGTTGAGCATAACCGAAAACATTACAAATGTAAAACTCTACTCATATGACTTACAAGTAGCACTTAAATTCCTACCTAAGGACAACGGGAAATCTGTTTGATTAAAACTATTATTTCTCCCCTCTTTTTTATTAATAAACTTAAAAAAAAAAACCCTATACAATTCGAATAATATCATAAGACGAAACGCAATTTTTCATCTTGATTAAACATAAAACATATAATGTGAACATTGAAAAGGTCCACAATCTTACTTAAAAGGCGACTAATGTAATGAAAAAAAGTTGTTACAAGTTTAAAATATACATTTTATTTAAAAACTTCTTAGTACTTTCAAGCCTTCCAGGCTCATCATCAGAGAATAACTTAATAACTAAATGTTGTTTATACAAATACGTCACTTTGTTTTGAAAATGGGAGAGCCAATAATTACTAGAGTTGAAAGTAGAAGTAGCAGTTTCATGGATTGAATTTAATTAGAGGAAATACATATTATTATTATTAATTGCAGTTCCATTTATTTATCAAAAGTGATGTAATCAAATATATAGTTTAATTACAGGGACAGTCAAAAGTTTTCCGTTACATTACGGCCAATGGGAAAAAATTATTGCAAGTGCATTTTAATGATATTATAGCGTTACAGTCTTCCGAATGGTCTGAAATTTTAAATGTATAATTGCTGCAAAATTTTGTCGAGTCATTTAAAATTTTATGAAAACTGGATGTATAGTTTAATGACAGGGACAGTCAAAAGTTTTCCGTTTCATTAAAGCCAATGGGAAAAATTATTTCAAGTGCATTTTAATGACGTTATAGACTTTCGAACAGAATTAAATGGATATGAACTTATGAAGTGCATTAAAATATACATTCATTACAATATGCGGTGCAAAAAATATTTATAAAACTAGTTATAGTACGAACGCACCTCATTTGCCACGTTTGACGAGCGATTTCCAACTTGTTTAAATTTTTTAAGAATAGCACATTTTCAATTTTTATTACCGTCGTATTGGGAAAAAAATGTACTTTTAAATGCAATTTGTTTGAAAACTGCATCTCAATTTATTTTTGAAATATTAATTTTTTTGTGGTTTTTAGAGCCATTTGCTTAATATTGGCACCGGAAGTACTCTATTTCTGTAGAAAATAAAGGAAAAATAGTGGTAAAATAATAATTATGTATGTTTGTTGCCATTTTCTCATAACAACCGAAAGAAAATGTAATTAAAAAGCGTGCTATATTGAAAAAAATATAAACGAATGATTTCTGTTAAAACATGGAACTATTTCAAACTATATTTAATTTTAAGTACCTATATTAATGTAACAAACAAATAAAGTCGTATGAATCATTAGATAGCCGGTTTTTTTCGTCGAGTTTCTTTAATGCCGGCGGCATCTTTTTGCTGCATTTGTGTATTATTTCGCAATAGTGACGTCCTATGCATACTTTACTGTAGATGTTAAGAGTGGATCTTAAAGGTGAAATTCTTAAGTGGATGCGAATGACGTCATTTTACATAAAATAAAAGCGTGTGCTTTAAGTCTTAAAATTGAAATGTTTTGTACTATTTATCTATACATATATTTTTTTTTTTATCGGGGGCGACACTAAATCCTGAAAAAGCAGAATTCCTGTTTTCTAGTCATTGATATTTATTGTGTCCCTTAATAAATTAGGGTACTACTTGATTATTCCATCGACCAATTTCGCCAAATTATACAAATCGCCAAACAATTCGTCAAATTATACAAATGGATGAATGATGCCATTCTAAACTTTTAAGATAGGAAAATTAATGAATTTAAAAAAAAAAAAAAGAAATCCCTAAAGTATAGTGTTACGTCCCTAAAGTTGTCCCTAAAGTATAGCAAATATAAAATTTGATTTTTTTTTTTTACAGACCTGGTCATTACCTATAGATTCTTTACAAGGCAAATAATTAACTAAAATTTAATTCAGACAAAAACATGCTTAAAACTTATGAAATAACAATTACAGAAATTATCATCCATCAGCGGCCATGTTGGCCATTTCTTAGCGTAGACCTGTATATGATATTATTAAAATGCATAACTCTATTAAAAAACTCTTTTAATAAATACATTGTCATACTCAATAACGATTAGGATTTTTTTTTTGTAGCCCTGTGTATGATCTATAGCATAATGTACACAGTATGTGCAATGTAATGTGCAACAATATAATGTAATGTGCAACAATATTTTTTAAAACACATACCATAACTGAAAGCGCACTTCCAGTAATGATCGCTCATAGACAGTACTCTGGATACAATACTTCAAGCGAAATCTTTTTTTTTTTTTTTGTCACTTTAAATAAACGATCAATGTTATGCACATTATATTATAAACAAGTATTTTGTAGTGAACTTCACAAATTTATATCTGTTTCATTATATTTGAAATAGTGTAACATAAATAAAATACTTTGCAAACAGTTTTTCCCGTAGACTATTATGTAAATGAATTTTTTTGCGTGGCCCTGTAAACGAATAATAAATGATTTACATTCCATATTATACAGAAAGCATATTTTAGTGCATTTCATAAATGAAAATCAACTTCATTATGTTTTTCACAGTGTGGTAGGAATAATATACACCATAAACAAATTTCTCCAATATATCATCGTATAATGAAATTCTTTTGAGTAATCCTGTAAATGAATTATAATTTCAACACATGCAATGTTCGATAGTAAACTTCTTGTAGTGTACTACAGTGCTTTATATCCATTTCAATAAATTTGAAATTGTGTATAACGCCATTAAAATAGACTGGAAAGCATTTATTCTCATAGGCCATAATGTAACGGCATACTTTTTATTATGAAAGACTTTCCAACACTTTCAGACTGCTTTAACAAAACTTCACCGTATTAAAACGTGGAGGATTGTTGTAGGATAAACACAATGATAAACCTACGAGTCAACCACTGGTGGTATTAATTTTTGGCTTATGCACCACTTCACTTCTGGCTGACATGGATAATTAGATTTCCCTATTTCTACTCTTCATTTAAATAAAGGTTTTTCTCATGTGCTTGATAACATAAGTTTTTGTGCTGTCGGCTCTTGGACTAGTATATGTTCCATCCAACAACTGGTCTCCTGTATTTAATTTGTATTCAAAGTTCTAGATTATGCTACCATGTAAAAGATTTTTATATTGATTTAGCTATTTCTTGAATTGGCTATAACTTTAGGGAATGAAGTGTCTTGGGCTGTAATTTTCTTTTTAAACAGTTTTTCAAAGTTTTCTTTTATGAAGTAAACAATGTACAGTCGTGGAAAAAAAAAAGTAAACACCCCCTACTAACTCTTCAACAAATTATCGTAGAAGAAAGCTACTGGTACCGAACGATTGGAAATAAAATCTACTTTTAAATGTTGTATATAAAATTTACTTAGGGGGCCATCTACATATTAAAAAGAACCCAAACTTTGTTTTTTTTCAATGACAGTACACAATTCTGATAGCATAAATGAACTCTACACCGTTCAATTAGCCTAAAAACGAATTTTTATGCAATTCGTACCATAAGTTTCCGAGAAATTAATTATTTTAAAACGAGCGTATTTTAAGGGCTGTATCCACATTGAAGTACCGTACTCGATTGTTAACCGAGAGAGCCCCTTTCTTGATCAAGGCTGCTTAAGCGCCACTCAAAGAGTCAATGAAGCTTGTTAGATTACAGTACAGCAGAATAAATTTCAAAATGTCTACTCGCTTCCATCATAGACGGCCCCTTAAACCATCATTATGCCGTTTTTTAAGCATAATTTGAAAACTACTTGGAAGAAAAATGTGAAATTTTGGTTTTCCATAAAGCAGGACATAATAAATCTAAATCCATCAAAAAAATTGTAGGTTGCAATTCATAATTTTTTTGAATATTAATTTCATAATGCATATCAAAATTCATATCAATAATTCATATCAAAAAATTATAAAAATTGCAAATTCAGCGTATTTATGTTTGGGTATATTAGTATTATTGCTACACAAAAATTTAGCACATTAGGAGCATAATTTCAGGAGATATAAATAAAAATATGAAAATGTAATTTAACATTAGAAGCCCTAAATTTTGAATGTTTATAATTCAAAAACTTATCATTCAAAAGACTTGAAATTTGGTGTCTAGGCGTAGTTTGAACCGAAAATTTGAAATATCTTGTTAAAATTGGTTATTGCCATTGAAAAAAATGAAACTTGGGTTCGTTTTAATATGTAGATGACCCCTAAGCAAATTTTATATACATCATTTAAAAGTAGGCTTTATTTCCAATCTTTCGATACCAGTAACTTTCATCTACGATGATTTGTTGAGGAGTTAGTAGGGGGTGTTTACTTTTTTTTTTCCACGACTGTACGTACATCCATTTTTTAACTTCATATATTTTATACGGTTCTTTCCCTTCATCTTATGAGACAAAGTTATGTTGCAAAGTAAAAATAGGCATGGAGGTGAAATTTAATATGATTTTAATATAATTAAAAAAAGGTTTTAATTTCAATTTTATTCTAAAGTGTTTTTAATTGAATACAAGGTTTAGATTTGCCTTCAAAAATCATCTAACTAATTGAATAGATATTTGAATAAGAGTACAAAAAATTGATTGGGATTGAAATTTCCGCTTTATTTCAGAACAAGCCATTTCGGACGTTATCGTGATGAAAGATTTGCATTATACAGGGTGTTTCGCTACCAGATCGACAAACTTGCAGGAGGTGTAGAGGGCACAGAGACGACTCGAAATCACATAGCAATGCAGTGTTGGAAATACAATCCTAACGATATAGAGGTGTTGTTAGGGTCTGAATCATAGTGATAGCAAATTGACATTTAAAGACCATAAGCTTAAAATAAGTCATGACTTTTCTGATAATGAAGCTCGCCGAAATTTTCTGCCTACGTGCCTTGTTCTTACCATCTACGGTTTTGCACGTTTAAGGCAGTAGGAGCGTTTTGAAATGGCGTATCTTCGTTGCTACCGCAAACGTCCAAAACACGCCCGGCATATTTCAAAATATCCGAGATTCCAGGTCACGAAAGTTTCATTCACACGTTACGAAACATCGGACAACTTTATTATCGGGACTTGTTTTTAAGCTTATGGTCTTTAAATGTCAATTTGCTATCACGATGATTCAGACCCTAACAACACCTCTATCTCGTTAGGATTGCATTTCCGACCTGCATTGCTATGTGATTCCGAGTCGTCTCTGTGCCCTCTACAGCGATGACAGCGATGGCCACCTCGGGAACTCAGCTTTCGCTTTAGAGTGTTAGTGCAATCCCGAGGGGTAGACCACATCCACTCCTCCCGACTCTCAACCAAAGTCTGAGAGGGAGCGTCGGGTCCCTGATCAAGCTGCTGAGATTTATTTCGGTTACTGTGAGATTTACAATTACAATCACAATTGGTTACCCAATTTTTCTGGGCGAACCGAAGATTTCACATCGAGATATATGACTGTATGTAGTGATTACATGAGAATCATTTCACCTAATGTGATTGCATAATTGTTTACAATTTTCTTGGATATATATACGTCACAGTACATTTAACACACAATATTTAACATGACAATTAGAAACACATTACAACACAATATCAAACACCTACTATTTACATGACTGTATGTAGTGATTACATGAGGATCATTTTAATGTGATTGCATAATTATTTACATTTTTCATGGATTTATATACGTCACAGTACATCAAACACACAATATTGAACATCACAATTAGAAACACATTACAACACACCTACTATTTACAATTTGCACATACTAGAGTTTGGAGAGATGCACAAGATAAAAATTCAAAAGTGATAGAATTTTCTGGCACCCGCTAATAACCCGTTTCTCCCTCCATGCTACACCCTAGTGATGGAGTCGGACTAGAATGGCTCTGGATTTGAAAAGATAATGCGATGTTAATGTACAGTATAATACATAGTGTAACGATGTTGACGGCAAGCCACAAATGCATAGTGGGGAGTCTCTTTTGTTAATTTTGTATAAGTGTTCCTGAAAGGGGGCGTGATTTGTTAAAAATATGTGTAAGTATCTGTTGTTTACGAAATACTTATGGTCAACCAATGGCAAGAATTCCTTCGTATATCGGCCTGTGTCTGAATCCGTCCAGCGTTTTTGCCAATTTTTTAACAGATTCTGCTTTGTCTGTGATTTTAGTGAAGAAGCTAGATATGGTAAAAATGTATGTATTAGTGTTTCATCCGTTACTGCCGATTTTGCCAGTTGGTCAGCTGCCTCATTGCCCTCAACACCTGAATGTTCTTTTGTACAATTGAAGTATATGTCTTTTACTGTTGTTTGTAATTGTTGAAGAATTTTTAGTATTAAATAGTTTGTATTGTCAAAATTGTTTAATGCTTTTAAACTTGATGGGCTATCCGTTATGATTAAGTATTGAGAATGTTTGTCCGACTCTATCCATTCTAATGCTGAAGAGATCGCGAAAAGTTCTGACTGGAAGACGGAGTTATCCTGGGACAATTTCGCTCTCCAAGTATAGATTTGCTCGTTTTTTTCGTACACACAAAATGCCGAGGTTGTGCCTTCGGACATTTTGGAACCGTCCGTGTATATTGTAATTTTGCCTACATAGTCGTTTATTTCACAAATTTGTATTTCACTTGTTAGTGGTGATGTTTTGTATTTTGAGCATTTTGGATAGTATAGTGGAGCAAAAGCCTTTTCTGTTGACTTGCCGAGACGAATCGTCCCCGAATACTCCGCCTCTGCCTCCAACTGCAAATCCAGTGGGGGGAGACCTGTGAGGACCTGCAGGGCATTTGTTGACGTATTGCGATATGCTCTCGTTATCAGCAACAAAGCTTTCCTTTGTGCCGAGAGAAAATGTCGACGACCGTGATATTGCGCCATACGCGGAAACCAGACAGCACACGCGTAGGCCAGTTTCCTTTGTAAGATCGCCGAGTACCAAATCTTAAAAAATTCCGGAGGGAGTCGACCTGAGATTGATGAAAATTTATAAAGATTTTGAGTTATTTTTCCGATTTCTACTCTCTTTTGTGCCACATGTGGGAGAAATGATAATTGTTTATCTAATATTACCCCCGGGTATTTTAGTGTTGTTTCTGATTTTATTGATTTATCTTGAAGTTTAAATGTGGGGCCCCGCTTAAGGTGTTTGGGTTTGCCAAAAGTTAATGATGAGGATTTTTCATGTGAAATTTCTATTTTGTTGGTTTCTGCCCAATTCTGAATAAATTTTAAAGCTTTCTGACCTTTTTGTTCAAGTTGCTGTCTCGACTGTGCCCAGATCAGTAATATCACGTCATCCGCGTATGCCACCAGTTCACAGTCTTGCACATCAAAGGTCCCTAACAGAGTCTCCAACAGAACCAACCAAAGAAAAGGACCCAGACACGATCCCTGCGGGCAACCCTTACTAAAGAAGTACAACAAAAATGGTGCCATCCAGTCCACCTGAGCTCGCCTACCCGAAAGGAAGGAAACGACAAGATTAATGAGTTGTTTAGAAATACCTAGTCTTAGCAATGCTAGGATCACCTGGTTCCAAGGGAGGTTGTCAAATGCTCCCCTCTGTGCCCTCTACACCTCCTGCAAGTTTGTCGGTCTGGTAATGAAACACCCTGTATATAGCTAAATATATCTATAGTATGAAGGAGAGACGTGTCCGCCCGTAAAGCTGACGTGATTTTGACGGTGGCAACAGCAGACGATTAAATTTCGTTTTTACTGCAATTTTTTAAACTTCTAAACATCGCACATTTTCAATTTTTCATCGTCGAATAGAGAAAAAACGTACTTGCAAATGCAATGTTTTTCAAAACTTTATTGCAATTTGTTTGAAAACCGTATCGTAATATACTCATTTTTTATGGTTTTAAAAATAATTTTCAAGCATGAATAATAATAAAAAAAAATCTATTTTTATGATGTGCGAACGATTATGAAAGATAAATTCATTTGTGCTTAAGTTAATATAAATAGTTCAGCATTTGTTTCCGGCTGATATTCCATATCGAAGTTAAAACTTTATTAATAAACTAAAATAGTAAAATAATGTAAAAAGAACCCAGTAATTTAACACACATGCAATCGACTTATGCGCTTAAACAACTGAAATGATCAGACTTAAAAAAACTGCTGTAAGTAATGAAATCTTTGGCGATATCTTCGGCTATTAACTCATACGAAAATATCGCTTTTAATAAATTTCAAAGCGTTATTGTAATGCAAAATTGTTACATTTCAAATAAAAATGCTTTTTGGTGGTGTTAGTGGGCAATCTCAAAAAACTTTTTAATGTGACAAAAAATGATTTTCCATTTCATTCTGTCAACCGGGAGGTCTGGGGTGTATCTTCTAGTATATATAAACGAAATAATTGCAATTAATCGATTTCTAAAAAAGTCGACCTAAAAATCTTCAGATTAACATACTTCCTAACTATTTCATATTTAAAATAAAAATTAAGGGGATTGATTGAAAACTTTTCTTTTATAAATTTATTTTGGAAAGGGGGGCGTGTTAAAATTTATTCTTGCCCTGGCTGAAAAAAAAAATAGTTTGTGCCTTGCTTCAAATATCTTTGGTCAATGCTTCGTCGACTTGATTCACTTTGGTTCTGAACGCCTCATATAATTTATTTACTTTTCTCAGTGACATGTAAAAATAGGAAGAAATCATAAATTTTACTTTTATAAAATATATTATCAGACTCATTTCAGCACTTAACCGAATTATATACATCATTTACAAGAGACTAGATCATAAAATCTGAATTTTCTCATGAACCGTATAAAATCCAGTTTCATGAACAGCATCTTCCCTTTTTTTAGACCACCAAGAATTAAATTAATGAAAAAAAAAATTCCACTAGCCGTAGAGAATAACAGAAAAGAACGTAGAGTGTATCAAATCGTTTCTTTTGGTTTTCCAATAGTGACATAAATATAAATGATTGATGCGGATGTCTTTCAGTTCCGGGATTTACTTCACTTTTCAGGGAGGTCTTTATTTTTATCTACTTCTCTAATGTGAAATGAAACTAAGATTTAAGGCGAGTATTAAGCGTTAAAGGTTGGCCATGTTTTAATTTATTCGTTAGAAATGATGAACATTGAGGCTACTTCAGTGAAATGAAAAGATGCATTCACTAATGCTAATCCTATGGAAGAAATTTATAAAGATATCTCGGTCGCATTTCAATATTTTTAAATGATTTCTTTTGCATTGAATAGTTGAGATCGATCTGTATGCAGGCCGTTTTTTACTTTTTCGATTTTTATTGCAGATATTTTTTATGGGGATGCTTTTACTTTCGAAATCGGTTCCGAAAACGAAAGTGTCCTCATAAGAAATACCTGTAAACAAAATCGAAAAAGTAAACAACGGCCTTTGCACAGATCGATCTCAACTATTCAATGCAAAAGAAATCATTTAAAAATATTGAAATGCGACCGAGATATCTTTATAAATTTCTTCCATAGGATTAGCATTAACGAATGCGTCTTTTCATTTGACTGAAGTAGCCTCTTAACGGAATATATATTAAGGCGGTTGATTCTCAACAAAAAAAAAATATATATATATTTTTTGCTCGACAACACAAAACTTTCTGACGCATTCACAGAGTCATTTTAACACGCAAAAGTATGAAATTTTCAGGCATGGCTATTGAAATAATTTGAAATCGAATAGCATTTTTTTCTATAAATAATGCAAATTGTAAAATAACCCTTTTAAATAAAAAACTTTAACTAATCCTTATGCCTATATGACTATAGCTGAGTTCTTTTCATGATAACTTTTATTATAATGTAAAATTAAATGCGGTTTTTTTCTTTAAGTGTTACAGATTAATTTTGTTTTAATATGAGTAAATAAAAAAATTCGATTTTTTAGTTCATTTAAAGGTATCTGATTCTTCATTCCAACTGGTCTAACAACATACAGTAATTTAAAAAAAGATACCGAAAATATTTTTTAAATATTTGTTTGTGATGGGAATTTGAAGAATCAAAATCATTTAAACCTAATAATTATCATGTAATTATTTTTAGTGGATAAATAATTAACTTTAATATTCATTTGTTTATCATTTGTTTGGATAAAATCATCAGAAAGAAAACAGAAAGCGCAATGTTATTTTCTGAATATGTTTTAATCAATCGTCTTAATGAATCAAAACGTGATGCTCAAATGTGATTCATCGAAATCGAAGCAGCTGTAGAATTCTATGTTTTACTAATAAGATTTATTTACTTTAATAAGTTCAGTTATGTGAATCATAATGTTATGAACCTTCAGTACAAATGAAGAGCTCAGATGATAAAGGTGTTAAGTGAAACAATCCTCATTTTGGGAAAATGAGCGGTAAAGTTCCAAATATCTATTTGCGTTTGTTGTCAAATGCCTCATTTTACAATTAAAATCTCTGTGAATATTTTTTTTCTCCAAATAGTAGTTTAACAGATGGTAGAGGATCATTGATTATCTTCAATCCTATGATTAACTCAATTTTATTTTTATTTTCTAACAAACCAACTTTGTTATTTGAGTTCTTCAAATGTTAATGTGCAGAGTCTATCTTAATTTTACAGGATCACAGTTTTTAGGTAGAATCTCGGTTTTCAGCTCCTTGTAAATTTGTATAAGATCTAATCCATTAGATTCTTCGTTTTTATCACAGAACATATTTAATAGTTGGGAATGGTGATTAGTACGGTCGATTTTTAAAACGGAAAATTGGAATTTTATCTGTTATACATATGATTTCTGTGAAGTGATTGACGCACATAAACGTTATAGACATTAGCCTCACCCCTTAATTCTATCTTAATTTTACAGGATCATGGTTTTTAAGTGGAACCTCAGTTTTTAGATCTTTGTAAATTTGTATAAGACCTAAGCTTACCATTAGATTCTCTGTTATTTCACAGAATATCTTTAATAGCTCAGAATGGTGATTAGTACGGTGTATTTTAAAACCGGAACACTGGGATTTTATCTATTATACCTATGACTTATGCGAAGTGATTGACACACATAAACCTTATGGACATTAGCCGACTTCCCCCCCCCCCCCCAAGAAAAAAAAACAAAAAGAAAACACACTTTTTTTTTTTAACTAAGCACAAATTTATTTGGAAGGATGCGAACATCATCGGACGCTGAACTTTTGAACTCAAGACAGTATTATAAAAATGCTTTGTTTAAAATGATTACATTTTGTGGCAATGAATTGGTATCCATTCTCATAATTTATTTGCATACCTATGAGCATCAACGGACACTGAACTTTTGAACTCGAGAAAACATTCTAAAAATGCTTTATTAAAAATTATTGTATTTTTGCGGCAATGAGTTTTATGTTGTGTGAAACATAGAGATGAAGTAAAATAATATACATAAAAACAACACGAAACAGTAAATCCTCTTCCGCTTGCAAAAATTAAATGGGAAATTCAATGTCGGTATCAAGTTAAGGCAGCTATAATAGGAAATTCATCTTTTGTAGTTACCGCAGGCGGATGTTCTTAAACGAATGTGCGAGTGTTCCATTGTATAAAATGAGGATTTTCGGCAAAATCTAAAACGAAAATTTTAATTATTTTTATATAAAAATGGAGTTTTGATAGAATTCTTGAATAAAAGTTCAAAAACTCCTTTTACAAAATTAGCTTTTAGGATACAAAAGTTAGGCTCTTTTATTTTATAATAAGCGGAACGTCAGTGAGTTGAATGGCATTTGATTGGAATTTTTAATTATTTTTAAAGTTTAATGAACTTTTATATATTTTCTTGTTTGAAGCCGTCAAATTTCGGCATTCAGTAACAAAATGAAAAGGTCAATGTACAGTCGTGGAAAACACTCCCTACTAACGCGGCAACAAATTATCATGAAGGAAAGTTACAGGTAGCTAAGGATTGGAAATAAAGTCTACTTTTAAATGATGTTTATTGAATTTCCTTAGGTGGCCATCTACATATCAAAACGAACCCAAACTTTGTTTTATTCAATAGCAAGACTGAAGTTTGACACTATACATAAATTCTACACCCTTCAATTTGCCTAAATCCAAATTTTCATGAAATTTGTCCGATTAGTTTCCGAGATATTAATTATTTTATAAATTATAATGAGCCCATTTTAGGGATTGTATCCAAATAGAAGTTGGGTACTCGATTGCTAAAATGCTACAGAATGACTATGTTACTTTTATCAATGTATTATTTCTTGCCAATATGATCATTTAACTCGATTAATATGTTTCGACTATTGCCAGTCCAAATATTTCAGTAAAATAAGTAAAATATATTTTTTCAAGTTATGCTTTTCTGCACAGCATAGACCCTCAAAACCATCATTTTGACATTTTTTTTTTAATTAATAATTCGAAAACTACTTGAAAGAAAATTTTAAATTTAGAATTTGCATATAGCAAGACATAATAAATATAAATCTATCAAAAGAAAAAAATGTTGGCTGCAATTCATATTTTTTTCGAATGTTAATTTCATAATTCATAATTCATATTATAAAATTTTTGAAATTACAAATTCAATGTATTTTGTTTGGGCTTTTTAGTATTATAACCACACACAAAATTATCATATTTGGATTATAATCTCAGGAGATATTAACAAAAATATGAAAATGTAATTTAACATTAGTAGCTCTAAATTTTGAAAATTTATAATTAAAAAACTTATCATCCAAATGAATAGAAATTTCGTTTCTAAGCATTGTTTGAACCGTAGATTTAAAATATATTGTCAAAATTGGGTGTTGCCATTGAAAAAAAAAAACAAAGTTAGGTTTGGTTTTGATTTTTAGATGGCCCTCTAAGCAACTTTTATATATATCGTCTAAAAGTAGACTTTATTTCCAATCGATTGGTACCAGTAGCTTTCTTCTATAATTAGTTGCAGCGTTAGAAGGGGGTGTTTACCGTCGCTAATTCTGTTACATAGTTTATTTTAACAAAATACTTTTTTTCTACATTTAAATGTATGTCCTGTACCAAATGTTAAACCAGTCGAACCAAAATTTTGGAAATAAAATAATCATAATTTTAACTTTCTAATATAAAAATACTTTTATATATCTTCATTTATATTTCCTACGATTGCAATCCTGTTACGCTAATTCCTTATTACGTGCTACTTCAAAACCGAGATATTAACATCTTAAATTTGTAATTGGCATAATTTTATAGTATGGAATATGATCTTATTATTTGAAAAAATATGAATGATAATGTATAAAATTTTTATTGAATTCGATTAATAAATGTTTCGTATACCTGTAAACAACATTTTTAATTTTTCGTCCGATTTTTTAAGATTTTTAACTAAAAATTATCGGGGGGAGAGGTTAGATCAATATAGTAGACGTTTTGGTTTAATTATAATTTTAAATATCATTAGCATTTGTTTCTGCTGTCTTGTGTACAGATATCTTTGTGTAAAGATTCTGTTACCATGCAATAATAGCAATCTATTACAATGTAAAAAAGAAAAAAAAATCCTTATTATGGATACTCAATATAAATACCGAATTTCAATTTGGAGAGATCCTCTGAAATTAGCATTTATATAAAATAGTTAACAACTTTTACATCAATCGTATAGGTTCGTCGTAAAAATATCAATTTTACAAAAATAGCTTTTTCCTCTTTTATATATAGTGGTGTTAGATTTGGATAAAAACAATGTTTGAATATTAATAAAGATAATATTCTCTGAGAAAGAGGTTAAATAGGTATAAAAGTAAAATAGAGTAAATAATAAGTAAAATCACCTCTTCCTTGTAATAAAAACACACAGGAGAGTAACAAAATTATAATAAATAGCACGTGATAGAGATAGATAAAAAAAAAAAAGTCATGCTTAAAAATTATTTTTAAACCATAAAATATGAATAAGAGATAGCTTCCCGGCAAATTGCATTTGAAAGATTTTTCCTCATATTCGACTGTGTAAAAATTTAAATTGGGAGATGTTCAGAAGTTAAAAAATAAAAATTGCAGTAAAACCGAAATTTATTGGTCACTTGTTGCACCGTCAATACGACGTCAGCTTTACTTAAGGGGGCTGGTCTCTTAGCTTCGAAATTCTCCTCCGTAATGTTAAGTCTATGGACTTTTGATGCATTCGTATATTTAAAATATGTTCTCGTGAAATTCATATTTTTAACATATTTTTTTCTGTGTATTCTTCTTAAAGGATGTCTCTTTTTTTATTAGTTTCAAAATATTTCTAAAATCTATGCTGAATTTAATATTTTGTGTGTTAAAAGCGGGCGAACTGTGAGTAAGATTTTAACACTTCATGTAAAATTAAGTCTATACTATAGGAATATTTTGAGAATTAAGAAAAAACGAAACATCTTTTAGGAAGTGTACACAAAAAATAGAAGTTAAAAATATTAATTTACCGAGGAGATATTTTAAATATACGAATGCATCAAATACTCACAGACTTTACATTAGTGAGGGGAAATCGGAAGCTGTGTGACCAGCCCCCTTAAGGGGATTTATCTGGTGGGGAAGAAAAATGTTGAATCCCATGTTATCCTGTGGGGGAAATACTTATCCTTCTTTTTCATTGAAATTTGGAAATTTCAAAAATATTTTTTTTCAGCACGTAGATAAGAAGTTTTTTTTTTTCCTCTGTAAGCTCGAAATTTTTATATCTTTTTCCAGTCATAAGTTACAAACGAGTAAAGAATACTTTTCATACTTTTCGGAATTTTTGAAAATTTTGCACACATTTTAAATACTCACAATTATCTTAATATAACAAAATATTTTAAGCTTACAGAGGGATAAAGAACCTTCCTATCTACGTGCTGAAAAAAATATTGTTGAAATTTCCAAATTTGAATGAACAAGAAGGATAAGTATATCCCCCACAGGATAACATGGGATTCCGCTTTTTTTCTTTCCCATCAAATAAGTTACCTTAAGACGGACATGTTTTTGTTTTGTAGATGCATAAGTGTTTAAGATGTTTTGTAGATGTTTTGTATTGTGGATAATAAATAAATATTGATATTCTAGAAAAAAAATGGCATGAAATGCAATTTTTTAATTTTAAAGTGAAAATAATTCCGTTTCTAATGAGTTAATTTACAATTTGGATATAAAATAACCATTAATAAAAATCTGAAAAGGTGTCATTTGACATCGATGGAACATGTTGTGAAAATTTTCTTGTTATTCACAGGTCATTAAATCGTTTTGACATAAAAAGCAAAGGGAGAGAGCCAACCGAAAGGCGGTAATAAGCGTTTTATCCATTTAATTATTTTACTAATTTTAGTAAAAGATATGAAAAATGTTCTTCATATAATTAAATTTTACGTAACAAAAATAAAGCAAACACACAACATATCTTTCAGCTTAAATGGCCTTAATTAAAAATTATAAAGAGTTTCTGCTTCCTGCTGCGTAAGAGTTTACTGGTTGATCTTTTTCTTTAAAATTTAACTTTGTTTTTCGTGCTTATTTATAATTTTCTTTGCTTTTACTAACCATAAAACAGAAGATACAGCTCATGAATACATAAAATTATTTCACTTATTAGCAAGTATGACGTTGATAAATAGCTCATTTCTATTAAAGTATCATATCATTTTTCAAAACTTTCTGCTTGTACGTTACCTGTTTAACTACCTTGAACTTTTCGAGCACCTATAACTGGCGTAGGTTATTTCCTTCCAAAATTAAGAAATCGTTTTCGTTTCCTTATACATATCTTCTAAGTGAACGAGTTTCACCTCTAATATAAATTCATATTTCTAGAATATCATTAAAATTATTAATTTATTAATATTTTCCTTAATTTCATAGTAAGCTGCTGGAAGTTTTTTCTTTCTTGAAATTATTTTCTTTAACACAAATCTTTTTCTTATATATTTTATTTCTTCTGATAAGGTGGCAACCAAAATATATCTTTCGTAATTCTAAATAAACAATTATGGAAAATCATGCATGAGGCATAAATTATGAAACACTTTCCAAAACTAAAGAAAGAGAAAAGAAAGACAAGAAAAGGCAGAAGAAGTTAAGAAATGAGATTTTCTTCATACAATGAAATGAGATTTGACATTCAACATTCACCATATGGAGATTGCTTTGAGGCTATAGCAACTATGGCTGTCGCCTCGAATGATACTTATTTATACACAGAAAAATATAACACAAGCAAGAAATAGCAATTTTTATTTATTCCATTCCATATAACTTTTGCACACGCAATTATACATCCATGGCTTACCCGGGATTCGAACCCGGATCTTCAGCAAGGTAGCAGCCTCCGCTTAGTGACAACGCCACTATGCGGCATGAAAAAAGATATCTAAATAAACAACAACAGCAGCAACAACAACATTAACAATAGCAGTAGCAACAACAACAACATAATGCAGTAAAAATCCATTTTCGGCAACTGCTTTCCATATCCGATACTGTGTGCGAAATCTTTCGTAAAACTTTGTGTATGATCTGTAGAATTTATACACACCACATGATATACTTAAAATTAGTTAAGTCAGAAAATGCATACTACAGCGGAAAACTGCCTACGAGCAATTCACTCATAGTCTTTCCTGTAACCGATTTTTTTTGTCTGTGTGTCTGTAAATTAACGATAAATGCCATGCACTCCATAATCTATAGAAAACATCTTGTAATAAACTTTAGTTATCCCTATCAATTTCATTGAGTTTGAAGTATCGTAACATTATTAAAATGGACAGCAAACGATTTTTCCTCGGTTATCATGAATCATGGAATACTTTCGTGCGCCATTGTAAGCGTACTATAAATGCTACTTATTCTATACTCCACAGAAAGCACTTTTCAGTCCACATTAGTGATCAGTGTTGCCAGATTGGGGGCTTTTTTGTCCCCAGATTGTTGACTGTCACCACTTTTTTGAAATAGAAATATTCGGAATATTTAAAAGTAGATTAAAAATTCTGAAATATAGGGCGATTTATACTATTTAAAAAAAAATGGTGACAAACAAATAATCTGAATTAAAAAAGTCCCCAATCTGGCAACACTGTTAGTGATGCATATCAAATTGATTATGTTTGAATTATTGTAATATTATTAAAGTGCGGTGCAAACGGTTTTCCCCAATATACTGTGATGTCAGGGATTTCTTTTGAGTGTTCAGGTGGACGAATTATAAATGTTAGACACTTTTCCTTCAATAGCAAACATGTTATAGCAAAGTTCAATAACATGTAAATGTTACGTGGAAATATGAGAATATTTACGAGACTTAGACGGCTAGACAAACCGAAAGCGCAAACACTTTTCAACTATAAATATTAAATATATAAGTAATGTAAATTATTGCTTTTTAATATATTTTTGATTCTGAATTACAACCTGAGATTCTTTTTCATGAAATGGACCACCTTAGAAAAATGCCCGTAATTTGTTAAAAATATGAAATAA
The DNA here is from genome assembly GCA_963932465.1 of Maratus speciosus. Lineage (NCBI taxonomy): Eukaryota > Metazoa > Arthropoda > Arachnida > Araneae > Salticidae > Maratus > Maratus speciosus. The sequence goes on from OZ010788.1 coordinate 81,720,954, forward strand.
ATGGATATATATATGTGGACGTGAGTTTCAAAACTCGCTTTATCCAAAATTTTAAAAATCGTGTTATCTCTATCAAACTATTTTATTGGTAAGCTGCACCGAAATAACACAGCAATCTGAAAAAAAAAAAAAAAAAAAAAAAACAAACAAACTAGTTTTATTTTGTATTTTTGGTGTTGTAAAATCTTGGTTTATAATGGAACTCAATGGACGCAGTTAGAGGTTTTTCACAATTTCCCAAAATTTGATTTTCTGGATAAGGCGAGTTTTGAAACTCGTGTCCTCATATATATTAACAATTAAATTTAAAAAATAAAAAAAAAACCTTCTGCGTAAAAAGCGAACTAATTAATTATTTCTAATCAATGTGAAACTTTTTTTTTTTTCAATTTCCTACTATAAGCTTACACTCTCGCTATATCTTGTTCAAATTTTCAATCGTTAATAAAATACTTATTATTCATCCAATCAAGCTCAAATAATTTTTTTTTAAACATTTTAGTGGATGACACTTGATGTTAATCCAGTTTTTTTTCAAATATTGATTCATTAATTAAATTAAATTAATTAATTTTCAATAATCGAGAGAGCCCTCTTCTTTATCAAGGTATTTTAAGACCGAGAGAATCCCCTTCTTTATCAAGGCGCCAATCAAGAGGAAAGAAGGATGGGAGGAAAAAAAAAAATTCTTATTGACCTACTAAGTAGGAATTGACTTAAAAACTATTTTTTTATATTACTTACCTATTTTTTATATTTACTTGTATTGATGACTTTTAAGTTGTGTTTAATTGTTAGTTCCTATCTATAAACACTGTTTTGATGAGGTCTATAGATGTCTATGATAGTTAGAGTTGCAGTAAAGCTAGAGATCCACAATACATACGCAACTTCCAGGTTGTATAATATTTTAACGGAGCTTCTGACTGTAAAATAGTCAATGACACATCGTCTTCATTTTGAAAGACCTATCCAATGATATTCCACTCAATAGGGTGCGTAATTTTTTTTTGTCTCTACCGCCATTTTGTATTTTACGTCCGCCATTTTGAAGTTATAAAAACAAAACCTAGACTATAACCATCGGGTCGTTAAGACGAATTGATAGAGACCTCATTCATTAAAATCCATCCAGCCGTTGGGATGTTTCGAGGGTATAAAGACATCCACATACCCAGATATGCGTGAAACACATAACCCTTCTTTTCAGTCGGGTAAAAATAATCTGAGCTTATTATCTCTAAAATATGTTATGGTGTAATCGGAATGAATTACGCAGAAAAACAGTTGAATTTTTTTTTTCTTGCAAGAACAAGAATTGAAAAATTCGAATGTTTGTCAAACTATTTTATGTAATAGGTACGTTATTGTGCATATGAGTAACGTATATGAGTCTTGTTACGTTTCAAATAGTATAAAGGTATTAAAATCTATTTAAAAAAATACTGCCCATAGGCCGTAATACATCTGAAGTTGTATATCTGTCACTGTGAACGAACAATAAATCATATATTCATTGTTTTTAATAGGCAAATTGCTGTAGTGTATATAAAATCTCAAAATCATATCTAAATTTGGTAACAATTCAAGGATAATTACGGTAGACGGATCAGGGACAGACAAATCGACGAACGGAAATTATAACTATGTCATAACTTTTCAACTTTGTTGAAAAGTAGTAAAAGCCTTAACAAAGTAAAATGTTTACAAGACAAATTGTTTGCATTTCGATTAATAATAAAGAATATTGCAATTGACATAAATGATATCTTTTCGCAATTAAATAATCCTGAATACATTTGAGGACGTGAGTTTCAAAACTCGCTTTGTTCGAAATTTAAAAAATCGAGTTTTCTGTATCAACGTATTCTATTGGTGAACCTGTACCCTAAAAAACATTACAATCTGCAAAAAAATTAGTTATATTCTGTATTTCTGACATTATAAAATCTTGATTTGCAATGAAAACCAATGAGCGCAGTTAGAGGTTTTTCGCAATTTTCCAAAATTTGATTTTCTGGATAAGGCGAGTTTTCAAATTCACGTCCTCATTCATATTGAAATTCTTTTGTAAAATAATTCTCGCCTTTATTTGCTGAAAGTAATATGTGTCTATTGAATTCATACACAAAGGAGTATTTCTATACTACCGGGTGACAATTATACTCTTAGGACAGAGTTCTTCAAGGGCCGCGTATAACCCTACCTGAACCTATTTGAAATCAGACCAAAACCTGTCCCAAACCCAACAAAATGCTTGTTTTAACTGTTACTTCCGTTTACCAAAATTTTCTGTCGACCCGAAATCTGAACTGAAAAAAATGAATCCACAGTTTTTTTGCATTTATTTAAAAATAGTTTATAATTACTTTTCTGATACCAATTTTGTTTTTATGTATAAAATTCAACATATAATATAGTCATTAATATACATATATAGATTGTTTTTACATTGAATCAGTATTCTAGACTTTATTTTGAAATATCGGGTTACCCCGAACCCGAAGTATAAAACCCAGCATTATGTCGATTCGAACTTGAAACAATTAGAGTCGACCTTATTCCAGTCTCTGGTGGAGTTGGGTTCAGGTAAACTAAGGTTACTTGACCCGATCCAGGAGATTACTTTCAGGTTATTAACAAAATAGAAAGTTTGAAAAATTTTCCGGGTAACCCTTGAATCTATCACTGCTGTATATTGTTTTTATTTTTTTATTTTTTACGTATGCTAAATGTAATTTGTCGCAGTGTACTTTAAATTTATCTGTTACATTACCTTTTTCACAACATTTTATTCGAGGCTTGAGTTATTTTTTTTATCGATCCTCCACACATTTAGTTTTTACACAAAATGCTTTATGAAACATTGAATGTTCAGAGCCAGGATATACCAGGTGTCCTAAAAAGGACTGACTGATTTTAAAATTCAATAACTTGCAAACGGTGACAGATATTTAAAAAATTCTTGCAGGAGGGTTATGCATAAGGTCAAAAGTTTTTTTACAGTGATTTTCGATTTTAGTTCGAATTACAAAAAATAGATGGCGCTGCCGCCATCAGACGCTAAATTCAGGCTCGATTTTTGGCACTTCGGGACCCACTCTATACATTTTCATCTCCCTTTTCCGCATGGAAGAACAGAAAGACCAAGAAACCGAGCCTGTATTTAGTGCCTACTGCTTACAGCACCATCTATTTTTTGGAATTCGAACTAAATTCGAAAATCACTGTAAAAAAACTTTTGACCTCATGCACGACCCTCCTGCAAGAAATTTTTAAATATTTGTCATCGTTTGCAAGTTATTGAATTTTAAAATCAGTCAGTCCTTTTTAGGACACCCGGTAGCTACTGTTCATTTTAAAACTATGTCTTTACCATCTTATTTTTTAACTTAAAAGAAAAATTTCTTGAATTTAAGGGGGTCGAGGGCTAAAAATTCTCAAACAAATGCAATTCTTTTTATTGGCTTAAAAAAAAGACTAAGTTTTTAGAGTTAAATACCGCAAACCGCATGCTTTTATCTTCATTAGATCCAGAGATATAACACCTTTTGCCTTGGGAAGCGATGCATCACCTGCCCGCAGACGAGAACTTTAGCTCCATTTATCTCAGAATCAAATTTTTCACGATTTGTCAACTTTAAAAGAATATATCTAAAGGTCCTTTCAAGATATATGTATGAAATTTTTAACAGGAATTTTATGCTATATTTCCAACAAATTGTCTTCAGGATTTTTAATTTTGAGTGATAATTGTGAAAATATGCTAATTAATGCAAAATTCACTCATAAAAAAACTTCATTTTTTTTCTTAATTTTTTTTAATGAAATTCCTAATCAATATTTTAAGAAATCCTGAAGAAAAATTTAAATTACACATTTTCTGTACGCAAAAGTGTAAAAATTTTGAAAATCGAGTGAGTACTTCCAGAGGTCTATGAAAAATTAAATATGTTTAAATTTTTACAATTTCAATTAAAAAAAATATATTTAAAATTTTTTCAGATTTTTGTTACATGCAATATTCTTATTATATTAAAACATATTTCAGAAAAAAATTTCATAACAAAATCTCTATAAATAATAATAATAAAAAAATAGAATTTTGAGCCCCCGACCCCCTTAAAAAAGCCATATATAAAAATCGTCTGACTTGTTTTTAGCTACGATTGGTATTAAATTTACATTCCGTACTTCAGAAATCCAAAAGTTATTTATTTTTGACTTCCTGTTCTGAAATAAAAACTAAATTAGCTTTCTTGCACAGGAAATGAACTTTAACTTTTAATCAAGTTGAATAACATTTCTCATTCACTTTATGCAATTCGGCTTTTGCAATAAGATAACACTGTACCTAGCTTGATAAACAAAGGGTCAATGTCCATTTTTGGCCTTTTGTGAAAAAAAGCCGATTTAATGTTTTTTTAATATTACTTTATTTGAATTATTACTGAAAATAATTTACTCGGTGCGTAAATTAGACTGGAAAACATTGACATTTCAGTTATGGATACACTATATGGCCAAAGGTGACCGGCCACTTGCGATTTTAGACGTTTTCTTAAATATCTAGAAAAATACATGAGGAATTATGCTGACGCTCTAGATGCGTAAACAGAATAGTAAAGATCATATATTTCCGCGAAGATTTTTTCCCGAAACCCCATAGGGGACCGGCAACAATTTTAAAAAGAACGAATACCTTTTGGATAATCCTGTAAAAACTAATGTAGCAAAAGCGTCCAAACTGTAGATTATGATTAAGTACCTTATTGTAATGAACTGCGTTCATTTTTATGAGAATAGTATGTATATTCGTAGAGAAATTAAAGTTTTTATAAAAAGAGTAAACCTGCTCATTTTTCATACAATTTTTACTATATTATAATTCTGAATCCAGGGTACAATGTACAATGTTGTTTGTCATATTTTCTGAAAAGAACTTTTTTTTATATTAAGAACTCAGCAAATTATAAGCAAAAAACTTGGCAAAATTTGAGACTGTTTTTATGAAAACCTGAATTTCACTTCGAGTATAGATGCTATCCTCGGAGACTCGGAGACTACTGACCAGGCCCGTACCTACCGGGGTTAACCCAGCTGAACGGATTTGTAATTGCCTGGAAAGCAGGGCGATGCATTGTGAGTACATACGCCAGATCGCCGCAGGCGGCGGACCACACCGCGGTGACCACACCAGCAAGCACCCGGGCCGACTATACTAAGCCAAGTTGATGAGTCTAGGTTGTTTATTGCACTTTGCAAAACTATGATTGTTGCCGCACACCACGTACTTGCCATGCCAGTTGGAAAAGGGCTGGATTATTTTTGATGCCTAAAAGGTGGTAAACTTTAGCTGTAGAAGAGGGCAATTTTGAGGGAAAATTAAAATTAAAATGGCCGAAAAGCTAAGATTTACCGCTGTAGGGATAATTTTGGGCCGAATTGCAAGGTAGACGAATCGCTGCAGAGGGAGACGGGAATAAACCCGACATCATTGCCGCGATCGTCATCCTATCTGCAGTGCCTACTGCTCGTTTGTGTTTACTTTGTTTGCTGGTTCCTTAACGTTATATCCTGTTGATTGGTACCTGCACATTGCTACTCAAGTTGATCTCGTAATTTAGAACCTTGATCAGATGGCGAGACCTTCACCTGGCAAGGCACCTCCAGAGGTATAATTCACAGGTAACTTGGAGGACTTTGCACCCACGACGGATTTTACATGCACCAGGCGCCATTAGCGTACATGACGGAATTTTAGCCGGCAGTTAGCCTGTGTCCTGTGACCAACGGCTACGAGTATAATGATCTACCAGCTTGGCCACCGCTGCCCGAACTAAATGGGATTGCATGGAATTTTTGAAGCCTAAATGTTGATGCATACTTGTCAAATTAAAATGATTATTTCTGTTTAAATGGGGGGGGGGGGGCGATAGAGAAAACAAAGGATGGGGCTCCGCAGATAGACAAATTGCACCATGTGTTAATTTTTGGGGCGGAATTGTTAGGCAAACTTAACGTTGCAAGGGACATGAGACTACGCCTTTCTACCATACCCCACCGGGGAAAAACTGGCTCCGTTGGCTGTCCCACTGGAGCGGGTCCGGTAGCTCGTGCGGACAGAGTCCCATTGCATCTAATAAAGAGGCGAGCTAAAGAAAAAAAAGGGGGGTGGGGAGAATCCTCCCCCGAGTGGTCGTCCTCGCTGGCCGCCCGGGAGGGCCTGGGGGGAAGTTGGAAGAGAATGGTTTGTTAGCTATGATATATTTATTAATACAATTACTACATTAAATGAACTAAACTGTAATACTTATTAATCTTACTACTTAATAATCAACTTACTTAATCTTAATACTTAATCAATTAGAAATATTAATACTATAACGTCATTCTAACTACTCTTACCCACTTAACTTGGTGTTTATAATGAGACTTAATATTTGACCTTGATACTTTTATTATGCGTTGGCTTTTTTGCTTTAAACTCTAGTTGATTCTACCCATTGAGGAGAACTACGTTTTACTGTGATGTGCATCGTGGCACCTAGGAAAAAAAAAAATCTCAAATGAGTAGCAGGTTTTGAATTTAAGTGGGATGGGGCCGCGATGCAGAGAAGTTGGAGAAACTAAATGCTAATATTACAACTTTTAACTATTAACGCAAGACTTATAACTAAGCTATAACTTATCACCCTTTTAGCTGTTAATGTTCTCCCCATTATCTAGCCTAGTCCCTATTATAATTTAACTTAGTAACTATTATTTATTAACTGATATTAATTAACTTATACTTAGCCTTTTGTGGTCTTCTGTCTTCTTCTTCCGCTCTTCAGGGCTGGTTGGCTTCTCGTATATATATATATATCAGTGGCGTGGCGTGAAAATTTTCGGTGGTCATTGCAATTATATAAGTTTGTGGTGAAAAATTATTAACTCTAAAATTCAATGGTTGAATGTTCAAAAAAGAAACTTTAAATCTTACCTTCACTTATACATGAACTCCAAATGTTCTGCTAAAACTGGATCGTAGAGTTTTAAAAGCTTATTAAGAGTTTTAAAATATTGCTTGGTCATCGCCGCATCCAGCGATGACCGGACGCCACGCCACTGATATATATATATATACACATACATACATATATATATATATATATATATATATATATACACATACATATATATATATATATATATATATATATGTATAACCATTAATTAAACATAACCTACCATCATCAAAAACCGTAATATTATGAATTAAAGCTGTAAGTATAAAAAAAGTGCCAAATTATATAGATATTTTTTTTTCTTTTTGCAGAACACTTATACATGGGCGGACAATGTGGTGACGGAGGCTTTTTGATGCTTTTTGATTTGCCATTGTGCACAGCTTGCTTGGCCGGGGGTGAAGTCCAATTCGTCTATTGCGGGGCTCCTGTTGCGGGCCATGGCCAGCTGATACTGTGCGGCTACCGCTCACCACATACGGATATTAGACAAAACCTGCTTTTATTATTTTTTCGTGGCGATAGGATGTCCTAGGCCTTATTTATTATTTTTTTTATTAAATATTAAACACATAATACATTAAACACAAATTACATCGCGGGTAACATTTAACACTTATTAGTTGCGTTCTTATTCCAGGTGTGTTACTGACTGAGTGTTGTGATGTCGTCGCAATTTATTTGGGTTGGGTTGATTTTTGACGGCCAATTATCCACACGAGGGATATAGGCCCGGGGGGAGTGACCTCCGTGGGGGTCTTTCTAAGGGAACCTAATCCGTATTAACGCATGGAAGATCCACGTCTCGAAGGAAACCACGAAAACTCCGAACGATTAGGCCGACGGGCGCGATTGGGATCGAACACAGCACCTCCCGTCTACTAGCTTCGAGAGCAGAACCTCTCGGCCACTGGTGGGGCCGCAATTTATTTGGAGTCATCTCATAACTGATCTTGCTTTTTGTTGTACGTGTTTGTTGTTACCTACCTGTTTGTGCCAGAGTTTTTCATTTTCTGTTGTTATGTCTGCAAGGTGGAGTGATTTTGTGAGTGGACATTCTAGCATATAATGTTTTGGCGTACCTTCTGAGCCGCATTCGCAGTATGGGTTTTCCGCTTTGTTGAATCTGTGTAGGTACTCAGGGAATGCACCATGTGCTGTGTAGACTTGTGAAAGTAGAAAGTCACTTATTAATCTGTTGGTGTTTACTAATGGAAAGTATTTGTGTGTTTCCCTGCCTTTAGTGCCGTAGTCCCACTCGAACTGCCATTGTTTTATCGTGAGTTCTTTTAGTGTTCTTTTAAGTTTTGATATTGGTTTGGTTATATTATATTTGCTTTTTCTATCTGCGTTTATTGCTGCGCTTTTGGCAAGTGCATCGGCCTCCTCGTTGCCTAGGATACCGACGTGCGCCTTGACCCAACTGATTTTGAATTTTCCTTGTGAATGTCTTATTAGGTTTTGTATTGTGTCTACAGTTTTGTTTACACTGAATGGTTTGTTCAGTGATTCAATTGCTGATTTGCAGTCCGAGCGTATGTTGTATGCGTCTCCCGTTATATTGCCCCATTCTGCTGCTTTTTGAATTGCCAGCAGTTCGGCCTGGAAAACACTATTATCTTTCCTAAGGGGCACTGACCATGTCGTTATTTTTTCCTTATTTTTATATGCTACAAAGGCCGAACCTGTAGCTCCTGATTCCAATTTTGATCCATCTGTGTATATGATTGTGTCGTTTCTGTTGTATCCAATTCTTGGTTCTATGGTGTCTGCCGGGTGATTTTCCCACGTGTTTATTTTTTTTGTCGTAGTCTAAGTGGTGTAGAGTTGTATTATGAATTGTCGTGTTTTTCCTTAGTCTTGAGACTGTTCCATATGCTGCCTCATATTTTACCTTTAGATGAATTGGAATCAGGCTTGAGAGTACCTGAAGTGCCGAGGTGGGGGCTGTTCTATAGGCCCTGACTATGGCCAGTGCAAAATGCCTCTGACAGCTGGATAAAATGTCCCTACTTCTTTTATTTAGGTTGTGTCCCCAGATTGGGGCTGCATAAGTTAGTGTTTTCTCCACTACTATTGTGTACCATATTTTGAGAATATTTGCATTAATTCCCCAACCCTTGGCTGTCATGTATGCTAGATTTTTAAAGTTCTCTCTCACCTTATTTGTTTGCATTGTGCAGGGTGATGTCCAGTTTAAGTTTTTGTGTAACATTATCCCCAGGTATTTTATTTGTTCTTTCACCTCTAGTGGCTGGTCATTGCGGGTTATCCCTTCTATTTTGTATGAGTTCTGTGTTGGAAGGTTTCTTGTGTAACCTCTGTTTAGGTATAGTAGCTCTGTTTTTTCTTTATTGAGTGTTAGACTGTTTTCTTCTATCCATGCATTGAACTCTTTTAGTATTCTGTTTGCTAATCTCCTTAATTTATCTTTTGATTTTCCCCTGAGTATTATTATAAAGTCATCCGCAAATGCCTGGATCCTCACATGTCTACCCCAGTATTTTTTTAGAGCTGTTTCTGCTATTATAAGTCAGAGAAGTGGCCCCAGGTAACTTCCCTGCGGACAGCCACCAAATGTTTGCTTTGTCACTTTAATCCCGTTTTCTTCTAGTGTGGCATATCTGTTTTGAAGGAAGCTTACCACCCAGTTTACTAGGTACCCTGGGCAGGGAGAGTTCCGCAGGTTTTCAATTAATTGTGGCCAGCGGATGTTATCGAAGGCTCCCTTGATGTCCATGGCTATTAACAGTATTTGGAAGTCATTCTCTTTGTCGTCCTCTATTGTCTTTAGTAGGCTGTCTAGTGCATGTTCTGTAGAGATACCCTGTTTAAATCTGAATTGTTTTTTGCTCCAATATTTGTGTTTGCTCAGGTGGTGGTTTATCCGACCGTGTATAATCCTCTCCAGTATCTTTCCCAGAGCTGGTAGTAAGCAGATTGGTCTGTAGTTTTTCGGGTTGTTTAAGTCTTTTCCTGGTTAGTGGAATAGGACTACTATTCCGGTTTTAAACGTTTTTGGAAAGTGTTCTAATCTCAGGCATGTGTTGATTAATGTTTGCAGTAGTTTGGGTGCCGTGTTATTTATTCTTTTTATTAGATTGTAGTCAATGTAGTCGTATCCCGGTGCCTTATTTCTCTTTATGTTTCTTATAATCCTGTTTATCTCTGCCCTCGTGACTTCCGGTGGTTTTGCTTCATTCGATTGGGTTTGTACCCTGGATAGCCTGTGTGGAGTGTCTTGGTGCTCACACAATCGGCGATACTGTATGAACTGGTAATCGCAGTCCAAAATATGTATTATCAAGTGCATACTGCTGGCGCGTATAATGGAAACTACTTTAACTTTTTTTTTTTAATCGCATTTAAAACAAAGGTGAGCATGCTTATTAGTAGTTTCATTATAATATACTTCAATTTTATGAAATTTATTACCGTCGACCCAAGTTGAATTACTGTAGAACACCCTATATTTTTGATTAAAAGCTGGACCCCATGTTCTATGGTAATTTTTTATCCTCTTGATGCCTATTAACAACCCTCTACATTTGTCGGTCAAATTCAGCAACACCCTGTGCATTTAATGTATCACTTTAGGAGTTTCTTTTATTCTTCAATACGCTACGTTTACAAAAGTTGAGCTTTTCCCTGTATTACGTAATAGAGATGAGACGGGCTGAGTCTAAGCCCGAGCTCGAAATGGACTCGGGCTTGATTTTTATACCAGTCTTCGAACTCGGACTAAAGATATTTCTATTATTTATTCAAAAATTGTAAAAAGGAAAAAACAACTTGCTATTTCAGAAACAAGAATGAAGTCTAAGTTTCTTACAGAGCTTATAATATTTAAAAAATCAGTTTGAAAAAAAAAGAATTATTAAAAACATTTTAACAACATTTTTAAAAACATTTTGCACGGTCAATATTATTAATATAAGAAAGCAACGGGATATCCCTTGTCTATCCAAGTTTTCTATTTGAAGTCCTTTATCAGAATTACTGGAAAACTCGAGTTTTTTTTTCATGGTTGCACGGTCAATATTATTAACATAAGAAGGCAACGGGATATCCCTTGTCTATCCACGTTTTCTATTTGAAGTCCTTTACCAGAATTACTGGAAAACTCGTGTTTTTTTTTTTTTTTTGTCATGGTTAAATGGTCAATATTATTAACATAAGAAGGCAACGGGATATCCCTTGTCTATCCACGTTTTCTATTTGAAGTCCTTTATCAGAATTACTGGAAAACTCGAGTTTTTTTTGCCATAGTTGCACGGTCAATATTATTAACATAAGAAAGCAACGGGATATCCCTTGTCTATCCACGTTTTCTATTTGAAGTCCTTTACCAGAATTACTGGAAAAGTCGAGTTTTTTTTGCCATGGTTGCACGGTCAATATTATTAACATAAGAAAGCAACGGGATACCCCTTGTCTATCCACGTTTTCTATTTGAAGTCCTTTACCAGAATTACCGGAAAACACGCGTTTTTTTTTTTTTTTTTTTTTTTTTTTTTGTCATACGATGATATTTCAAAACAAAAATTATTGTGACTTTTGCAGATTTCTGCCATTAGTTGGGTATAAATAGCAAATTTGCTATTTGAAACAGATTTTTAATGACATGAAAATCCTTTACTTCCAAGAAAAATATTTCATAACAGACATGCGTTATTTTTAAGCGCATGATCTGCATTGAAATATTTAATGGTGATTATTGAAAACGGCGATTATTAAAGAATGTATTAGGTTGAATATTGACATTTTTATGACTATTGTGAGGTTATTGGAGAAGACATAGTTAAAAAATGAAGATGTTCAAGATTTTGCCCTTTTTCTATCCATGTACAGAACCATGAATTGAGATTTCAGTAAATTAGAAAGAACTGTGTATGCTGAAAAGGTACCAAAAGGATCATAGAAAAGCCGGGGAAAATATTAGGTGTCCCATAAGTGCATTAAAAGTAAAAAAAAAAGCAATTTAACAAATTACAACGACCATTTGGAAAAGATTTTTTCGAAGACTAAAATTTAAGACATAAAAAATCGCACGGAGTTGATCATACATTACGTACGTCATGAATTAAACATTAATAGTGTTATTACACGTAAAAATTGCAAGCGACAGAAATCGACTGCGACTCCTGAAACTTACGTATTATCCAAGCATTTCATTGGCTGTTCGGTAAAGGCTTTTCCATCGTAGAAATCTGACGACCCATTTTAAATGAAATTTCATTCTTAAACTTCTAAACATCCCACAATATTTCTTTTTACACCGTCGTAATATAGCGACCGTATATAGAGAAAAAAATGTACTTTTAAATGCAATTTGTTTGAAAGCTGTATCTGAATTTGTTTCTGAGTTATTAATTTTTTTTTGTAGTTTTTATTGCTTTTTTTTGTCATAGTGGCAACAGTAGTATCCATCTCTGTTGAAAGTAAAGGTAAATACAGATTACTGTATAGACCAATCAGAAAACGAATAAAATGCGGATTAAACCAATAAAAAGCTTCAGATATTCTTTTGATTTCCTACCCTGACGAGGACAGTAACCATTTTTCCAAATGGTTAATAAAAATAAACAAATTGAATGAGGTATGCACCACAAGACATGTCAAAGAGCCAGAATTTTTTCTAGAAAATAAAATAAACCTAATTCAAAATTTGATCTATATGTGGTTCTATTAAGATCCACGTTATTAAAAAATGTAAAAAATATTAAAATTATACAACAGCTATTTATTTGCACTTGAGAATACAGCATATTCTCAAGATCTCAAATCCTTGCTAAATTGGTATAAAACATTTAATACAGATATAAAAAGTATAAACATCAAAATCTTCCACAGTTTCGGCACACATGCGTCTCCATGTCCATCATCAGGAATGGAAATGAACAGCTGGATCATAATGTAAAAATCCCGCCTGCCAAAAAAATCGCACATATGGGTCGAAAACAACCAATGAACGCGAACATACGGAAAAATTAGAGGTATCCTCTCTTGGCATCTGTTAAGACATGATGAAAATCTGTTACAACAGACCATGTTATCATCTATATATGAAAAAAGGAACCAATTGCACACTTTCACTTTTGGACACCGGTTAAAACTCGCTCTGAAAATGAAACTATCCTCATATAAAAAGAAAAAAGAAAAAAAAGAAAAACAGAAAACTGTAACCAAAATCGGAAAAGTAGAAACGCACAATAGTAGTCTGAATGTTTCTAAATATTTACTCCAGTTAGAAAACGAATAATACTGAGCGAAATATGCCGCCGGTTGTCAACCCAGGTAGCTGAAACGGTAGAGCATTAACAATGTAAGTCGAAAGTTCTGGGTTCAAGTCTCGGCTTGGGTATTTTTTCGCTCAGTTGGAAAATTTAAATTCGTATGAATAACACAGTTGTAAATTCCCCTTCCGGCAATTCCAACAATAAAAGCAAATGTACTCAAACTCTTTTCTGGAGTCCTGTGTATTATCTATAAAATTATAGACACCAAGTAATATTCAACAAATTAGTTAAATTTAAAAACGAATGCCAAAACTGAAAACGCATCTCCAGCATTTATTGTTCATGTACAATAGATGCTGTATACTATATTGTTCATGTACAATAGATGCTGTATAGTAACATCTAAAGAGTCTTGCAGTGCTTCTCAGGGATGCATATCAATTTAAATATGTTTGAAATAGTGTAACATCATTAAATACACGTCAAACGATTTTCCCCCATAGACCATAATGTAATGGAAATCTTTTGAGAGCCACTTTATACATACTATAAATGCTACACACTTCATATTCAATACCGAACATGCCATGGTTAACCCTAACAACATGCATATATTAATTATATGGCAATCTGAGAATATTTACGCGAGTTCGAGCACAGAAAGACTGACGGTCAGAAAAACGGAATTCATAAACACTTTCATGTCGGAAAATGCTAAAAATCAATTTTCAAAGAAATGAATTTTCACACAGAAGATATTTCTATGAAAGATGTTTTCTTCATTAATTTTTTTTTAAAAATTACGGTATCAGAGATAACGCGAGTTACCGGTTAAGAGTTTTCCCGCTAAGCTACTTTAATGTTGAGAAAGAAAAGTTTCACTGCCTACTTGTATAAAGCTTTGTTGAATGCACTATATATTCCGCACCTTATATATCATTTTGATATTTTGAGAATGCAAGTAACGAGATTTAATGACAAGCTGTCATACAAGTTGTTAAAAGATGATCTCTATTTAAAAGTCACATTGTAAAATCCTTCAGAGTTCACAAACCTCATATTTTTCATTTCATATGAAAATATTGTAGGTGTATGTTCATTTTTCAAACTAGGCATATTGAAAATTAGATTACTTGAATTTTATAACGAATGAAAGGAAATCTAAATTGTATATGGCTATTTTATTGTTCTACAAAACAAAACTGCATTAATGTTAAAATTTAAAGTAGAACTAAGTAGCATAATTAAATCTACCCTATATATATAAAATTCTAATGAAACGGATATATGAAACGACTGAAATGTAACGAATTTATGAAACGATTCTATGAAACGACTGATTAAACAACTGATTACGTTTCGCGGCGCTTTCTCCTAAAATATGGAATACTTTGCAATGAAATTAACACCAAAAATCCGTATTGATCAGCAGATCTCAAAACTGGTATTGGAATTTTTAAATTCGAATTAGTTTTCGAAATATTATTTTTTTTTCTAATTTTAAATACATTTTTCTAATGATGGCAACTCAAATTTTAATCATAAAAGATATTTTTTTTTCATATTTTACAAAAGGATATTATTTTAAACTAATTTGGCGACCAGTTTGGCGTCCCTTAAATGTATGCTAAGAACAATTTTTTTTGTATTTCATTATCCTTTTATTTAATGCAAAACTTTCATTTAAAACTAAAAAATTAAAATCAATGCTTTCACGTCTTTCTTTTTTTTTTTAAAACGAAACGAAAAGAAAAATAGTAATTGCAGATGTCATATTCGCACCGGGGTCCCTAAATAGCGCCAAAAGGCCGTTATTTTGCCTGACATGGTAACCCGGCTATTGTCGCTTATTTATTAACAAATGTTTATTTACTTTTATTTTCTTTTCCTTCTATATATATAAAAAAAAGTTTTGATTTGGAAATGGACCAATGAAAATCTGCGTAGATCATCCGGGTATACTCCTACTAGATTGGCATCCATATTTTTTATGACCGGGGGTCTTTCGTCGCTAATATGAAGGACAGCACTAACACGTTTACAATGGCTTGACCTTACAGCTAAAAGTATGTATTTTAAATATCGAAAGTTTCATTCTTGCCTTTTTATTCCTTAATGAGAAAAAAAATAAACAGTAAAAAATGTTGAGGGTAAAATGCAATATTTCTATCACTTCTTTTTAAGTGAAAAAAAGCTTTATTAAACTTTTAAATTATTTCATATTATAGATAAAAGTGTATATTTTAAATATAGAAACTTTAATTTTTGCTTTCAGTTTATTTTTGGCTATTAATATATTTATTTTAAACTGCACTATATATATATATATATATATATATATATATATATATATATATATATATATATATATTACTTTGAACAAAAAAATATATATATATTTATCCTCTAAATCCATAGATGGCAGCACAGCATCTTTTTTCCCTTTGAAATCGTGCAATATTGTAAAAAAAAACGCGCGCTTATTCAAAGAGTAAAGTTCTTGGAATGCAACAAATATTACTTTTTTAACCAAATTTTGTGACGTTAGGAATCAAAAGGTAATCTTGATTTTTTTTTTAGCATATCATGGACTTATTGATCTTTGTGTCTGTGCAATAACTATAATGTCTGACCTTTCCTTCAATATTTTTTTTTGTCTATCAATAAGAGGAAAAATTACAGTTTTGTCATTTTTTTTTTAAGTTTCTAAATTCTTTTTAAAGGTGAAGGAAATACATGGCAACTTAAAAACTTTAGCAATTCGATCTTAATATGTAACACTACATCAGGCATCAATTTAACAGATGTTTTTGAATTCCTTTAATTTTTATAATGTTTTTAATTTTCTCAAAATTAACAAATTTTCAATTTTTACAACAAATTTAAGATTAATCATGACGTTACCAAATTATTATTATTAAATAAATATGAAGATAATTTTCCGGAGATTACAATATTATAAAAAGATTTAATTTATGTTAAATAGTTTTCAAGATACGGAACTTCAAACTTGCAACTTTGAACGATTGTGCACATGCCATTCTATGTCACAAGTTTTTTAAATGTCCAGAACTTCCAAATTTTTTTATTTTTTTGTCGAAGTATTTTGCAATGCTTTATTTGAATATGAATTGAATCTGTGTATCAAATTTTATTAAAATCGGTTACTATGCAGCCACGACTTTTTAAAAAATTTTGTTCATTTTGTGTGGAATGACCCCTAAGGGAGTGTAGCAGCAAAAGATGATCTAAAATTGCGCTTTCTGTGATACTGTTGGAGCTAGAAGCTTAAAATTTAACATGGTTGCTACTTTTAAAATGCAATTTCTCACTAAGAACTGTTTTTTTTTTTAAAAAATAAATTTAAAAGGGTGAAATTAGCAGAAATCGTTCTATATTACGATTTACTTGGAATTGTTGGGGCTGGAAACCTGAAATTTTAAATGGTTGTTACTTTTAATGCGTAACTGCTTGCACAGAAAAGCTTCTAAAAAAATACGAATTTAAAGGAGTGTAGGTGCAAAAAAGTTTTAAAATTGCGATTTTTTAATACTGCTGAAACTAGAAACGAAAAACTTTGTATGGTTGATACTTTAAAACGTAATCGCGCACTAAGAAAATTTCTAAAAAAGTTAAATTTAAATGGTGAAATGAGCTAGCTGAAAACGTTCTAAAAATGTTTTAAATTACAACTTATTTGGAACTGTTAGGGCTAGGAACTCGACAAGATTGTTACTTTTAAGACTTAAATATTCTCACAAAACAGTTTTTAAAAAATTAAGAGAGTGAAATATTCAGAAATCATTCTAAAACCACAATCACCTTAGAACTACTGAACCGATTTCAAAAATACTTTCAGGATACTGGTGACAGTGTCCACTTATTTGGTTGCTTTTTATATCTGTGTAACAGTCAAAGGTAGTGATGGGCGATAACGAGATGTTTTTCTCGATTTTCTCGATTGTATGGACATCTCGATATTTTTCGATTGTATAAATTTTTTCTCGATGACTACAGTTTGCAAATTTCTTTTATAAATCATATATTATGTATTATATACGTCATACATTTATCAAGAATCGTCTGCGGTTGAACTGGAATGAGTCGATGTTAATAAAGACTAGGTGACTTCGACCACTAGCGGGCCCCTCCTTTAATCGGGGCCCCTAATTTATACGTAATCTTGTAATATGAAATCACGAACAGGTTACCCGCTATATACGGCACTGATATATGATAGCAGGCGGGTGTGGTGTGCACGCACTACAAAATCTTGTAAAAAATATACTATCGAAACGAATGAACGTCGGACCAGATCTCTTGGGGGAGGGGTCAAAGCGAGCGGAGGGGCACAGCAGCTGCATAATATGATTAAGTCGTCACAGGTCTTTAGGCCTTTCCAACCATATATCACATGAGAAGTCCGGATCTGAATTTATAAAAATGCCTTCCCCGCGGGGGGAAAGGGGGGGAGGGGTTCGGGAGGTGGATAACATGAATAAGTGGTCATAAGCCTTTCCAACAATATGTCACATGAGGGGTCTCGGCTAAATTTAGAAAAACACCCCCGTGGGGGAAAAGTGGGGGGGGGGCGGTCACCGGAGGTGCATTACATCAATAAGTAGTCACAGACCTTTCCAACGATATCTCACATGTGTGGGGTCTTGGCTAAATTTGGAAAAGTGTCCCCCGGGGGGGGGGTTCAAAATGGGGGGATGGACACCGGAGGAGCATAACATCAATAAGTAGTCACAGACCTTTCCAACGATATCTCACATGTGTGGGGTCTTGGCTAAATTTGGAAAAGTGTCCCCCGGGGGGGGGTTCAAAATGGGGGGATGGACACCGGAGGAGCATAACATCAATAAGTAGTCACCGACCTTTCCAACGATATCTCACATGAGGGGTCTTGGTTAAATTTAAAAAAGTGTCCCCCGGGAGGGGCAAATTGGGGGAGACTGTCACCGGAGGTGCATAACATCAATAAATAGTCACAGACCTTTCCAACGATATCTCACATGAGAGGTGTTGGCTAAATTTGGAAAAGTGCCCCCGGGGGGGGGAAGTGGTGGTGGGGACACCGTAGGTACATAACATCAATAAGTAGTCACAGACCTTTCCAACGATATCTCACACGAGGGGCCTTGACTAAATTTGAAAAAGTGTCCCCCAGGGGGGCAAAGAGTGGGGGGACTGTCACCGGAAGTGCATAATATCAATAAGTAGTCACAGACCTTTTCAACGATGTCTCATAAGAGGGGTACTGACTAAATTTGGAAAAGTGTCTTCCGGAGGGGCAAAGTGGAGGGGGCGGCCACCGGAAGTGCATAGCACTAATAAGTAGTCACAAACCTTTCTAACGATATGTCACATAAGGGGTCTTGGCTAAATGTGGAAAAGTGTCCTGAAATTTCATATATTATAAATAATATTTAGCGGAGGGCTCCATAAAAAAATCCGATCTAAAATGATAAAAGCGGAAAAAACTACCCTCGCAGTGGGGGCCAAAATGGGGAGGGGATGAAGAAAGTCTCATAATATGAAAGAATCATCCGAGAGCTTACCGATGACATATCACGTGACTGGTCCAAAAAAAGTTTGAAAATTGCTCCCCCTCTCTACCCCCGTGGGCCCACTCTTTCACCCCGGAATTCACACAGCCGCCACTTTAAAATTTTTATGTTCAATAAATAATATTTACCGGAAGAATGCATAAAAAACCCATATTTAAAGTGATATTTAAATTTATTATAGAAATCGGCTACGGTTTTAAAAATTTGTTCGCCCCTTCCCCACCCCCCTTTGAGCGAAGAAAGGTTCATAGTATGAAAGAGTAGTCAAAGGGCTTTTCGATTATATGCCACAGGAAGGGTTCGGTAAAATTTTTAAAATTGCACCCCATGAGTCCACTCTCACGTCCTCCTCCCTCGAAATCACCCGACCCACCTTCCTCTTTGAAAATTTTATATTTAATAAATAATTTTTATCGGAGGGTTCCAGGTATGTGACATCTTGGTAGGGCTAAAATAAGAGAAACTTTGAAAATTAAAGCTTCATTTCACAGCTCATTGTCATGCCTTTTTCTCTATCTCGTCCCTTGGTACTCTCGATAAATTCTTCTCTGCCGAGGACGAGAGAAATCCTCGAAAAGCTTCTCATAGCGAAATGTTGAAAAGTGCGAGAGAAATCCTCGAAAGGCTTTTCATTGGGAGATTTCGAAAAGGACGAGAGTAACAAGCGAGAGGCTTCCCATCGGGAAAGTTTGACAAGGGCGAGAGGAAACTCTCGAGAGACTTTCCATCCCGAAAGGTTTAAAACCGCGAGAGAACAAACCATCGAGCAGCTTGCCATCTGGAAGCGTCGAAATGCTGGAAAAATCATCGAGATGAGATTTGCCGAAATGCGAGATGGAAATGAAGCTTTCAGAGTCAAACTTACCGCATTTCTGGTTTAAGTCATAATTTCTCAAAGGAGTTAATCTGCTTATCCAATCTCTTTTTAGCTCACAGGCTATCTAAGCCTGAGAGCTAATGTACCCGTCGGTTCTGTGTGTTTGCATGTACTGTACGTACGTACGTATGTACGTAACGCGATAACTCTTGATTAAAATGTACGATTTGCTTCAATTTTTTTTATGTTCATTCTGATAAGGCGTTCCGCTGTTTAGTTTTGACGGTTCATTGGTTAAGGATAAAGGGAGAGAAGGGGGGCTGGTCCACCCCTCCTTAATTTAGATAAATAGGTTTTTCATGCAGAATTCTTCGATTTGCTCCAAATTTCGTATACCGGTTTATTATGTTAAGGAGCTTCCCTGATTAAACTTGGAGGTTCATTAGTTAAGTATGAAGGGGGGAAAGGGGGATAGACCCCCTCCTTAATTTAGATAAATGGGTTTTTCATGCAGAATTATTCGATTTGCTCCAAATTTGGTATACCGGTTCATTATGTTAAGAAGTTGCCTTGATTAGATTTGGAGGTTTACAGGTTAAGTATAAAGGGGGAGAAGGGGGCTGGTCCCTCCTTAATTTAGATAAATGGGCTTTTCATGCAGAATTATTTGATTTGCTCCAAATTTGGTATACTGGTTTATTATGTTAAGGAGCTTCCCTGATTAAACTTGGAAGTTCATTGGTTAAGGATAAAGGGGGAGAAGGGGGGCTGGTCCCCCACTTAATTTAGATAGATGGGTTTTTCATGCAGAATTACTCGATTTGTTCCAAATTTGGTATATCGGTTTATTATGTTAAGGAGCTTCCCTGATTAAACTTGGAGGTTCATTAGTTAAGTATAAAGGGGGGAAAGGGGGGTAGACCCCCTCCTTAATTTAGATAAATGGGTTTTTCATGCAGAATTATTCGATTTGCTCCAAATTTGGGATACCGGTTTATTATGTTGAGAAGCTGCCTTGATTAGATTTGGTGGTTTATGGGTTAAGCATAAAGGGGAGGGGCTAGTCTCCCCTTAATTTAGATAAAAGGGTTTTTCCTGCAGAATTATTGGATTTGCTTCAAATTTATTGTACCGATTTATTCCGATATGGCGCTTCCTTCATTAGATTTGGAGGTTCATTGGTTAAGTATACAAGGGCGAAAAGGGGGCAAGTCCCCTTAATTTAGATAAATGGATTTTCATGGAGAATTATTCAATTTACTTTAATTTTTTTTCTATGTTTGTTCTGATAAGGAGCTTTCCTGATTAGATTTGGAGGTTCATTAGTTAAGTATAAAAGGGTTAAAGGGGTTAGACACCCTTAATTTAGCGATATGTTCCTTTTTTTCATGCAGAATTATCTGATTTGCTTCAAATTTGATATACTGATTTATTATAGTTAAGGAGTTTCCCTGATTAGATTTGGAGGTTCATTGGTTAAGTATAAAAGGGGCAAACGTGGGATATTTCCCTTCATTTATTTTTTGAGGGACATTATTCTTTGAAATAAGAGTATAATATACAGTTAGTGTTAATAACCTGTGAGCTCAATGCCATCAGTTTAACTGGCACTTATCATTTTATTGCTATTAACCGATGTGGGTTATGAAGCATAGTGGTTTATGTATTCCGTTCTGTATAGTCCTAGTTTCAAACTTTACTATTAAATTTAGTGTCATTTTGCCACGGATTTTCAATGTTTCTCTTATTTTAGCTCTGCCAAGCTGCCCCATACCTGGAGACTCAGATAAATACTATTTATTAAATATAAAAAGTTCAAAGAGGAAGGTGAGTGAATTCTGGGGTGCGCGAGAGTGCACAAAGGGAGGGGGGGGGGCGGGTAATTTTCAAACTTTTACCAAACCTCTCCTTGACATATCATCGGAAAGTCCTTTCACCACTCTTTCATATTATGAACCTTTCTGCTGCCAGAGTTGAATTCCGGAAGGGGTTCGGTGGGGGGGGGGGGGCGGTGCGGGGGTGACATTTTTTTTTAATTGTAGAGATTTCTACAATAAATATCATTAAATGAGGTTTTTTAATGGAGCTCTCCGATAAATATTATTTATTAAATATAAAATTTTAAAAGTGGGGCTGCGTGATTTCCGGGTATATTCTAGGATAAAAGAGGGAACCCACGTGGGAGGGGTAGATTTCAAACTTTTTTTGGACCAGTCATTTGATCTATCATTGGAAAGTTTTCGGTTATCATCGCAAAGTTACTCTTTCATATTATGAACCTTTCTTCTTCCTTCCTTAGTTTGGCGCCCCGAGAGAGGCACTTTTCGAACTTTTTTGAAATCGTAGCGTTTTTAAACATTTTAGATCGGATTTTTTTACGGAGCCCTCCGATAAATAATTTTTAATATATGAAAATTTCAAAGAGAAGGATGGGCAGGGTATATTTCGGGGGGGGGGGGTGCACGATAATTGGAATCCTGGGAGTTGGGACTCTTTTCTATCTTTTGCTGACACCCCTCATGTGATATATCATTGGAAAGCTCTGTGACTACTATTTCATTTTATATATCGCCCGCGCCCCTCCGCTTACTTTGCCCCCGAGCGGGGGCACTTTACTAAATTTAGCCGACACCCCTCATGTGCCATATCGTTGGAAAGTCCTGTGACCACTTATTCATATTATGCACTTTCCTTGCCCTTCCCTCCTACTTTGCTCACCGTGGGAGTTCGTTTAATGTATTCCAGTCAAAGACTTTCTAAAAATGGGGAAATTAAAGATCCAATCTCAAATGACGTAGAAAAATCAATAAAAAAATTTTGATCCCTTTTATCATCCTTTAGTTCATATTTTTGCCACTAGGGGGTGCTTTTGATTCTTATTTCTTTCGCCGTTTTGGTGCTAATTGCCGAAAAATTCTAATTTTTCATACTTAAACTCCCCTTACCGCTTCATAGCTACTCGCGTTTTTTCAGCTTTTTTCAACCAGGGGGCACCCTTACAAGACTTTTCCAGTCTTAAGGCTCCTTTATAGTTTCCCTTTGGTTTGTTGTTTTTTTATTCCATCTGTTTTCAGTTACCCTATATTTAATAAAATCTACCTTATATATATGTAAAAACAATGATTTCAATAATCGATTCTAGAACATCTCCTTTGTAGATTCTCGAAAGTAATCGATGACTGTATCGATTGTGTATTTTACGATAACGATTTTTTTCGATTGGTAAATTTTCGAGAATCGCCCATCACTAAGCCCTATCACTACTATGAAATTGTCGGCCAGAATAATAGCTAAGTTTTCCAATAACTGTTTTTAGCTTTTCTCGTTATAATCGATTGTAAAACATCTCGATTGTAGATTCTATGAATTAATCGATGGCTGTATCGATTGTGATTTTTTACGATGACGATTTTTCTCGATTGTCGAATTCTCGAGAATCGCCCATCACTAGTCAAAGGGGTAGAAGAGCGACAACATTCTAAAATTACGATTTCTTTAATTATGTTAAAGATAGAAGCATACATGCTTGAAAAGAGCGTTTCCCGATTTTTTTTTTTTTTTTTAAGTTTAAAAGTGTGAAATGTCGTCTAAAAAAGTTCTAGGGGAAACTGTCCTAAAATGGTATATCATAAAGGAAAAAAATGCTTCTATGGATGCAATTTTTTTTTCTCATGACCTTTATTTTTAGGGTTCTATACTTAAAAAGTAAAAACGGAACCTTTATATGATCACCCCTGTGTCTGTCCGTCCGTCTGTCGCAGCCATTTTACTCGTAAACTATGGAACGTGGAAAGTTCAAATTGGGGGAAATACTAAAGATTATTGATCCATATATTTACAGATTATTAAACATTCACAAATATATTTAGAAAAAATGTAGAGAAAAAATATCTAATTAAGTTACTTGAAAAAAGAAATCTTTTCTTCGTATATTGTGTGGGATACCGTGTAATACCTTTGGTAACGCTGAACTCAAAAATACATTTCTTTTAATTAGGTAGTGTATTGTAAGAGATATCGTCGAAAATGTAGTTCAAAAATATGCCCCCCCCCTTTTTTTCCGAATCTACTGAAACTAAAATTATGAAAAAATTAGAGGTAGTAGACGTTAAGTTAAACCTTGCTGGAAAATTGTAGTGATTACCCTAAGTCACATAGTTTTTGATAAAAACGTGTTTTTCCGATTTGCAAATTTCGATTTGCAGGCATTCTGCAAAGGTGTTGAGGAGCGCTTGAGGTACCTATCGTAGCAGAAGTATTAAAACATTGTTGATAATGATTTTCGAAAAAAAATCGTCCTTAATTAGCCGAGATATTAACCTTTAAAGACACGGAGAGTTTGGACATGCATAATGACAGGGGTGGCTCACGCTATGTACCTTCGGCCTTTTAAAGCTCAGATAGTAACTTTTAATGATATATTTGTGTAATGCAATCCCCAGTAGTAGTATAAAAGCAATAAAAATCATATTGTTTAAAACAGGCTAATTTAATTAGAATTAATCACATAAGTGCTATGGGATTCGTGGCAAGTTTGCATTAAGTGGATCTCTCAATACGCCTCCTGTGTCTTTAAAAGTTAATTAAAAACCTATCTGGAAAAACGCGGCATGGATCAAGGCGGCGTTGCAACTTTGCGACTACCTTTCGAAGTGAGCTTAGCACAGTATCAAGTTTAAACTTTAAACAAGTTTTTTTAGGCGCACTGTAAAAAGAAAAGATTATTTCTGCGCTGAATTTAGTTTTATGCAATGCGAAATGAAGTGTAACCTCTTGCGCTCTATGACGTATGCAGCGTACGTCATGCTGTTTTGGCCATTTTTGAGAATGATATATTACTAATTACAATGTTATTGATTTTCCGTAAATAAAGTAAAAGAAAATTACCAATTAAATTTTTGTAGTGTGAATTCAAAATATCTAAAAAAAAGTTTTGATTTGGAAATGGACCAATGAAAATCTGCGTAGATATTCCGGGTCGATCGCATCCAATTTGAAGCATGGCCTTTCATCGTTAATATTAAAAAAACTGTTGCATACAAAAATATGAAAATCGGTGGTATTATAGAGAAATGTTTGATAAACACGCTGATGTAGACAGTTTTGAAATCGAAGAATTATTTTAAGAGATATTTAATGCTAAAGTTGAACAAAATCGTTCCATTAAAAAAGTTTTATTGGAGCAAAAACCATACATGAGAATTTAATCAATTTTAGATCATTTTATACGTTATAAGTTCCCGGTATGCAGATTGCATTTATTTTTCTTAATTGACTCATTTTTTGAGGTTTTATTTCAATTTTAAATTCAAATTTTCAGCATTTCGAGAGATATTTTTTACAAATTTTAGAAAATATTATTAATTTAAACTGTTGCCAGTTGTATAAACAGCGCAAACAATAATGTTTACTTCAAATTAAAAATTTATTTACACGTGACTATTACAAACAGAAAAAAAACTTTAAAATTAGAATTAAATGATTACATGTTAAAAGCAGGAAAATTACGTCATAAGAACCATAGGCACAGATGTCATATACAGGCCCCATATTGGCGCAATTTTTTTCCGACGCCAATTTGGGGAAAACATTAATAGCATAAACAACAACATCTGGGTTACCATATCAACCAAAATAATGACACTTTAGCACCAGTTAAGTACCCGTTGCGTATATGAAATTGGCGTAAGAAAAAAATTGCGCCAATATGGGGCGTATATGACATCTGTGCCGAACCATATTTGCACTTGAATTTTAAAAGAGAAACAAAATCTTAAAATAAAAAAAATCATTATTATGCGTTAAAACTTGTAATTTGAGGAAATTACGTCATATTTAAAATGACAAAAAATATAGCAAAACAATTTAAATTGAAAAATATATTTGCGCGAGATATTTTGAGATAATCTTTCCAACTATTATCGTGAATTCGAAGACAGCGCAAATAATATTTCCTTCTAACAACAAAAGTATTTTCACGTGAATATTAATAAGGGAAATAAAACTTTGGTGTAAATTACCTCAGATTTGAAACGATACATTTAAAATGAATTATTTAAAAGAACTATCTTATAGCGTTGTTAAAAAATACCGGGAGACAATGACACTGTTTACTTAATTCATTTTACATTAGCTTATTTTCAAATGTTTAACTAATTTTTTTAATTAAATACGAAAACAGCCATTGTATCTCTTAACAGCAGCAGATTTGGCCTTAAAAATCCCCAATCCAAGGAAGACGAATGGAAACCCGTTTACAGAGAGATCGCTACTGTTTTTTTAAATTTTAATTCAATATTTTTAAAGCCGATCAAATTAGCGTGCTTTTCTGATTTTGGTGTGCCCGAACGGGGGTTGGCGAGCGTAGCTCGTAGGGGGCAGAGCCCCCTAGTATCTAAAAAAAAAAAAAAAAAATTCTACCAGATGCGGCAACAGTGGCTTGTGACATACGTCCGCTAATAGCGCCAGAGCGCAAGGGGTTAAATATGAACTACTTATTATTGTCAGTACCGAATAAAGTTCATCATAGACAGAATAGGAAAAGATAAAAAAAAATAATTATAAAGAATAGCAATATTTGATATTATTTAGGCTTCATATCTTTTTAAACTTTTATGGCATACCCATTCATACTTTTCTAGTATATACAGTTATACCCAACCCTACGTTGAATAGTTTTTTACACTTTTTAAGTCTTATTATTCTTTTAGAAACTATTTTTATTAATAATACAATTAATAATTCAGTTTTTTTTAATTCTAAGGAACCCTCTGAGCGCAAGTAATATTCGTACTTGACCGTTTTATTTTAAACTAACTATGCGAAGCATTACAAAATGCAATGATGCTTTTAAAAAAAGTAACAAATAAAGTCACAACGTCATAATAATCATTTATATAGAATACTGCACTGTGTCATCTTAGCTACAGTGTTGTCCTGAACTACACACCCATAAGTTGCTATTAATTTTATTTGCATACACCACAAATAAATCTTTTTGCATGACAAGAAACACCAGCACATTTACTATGTACCCACTTTCAACGTTTAACACATTTTATCCACTTCTCCTTTGGTTTTGAGTGACTGAATAAATCATTGCAATTAAGACAGGCTTCATCATCATCATCGGTAGAGAGATTTATATCTTTATCGTCATCACTATGTGTAGCAAAGCGAATTTTCTTCTTAGCCTGTAGAGCTGCACGTTTTCACTATGGATTGTTTCTCAGCAGTTTTTGGCTTCGCTTCGGCAATATTAAGACTGCTGGTCAAAACTTTTGCACCTTCTTGCTTCCTCTTTTTAGAGGGTGATCTAACATAAGGTGCAAAGAAAGTGGAGATGCATTAATAAGTGGCCTGATAAATGACGATGATAACTTTGAAGATGCTGCCTCTTGTAAATATACATATGTCTTCGGAATATCGAAAACAGATGTTTTCGGCACTGGGATTGAATGACGTTGCAAAGGAACTGGGAAAATTGACGAATAAAGTCTACATAGGCTGTTATCTGTAGACTTGTGTTGCAGCCGTTTATTTTCTTATCTTCCAGTGGACATTCTATCACAACTGAAGCACATAAAAGGGGATCGGAAAAGTTGTCTGGGTTCATGGATAGATTCCATTTTTCAAAAACTGGCATGTCATTTTACATTTAATCACATATCGTACATATAGAGGCAGTATTCGACAGCATGTGCATTTGTAAAATTTTGCATATACAGAAAATAATCTGAAAATAAAAATAAGTACACAAATTATAACTTCAGATACGTAATCACTGAAATGAAACAGACGTGAATTAGCACCAAAAAATAGTCCCAAGAAATTTCTGACGTAGGTAAAAGCAGTTTCTTTGTAAATAACTAAAAATAAAACTTGGAATCTTCATCATTAAATGCTTATCGTTGCGATCGATCCCACAACATAACTGCGTATCGTTGCGATCGATTCCACAACATAACTGCGTATCGTTAAGTGCTGGCATCTAGCAACAATATTAAGAAACATAAGGCTTTTGGGACAGTTTCCCCTATATTACGATTTTTTTAAAATTTTGGGCTAGAAACTTGAAATTCACACAACAGTTTAACACGTTCATTGCAGGCTCCTTCCTCCATTGCAGGATGTGCATAGTCAAACAGTTTTTACAATTTTGAAATTTAATCGTTCAAGTAATCGTTGTATCCGAATATAGTAGTACGTGCAATATTGTGTACGCTATCTTGGCACTAATCAACAGATATTTGGATACAACTCTTCATCTTTTTGCTTCCTTTTGGGAACAACGGATTTAGAGCTTATTCTATCGACGATACTTTTCAGAATTTTCCAGCTATGTTTTTGAGACTTTCACAAAAGTTGCTCTGTACACTTAGCTAATACATTATGCACATTATATTTTGATTGCATTCGCGCATGCGCAGTGAAGCATTGTTTGATGAACCTGCTCATTTTTCATCCAATTATTATTATTTTTTAATTTCTAATTACAGGGTATTGTGTACAATGTTGTTTGTCATATTTTCTGAAAAGAACATTTTTTTTATATTAAGAGCTCTGAAAATTATAAGCAAAAACTTGGAAAAATTTGGAACTGTTTTTATAAAAAACTTAATTTCTCTACTAGTATATATGCTACTAGTATACATGCTAGTATACGTACTAGTATACATGAACACAGTTTATTACAATAAGCCTCTTAATCATGTTCTACAATTTGAACGCTTTTGCTACATTAGTTTTTATAGGGTTATCCAAAAGATAATCATTCTTTTTCAATTTGTTGACTGTCCCCTATGGGGTTTCGGGAAAAAAATCTTCGCGGAAATATATGATCTTTACTATTCTGTTTATACACCTGGAGTTTCAGGATAATTCCTCATATATTTTTCTAGATATTTAAGAAAACGTCTAAAATCGCAAGTGGCCTTATAGCCTTTGACCATATAGTGTATATACAAAATACATTAGTAAGTCAGTTTTGCTGAAGAAGAAATTTCTTTAAATTTTGTAAATAATGTATGAATGCAGGTTATTGGGGAATATACTGCATATTTTATTACTCAAGACTATTAGAGCTCCGTACTTTTTTTTGTTTAAAGTGAAGCTCTGATCAAGAATCTCCTTTCCTCCTTTCTTTCAGGGCTTTTTTTGGCGTATGTCGAAATTTGAAAGCTCAACTCTGTTTGTTTTTAGACGTCTCGCCGTCGGTCGGTTAAGCATTTGCCTTCATGTATATGCAGTGTGCATTTAATTACAGACTATGTGTTTTAAAACGGTTCTGTGGGAAATGGAGTGATATTCAAGATGACAAAGAATTGTTTTATCTATGACACGGAGTTAGACGACGAAACCAAAGTAACAAAAGTGAAATCCAAAGGGGTTGAGTTCTTCAGATTAGAAAGTAAAAACGAAAAGATGGGAAAAGGAATTTTTTGAACTAGAAAACAGGAATTCAGTTTTTTCAGAATTTAGTATCGCTCCCGATAAAATGTATATATATATATGTATATGAATATAGGTAGTACAAATCATTTCAGTTTTAGGAGTTAAAACAAACACTTTTATTTGATCTAAAATGACGTTAATTCGCATCCGCTGAAGAATTTCACATTCACGATCCAGTTTTAAACAACAACATCTACAACAAAATATGCATGGGACGTCACTATTGCGAAATAATACACAAATTCAAAAAACCCGTCATTCAAGAAACTCGACAAATAAATAAATAAATAAATAAAAATAAAGAAATAAATAAATAAAAAAGTCTGCTATCTAAGTATTCATATGCCTTGAATTATTAGTAATATTAAAATAGATACTTAAAATTAAATATAGTTAATAATAGCTCCATGTTTTATCAGAAATCCTTCATTTATATTTTTTTCAAAACAGCACGTATTTTAGTTACATTTTGTTTTCAGTTATTGTGGGAAAATGGCAAACAAAAAAATATGATTACTATTTTCCAACTATTTTTCCCTTCCTTTCTACAGAAATGGAGTACTTGAGTTGCCAACCTTAAACACATAATACTAAGAACCACAAAAAAATTAATATCTCAAAAATAAATTGAGATGCAGTTTTCAAACAAATTCTATTTAAAAATACTTTTTTTCCCAATACGATGGTATAAAATTGAAAATGTGCGATGCACCGAAATTACGTTCAGCAGTACAACAGTTTTCGTTTTGAACCCATTGAATTGTTTTTTGTGTGGAGAAGAAATTCCAACATACGAGTACTTTAAATCAGAAGAAATTCATAAAGCAATAACAAAACAAAATATAATGTACACAGCTCGTTCATAGAAAGTCCTTGAAAAAGTTAAGCAACTTTCTGAAAATTGTATTGATGAATTGGGGCGCGCCATAATCCACAGGCTAGATCATGTGATAGATTTTGTTGCTGCTGATGGGCAATATCATTTGAAATGTATGAAAAAGCTGCATCAGTGCGCAAAACTCAGATAGATGAAAAAAAAAAGAGGCCCATTTGTCTTTGACATAGACACAGCCATGCAAGTTATTTTCTCTTTTCTGGAGGAAAAGGAAGAAAAAGGTCAATTTTCTATAGAAAAATTAACAGACAAGATTAAAGCAGGTGAGTGCTGCCCTCCAGTGAAAACAGTTAAAGTACAACTTTTAAAAAGCATGAAGAAAATATTGTTAGATCAACCACTGCAAACAAGGTACCTGTTGTTTGCTTCAAGAACACAGGTCATAAGATTTTCCTTGGAGAGGAGACTGATGTTTGGTATCAACAACGATGCTCATCTCCCAAGGAAGAACGACGTCGTATTGTTCAGACTGCGGTGAAGATACTGGCTGAAGATACTTGGTCTCAGGTTTAGAAACTACTCAGTATCCTCCTCCAGACGAATTTTTGAAAGAGAATGAGTCACTCATTGCAGAAATCCTGAAGATTCTGCATTGTACAGTCAAGGAAAAACAAAATACCTTCAAATTTTGGAAAAAATTTCCGATTTCCAACATGTGGTTGATATATTTAAAAACCCTGGTGATGTAGCCGACGATATTATTAAAGATGGGCTGTTGTTTCTGGTACACCTGTACAGATTCAGCAGGAAAGCAACACCTTCCCTAAACAGCCTGAGGTACAGGTGCTACATAAAATCTCCTTTTAAGTGCAAATCAAATATAGCACCTATTTTTTCATGGTTTTTCGCTTTTAACTTTTTAAGCAGATCAGATACGAGGCGGCAAATTTGAAATTCGTGATCAGAACTCCAAAAACATAAAGGAAGAAAGCGAAAAAAAAAATCCTCCAAAACTTTCCAGGCATAATCCTAGATTGACTGGACTATTTTCAATGGTTCCGTTAACAGAAGTTCATTATCAATATTACTATTTTTACAAAACATATTTCCTGCCAGACACGTCCTGGGAACAGTTGAGTTCAGTTTCCTCCCAGCTTGACTATGTAGGGAAAGAAAAGGCAAGCCTTATCCCGGCCTGGCCAGAGTCTGCTTAAAAAATTAAGTCCGGGCTCAGACAAGTTGTAATTGCCCAATACTGATCTCTACGCTGGACATCTTATATTTCTGTATTGATGCTCTAAAACTAGCATTGGCTCTTGCACCACATTTATACTTATTCTCGCGAAAGCCATATCCATTGGAAATAAAAATGATTCGTATTTTATCGGCTTCGTTTAAATTTTTATATCGGGCCGGTCGGACCGCTTAATATTTTTTTGGCGGCACGACTCGAGTCGTTTATATTTTTTGACGGTCCCGCAGGTTTAAAAAATTGTCGTTAATCTACGGCCCGACCAGTTTGGAAGTTTACCTTCATTTTGCCGGCTCGCGGGCCAAACCCGAGCCCGAGCAGACCTCTAAAATGGTACCATGATTATCAGTTCGTCATTTTGTTTTACAACGCAAATTTCGGAGTACTAGAGGCGAGCAGGACGTTATGAGAGATTACAATAGTTAATATAGTACTAGCTGTTTAACCCGTTCTACGCATGGGAGTTAATGAATTTTATTCTAAAACCAAAATTAAAAATAAAAAACAGTACAACCAAACTAAAGTTTATGAATATAAAAAACTGTTATGTCTATTAAAAATCAGTAAATACAAAACCAATATGAAATAAGTATGTACACAAAAAGTTAGTTATGTATTAAAAAATAAATAAAAATAAGTATTTACACAACTGAATTAATGTTTGGGAATATAAAAATCAGTTATAAAGTCAATATTTACACAACCAAACAAACATTTGTAAGAAAAAATGAAATCTACATCGTGACTGTAAAAAAATTCAAAAAATTATTTTAAAATGAAAAATCTTTGCACTATTTTCCACATCACCAATGAGGTAAGTTGCGGTAGACTCGTTTTTTTAGTAAGTATTTACACAACCAAATTAAAGTTTAGGAAATCAGTTATGAAGTCAATATTTACACAACTAAACAAAAATTTGTAACAAAGAATGGAACGTACATCGTCATAAAAAAAAAAAAATTCTTTTAAAATGAAAAATCTTTGCATTGTTTACCACGTCATCCATGAGGTAAAGTGCAGTAGACTCATTTTTTTTTTTTTTTTTTTTTTTTTTTTTTTTTTTTTTTTACGATAAAGCAAAATAGTTGCGACTTAAGATAAAACTTCACGGAAGACAATGTTTTGTGTAAGTACCTTATCAGACTGTGACAAAAGTTTTCCTTGTTTTGATCCGTCCTTGACCCAAACACGTACTCATCCTCAAGACGTTGCTCTTGAAAAGGCTACATACAACATCGCATGTGAGAAAACTGGATGGGGCAAATAGATTCCAACCTTTTCCAAACTTTGACCATGAGATTTATTGATAGTCATAGCAAAGGCGAGCCTAAGTGGGAACTGACGGCAGCGTCACTGAAAAGGTAAACTGGTATCCGACGGAGTAAGCAGTATCCTCGGTATGAAAACACGGGTGCCTCTCTTATGTCCTGTCAAAAATTCTGCATCTATAACATTTTGCGACAACCTTTTGACTATTAAACGTGTTCCATTACAGAGACCACTGGGTGGATTTATGTTTCTAAGCAACGTAACAATAACGCCAACTTTAAGATTTAACTGGTGTGGTGGCATTCCAGAAGGTGTTAAACTATTGATGAAATCGATCTGCAAATTGTTTTGTTCTTCTTCATCATCACAAAGTATTGTATCAGCACTAAAATAAGACTTGACTTCGTCAGGTACTTTTCGTAAAACCTCCTCATACAATCTCAAAGGATACTCATTCTTGGGACACAAAATGGCTCTTTCCGAAAGATAATCAAGATCAATTTCAAACGAATCAAAAATATCATCCACAATAGAATCCTGCACTAAGCATTCTGGAGGTATTTCAATAATATCTTCTCCGAGTTCATAATCATTACTCAACCGACCATCCCCCAGGCGAATGAGGCATTCCACGAAATCAAGTTCCTCCGGCTCCGTTCACATATTTGTAAGCAGACTGAACTGTCGAAATGTTGGCTAGAGAGAAGAATTCTTGATACAGCTTTCAAAAATGAGTGTTTTGTTTGCATGAATAACTACAGGTAAAATCTGCCTTTAGTCACCTTCAAGAATAAACACTTTGCCTCCAAATAGGACATCCTTGCCAACCAAACCTCGCAGAAGTCTATCAACAGCATTCAAAGCATGAATAGGTGTCATGGTACATTCTTCCCATATAATGAGCTTAACAATTTGCAGTAATCTTCCTTCAGATGTATTCTGCCGAATATTTGAAGCTGAATTATCCAATATGAAGACTGATAATTTAAATTGAGAATGTGCAGTTCTTCCACCTTGAAAGAGTATAGATGCGATTCCTGTCCATGCAACGAGAATAGCAATATGTCCCATTCCTCTGACGTGATGCAGCAAAGTATTGAATAAGAATGTTTTTCCTGATCCCGCAAAAGCATTGACACAGAAAACCTTAGCGACAGTAGCATAATCATTTTGAATACTTTCAATGACAGCATCAAAAATTATACGTTGTTCCGGATTTAGCATGTTTAACAATCGTTTTCCCTCTGATCTTTCTTCTTGTAAATCATAGACATCCCCTTCCACAGAGTTCTCCAGGCTTGAGGGTTCAGGCAATTCAAGGCTATGAAGTGTCATGTTGTGTATGCGTAGATGATTGGATATGTCTTGAAGGGCTCTATCTCTACTCTCCTGTAACGGCAGATGGCGAGCAAAATCTTCTAAGAGTTCTGACTTAAATTGTTCCCATAATTAAATCGGTTAATTTGGATTGCCAAAGACACATATGAAAGAAAACAGTTGTCTCAATTTGGGCAGCATTTCAAACCACATGCTTCTATTAAACAATGTTGCCATTCATCATCATCTTCTAATAAATTTCTAGCACGGCATGTACCCTCGAATGTTTCATAGACAGTATTCTCATACGTCCGTAACTCTTCGAAAGACTTGGCACCGGGAATATGACAAAGCAACATACGAAGATGGAATCGCTCAGTATCCTTTGGGCTTACAAAATACATCCTTGATACTATGTAGTCACCTAATCTAACACGCGTTTGCCACACATTGCCTTTCCATGCAAAGTGCTTTGGAATTTCTGTATAGAGGTAGATGTTTGCTGAATGATCTGATCTGTTAAGTAGAAACCAAGCAGTGAGCATGGTATCTTTATTACTTGCTCTTTCAAAAGCTTCACGTTCTCCTGCTTCCCTAAAATACACAGATTGCAAAACTTGTAGATGCACCAGCAATCTAATAATAACATGCGACTTGTCCTGCATGGGCTTTTCAAGAAGTCGCCACATTACCTCTGGTACCGAAACATATTGAGCATTTAAATAACTCTTCACCCCATCCCACACTTCAAATCCCTGACCGTTATTTTCAAAAACAACTTTTGTGTAATCATGACCCTTGTATACATACTTAAAAATGTACTTAATGGATTTAACAGAGCTGCATATTTCGACATTAACATGGGTATTGTATTTCTTTGCGAGTTATGGGTTATAAGGAACAACCCAACGGTTGTCTACGACATTTCCCTTTATCATTACGTGACTACCATCATCACGCCGTCTATACATTGGGTAACCATCAAAATTCTCAGCCGTTTTATTTCTGAACTGTTTTGGATAATCTTTTGAGCAAACACCGTCTTCCATGCAAGATGTGTTTGGATTTATGACGCCACATGGTCCGTTAATCATCGTAGCCTTGACAATTTCGTGCAATCTATTTTCAATTGTGGAATCAGGTAATTCAGCACAGACGATGGTGTCAATAGTGGCTGGACCTCTTATCTTATAATCATCAGTTAAAATGAGTAAAAGGGGCATGTGTGGCAATCCCCTCTTTTGGAATTCAATAACATGTATGTCTGCGACTGTGCGTCCCAAAATGCCGCTCTTTTTAAGATCGTTCAACATTTAGTTTCTTCTTCATATCGAACACGCGTGCCACTAAATCTGGACGATCATGAGGCTTTTGTCCTGGGAAAAGGTTCCCTTTGATTTCTCGCCAAATTGGATTGCACGTTAGGGTGACAAATAGATCAGGCTTACCAAATTCTCTAACAATTGTCATCGCATCTTGATAATTTTGCTGCATGGCTCTGGGACTTCCTATGGGTGTAGATGGCAAAATAACCATTACACCTGGTTTCAAACCAGATTGTTTTGCTAGAGCAGTAAGGTAATCTGCTAACCCTAAGTAAGATTTTACTCTTAATGTTTTCTGGTTAGAGCGGATGTAATTCAGACGGTTTCCTTCAACCTTGACATAAGCATCGACGCAATACTGCTGCAAGAGTTTTACACCATAAAGTATGGGATTGAAAACATTCCTTCTCACTGACAGCCTGTGACTGTAAAATTGAAGTTTAGAACATCCAGCATCCACACTCCAACCCTTTTCGCCATGTGGGAAAAATAAAACATAAGTCATGGGCCCACAATTAGGATTCAGGGAATTTATTCGACACAGTTTATTCCCCTTCAGATATCCTATTGGTAGGTGGTGCACCATACGAACTATGGAAAACCGTGGCTATCTGATTTGACTTTGGTGCATTGTATCTGCCTCGATGCTGGTCCGCTGATAAATTTTTATCGTATTTACACACACTTTCAGCTTCTCCAACTCCTTTTTCTGCGATGACTCGTTCTTCCATTTCATGAAGCATTTTAAAAGCATGTGCATAAGGAATAACTCGCCTGATAACATCGTCAAGCTTGATTATGATTTCTTCTTTACATTTTAAATTTTCTCTACTGTTCATATCTTGCCGCAGTGCTATATCAGAATCCTATATATAGAATTGAGCATATTTTTCCCGACCTACTTCAGATGGATGAAGAAGTATTATGATAAATTTGTCCATGGATTCTAAAACAATACGGGCCAGTACCTAGGGGCGGTGTAACATGAGCACCCATAGAGGCAAAAAACAACGCACTGTTATATGACCTTATGTGTTCGTTAAAGTGAGCTGACGATCTATCACTGCCATCTATAAACTATCTCATCTGATCTGGATATGGTTGAAGAGGTTCCAAAATTGCTTTGCCATTGTGACAACAGTGAGTATAAATTCCGCTTGTATTCTTCTCTGCATTGAAAAACAGGTGGGTAAGTATGATCAGAGATCGCACACAGGGTTTCGTTTAATATTCCTTTCAAAACACTTTATCCTTTTGCGAAATCTGTTAGTTCCACATTTCGCAACCAGGGGGCTCTTTCTATTCTACACAAACCTCTATCCGAACGAAACTCCGTTTTACAACCTATCCATAGGTATATTTGTCGAGGGGATCGGGTCTATAGCACCCGAGATAAGTAGGCGCCCCCTGGCGGTAAAAAGTGGAACTGAAATATGTAAGACTATGTGCATAATATGAAAGAGTGGTCAAAGTGGTGTCGGCAAAAGTTAAAAAAGTACTCAACGGGCTTTTTATCATGAAATTGAAAATTTTATAATTTTTCGTATGATCGCAAGTGTTTTGCTATACGTATACAAAATTTCAAGTCTTCAACTTAAATAGGGGCTCAGTTAGAAAAAAAAACTTAAAATACACAAGTTAGAGCCCAGAGATTTAAATATAAGGCTTTTTCAAAATTTTATAATTTGTCGTTTGATGTGATGAGTTCAGCTATAAGTATACAAAATTTCATGTCTTAAACTTAATTAGGGGCTCAGTTAGAACAAAAAGATTAAAATACACAAGTTAAAGCCCAGAGGGTTAAATATAAGACTTTTTCAAAATTTTATGATTTGTCGTTGGATATGAGGTGTTCAGCTATAAGTATGCAAAATTTCAAGTCTTAAACTTATTTAGCGGCTCAGTTAGAACAAAAAGATTAAAATACACAAGTTGGAGCCCAGAGGGTTAAATATAAGGCTTTTTCGAATTTTTTGCCGCAATCGTTCATGAGCCTCCTACCAGCAACCCCTATTCTAAATTTCGTAGCGCTACGCCTTTTGGTTTCCGAGTTTTTGTGGTTACAAACATACGCGCACAGATTTTAATAGTATAGATTCCATGCTATGCCTAAAACATAAAAATAAAATGTTTTTTAAAATATCTGCAACGCCCTACGCCAAATAAATCTATCTTTTTATAATTATAAAACACAAAACATGTCTGTGGTAACGCTGACGTTATGTTAACGGTGGTAACCCCCGACCAATAAATTTCGTTTTTATTGGATTTTTTTTTTTTTTTTTTTTTTTTTTTTACATCGAAATATCGCACAGTATTAATTTTTACGTCGTCGAATAGGAAAAAAAATGTTCTTTCGAAGGCAATTTTTTTAAAAACTGTATCTCAATTTACTATTTTTTTATAATTTTTAGAATATTTTCCGAGCATGATTTTTTAAAAAATCTATCTCTATCGCGTGCATCCCGATTACGTAATATTAACCCGTTTGCACGTAAAACAGTATAAATAGTTCTGTATTTTACACGACTAACTTCCATGACAATTTCAGCTGCAAACTAGATACTGTGTTACCCCCCCCCCCCCTTTTATCGCTTGCTTCACTTTTATGTATAAATGTTAAACCCTGCTGTTCTCCTTGGGTCTATATGACCCTAAGTTTAATTGCTCATAACTTTTTTACTAATAATTGATTTTGCTGGAAATTTATGGCTCAAAATTTTAGGTCTATCATAAGAAACTTTTCAAAGTTTGAGCAAATACAATTTGTAGTAAAGGTGTTTTGAGCTATTAAATTTCGTTTCGGGTCATATAGACCCAAAGAAAACAGAATGATTAACAGATCTGCCTGTTAAAAGTAAATTGTTCGTTAAAGTATTTGTGTTATACTCCCACTATTTACCTAGAATTTATTTGATGGGATGAATTGCCCATGAATTTGTTGCCGGCTAATAGTCAATAACGAAACTAAAAACTTTTAAATAAATAACTAAATTTTAATAAATAAAACCCAAATTTAACAGGCATGTCGAACTATATGCTTAAACCACTGAAATTATTAAAACTACAGAACAGGAATTATGTTTTTTCAGAATTTAGTATCGCCCCCAGAATTTCCATTACTTCATTTTCTTCTGATGTACAAAAACAATTATGGCTTTTTCCCATTCTGACCAGAAAATCAGAGTTCTAACGTTTTACAGCTGCTCTTTTATCTTCACCTAACACTTCATTTATAATGGCTGTTTCATAATAATAGATGCCATCAGTCCATCAGAAGAAAATAACTCGGTGAAAGCGGAAACTCCGATAATCGGGATTCTACTGTAGTTCAGTTTTAAGACTTATAACAGGCGATTTTATTTTACATAAAGTGACGTCCTCCACATCCGCTGAAGAATTCGTCATTTGCGATCCAGTGTTAAGCAACATCTACAGTAAGGTACGCTTAGGATGTCACAATTGCTGAATAATACACAAATCAAACAAAAAAAAAAAAAAAAAAAAAGAGATATTTCGTCATTCAACGAACTCGACCAAATAAAACGGCTATCTAAAGATTCACAGGCCTTCATTTGTTTGTATTATTAACATAGATATTTAAAATTAAATTTAGTTCGTAATAGCTCCATGTTTTATCAGAAATCCTTCATTTATATTTTTTTCAAAATAGCACGTATTTTAATTTTGTTTTTTCAATTTTTATGGGAAAATGGCAATAAAAAGATATAATTGCTATTTTTCTTTCACCTTCTACAGAAATAGAGTTCTTTCGTTGCCAGTATTAAGCAAATGGCTCTAAAAATTACAAAAAAAAAATTAATATATAAAAATAAATGGAGATGCAGTTTTCAAACAAATTGCATTAAAAAGTACTTTTTTCCCAAAACGACGGTATAAATATTGAAAATGTGCGATGCTTAGAAGTTTAAAAAATTGCTATTGACTATTTAATCGTACTGCTTTGTTTTACGGCTGGCTTCTGTAAGGTAACGTTATTTTTTGGAGACTACACAAAATAAGCTGGGAGAAAGAAATAGCATATACGGTGCCGGGGGATAATAATAAAGCAACTGTAAGTAGCGAAGTCTTTGACGATTTCTTCCGCCGATAACCCCTGGCATGCGGCTGATACGAAAGGGCTTTTAATAAATTTCAAAACTTCATTTGAATACATTGTTGATATTTTTTGTATATAAAGTTTTTTTGGTGGTGTTAATGGACAATCTAAAAAAAAATATAAAATATAAAATATCTGTTAGTTTTCAATTTAGAAAAAAAGTTATTCAACTATAATCTGTAACCCGGGAAACGTGGGTTGGATTCCGAAGTATTTCTAAAAATAATTGTTCCTGAGCAAAAGTTCCTGGTCATTTACCTGCCCTGCATTCGTCTAGCTGATCATTTTAAATTGTTCAAAGTTCATAAGCGCAATTTCACATATTTCAAAGCGAACCGCTTCTGCCGGCACCACAAATTTCAAAGCAAGCCTCTCTTGGTATTTTTTCTGTAGATATTACAGAACTTCCTGTTTTTTCGGCTTCTTTCTTTGATTTTGCCCCTTATATAATTTCTGTTGTACTGTATATTACAAAAAAAAAAAAAAAAAAAAAAAAAAAAAAAAAAAAAAACAGGAAGTTTTCTCCAAATTTAAAAAATAAATTAATTATAATGGTGGTTTAGTATAGAGGATGTGCAACGAAATGTTTTTATACACTAACATCCGTTGTCATTTGTTCTAAAGGTGAAAGAACCATTGTTAATTTTTTATTTTAATTGTAATTTTTCATGGAAAAGGTAAATGACTCGATAGTAGGTACATAGTCGGTGAATAAAAGGCTAATGACCAGCCATTGAAGGTTAAAATAATAAACACATGCATGGGAAGTTGTTTCTGAGTGAGTTGCATTTCCAAACTATGTTGTAGCATAATGGTACTATGTGCTATAGAATTTGATGAATATGCACATATGTTTTTTTCCTATTTTGAATGTATTTTGGTAGTATAAAGATCTGGTTAAAATATCTGGATTCAGTAATGAGTAAAATGGAATGGATGGGCAAATTTCCTGAGATTTTCTTTTAATAAAGAACTTGTTAATACAAATAAAAAGTACAGGGTAAATTTCAACGACGTGGTTGCTCTGTAAATCTAAACATAGGCTCCACCTTTCTTGTGTGGCGCAAAAGACATCTACAAGCATATGTGGTGTTATTCGTTGTTTTAGTTGTTCAACTGCGTGGATCTTCGCTGTGTACACCTTCGACTTCATAAACATCCACATAAAAAAGTTTAGAAATTCCTCGATGAACAACTCCCCGATAGGTGGATAGGTCGCGAGTCACGCAGACTGTGGGCGCCACGCTCTCCTGCCTTAATACCCCTAGACTTTTTTGAGTGGGGGTTCATGAAGTCGAAGGTGTACTCAGTGAAGATACACACAATTGAACAACTAAAATAATGCATAACTGATGCAACAGCAAAAATAACACCACATATGCTTGCCGGTTCCTTTCGCGCCACCCCAAGAAAGGTGGAGCCTATGCTTAGACTTACAGGGCAACCACATTTAAATGCATTGATTATACCTTGTTCTTCTTATTTGTACTAACAAGTTCTTTATTAAAAGCACTTTTCAGGAAAATGTCAATAGCCTTTTGAAACGCCCTGTACTTGCAAGTGCTTAAGACGTTCTTAAGACGTTATGACACTAACGGATGTTAGTGTATAAAAACATTTCGTTGCACATCCTCTATACTAAACCACCATTATAATTAATTTATTTTTTAAATTTGGAGAAAACTTCCTGTTTTTTTTTTTTTTTTTTTTTTTTTTTTTTTTGTAATATACAGTACAACAGAAATATAAACAATATGGGCGCCGGCGAGAGAGGTAGACACTGCTCCTGTTTGGATTTTGAAATCTAATTGACTAAGTTTTCTTTATATCTTATGATTTTGAGAAAAAAAGTAGTAAAATGTAGTCTTCCTAAGTGACTTAAGATAATTAAATACTAAGAAAAAAAGGGCACCATATGCATCTGAAGTCCGCAGTTTAGACTTTGCGATTTTTTTAATCCGCACTAAAATACCGTTTCTTAAATTTAAGACCAAGCTGGAAATTTGGGGTAATCTCGGTTTTTAAAATGGCGATCATTTTCAAAATTGGACTATTTTTGCGATCATGCGCACAAGTAGTTTTTCTTTCCTTAGAGTTTCACACAGCAGTATCGTTTTCATTTACGTTCGCTCGCAGACGGACTGTTCTAGGTAAAAGTGAGCAGTGGGCAGCTATGAGTACGCATATAAAAATGTCTCGCTCACTTTAAACCCGACACGAGCTATAAGGACTACTTATTCTATCCTGCTGAGAAAGCATGTTGTAGTACCCCTCGGTAATGCATATCAATATCAGTATGTTTGAAATATCGTAACATCAATAATAAGTAAACTATTTTTCTCCTTAGGCTATTATAATGAACCAGGTTCGTGTGTGTGTTCCTGTAAATGAACTATAGTTGCTACACACTTTATTTTCAATACCGACCATTTATGCTATACAAAACATCAATAACATCATAACATTATACACTAAACTTTAATAACATCATAACATTCTATACTAAACCTCAATAACATAAAAATTATATTGCAATCCAAGTATATTTACGAGAGTTAGAGCACTGAATTCATAAACATGTTTGAACTTTGCTGGAAAGTATACAATAAAGAGTTTTTTTTTTTTAATGTAGCCACATACCTTCAGAGCTGATTTTTTTGAAATTTTCTCTTTATACCAATTTTTTATGATGACATTTAAGTTAAAACTTTCAAAAATATATAAATTCTTTAGCAATTACACGGGAATAATTTTTTTAAAGTGAAAAATAGTCAAAATTATGTGAAAATTTGACATTTCCGTAAAACATCATAACTTAAAAACACACCAGTGTTGGCATTTTGAAAAATGCATAATAAAGAGAATAATTTTATCTAGGACATAGACTATTCGCATTATAATAGCATCTATACATCAGATGCTGTCGCAGTTGAAGTACTGATGTGATGAAAACTTTGTAAAATTCGTTGCAACTTTGTCACTTATACCACTGTAAATATAAAATTAATTAATGCATTATCATCACTGTTGTCTGTTCCCTCAATAAACATTTGTAAAAGAAGTACACAAAATTTCAAGGTATTCCAGGTATAATTTTTTGCGCTAGTATGTTTTGCGTATAGTAAGAATTTGAAAAACTTAATTTTGAGAAAAAGCTAAAAATAACTTTTAAATACAATTCAAAAGCTGTAATAACTGTAACTTTAAACGTCTGTAACTCTGGTTCTAATTAAGATACAGACACAATTTAAAAATAATTTTACAGTTAAAAGATTCGATTTTAATATTACTGCAAAAATGAAAAATCGATATTATGATCGAAAATGACGTTTCAAAGGTTTACGGATAATTTAATGAATAAAATGTGCTATACAGTTATACATATACATTCGTTTGATTGTTTGACTTCAGAGTAATTAAATTCACATAAAAATCTGTATAGTTTTTTCAGTCAACGCATCACCTTCTATTTGTAAAAAGAATTGCTCCTATCACAGAACGTATTATAGATTGCAAACAGATAAAAGTCCATCATTAGGAACGTACTCCGCCCAAATCAAACGACAGCAGAATATCAAGACACCATAAAAACGACAATCCAATGGATAATGATCGTCTTATTCTATGCCACTTTTTATTTATTTGGCAGTTTTCAGCATTCTCCCCCCTTCTTTTTTTTTCTTTCTCATTTAATAGCCCTTCACGAAATGTTTAGAAAATACTTGAGAAGTGAGAATTTTTCCTGAGTAAACTTTGAGGTCATTGACTAGCATTCTTAGAGAATAAAAGTGATTGTAGCAAACACATTTTTATTGATTAATTGATTAATTTATTGTTAATAAAAAGGTTTTTTTCTACAGCTGTGCAAAAAAAAAAAAAAAAAAAAAAGCTGTCAATGCGAAAATAAGCTGAGCCATGAAAATTTTAAATTCTTGCAGTATTTTTCAATGAACTTTAATATTTGATAAAAAATATTTTGGCAGCATTCCTGTACACAAATTTTGCTTGATAGTTTTTTAATCTCTACATCCTTATATCAAAGAAACAAAGAAAGAAAAAGAAAATATACTTGGCATAGCTTCCTTTTTTCAGATTTTTAAATGTAAAATTATTA
Organism: Maratus speciosus; assembly: GCA_963932465.1. Classification (NCBI taxonomy): domain Eukaryota; kingdom Metazoa; phylum Arthropoda; class Arachnida; order Araneae; family Salticidae; genus Maratus; species Maratus speciosus. Next base: position 81,764,278 of record OZ010788.1, read on the forward strand.
TAAAAAAATTTTACACATATGGGACAAGGTCGTATGTGTTTTAAAGAATTTGAAAATTTGTAGTAAGAACTGGAACTCAGGTAAAACCAGATCTTTTGTTTTCCAAAACTAGGGGGCTCTGCCCCCTACGAGCTACGCTCGTCAACCCCCGTTCAGACACCGCAGACTCTAACAGCACGATAATTTGATCGGCTTTTGAAAGATTTCGGAAGACTGAATTATAATTTGAATCTGAGAATTATAATCTGACGTAATTTTCCCCAAACTTTTCTTTTCCTTTTTAATATTCACGTAAAAATACTTTGTTAGAAATTAAATATTATGATCATCTTACAATATCAAACAAATGTCTCGAGCAATTTTATAAATTTAAACTGTTTTGCAATATTATTTTTTGTTCATTTTATATAATAAGTGTAATGTGACGTAAATGTGACGTAAATTCTCCTATTTAAGACTTCTAACGCATGATGAATTTATTATCTTACAATATTCTGTCTCTTTTAAAATTCACGTGTAATTATAGTTTTTATGACGTAATTTTCAATGAGTTCCTGCTTTTTATATTTTCTGTTTATAATAGTCACGTGTAAAATAAATTTTTAATTTGAAGTAAACATTATTGTTTGCGCTGTTTATAAAACTTGGCAACAGTTTAAATTAATAACATTTTCTAAAATTTGTAAAAAATATCTCTCGAAATGCTGAAAATTTGAAATTAAAATTGAAATAAAACCTCAAAAAATGAGTCAAATAAGAAAAGTAAATGCAATCTGCACATCGGAAACTTATAATGTATAAAATGATCTAAAAATGACTAAATTCTCATGTATAGTTTTTGCTCCAATAAAACTTTTTTAATGGAACGATTTTGTCCAACTTTAGCATTAAATATCTCTTAAAATATTTCTTCGACTTGAAAACTGTCTGCATCAGCGTGTTTATCAAACATTTCTCTATAATACCACCGATTTTCATATTTTTGTATGCAACAGTTTTTTTAATATTAACGATGGAAGGCCATGCTTAAACATTCAAATATGATGTGGATCTACCCGGAATATCTACGCAGATGTTCATTGGTCCATTTCCAAATCAAAACTTTTTTTTATATATAGAAGGATAGGGACCTATAGGAATTCATACATCTAAAGACTGAAATAAAATCTTTCTGAAACCGTATCAGAACGGCTGCTTTCCTTGAGTTAAGGAATTTGATGAAAAGACCAATGTTTCATTTTCTCTTTCGATATGCTTAGTCTCCTTGTACTCCCATTTTCATACAGTAAATCATTCCACTTTTAGGATGTTTGAGAACAACCTTAAAAAACATTTATCGGTAGCATGCAAAAGATATCTGACAGCGGAATTGTTGCACAAAGTGCTTACCTTCATTCAAGAAACGCTGCATAACAATTGGAAACTAATGGTTTTATATGACTTTATTTTTTTGTATGATCATTACCGGCATAGCGTCTAGAAGGAAGATAGCGTTGATAGCAATGAATCTGTTCGAAGCCGCATCGGACTGATAGTACATATGAAACGTCACGTTCCTCTCTACCCACTGTTTGATATCGTTTACTTAACGAATATTTCTTTTTAATTTTTACGATGGTGTCCTCCGTAGTAAGGATGCGCGGTGGTGAGTGTAGAGTTTTTAGTTCGTTAACCGGGACACTTAAAAGAATTCCGTTAGATTATGGTCTATGGGGGTAAAAATAGTTTGAAATGTATTTTAATGATGTTAAACTAATTTCAAACATATTGAAATTGATATGCATCACTGAGGTGCATACAAGACGCTTACAGTAGAATATGGTCTGAATAGCATTTATCGTTCAATTGCAGGGGCACAAAAGAATTCCGTTACAAGTACTGTCTTCGAACGATAATTGCTGTGTTTTAAAGTGCGTTTTTAACACTTTCCAACATAGTTGAAAAATGTTTATGAATTCGGTTTGTCTGTCCGTCTGTCCGTCTCACAGTGTGGTAAAATCCTGAAAAGCTGGCCAAAAGTCGAGAAATAAAATAATTATTTTTTGAATTTTGATTATACAGTTGTCTAGAATGGTGTTTGGAGAGTCAGAATCTATATTTAAAAAAAAAAGGTTTCCGTTTTGCCCTTTTAATCTGCATCATTTCAAAACTGAGGCTTGAAGAAGTATCAACAAGAGCAAAAAGAACAAAAAGAGCAAAACAGTTGTTCCTCGAAACACGTGCTACATTTTTCCATATCATCCGATTTTGATGATTTAAAATGGATTCACATGATGTTGGCGTGTAAATTATTTGCACGTGTTGCAAAAAAATTGTATTAAGCACATAAAAATTAATAATTTCATGAATATTTTTGATAAAAATTAGAAAAGTATACAATATTTTTTTGCCTTCAAACAACAAAAAGTTTATAAAATCCACAATATTCCGCAACGAAATTTAAGGAGATAATAGTCTGAACTATTAGGCCGAAAACTGCCGAAAAACTGTTGTGCCGAAAACAGCCAATCTACTGTGACAGAAAAAAAAAATCTTGACACTCATTGAAAAATGTAAAAAATGTAAAACAAAGCACTCGCCTAGTAAACTTTTATTGCCAAAAATTATATTTTGTCATCCCTTGTCTTTTATGACACTTTTCAGTCTATTAGGTTTTGAAGTTGCCAAATTTTAGAAATTTGGTTGTCCATATAAATGCACAACTTTTTAAATACCTACTGCATTTCCCTGACGCTGAATGTGTGTGTCTCTGGAAATTTATTTTTCATATGCTTCCAAGCATTTTCTATTGTATTATGAATTTGTATTGTATTTGTTTTTTCTTATTTTAATGAAGTATATATATATATATAGTGGTGGCCAAAATTATGGGCATTTTTTGAAATTTTCATGTTTTATAACTTTGTGTGCTTGAATATAATAAATTTCACTTAAATACAAATATTTATATATCAAATTCAAGGGAATTTAATGTAGAATTTAATAACAGACACACACACACACACACACACACAAAAAAAAACAGAATTAAAATATCTGCATTAGAAAAAAATTTACGCTTGCAAAAATTACGATCCATCTTAGATTTCATTATATTTTAAAGTTACACTTAAACATTCAATATTTAGTAGGATTTGGACCTTGTTTTTTATTACAGTTTCATAGGTCTTTTCATTGAGAGAACTAGTGTTTAGAGTTCATCTTTTTTAATCACATGATGCCAAGAATCAATTATAGCTGCAATAATTTGCGTTTCATTAGATGGACGGTTTTTTTTGTACAAGGATTTTCAAACGTCGTCACAAATTTTCAGTAGGATTCAGATCAGGGCTGTTTCCTGGCCAGGGTAATAATTGCATGCTTTTATTTTTAAACGATTCTTTGCATATTTTTGCGCAAGGCATGGAGCTGAATCCTGCTGAAAGATAAATGGTGCTTTATTGGGGAAAAGATCCCTGATGGAATATGTCAATTTTGGTTCCAGGGCAGTTTCGAGTTATTATTTTGCATTCAGAATGCTATCAATCTCTTGAATGTGGCCGACACCATCTGCAAACATACAGGCCCAAATCATGACATTTGTTGGGTTCTTTGTAGTTCCTTCAATGCAATCAGGATGCAGCTTTTCTCCTACTCTACGTCTCACATATTTTCGCCCATCACTACCAAAGAGCGATATTTTACTCTCATCTCTCCAGATTATTTGCTTCCACTGATTTTCTGACCAATTAATGTGTTATTTTGCCCACTGAACTCGTTTCTTGCGTTGCTGAAGATTTTAAAATGTTTTTCCCTCGAAATTCTACTTCTCAGTCCAAAACCTGCTAATCTTCACCTTATTGTTCTTGAACTAACTGAAATACCCATTGCATTCATTTTACATCTAACAGCATCCAATGAAGTTCTTCTATTCTTTGAGGCATATTCTTTTTATCTATCTTGCCTTATTTATCACTGATTTAATTTCTTCATAACGTAAGCACAACTTTCGTACGCCAGATAAAGTGACTGATTCAACAACCAGTCTTGTGATTTCAGCATAAGATAGACCATTTTCTCTCAGTATGACAATTCTGCTTCTTTTTGTAAGTGTCCAATCAGTTCTTGTGGTTGATGACATTGTTTTAAATTATTTGCATTAAGAAAAAAAATAGAAATATTAAAAAAATATATTCTATTTAGTTACACTAGTATTCACCTTTCTGCAAAATTCATTCCAGCAAAATACTGCTTTTACAAATAAAAATACACTACAGTTTAGTTACTGACATTTGATTGGTTCTCAGAACAGTCATTATGATTGGCTAGGAAGCTTTTATTACAATACACTTTATCATTCATGACTAATTGTGTTTGTATTTTAGACTAAAGTAAGCGTAACTTTTTTGTAATGCAGATATTTTAATTCTGTTTTTTAATTAAATTCTACATTAAATTTCCTTGAATCTATATATATAAAAGCCGTTCTCTGTGTGTATGTCCTTTATACAAATCTTCAGTTTTTGACCGATTTGCACGAAACTTCATGTACATACGTTTTAGAACGTGGAAAAGATCACTGTCTACTTTAAAAAATTATCAGACCACTACTTATCGCTTTTTTCTACCACTTCCATAATTTAACGTTATAGAAATATCTCTCTTTAAACCTTTTTTAATTCAAACGTTTCTTTTCTGTTGCCAAATCCTAAACAATGACAGAATAATGTGAAAAAAATAAGGATAACGCGTGTATTTTGTTTCTATTTGCCAATAAAAATTCAGATTTTCTTGCTATATTTTTGCGTGTTTTATATTGATGTCATTCTAAACAGAAAATTTACATTTTTTTTGTATATAAAATAAAAACTTTAACTATAAGAGCGGGAAAATAACGTAGCACCTCAATTTGAATTTTTTTTTTTTTTTAATTAAAACATCTATTTTAATACAAACAGTCAATTTTCATAAAAACAATTTAAGAAAAAGAAAAAAAAGGGCTAGATATGACGTCACATTCTATCAAATCTATTCAACGCGTAATCAAACTCATTGTAAATACCGGGTGTCCCAAAAAGGACTGACTGATTTTAAAATTCAATAACTTGCAAATGGTGACAGATATTAAAAAAATTCTTGCAGGAGGGTTATGCATAAGGTCAAAAGTTTTATTACAGTGATTTTCAATTTTAGTTCGATTTACAAACAATAGATGGCGCTGTAAGCAATAGTCGCTAAATACAGGCTCGATTTTTGGTCCTTTATCTTGTTCCATGCAGAAAAAGGAGATGGAAATGTATTATGCGGGCCACGAAGTACCAAAAATCGAGCCTGAATTTAGCGACTATTGATCGCAGCGCCATCTATTGTTTGTAATTCAAACTAAAATTGAAAATCACTGTAAAAAAAACTTTTGACCTTATGCATAACCCTCCTGCAAGAATTTTTTAAATATCTGTCACCGTTTACAAGTTATTGAATTTTAAAATCAGTCAGTCCTTTTTAGGACACCCGGTATATGGCTCTTATACTTTGCTTACTACTTCGATGGTATACTACAGCCATATCTTATAGCTATACGTTATCGCTAAGTTTTGTATTGGTTTAGATTCAGTGCTAACATTTTCTGTGATTTATACCAAAAAGAGAGCGGTTATTTACATTTTCAAAAAAAAATCTTGACAGATGTCTTGATTTAAAATTTATGGAAAATGACATCATTTCATCTAATCACTGTAGGTTTAATTTCAATAAAATTTCAAATTTTCCAAATAAAATTTTAGTAACAACTACCTCACATGGATGTATGTTTTTGCATTTTCCCCCGTATTGTTGAAGATATTGTATACTTCTGTTACGCGCACTAAAGAAAACATGTATTTCAATTTCAAAAGTTAAAAAAATTACCACAATGTGTCAAAAGGACATCCTTTTTCTGAATTTAAATTTTGCGAGTTCCAAAATTAAAACTAAAAATGTGAGTTTTTTCATAAACGTCAAGTTAAGGCTGTTCTCAAATCCAAAGGAGCTATTTTCTGACATATTTTTTAATTAATTTTTGTTCGGAAACGCATGAAATTGACAGGAGTTCTTATTTAGAAACTATGTAATCGAAAGATAGTTTCCATATGTTGGTAAAGGTATAAGATCTTTCAGTTGGTGTTTTGAACTGAATTTCGGACACAACAGTGCAATATAAAGGATAAAAACCGGCCGTCACGCAACCACAATTGCTCATAACTCGATAAGTAATTTATTTATGAAAAAAGGAAAAACTCATTTCAATTCCAAATCGCTTTAATAGTCAGGCCTACAAATTTTAAGCCTTTACGTTTAATGAGTCAGAAAATGTGTAAGAAAGTTTCGCGTTGTTGAGCAGGGAACTGGAGAAGCACCTTAAGCATTATTGTAGGTTAGTATTTTGTAATCAAGTTGCATGCCAGATAGTCGCTTAACCCCTTGAGGGGCAAGGAAAAATGACTGTAAATATTAAATTCTCACCGGAATAATCGAAAAATTTTATTTTTAAATAAGGAAAGGCAATATTTTAATGAATTTCCTCCAAAGTTAAGAACATAAAATTTAGTAAAACATTTCTGAGGAGAATCTTGTTTAAATTAGGTGGGATATATTTTATCCCACCGCCCTTCAAGGGGTTAAAACATAAGTCATTCTGTATTCTTTTAAACAAAGGTGCATGCCATAATAGGTGTCAGGCACACTCATTAAAATAAGAATACCCTAGCGCACAGCCCCATTACCGAAGATAAAGCCGTCAATATACTTAGAGATAAAAATAGTTCTGCATTTTTCATTCAGCTAATAAGACTAATCCTTCATAATTGGGTTAACATGATTATATAACTTTCCCCTATAATTCTATGACTAAGCAACGGAAAACAATATGTTACGCACTAAAATCTTCCCTAAAAAACTATTAGTGCAAGTCGCATGGAAATTCGTTCTGAAGAATTCAAGTTATATGCACCCGGAACGAAATTCCCATTCGAATTTTATATACTTATCAGGTTATTTTGAGTAGTTTGATTTGATATCTGTTAAATTCGTGTTTTATTTTATTTTATTTTTGGCGTTTTAATTTCGTTTGCCAATTTAGTTATTGAATATTACGCGAAAGCAAACGAATTCTGAACTATTTACAATGTTTTTGAACAATTGAGTTAATCTTTTGTATTTGGGTTGCAAGCATATTTAAAAAATATGCATGCTTAAAAATTATTTTAAAACCCATAAAAAATTCGTAAATTGAGATAAACATTACAAACAAATATCACTGAAAGTACTTTTGTTTTCTATAATACGTTGGAACAATCGAATGTACAGTGTTTAGACGTTAAACTGCCATAAAAGGGAAATTTGTTGTGTTAGGTTGTTGCCACCGAAAATATGATACCAGCGGGTTACTCATAGACATGTCTTTTCTTTATACTATTGCGTTAAGTGTAAACAGGTTCATCTTTCGTAATCGGGCTGCACTCAACTTTAAAAATATCCATGCTTAAAAATTACTTTAAAATCCATTAAAATCAGAAAACTGAGGTACAATTTTCAAACAAATTTCATTTGAGAGAATTTTTTCCTATTCGACATAGTAAAAAATGAAATTGTGTGATGTTTAAAAGTTAGAAAAATTGCAGCAAAGGCACATTTTATGGGTTACAATTTATGGGGCACAATTTATGGGCACTGACATAGTGTTTTTACTTTATAATGTAGATAATACCATACAAACGAGAATTTCACTAAGTTCTGCGCGATTTGGAGGAATTTCTTTTTTTCGTATTGTCAGGAAAATCACATATTTTTCTCTTATACCCGCCAAAGAAAACGTGCATTCTGTTATTAAAGCTCAGGGATTTTACTATGGTTGCAAGGCAATAACGCCATGTTTTTTTATTATCTTTATAACGATTTGTGGATGGGAATGCACAAATTTCAGTTATTGTGATTGCCGTATTATTTCGTTTTAATTTATTTTACCTGGAAGGCTTCTTATAATTGACACGGGCGAAGCCGGGTAGTTCTGCTAGTTTGAAATATAAACATTTGTATTTAAGTGAAAATTAATATATTCTATAAGCACACAAAGTTATAAAACATGAAAATTTCAAAAAATGTCCACAATTTTGGCCACCACTGTACATATGTATATTAAATAGAACGAGTTGGAACCCGTCGAAATTCAACGAACTAAAATGTTAGAAATGAACTGTCAGATCGAATTTATAATAAACGTACAAAATAATTACAATAAAAAATTCATCTAACATTGGTTGTCTCACTCTTAAAACAAATAATATTTTTAACCTAAAATTACCAAAATATTATTTCCACAAACTTCAATTGCTTAAATTATTGAAAAATTAAACTCTATTAGAATACGTAATCAAGATGAGTAATTATGATGAATTTATCGATTGAGACTTTTATGTTTGTTTTTATGGGAAGAAAAATCAGTAAAAAGGATTTCGCTTTGTCACATCATAAAATTTTTCCCCATGAAATCTAAATTGTACGTTATTTTCAGATTCCCATAATTTACATACGCACCACTCAAATTCACAATTTGAATGTATTTTAACGCGCAATAGATTATTAATGAATGTATTTCTAAACTTAAAGTCACGTTTGTCCGATACAACTTTTTATGTGAACATTCGCACAAACTTTAAGTTCTAATCTCAATACCAGCGAAAAAAAAATTCAGAAATTTGCCTTTAATTGTCATAGTATTGGCCATTTAGTATTGGTCAAATATTTAGTTTTATCAAAATAAATGATCGTTTTGTTTTAAATATGACATAATTTTTACTCACTGAATCATTTTGCCTAGCGTCTCAAACTCAGTATCGGCGTAATGTAATAATATTGAAATGTAACTGATTTATGAAGAAGAATGCGTGTTTTTTTTATGTCTGACATCATTTTCTGTTCAAAAATTATAAAAAAGTTACTTTTATTTGTATTGTAAAAATGGCATCAATAAGGATATAATCAATAAAAATAATAAACCATGACTATTTCCCCTTTACTTTCAATATAAATGGAGTACTTCAGTTGCCACAATTACAAAATTTGTATTAAAAACTACAAAAAAATTAATATCTCAAAAATAAATTGAGATACAGCATTCAAACAAATTGCATTTAAAAGAGCATTTTTTTTCTTACACGACGGTGTTAAAATTTAAAATGTGCGATGTTTAGAAGTTTAAAAATTTGCCGTAGGTATAATTGCAAAACCAAAATTTTAATTCAAATTTCAAAGTGTTGCCATTCGCAAAATGACGTATGCGTTACGCACAGATATGTTTGTCCTTTATAATATAGATAGATAGATCTTCGCCAATTAAAAATGACTTTTTCCTATGTTATGTATATACTGGGTTCTATGATCTGTAACTCGGAAAGCTCGGATTGGGTTCCTTGGTTTTTATGATTTATAAAATACTTGCAATCAAATACACAATTGTACTGGTATATCATTATCATTTTACCACTTTTGCACAAGTTTTGTCTTATGAGGAAGTGCTGCATCATGCTTGAAAAATTGACATCCATGAAGGGAACAAATCTGCACTAAGTGAACTTGTAGAACTTCTAAATATTTACTACCATTCATAGTAGTATTTTTAGGAAGGAAATATAGTCCAGTTCTACCTTTTCTATCACTAAAAGCAGACCATACCATGACACTCTGTGAGTGCTTTACAGTTTTAACTGTAAACTTTGTGTCATATGGTGAGGAAGTTTTAGGTTATCTCACCTTGGTTGGTTGGTTGTGTTTATGACGGCCAATTAACAGCACGAGGGATATAGGCTCAAAGGAAGGAGTGCCCTCCGTGGGGTCTTTCTAAGGGAACGTAACCCATATTTATGCTTGGAAAACCAAGGTTCGAAGAAAACTACGAACACTCCGAACGATTAGGCCGGCAGGCGTGATTGGAATCGAACCCAGCACCTCCCGTCTACCAGTTTCGAGAGCAGCACCTCTCGGCCACTGGTGGGGCCCTCTCACCCCTCTGATTATCATTAAAGCACTTTTATTAGAAAACATTAGGTTTTTAAATCTCCTGCTATCGAATTTGTATATTCCTTACAAACATTTAATCTTTTTTTCATGGCATCAATAAACAGGGGTTTTATTACTGCCCTTCGGGCTGGTAGCTCCCAGTCTGTCTGAAGTCTATGGTTGATGGTCTTTACTGTCACATTCATTAGTAAATATGAATGTTTCTTTTTTATTTCTGCAGCTGTTTTTTATTGATTTTAACAACACCTAACGTTTTAAAGATATATCAGTAAAGTCTTTCTTGGTATTCCTGAATCTGTTTTTCATTTTGGTGTACTGCCACGTGGCAAATTGGCACTCGCCCTCTTTAGGACATAAATAGTTTGCCTTGATGCTTGTAAATCTGAGGCTATACGACTTACAGGAACATTTTGACTTAATAAAGTCAAAACGCGAGTTTTTTAAACAATTGTAAGCTTTTTACGTCCCATTATGTGCACCTGAACAATTTCTCTCTACAGCTGTAAAAATAAAAGAAAATCCCTCTTTTTTTCAAATTACTACCAGTATTAAAATTAAAAAGGGAGAACGCTGAGTTATCTCAAGCTTCAAGCGCAACCACTCCACATGACCAACACGGCATTAGAAATTCCAGCTTGTCTGTTCTATTAAAAGCAGGGAAAATAAAATAAAACATCTGAACATTGAGATTGTGGCTTGAGTGTCAAGATTTTTTTTGCTGGCACTGTACATTTCGTGCAGGTTTTTATAAAAATAATTAGAAATGTCATTTTTTTAGTCGCTTCAAAAACTCTGAAATTAATTACTTTTCACATTAATTTAACTGGTAAGCATTTTTGAAATATTTAGATCATTGAGTTTTGTAATAGATTATTATGTATTATGTTACAAATAAGGGTAATAATCATAAGCATAAATGAATTTTGAAAAGAAAGTATAGTAACAAAACAATGAAAATAATTATCAATCATTGATCCGATAGAATTTACATATTCTTGACTTTATAGGTAATATTTTGTTTATTATATTATAATTAGAGGAATTGTGTTGCCATATAATCTTTGCTAGATCATACCGCTGAGAGTATTTTATTACTGTAAATGGAAATTATTAAGAATCTGACTTCCGAGAACGTCAGCAATCTAAATTTGATTTGCAAGTGGGGGTGGGATGGCTCATTTGGTCAAAGTACTTTTAAACATAAATTTAGTGATGATGATGGTAGCAAATCAGATGAAAATATTTTTTTTCAGTTTGTTTGTGCCACTACAACTTGTGTTGTGAATAACGCTATATTTGTTATCTGGAAAAATCCGAGACATTCATCTCGTCGATTTTGCAGGTCCATTTGAAACCAATTTTTGCACAAAAATACGAAAAATTCTGTCAATTAACTGGATTATATTAGAGATCAGAAGAGTAAACTAATTCCTTTTAAAACAATCACTGACAGGGAAAAAAAGTTGCCATTAATTACAAACTAGCATTAACGATGATTGATGGCAAATTTTGTAATGCCATTACAACCTCATTACAATTTGTCAACTCAACGTTTCTACCTGTGTTAAGCAAACTCAAAGCAGTTTAATAACTTTTATGGCATCCTGAAATCGTAAGTGAATGAAGATCATTTAAAATGAGAGATGTGCATGTTACATGCTTATATAAGATGTTTCGAGTATTGCTTGCATCTGGCATACAAACGCAATATAAAGAAATGGTAAGCGCGTACTCCAGACAAGACTAAGAAAATTGAAATTTCAAAACAAAATATACAAAAAGGATTTGGTTTACAATTCGGACTACTCGTCGACAAACCAAAGCTCAGATTCGGAAGCACAGATGAATGGCAATACAGCTCGTCGATTCTTTGAAAACGTGACTATTTCTGCTTGCATAACGGTATCGTTGATCATACGATACCACGTCATATTACAAGTAATTTCTTGTGGACTTGACATTCATTCGATCAATTTCGAGGATTATTGCTTACAAGCAGTTCCTAAATTCGTTGAACTATATCCCTGGTTCTTATGCCAACTTCTCTAAACAAACTACTTATTCACGGCAAAGAAATAATCGATTCCTCATTATTGACAGTTTGGCAAATGTCGGAAGACGCGCAAGAATCGTGTATCAAATTGATCAAAAGGTATCGAGAAGATTTCTCGGGATTTTTTTTTTTTTTACAGCTTATAATGTCATCTTCAAGCTTACATAAATTGCCGCAAAAGAAATTAAGATCCTTGCCCCCAGGTGCACAGTAACTTCTAATACCGCCAACAAGTTCTGTAAACTATTTAGACACCTCTCCGTCTGAAGAATGATTCAGAAGATGAATTTTAGAATATTCTTTCTTTTTATTTTAATATTATAAAAATTAAACATTATAATATTTTAATTTTCATAAATGTACGTAAATTGTCTTTTATAAATACAAATTCCTTTTTAATTTCGATTATAAATGTCTTAGTTTCTTGAAAATTAATTGTATATGTTTAGCATAGAAATTTTATGTTTTATTTAAATATAATTGCTTTTAATTTTTAATCTGTCATATTAGATCCGCCATTTTTTAAATTTTTTGAATCGTAATTTTAGTATCCTCAAAAGCAGTTGCATACAAATTGAATAATTTTCAAAACATTTAAATTTTTAGTCCTCCTTATTAATTCCGGACTTTTATTTTTTGGAATTTTAACTTTGGAATCGTAATCAGCATACTGAAAAACACCCGTGTGCGAATTCGTGCAACTTTAACAACATTTTCATATTTTGGCCAGTTTTTCGGAATTTTGCCCCCACTGTGCGCCTGTCAGTCTGTCCAAGCTCTAACGCGCGTAAATATACTCGGATCTACCATGGTTTACCATGATTTTTACCATGGTTGATGTTTACCATGGTTGGCTGTTCGGTATTGAATATGAAGTGTGTAGCATTTACAGGGGCACTCAAAAGAATTCCATTACATTATGGTCAATGAGGAAAAATCATTTGCAGAGTATTTTAATGTATTGAGCTATTTCAAATGTATTGAAATTGATACAAATCACTGAATTTCACTATGAGATGATTATTATAGAATAGGGCATTTTTAGCATTTGTCGTTCATTTACACAAAAGAAATTTGTTATAGTACTGTCTTTGAGCAATAATTGCTGGAAGTGCGTTTTCAATTTCGGTATGCACTTTGAAACTGGACTAATTTTTTGCATGTTACTCATTGTGTATAAATTCTATACCTTGCATATAGGGCTGCACAAAAGAATTCATGTACACTCTTCTTATTAGCGGAAATTGCTGAAGAGGAATTTCCAACTGTGGTATGTATTTCCTGTTTGACGCATGATTCTTCTTTCTTGATTGTAATTGAATGTGAAAAAAAAGAAAATATTGCAATGCTCAATACAGATTTCTCTAGAATCTTGCGAGATCCAGTGTTTCAGTGACTTTTGGTAATAAAATTCAATGATATAGTTTATGAAATGATTGAACTTTTCATAAAAGTAAACCTTTCTTTTTCAGCAAAACAAAGTTAGCTGAGTTATATTTTATGTAAGGGAAATTCGCGACAATTTATTATGCTGTTGTAGAAGATACTTTTGTGAATCGCGTCAAGGTTGCAGAGGGCAGTAATTAATAACTGACAAAAATAGCTTTTTAAACGAAGCAAAGTTTGGTTACAAATCTCAGTTACTAAACTTGAGACGAACCCTTTTGGCCCACCAGCTTGAAAAGTAGCCGTCACACAAAATTTAACATTAACAACAATTTATTTAAAGCAATATAAAAAGATAGATGGCAGTGGAGCAGACAGTTTTAACTAACGATGATCAAAAGGGTTTAAAACACTAAAAGATTGACAGTAGGAAATCTTTTCCCAAAAAATTTACGAAATTCTAACACTAGTTCGAAACGAAATGGTGGGTTTATATTTGTAGGCACCTGAGAAATGACCATTTCAGCTCAGTACAAAACTGCCACTATATATACTGTAGTTAGCACTATGAAATGTTATTTCAAAATAATGTAATATCACTATTAAGAGCACACAGTGGATTCCAATATTCTTTGGTTTGAGATACCAGATTTTAACTCCTTACCACGCTGTCAAAGTCACAGCCAAAGATTCTACCCCAACAACGGCACAAATAGAAAATTCACTGGCTACTCAGCACATAGAAAGCTCTACCTTCAAAAAGCAAGAGGTGATGAAACTACAGTTTGATTTACCACCGAGGAGGTGATGCGACTAAATCCACTGAATCTAACTCCTACCACCGTATTTATAGTAGCTAAACAACCACGGATACCTAATTATCATAACGAAATAATCATGACAATCAGATTTCCGGAAATTTAGAGACATTTTGCAAATTTTAAAGAGACAGTGGAATGGACTTTACCCGAAACCCGAGGCTAACTAAAGAGACAGGCTACTGCGGTGCATTCCTCATATCTTTTTTTACTGGCTTCTAGAGTGACGTTATGTTCTTTTCGTACACCTGCATTGGTACATTTGAGCATCACGTGACTCCAGCGGTCTGTAAAAGAATATACGCACAAAGCAACGTGGTAGACTTTCTTTTTCGTTAGCCTCGACTTTACCCATGTGATGTCCACCGCGGGTAAACAGAATTCCAACAAGAATTAAACAGAATTTGAACAAGACTACTTGAAAACACAAATAGGCATGAAGAACATTTTACTGCTTCCGCTTCGTGGAATAAACACTCTTTGTCGGCAGGTATCTACCCGCAGAGACATGGCTGTTGCCATTCTTGGGTAAAATCGTACAAATGTTAGAATTCAAGACAACACGATCGCACGCAAAATATCTAAAACTCACTTTTTGACCTCAGAGTATCTTCAAAAAGCAGTAGCTAAGCACTTCTACAAACTCAATACTAAGAAAACTCACCTTCTGTAATATTATTTCTTAATATCATTTAACATTTTCTTGCATGTACTTTTCTGTTAAATAATACCATGCATATTTAGCACGCATACAAAACATATGTCGATCTGCATATAGGTATTTATGTGACTATTATGTGTATTTTTTATTGCTTTTAACAATTATTCGCTTAGTTTGGATTATTATTATTATTATTATTTTCAAAAAATTCATAAGAATTTTTATTGTAACATAATTTTCTAAAACTGATAAATACAAAAAGACGACAAAAGAGTAAAGTTGAGAGGGAACACCAGTATTTTTTAATTGAAGAGGGGGGTAATCCAAATGTAAAACCAATACCAACTTTTAGAGGTCACAATAAGCAAATAAACAAAATACGCCCGTAAATAAAAACGTCTATTTATTCATGAATAATCAAAATTGAGAAAGAGAAATCTCAACCTTGAATCAGTAAATAATCAGGGAAACAAAAGAAACCGTCGCAAACTTCCTTTAGAACAAAAACTTTTACAGCCTCTTTTATGTGATGCACTGGCAGCGTGATGTAATAACAATCCTCAATGAACGCGTAAAGTCTAAATCGCTTTAACCTGGGAATGTTTTAACTCGGGACATACATAAACAGAATTCTTCCGCAAACAGAAAACTCTCTCTCAGATACCAGGAATCACACAAGAGAAAACGGAAGAACCTATTGGATTATAGATCACCTCACGTTTCAACGAGACACTGTATGGAGGTGACTTTTTTTGTTTTTGTTTTTGTAGGTACAAAAGAAAAACAATGGTATTTTTATACAAGACACGGTAAAGGAAACATACAATATGTGGAAAGAAATACTGTCGGCCAGAAAGAAAGAACGTTTTATATATATTAATTTTCAAATTGGGACAAAAACACAGAAAATGTTTCATTTGACTAGGAATTTTATTTTAATTATTAAAAAATAAAATAAGCTTAGGACGCCTGTTCTCATATTGAAATCGTGATAAAATTTTAAATTTTCATGGTCAATAGAGAACAAAAGACCACATTTTGCCTCCTCCCTTCCATAAGGAATATTCGTAATTTTATTAATTATGGCCGAATTAAAAATG
Organism: Maratus speciosus; assembly: GCA_963932465.1. Lineage (NCBI taxonomy): Eukaryota > Metazoa > Arthropoda > Arachnida > Araneae > Salticidae > Maratus > Maratus speciosus. The sequence goes on from OZ010788.1 coordinate 81,780,328, forward strand.
CTCAAAAAATCAATTTAAGTAGCTATGCTGCTTACTGACAAGATCTAGTATTGTAAATTGGCAGAATTATTTCCCCTTACTTCTGAGTAAGCAAACATGAGAGTAATTCAATTTTACAAAGTATTAAGAAGAGTTTTTAATTCCGTTCCCCTATTTGAATTTATAATTTGTGGGGTTAGGTATGAGCATTTAGAAAAGAGACAGGTGATTTCCATAACGAAATTTCTTTTTTTTTTCGAAATTTCTTTTTTTCTTCTGATATACTCCCGGTTGTGTTTTAGTATTTGTGAGGTTTTTTAGTAATTCTTTATTGGGATATTCTAACCAAGAAAAATAAATGTTGTGCCAGCTCTAGCAGATGTGGAAAATTAGATTGAAGTGACTTTCCTGGTATATTTGGACCACTCACGTTTGATTGACCATTTAATTGTGGTATTTGATGGCGGAAAATAATTTTCAAAATTTATTTATTTCCTCTGATATGCTTCAAGTTGCCGTTTTCCCTTTTGTGAGGTTTTTTTTAGTAACTCCTTGTTGGGAGATCCTGTGGAGAAAAAAAAAATTACGTTTCAGCTGTAGAAGAGGTGGAAAATTGGATTGAAGGGGCTTCCGTGATATAGTTGAAATGTTCACTTTTGATCGACCATTTCATTATGGGATTTGTCGGAGAAGAAGAATCTTCAAAATTTATTTGTTTCTTCTGATAGTCTTCAAGCTGTCGTTTTTTTGTGAGGTTTTTTTAGTAAGTTCTTGTTGGGAGATCCTGTTCAAGAAAAACAAATGATGTTTCAGCTCTAGCACATGTGGAAAATTGGATTGAAGGGACTTCCCTTATATGTTTGACCTGTTCGATTTTGATTGGCCATTTAATTGTTGAGATTTATTTGTGAGATTTAATTGTGAGAATTATTTAGGAATCTTTAGGGGGATATTAAGGGTTGAAATATTAAAAACATCGCCTCGCCACAAACAAACCTCGCCTACCAATAAACCTCGTAGGCCATGGAGAGTTTGACAAAGAAGCTACAGTCCACCAATATCAATAATGCCATATTAAAAAAAAATCGTATTTTGAGGCATCGTAATAACATTCTGAATTTAAATGAAAACTATAACGAGCAACTATTTTTTCAAATTGTTTTTGAAAAATGCTGTCTTAAAACACAACGTTTCTTTTTCATCTCAATTTCAGTGTTCAATTAGGAAGTACAAAAGTATTTAATAAGCTTGTCATAGGAGTACTATCCACTAATGTTAAAGAAAAAGACAAATTTATGAGATGAGTTGGATTTTAGACACTTCATTCTACCCATATTTGATTTCATATTTCAATTCTAGATAAATTTTGACTTCAGGCACAGAATTTGAAGTTATTCGATGGAGAGGTTTGGTAATTATATATATGTGAGGAGGTGAGTTTTAAAACTCGCCTTATCCAAAAAACCAAATTTTGGGAAATCGCGAAAAACCTCTAACTGCAACCCCGTGCATCGAATACCTCCAATTTTTTTTTTTAATACTTATAACTAGTTGCTCTATGATATCATTGTGTTAAGTTGGAAAATCTACTTTAATTAATTTAATTAATTAATTGGAAAAAATTTCGGATAAGAAGAGTTTTGTTGCCAATCGTCTGTCATACTTGCTGAAAGAAATTAATAGTTTCTATTTTTGGCCATCGAATGATAATATTTTTGGAATAAAAAATAAACCTTGCGAGAGCAATAAGTATGATTAAAATTTAGTATTACGTTTTATTATAAAAAAGTAAACCTATCACCAATAAAAAAAAAATTATCGTAAATAGCTTATAATTAAAATAACTTAAAAAAAGAATATAATATAATATAATCTATATAACATATAATATTATATATATATATATACCTATTTAATATAATATAATGTGGTTACAGAATATACAAAAACGAAAATGAGTTAATTAAACAATTAACTCATTGAGTGTTCTTCTGGAATATCATCGTAATCCTCCTCAACCATCTTCTCCTGTTCTGATGCCTTAGAAATAATATTTTTATAGAGAGTAAGAACCTCCATTTCTGACCAGTCGAAATCAAAATGTTTTTTCAACAATGTGTGGGCACCAATGTGGATTTCTCTTGCTTCACGGGGACTCCCTCCCCCTTGTTTTTAAGAAGAAAGTGCAGTTTTTAGATGCCTCAAGCACAACTTTTGCACTCTGAATTTTAATATTTCAAGATTCTTCCGAAATACACTTCCACAAATTTGAAGATGGCCATGGTTCTTAGTCTTAATCATGGTTCTTATATAGTAATTTGAAAGCGCACTGAGATGCACTTAAAAAAACTTTCAAACTGAAAATTTTACTTTTCTGGATGTTTCATGGGAGGAAAAAAACTGGACGTTTTCTTGAAGGAAATGTTTGAGATGCGAACTTCAAAGTAAAGTTATCTTATGCAATTTTGTCTTTGCTTGAAATAAAAAAGCTTGGTGGAAGAATCATACATCTTGTGCGAGAGTTGAATACTCCAGGTTCTCTTTCTGGTGAGTGCAATTTGAGATGACCGGAAATGCCGTACGTTTATACCTGAGAATAAAAATTAATTCTTTTAACATCTTCTGACAGTAAGAAATATAGAAAGTTATTCTCCATTTTGAACTTGCATTTTAATCTTCTTTTGTGTGTATTCTTTACTAGCCCATGTATTCGTGTTTCTTTTTCTCTTCTTCTGCCTTCCCTCACAACATGCAAGAGTTTATTCACTGTCCGTTATACATAAGGTAAGCTGTAAAATTTATTTAATTAATTTGTATGAATAGAACAGGTAAAAATTTTAAACGAAAATAACAACAGGTCTCAGAGTAATGAGGGAAAATTACTGTGATAGTAGCTTATAAGCTAGTCGTCCGTTGATCTACGCATGCGCAGGGATAAAGTTAGTTTTGTTGCCAACTCCCTATTGGATAAGGCGAGTTTCGAAATCAAACTAATATTTTAAACACCTAGAAATAAAGGATAAAAATATTTTTTTTACAGATTATAATGTTTTTTCGGTGCAGGTTTACCAAAGGAATACATAGAGAAAACTCGATTTTTTAAATTTTGGAGAAGACGAGTTTTGAAACTCACGTCCTCATGTACATTTCTAATCTTTTATTGTTAAATTAATTTCAATATTTTCTTCATATTTCCTTTAATAATCTGTTTTTTGTTCACTCGGCTGTCTGTTATGTTAATAAGTATCCAAAATATAATTTCTTGATTTTCATTATTTTTGTAATTTTTGCTTATTAAATATAAAAATAAAACGAAATTAATACATGAAAAAATTACTAATTTTAATTTTCAGGGTGTTCAAAAGGTGTTAAGTAGTAAAATGTTATACTTTTTTATTTGATAAAATTTATTGTAATCCCTAGAGAAACTCAATCAACGAGGGAAACTAATAGAAACGATACAGCAAAACAGCACCGAAAATTGGCGATATGAAACAAATAAAATAATGAATCTGTGTAAAAAAATCACCATAAAATAAAAACAGTACATAGGACGCGTTTCGAGCTAAAAATATTAACAGCTCGTCATCAGCTACAGTGAACACGTGTTCTTAAGGGGACAAGGTCAAAAATGAACTGAAAGGTAGACAGTAGAGCTTGCAAAGAATGCGACAGATGACGCTAGCTGAAAGGACCACATGCAGAAGACGAAAGTGTTGCCAAAATGATAGAAGAGAAATTGATAGGGAAAAATGGAAATGAAAGAAATAAACAAAATTAAAATAAAATAAAATAAATAAATAAGCATATATATATATATATATATATATATATATATATATATAACAAATAAAGAAATATAAAAGAATAAAACAAGAAAAAAACAAAAGATGCTCTTTTTTTTTAACAAAATAAAAAGAAAAGAAACAAGAGAAGATGGAAAAGAATTACAAAATTATGGAAATTACTTTTGTAATTAGTTTCCCTTTTCTCTTGTTTCTTTTATTTTTATTTTGTTAAAAAAAAGAGCATCTTTTGTTTTATTCTTTTATATTTCTTTATTTATTGTTATTATTTATATGCATATATATTAATTTACTTCTTTTATGGTCCAGGATTATTAATGTTTAATCCATGGCGTACGTAATGAATGACCAGCTCCGTAGAAGTTTAAAAATTTACAGTACCGAAAAATGTAATCCATGGCGTACGTAATGTATGATAGACTCCGTGCGATATTTTATGTCTTAAATTTTAGTCTTTGAAAAAATCATTTTCCAAATGGTCGTTGTAATTTGTTAAATTGCATTTTTTTTTTATTTATTATCATTTTACAATTTTTTTATTTTATATATTTTTTCTTGTAATTCTTTTTACACATGTGTTAATTTGTTTTTTAAGATCCTTTAAGTACTAATTATATATTAAAAAATATATGAATTTTTTTGGAAAACCATGATTTAATGCATCATAAATTAGTTTTTTAATATTGTTAATTAGATGAGAAGAAGATAAACACTTTAATCTATATAAATAATTAAGGATTATATTAGGATATACAGAATTATGAAGACAAGATTTAAATTAGTAAATGTATTAACTTTGAATTTAAATTCGTTACGTTTATCATATAGATCAGTTGTTGTTTTGTTTTCTTTTATTGTAATTTTAAGATCTAAAAAGTTAATTGTATTATATATATATTATATATTATTATAATTGTATAATTGTATAATTGTATTATATATATATATATAATCATTAAATAAACATTTCCGACCGCCAACAAAAACTGTGAAAGTATAAATAAAATGACATTACCAAATATTCTATACTAAACATTCGAAAATCGAAAGCTGGAGAAAAAAATCTGAAATAACTCAATACATTTCCCTATAATATTTTCCCTTAAATACTTTAAAAGTAATCATATCTTAAACGCAAATATGCATTAAAAAATTGCCAATATGAAGAAAATATTTAGCTTCTTTAAAATCAAGAGATGTTCCCTGATATATAAGGAATTTTAATGCAGGCAACTATGATACCATAAAAATAACCAAAAATAACAAGACGTGTAAATTGGCGTGTATCTTGACGGATTTCTTAGTTTTCCGTGACGTAAGAAAAATTCTAATGCGAGCGTGCTCCTGCCGACGTGTTTTATTTTATTCGACCCTAAATTACAAATACATGCATAAATAATTCAGGAATTTCATTCTGTAGTAAAATAATTCCCTTAAAAAAAAAAAAAACAACAACAAAAAAAAAAAAACCTTGGATTTAAAAAGGTATAATTTTGTTTTTTCTTGTCATTAGCATCTCAAGACAAGTCATTATCTCTTCCAGAATTTAATGACCATATAATTTTAGATAATAATTTTACGTTTCAGCACCAGATCATCACCAGATAAAGATAATTTTCCGATCGCTTTTTAGTATTCAATCGCAGTTCCCTTTTTCTTTTAATCTATTTTTCTTCTTTAAACTACCTTCGAATAAACATTTTATTATAGTAGTGGTCTGAACAGAAATTAAGTTCTTTATTGTGAAACATAATTATGTAAATACTAAAATACTCATTTTAGCAAAAGACAATTTCTTTTTATGTAAAAGATATATTCTAGTGAAAATGTATAATTTGAAATGCAATTATAAACAATAAAAACTCATTGCAATTATAAACATTTGTTCATTATTATTTGAACTAGCTTAAAAATGCTTATTACGTCTTCTAGAAGTTCTTGTTAGATATTGTTATTAATGAAAAAGTAATTTTTTTTCTAAATAATAAAAAATTCTATATATATTAAAAATATATTTATAAATATATGAATATAAAAAAAAAACCCTTTGTGTTTGTGACTGTAAGGAAACAAAACATATGTGATCAGCAACAAAATGTTGAAACAATAGACATTACGAAATCAAGATAAAAGCGACATAATGACAATGTATAAGTAGAAAAAAACCCGTCAGAAGAAAAAAAAGACAACAATAGAAAACAGATTAGCAGAGAAAAAAATTTAGGTGAAATTAGAAAAAAAAAAAAATACATAAAAAAAATTCCTACACCATTGAATATGTATTCTTTTAAAAGTTGTTAAATTAAACAATTACAAAATGTAAAATATATAGCTATACTAATATTATAAAGAAGTAAATATTGTTTGTTTGTTAGAGGTAATCTCTGGAACTACCGAACTGATTTCAAAATGATGGTGTTAGTCCAACTTAGAACATAGGCTATATTTTATGTCGGTGCCACTAGGCCAAAATGTTAGAAAAACTAACCTCTTTCAGAATTAGATAAACTCATCATTAATCAAGATAAACTGTTTTTCCTGTTTTTCAAAAACACTTTATGTTTGTCATAAATAAGACTTGATTATTACTTCACAAAATTACTTCCTTGTTTGTGTAATATGTCAATCAAAAACTGATAAACATTTAGATTAAATGACTGCAATTGTGACAGATGAAAGAACGATATTAATAATTTATAGACTCTAAATAATATTGATTGTTTTATTAATATAAGTAATCAAGATTTTTTGTTTATGTTTTTTAATCATAAATCAATAATATTTTTTTGTAAGTTATAATTTTCTTCAGTGTGTATATATAGATATATAATCAGATGGGAGCAAAGATGTATGCTCCAATTTTGTATTTTAGAAACATATAAATATTATAGTTTAACCAGAATTGTTACAATGTTCCTGAAAAATTCATCGGATACATTAGGAATTAAAAATTACACCTATTAATAAAAAAAAAACACAAGTTTATTTTACAGGATAAATCTCAAAGATATTTTATATAGCAATTGGATATACATATAGCTCTTCAATGGATATGAAGAAGAAAGTTCCGTGCTACCGTGGACGATCATGAACCAAAAGGTAAGGAAATTTACCTTATTTTTATTTTGTGATTTAATGTGATTATCGCTGTTTCACGTTAAGTCTCATTTTTTATCTAACACAAAAAGGGTGCAGGAACAAAAAACGTTCTGAAAATGCGATTTTTGCGTTACTGAAGGGCCTAGAAATATGAAATTTGGAATATTAGTTATAAGATATAAATGATGTCTAAGAAAAGTTCTTAAACAATTCGAAATTTAAAAGGGGTGAAAATGCACAAAAAGCGTTCTAAAAAACGTTCTAAATGGTGGTTTCTACACAATCTCAGGAAATACCAAACCGATTTAAAAAATAATGATGAACACCCTTGCTCCAACATAGGCTATGTTTTACGTCGGTGCCACTACACTGTTAAAAATTTTGCAGCATTCTGGCAGGTCATTCAACCGTTTTCTGAAAAAACGGTTTCATAACCATAATTTAACTATATTCTGACCATAAAATGGCCAATAATATGGTCAGAATAGTGTTAAAATTACGGTTGTGTAACCGTTTTCGGAAAAAACGGTCAAATGACCTGCCAGAATGCTGCAAATTTTTAACAGTGTACCCCAAAGGGGGTGCAGGAGGAAAAAACATTCTAAATTGCGGTTTTTGCGTTACGGAAGGGCCTAGAATCATGAAATTTGGAATGGTAGTTAGTTATAAGATATCAATGATCTCTAAGGACATTTTCTAAAAAAATCAAAATTTAAAAAGGTGTCAAAATGCGCAAAAAGCGTTGTAAAAAACGTTCTAAGTTGCGATTTCTATGCAATCTCAGGAAATACTGAACCGATTTCAAATATAATGGTGTAAAAATGATGGTGACAGCTTTTGTTCCAAGATAGGCTATATTTTATATCTGTTTCCCCTACCCCAGAGGAGATGCAGCAGCAAAAAACGTTCTAAAAATGCGATTTTTGAATTATGGAAGGACCTAGACTCATGAAATTTTGCATGGTATATATATATTAGAAATAAATGCGATCTCTAAGAACATTTCTTTAAAAATTTGAAATCTAAAAGGAGTGAAAATGCGCGAAAAGCGTTCTAAAAACGTTCTAAATGCCGATTTGTCAGCAATATCTCAGAAAGAATCAAACTGATTTCAAAAGTAATGGTAGGAAATTGATGCTGACAGCCTCTGCTCTAACATAGACGCTATTTCATGTCGGTATCACTATCACCTAGAGGTTGCAGGAGCTAAAAAACGTTCTAAATTTTGATTTTTCTGATTGGTAGGGGCTAGCAACTTGAAATTAGGCAAGGTACATATTTATTAGACATAAGTGATCTTTAAGAACAGTTTCGAAAAAAAAAAAACGAAATTTAAAAAGGGGTGAAAATGCGCGAAAAACGTTCTAAACTGCGATTTCTACTCAATTTCTGGAAATACCAAAGCTAATCAAAAGTAATGGTTGCAAATCAATCGTGACAGTCCCTCATCCAACATAGGCTATATTGTATGTTGCTGTCACTTCCATCTTGGGGTTGCAAAAGCAAAATATGTTCTAATTTGCGTTTTTTGCACAACTGGGGGGTCTAACACTTTGAAATATGGCATGGTATTTACTTACAAGATGCAACTGCTTTCTAAGAACAGTCGAAAGAAAATTCCAAATTTAAAAAGATGAAGTGAGCAAAAAGCGTTCTAAATTACAATTTTTATGCAATCTTATCAAATACCAAACCGATTTAAAAAATAATGGTGACAAATTGTTGGGGATAGAACCTGCTCAAACATAAGCCATATTTTATATCTGTGCCACTACCACCAGAGGCTTGCAGGAGCAAAAAACTTTCTAAATTGCGATTGCTGTGATACTGAAAAGGCTAGAAACTTTAAATATGACATGGTAGTTACTTATAAAATATAAATGCCCTCTGTTGGCAAATTAATGATGACAGTTCCCATTTCAACATAGCCCTTTATGTTGAGAGAGGAGGTAGGACTTGGAATTTGACATGATAGTTAATTTTAAGATGTAAGAAGATGGTTTCTAAAAAATTCAAAACTTCAAATGAATACTGAAATGAGCGTATTAATTGAGTATAAAAGTTTCAAAATACTTTCTAAATTATCATTTATTTAGTTTTATTAATTTAAGTCTCATTTCTTCCTAATGCAGTGTAATAATGATGTTTAGTCAAACTGGGTTTTAAATAGTAATTTTTGAATTATTTTTAAAAGTAATAAGTACTTTTAATTAAAAAAACCTTTTAATAAAATAAAAATTTAGTTAGTACCTTTTAATAAAAATTAAACATATAAATATCGCTTGGCATATTTAAAATATTACGCGAGCAAAGCCGCGGGGTTTGCTAGTGTTTATATATTTAGGCAGAACCAGAAGAGACAGAAAGAGAATAACGTCACGAGAAAAAATATTTTTTATCATTTGCGCATGCGCAGATAAAAAATATTTCATTCAACTCCTCATATTTCATCAAATATTTAATATATTTAAATTCCAATTGCTCTATATTATTTCCTACATTTTGTCAAATTTTCTGAAACTGGCATTAAATTTGATAAAAGCCCTGCATGATATAAACAAAAAATATGCAAAAAAATTTTTAACTTAAAAAAAACGATATATCTCCATGAATATACGTTCTATTCTTCCACAAATGAATACATATACTGTACAATATCCATATATTCGTAATCTATAGTGCTAGATCATTTCATGCATTTTATTTTACAGGGTGCTCCCAAACATTATTATTTTCCTTTGATTTTTCGTTGGCCCCCAATTGTTCTTCTGATCAAATCGCCATTGATAAATATGAAATCTTACATATTCTGCATAATTCTTAAGTTCCAGCAAAATCCGTCAAATATATCCTTAAATATTCAACAAAATGTCTAAAATTGAATGCGTCCGGTGATTAATGGTCATATAGTGTATATGGATGACAAAATACGAAAATTGCAGTCCGCACAATAAAATTTCTATTAAATGTTGTATAATGCAATTTTCTTTTTTGCATTCAAATACAAAATATTCTTAGAAGTATTTTCAAGAGATATGTTCATAATAACTCAAAAATAAAGCAACTAAAAAATAAGGCAACTAAAAAACTTAAAATTTCAGATTGTCATTTTCCTGGCATGTCTCACTGTAGATATATGAGGAAGGTAATAAGTTCTGTATTTTACAAATGATTTTCCATAATTAAAATATGATTGTCACTGATTCCTGGTCTGCTCATTTTAGTTCTTTATGAGGTATAAAGATGGTTCTGCAGAGTAATTCTTCTTGTTCTTGACGTAGTTCAAGTCAGAAGTAGTAAAATCATTACTACCAGCAAGATCTTTTAGATAATTCTTGGAAAATAATGTGTTTAAAGTCTTTGTAAAAATTGAGTAGACTTTTATTATGTCATTTTCCTGGCTTCAATAAATTACAAACTGAACATTACACTGAATTTGAGGTACTATAGAGAAAACATGTTCCTTTAAAAGAAATTAAAATGTTAGATATTAAAAAAAAAAAATAACAAGAAAGTGAAAAATGTTTTAGAATGAAATTTTCATGATCATGGCGGTCATTATCCTGGCATACATATGCCAAGAAAATGACATGTAATTGAGGACGTGAGTTTCAAAACTCGCCTTATCCAAAAAATCAAATTTTGGGAAATCGCGAAAAATCTGTAACTGCGACCCCGTGCATCGAATACCTCCAATTTTTTGTATACTTATAGCTAGTTGCTCTGTGATATCATTGTGTTAAGTTGGAAAATCTACTTTAGTTCATTTAATTAATTAATTGAAAAAAGTTTTGGATAAGAAGAGTTTTGTTGCCAACCTATGGATAAGAAGAGTTTTGTTACCAATCTCTATCATACTTGCTGAAAAAAATTAATAGTTTCTATTTTTGGTCATCGGATGATAATATTTTGGATTAAAAAATAAACCTTACGGGAGCAATAAGTATGATTAAAATTTAGTAATACGTTTTGTTATACAAAAGCAAACTTATCAATAATAAAATAAAACTTATCATAAATAGCTTATAATTAAAATAACTTTTTTATAAAAAGAATTTAATATAATGTAATCTATATAACATATAATATTATACATATACACATTTCCTTCTGTTCTGGTTCCTTAGAAATAATATTTTTATAGAAAGTAAGCACTTCCATTTCTGACCAGTTTTCATCAAAATGATTTTTAACAATCTGTGGACATCCTTAAGATTCTCTTGCTTCACGGGGACTCCCTCTCCCTTCTTTTTAAGAAGAAAGTTTAGTTTTAGATGCCTCTAGCAAAACTTTTACACTCTGAATTTTGATATTCCAAGAATCTTCCGAAATACACTTCCACAAATTTGAAGATGGCCATGGTTCTTAGTCTTTATATAGTACCTTATCGTAATACCTTTGAAAGGCCCGGAAATGCCTTAGGTTTATGCCTGAGAATAAAAATTAAATCTTTTAACATCTTCTGACAGTAAGAAATATAGAAAGCGATTCCCCATTTTTAACTTACATTTTAATCTTCTTTTGCGTGTATTATTTACTAGCCCATGTGTTCGTATTTCTTTTTCTATTCTTCACCCTTCCACTACAAAATGCAAGAGTTTATTCACTGCCCATTACATATAAGACAAGCTGTAAAACTTATTTAATTAGTTTGTATGAATAGAACAGGTAAAATCTTTAAACGAAAATAGCAACAGGTCACAGAGAAATGAAGGAAAATTACCGTAATAGTAGCTGATAAGCTAGCAGTTCGTTGGTTTTACGCATCCCCAAGGATAAAGCTAGTTTTGTTGCCAACTTCCTAGTGGATAAGGCGAGTTTTGAAACCAAACCAATATTTTAAGAGCCCAAAAATAAAGGATAAAAATATTTTTTTTTACAGATTATAGTGTTTTTTCTGTGCAGGTTTACCAATAGAATAGATTGGTAGAGAAAACTCGATTTTTTAAATTTTGGATAAGGCGAGTTTTGAAATTCACGTCCTCAATTACAATGACATAAAAATGAACTTATTATTTAAGCTCTGCAAACTTTAACAATTTTACATGGAAAATACTTTATTCCCCAATAGAAAATAAATTTACCTCTTGAAATTTTGAATTTTGTTTCAATGGATAATTTTATTTTATTGGTTGGATTGTTTACATTACAGATGTATAAACATATACTATTCACTGAGTAATACTATGTATCTTAAGTTAAAAAGATAAATATGAAAGATGTATACAGATGTATAAAATAATTTAATATTTATTATAATTAGAGAACTGTGAATTTTTTAGGGTGTTATAGTGAATGAGTCGTACAAAATAGTCAAAAGAGGAGAAACTAAAAATAAGTGCGAGGCAAAAAAAAAAAAAAAAAAAAAAAAGGCGCCAAGAGAGAAATTTATAAAATGAAGTACTATTTTAGTAAGAAAAGTTAGAGAAAATTAATGTATGTTAGAAAGAAAAAGGAAGGTGTTAAAAAATCAATTACACAGATAGATGACAGACATAGAAAAGTGACAACAACATAAGTAGTGTAAGAAAAATACTGCTCAATTCAGAGCATGTTCAAAACCAATAGATTTTTCCAGCTTTAATACAATTGAAAACCCCTGATACCATTAAACCTTTAAGGCCCTAACCGTACTTTTCCATCATATAATTTTTGAATTCAAAGGTTGATTTAACAAAACTTTGATAGCAATGTAATTTTTTCAGTGCTTAAGATAAATATAAATATGTAAGATAATAAAATACAAATCCTCATACCAATAGTGTTCATTGCTATTATTTTGTGAATCTTTAAAGATACATGAATATTTTTAGCAGATGCTTAAAAGATTAAAAATTTATCCTCAAGCTCAACAGTCGATCAAAAACAGTCTTCAGGTAGTAAAAAAGAGAGAAGAGACAGGAAAGACTTAAAGAAAATATCGTGTAAATTTTAGCACATAATTTCATCATTATTTTTTAATATTCCTTAATATTCATCTTTTTTTCGTAATAACGTGAAAAGTGTAGTTAGATTTCAAATAATATACAATTATTACAAAACTTATTTTATATTATTTTACCTCTTTTATTATGTTTGTGTCTCATCATGTAATTACTGTATTGCTGAAAGAGTTTCTGTCAAATTATTCAAACAGTTAATTGAAAAAGCATTTCGTTTTTATTATTATTTTACAAATTAATGTAAACTTTATATAAAAAAAATAATAAATGAAAAAATCTTTCGATTTTTTTTCAAGAAGAAATTTCAGTTAATATTTTTTACCTCTTTAAACAATGTAAAAGGTTATCTAAAAATTTGTAAAAATATTTACTATGTATAAATAAACGATAATAATTTACCTGAAGAGAATTTGTTAAAATCATAATTTTTTTAACACTTTAATAAAAATTGTCATTGTCCTGGCACCTATGTCATTATCCTGGCGTCAAATGTTTGATATTTTTTTTTAGAAAATTATTTCTATATCTAAATGTTCTTAAACTTCACTGCTGTTGAAAAGATATCAACTAGGAGCTGTTCAACTAACATTAAAAAAAGAAAAATTAAAAGCTTTGAAACGATTTAAATTTTCAAAAAATTTTGTTTTCAAAATCTCACGTTTTGTGAATTCACCTATGCTGCTTATGCGCAAGTCATTATGAGTGATCACTATTTGTTATTTTATTTTCATTTAGAATTGCAAGAATTCTTTCTGAAACGCAATTTCTTCTAAATGGTATCTTTTATATATTTTATAAATATATAATTTCTGTTAGCTAAATGCTTTGCAACGTTATCAAACTATTTTTTAAATAATTTTTATGCGCTGGGTTTATTGCTGCAAGTGCGCAAAAACTTAGTGTGTTATCATATGATTTCTACTATTGTAGTTACTTGATACCTATATCTAAGAAATTCCATTTTATGCTACATGTTGGTCATCTTTCTTGGTATATATTAAACTTCATTTCAACATGATCATATCACTGTTGTTAATTAGTTATCAATTAATTTGTATTAATAAAATTTAATAATATTTGTCTCACCAATTTAAGGAATGTATTATAAATTCGTATTGATTGTATAGGGTTCCATCTGTATTTTGTGTAATGTTACAGTTATAATTAGATGCTAAATTTATTAATTTATTGAATTAATTATAGTAATTGGAAATAGATGATGATTTGTAATTATATTATGGTTTTATATAATATTTTCGAATGTTTAGTGTATATATATATATATATACTAAACATTCGAAAATCGAAAGCTGGAAAAAAAAGCCTGAAATAACTCAATACATTTTCCTAATTAAATTACTTCAAAAATAATAATATAAAAGTCATCATATCTTAAACGCAAATATGCATTAAAAAATTGCCAATATTAAGAAAATATTTAGCTTCTTTAAAATGAAGAGACGTTTCGTGATAAATAATGAATTTTTATGCAGGCAACTATGGTACCAAAAAAATAACCAAAAATAACAAGACGTGTAAATTGAGGTGTATCTTGACGGATTTCTTAGTTTTCTGTGAGGTAAGAAAAACTCTAATGCGAGCGTGCTCCTGCCGACGTGTTTTGTTTTATTTGACCCTAAATTAGAAATACATGCATAAATAATTCAGAAATTTTATTGTGTAGTAAAATAATTCGCATTTTTTTTTTTTTTTTAATTGGATTCAAAAAGGTATAATTTCCTTTTTCGTGTCGCACAGTGGTCCCAAATCGCGATTATGTGGCCAAAAATAAAAAAATCGAAGTTTCGTATTTCGAAATTAAATAAATTCCACAATATTTAGAAATATCTAAGATTTATATTCTTTAATATTTTGGTTGTATAAGCTCACATGAATTCGCATTGCTTATGTGAAGTTAGGAGTTTTGAGCGTTTTCTGCTGTTGCGTGAATTTCAGGCAAATTCGTTGCATTCACACCTTAACTAAGACGTTTTCCGATAGTTTGTCGTTTTTTTCTTTGCACTTCTCTGAAACAACGTTAAATTACATATTTAATTTGATTTTTCGATTGCAAAAATCTCAAAAATTAAAAAAGGAGGATTTTTTTTTAAATACATAGTTTTAAGGAAGATTTGTACATAAAAAGTGATATATAAAAAAAGTCCTTCCGAGTTCCTCGGACTTTTATAGTACAAAATGCAGAATGAACTTTCTAAAATCGTATCCCAAGAGATTTATTGCGACTTTTGCGACTTTTTGAGAACCAGTAGTTTGAAGTTGGACATTGGATACCAATTCTTACCGCAAAAAAATTTAAAACAAAAACAAAAAGTGGGTTTGAAGAAGAAAAAAATCCATAACTTCGTCAATTAACAAGATATCAAAACCGCATGAATTTTTTATATATCTTCTTAATATTATCTACAACTTTTATATTGACAAGTTTTTTATAGGACCAATTCTTACTGCAGAAACAAATTAAAAATACATCGAGATTGAAGGAAAAAAATATCGTATTAAGGATGTACTCAAATCCAAACTACTTATTTTCTGACTCATTTTTAAATTCATTTTTGGTTTCAAACGCATCCATTTGGTAGATTCTTTTATTCAGAAACTATATAGTGTGCCGTAATGGTCAATTTTTTTATTAAGGCAGAATACATTTTTTAAAATGATACCATTTTGAACCGAAATTTTCAATGCGATTGTGATGGAAACGAAAAATAGGGTCCTACTGAGAAAATAATTGTTTATAAATCAAGTTCTAATTAATTGAACGAAAAATAGAAACATAGGTCTCATATAAATGTCTTAAAAAATCACGTCAGCAAGTTTCATGCTTTTCCTTTTAAAATTGAATCTGAAAATGTGTCTGAAAATTTCGAGTTGTTGAGCATGGAAAAATATTTTTTGAATACTGGCTTTAACATGATTCTGATAAAACCAGCTCTTACATAAAAATGAAATTAAAAACTGGTCAAAAGTGGCCAGATAAAATTGTTAAAGTTGGTTCATCTCTAATCATGATTTAGTTTTTGTTGGTGAAATTAGTACTTAGCTTTGAAATCAACCTGCGCCTGTAGGTTGAGCCGGCAGGGATTTTATTTTTAATTCGCGGTGGGGAGAGGGCTTAAGAGTTCGGGATATTTTATCTATATATATTTTTTAATTATTTGTTTTTAAATTTTTCCCTTGCTTTTTACGTTTATATCAAAGTAATATTAAGACTTCACTTTATTTTAAAAAGTGCATATTTAAAGTTATATATATATATATACATATACTAAATTCTACCAACATGCATATATGGGAAATACTGAAAAACTGAAAAACATCATTTAATGATTAAAATTTTCTGATTATTTGGAAAGTATGTTTTACCTACTTACAAATAAATTTTATTAATTTTCACGTATCGTCATATTAATCTATTGCAAAAAATTTTTATTAACGGTATTTTTTTTCAGTTTATTATATGAATGTTAATTTAATTATATTATATTAATTTATATGCGCATTTAAATTTTAATGAATACTTTAATGTAAACGCTTATTTATATGGATTTCATACTTATTTACATTTATTGTCATTAAACAAAGAATCAATCTCGTAATATTTTTAAGGAATATGTACAGTCCATCCGTTGCGCTTTTACTATTCTAGAGAAGTGTGTTGACCTGAAACTGGATATTGGTCTAGAAGTATAACACCACATTGATTAGTCAATGGGCTCTCCTCATTTCACATCTCCGCTATTCCTATCTCTGATGTTCATTCATCACCTATCCCCTCTTCGTTTGGAAGGAGAGAGCTTCCTACACATTCCCTGAAGAAGAAAACCAACGAACGTCTGTAATTTCTTTGAGAAAACATTAAGTAACATTAAGAAGCGGAAATTTCAAATATACTAGAAAATTAGATAGGTAATTATTTATTTAATATTACCAAAATAAAGTAACAAAGGCAGATTCGTCTTTTTTTTTTTTTTTTTCTTTTTTGAATTTTAATGGTATTATTCTCTGTGTAATAGAGAGATGCAAAAGAAGGGGAAGGGGGCGAATTTTTTTTAAGTTATCTAATTAATGAAATGAATGATTTTATTATTAATTCATAGTAAATAGATGGCGAAAACTTAAAAAAAAAATAATAATATTTTTAGATTTTCCTTGCTATAGGGGCAAATGGAAAAAGGGGAGATTTCACGTGTATGTGCGTGGGGGGGGGGGGGGGGGTAAAATTTAGCTGATTGATTATTTATGTATTTTATTAATTGCTTATACTCTTTATTGTTACTTTGCAATAACATTTAAAAGAGAAAAAAATAAGATTTTTTTTACATTCAGGGAATAAGAAAATAAGACTTATTTTATATTTTCAGGGAGGGAGAGAGGGGGGGGGGGGGTTAAAATATCAGGGGAGACTGAATTAGACGATTTTTCTTAAAAAGTGAAAATATTCACCATAATCAAAAGTGGAAAATTCTCATTCCTGTAAAAGAAATCCTGTAAAAATAGCATTTTAAATTTAATAAAATTTACCCCCCCCCCCTCTATTGCGCTCCACAATTTCCTCCCCCTTAACGCCAATTACATTTAGCTTAAATTCACAATGTAATATCATTAAGAATGTTATACAGTTAAAAATGAATCATATATAACCACTAGGAAAGCCAGAAATAATTTTTGGCCACTTGATCGCGATTTGGGACCACTGTGTGTCGTTAGCATCTCAAGACAAGTCATTATATCTTCCAGAATTTAATGACCGTATAATTTAAGAGAATAATTTTACGTTTCAGCACCAGATCATCACCAGATAAAGATAATTTTCCGATACCTTTTTAGTATTCAATCGAAGTTCCCTTTTTCTTTGAATCTATTTTGCTTGTTTTAGCTATCTTGAAATAAAAATTTTATTATAGTAGTGGCCTGAACAAAAATTAAGTTCTTTATTGTGAAACATAATTATGTAAATACTAAAATACCACTTTTAGCAAAAGACAATTTTTTTATTTAAAATATATATTCTACTGAAAATGTATAATTCGAAATGCAATTATAACTAATAAAAACTTATTGCAATTATAAACATTTGCTCATTATTTTTTGAACTAGCTTAAAAATGGTTAATTACGTCTTCTAAAAGCTCTTGTTAAAAACTGTTATTAACGAAAAAGTAGTTTTTCTTAATAATAAAAAATTCTATAAATATTAAAAATATATCTATAAATATATATAGATTAAAAAAGATTAAAAGAAAAAACGCCATTTGTGTTTGTGGCGGCGATGAAACAAAACATATGTGATCAGCAACAAAATGTTGAAACAATAGACATTAGGAAATCAAGATAAAAGCGACATAATGACAATGTATAAGTAGAAAAAACCCATCAGAAGAAAAAAAAAAAAGACAGCAAAAGAAAACAGATTAGCAGAGAAAAAAATTAATGTGAAAATCGGAAAAAAAAAATATTAAAAAACCCCTACACCATTGAATATATATTCTTTTAAAAGTTGCTAAATTAAACAATTACAAAATGTAAAATATATATGTTTATATATATTTAGACAGAACTAGAAGAGACAGAAAGAGAATAACATCATGAAAAAAAAATAATAATAAATAAATAAATAAAAATTATCGTTTGCGCATGCGCAGATTAAAAATATTTCATTCAACTGCTCATATTTCATCAAATGAAAGCACTTTATATTTAGATGTGCCCGTATTTGCTATTTTTCAAATAATCACATTTTTATATTTTAATTTTAATTTAAAATGTCCGTTAAGAAATTGCTTTGGCAGCAATCGGATTACTCCCATTGTTGAAGAGAGAAGGGAAACAACGTGAATTACCCACTGAGCTCGACAATAGAACGGATGACTAACTCCCTATTCTGATGGTTTAGGTACGCAACTCCGTATTCGGATGGTTTAGGTACGCAGCGCTCCAACGGTCCGCCCATGAATACAATGCCAAAGATTTTCCGATGAAACTTTTTGGCAAAACATAGATTTCCTCCCATACAGTAGTATAGGGTGGGGTAGATATTTTCAAATTGGATTTTCTTTTAAAAACTTGATGAAGTTGCTACAATTTTCACTGATATATACTATTTTTTATTGAAAAAAACCCATAGATTATATATAAATTAATCGCAATTTTTTAGTTTAATATTAGTTAAAAATGAAATTTTAGGTAAGCTCAACGAAAAAAATTTGAAAACAACTTAAGTATTGCTCATAAAAATATCAAAAAGATGTAGAAAACACCAAAATTGATAAAAATTATGCAAAAAAGTAAAAAAAAAAAGCTTCTAATATTAAGAAAAGTGCAGTACTCATTACTTGCGCGTATTGAAAGTGTGATGCGGTCGCGGCAGAAAGTGGATCGGTGAGTTGGCTGTCCGTATTATTGTAGAGCTCAGTGGAATTACCGTATCATTAAGGGTGCCATTTTCGTATCACAATTAAAAGTAATTTTAACAATTTTTGAACAGAATATGACGTCACGATTTAAACGCATTTTTACTTATAAAGTTGTTACATTTCAATTTTTTTTTTCATTTCGCTGATACTGAGATTGAAACGGGAGAGGGTTTCAGTGGGTAAAAATTATGTCATAGTAAAAATAAAATAAGTATTTTCTTTGATAAAACTAAATATTTTACACCGAATGCGTTTAAAAGTAAATTTCTGGACTTCGACGTCATATTTTCTCCCAAATATGACCCCCATATGATTTATATGAGCCCCAAGTAAAGAGTGCGGATGTTTACATGAAAAAATGTAACTGGCAAAACGTTAATTAAGTTTGGGAATGTTTTTATTGATAATCTATTGCACGTTAAAATATTTTTATAATAGTGAATATAAATATGAGAAGTATGCATGTAAATTTTGCGACGGTGAAAAAGATGTAATTTTTAGATTTCGTTGAAAACAAAGATCAAATATTTGTGTCATACTGGCGCAATTTTCGTTGATTTTTCATTACATGATACCAAAGGTCAAAGCCTCAATTAATAACTTCGTAATTTCATTATCTTAATTGCACGTTACTGATTACGTACAAGAATAAAGTTTGAACTATTCGAAAAGTTGAAATTAAATTTTAGTTAAAAATTACATTTATTTGTTTTAAGATTTAGGCTAACCAATATAATATTAATTATTGTAATTATTTTTGTTATTTTTTTATAAATTCAATCAATCAGTTCTTTCAAACTTTTTCATTCGCCGAATTTGCCGGGTTTCGACTCGTATCTTTTAAACACATAAACTTAGAAATGTTGCATTCAAAATTGTCTCGAATAGAGGGTTAGGGGGTAGGGCCCTCCACACCCTTTTATGAGAAAAGAAGAGAAAATGTTCTTTAATTTTCCATTTTGAAAAACATTTTTTTTAATATTTACTTTTTTCATGTAGAAATGTCTAAAAAAATTAACAATTCTGAAGAACAGTAGATGATATCTCGAAAATAATTCATGATCAGTTTCTTTCAGTGGAATAACTATTATTATTGTCTTCTATTTATAAGGAAAACCAGTCTTCGTACAATGTAAAATAAGAAGCAAAGCAGATTTTTTCTAAAGAAATACTCATGAATGAATTAAGTTTTTTTTTAAAGTAATAATAAATAATTTAAAAAAATGATCAAATGTATATGTATATGATATAAACTTTCTCTGTCAAGGTGAAACTTATGTTTCAGTGTCTATCTGTAGCAATGTCATATATCATGTTAAACAACTTTGCTTTCTAAATTCATGATGCAACAAAGGCAATTCGTGACCAATTTCACTCATTGAAATAATTCTTATTATTGTTCCGATTTATAAGGAAATGATACAATTTATCATGCAGATAAATTAAAGAAGTGAAGAAGACTTTTCCTACTGAGATACTCGTGAATGAGTTCGTTTCTTAACGCAAGGAAAAGGGATAAAAAGGGGTAAAGTGTTAGGTAAATTTATATAATGTTTGGGAGGGAAATTTAGGTTAATTTATAAAATATAAATCTCTTTCTCTCTCTTCAGCGATACTCAAACTACGGCCCGCCGACATATATTATTATATTATTTCAATTACCCCTTTATTTTACATTATTATATAAGTAAATAAACATATATTTGCGGTCTGGTAGGAAAAAGGGTATGGCTGCCAAGGTGAAATATCAAAATAAATTCATATATATCTAATTTCTTATAAAACAAAATAACTTTATTTTCTAAATTCTTCATTAAGAATTTATCAAATATATATTTTTAATGTTGCACAAACGAAAAAGAAAAAGAAATTAAAAAATCGATTTATTTGAGTTATTTCAATTGATAATTTTAACCCATTCCTTGCTTTGCCTGAGGTAAAATAAACCATTCTTGGTCAACCCGAATGTAGATTCGGCAGTAGAAAAATTTACACCAGGTACGTTGCTGTTCTCAAATTATATTGCACATACTTTTTAATAATGACTTTGATCGTTTTGTTAATTTTTCGAAGCACAAAATTGTAGGTGGTTGTGATAACGGACTTTGTACAGTGCCTTGATTTTACATTTTTCATATGCAATGGAATTTTCATTCGTAAATATAGAAGTGGGAAACTATATAAATGATTAGGATAAAAATCAAAACACATTGCTAGATATAAAACATGGCTATTCCTTGCATTTTTCTGTAATAATAAGAAATTTAAAAATAAAATGCAAAGAATAGCTAAAGAGCTAATTTGCAATTGCTCTAAAATCTATTTCATTCGGCCATACCGAAAGCCAAATTTTTAATATAAATTTTCTTTTACTTCTAAGTTATTTTTTAACTCTGTATTTATTTGTATAACTGTTAAAATAGTTACTTATAAAAATAAAAATTAAAAAAAGAGAAAAGAAATTTTATGATCGTAAAATTTAGGATATATTGAGCCTTGAAGAGGTTAGAGTAAAAAATTTCATGTCTTCAATGAAAACTATAATATTTAAGGAATGTTGGCTTAATTATGATAATTTATCATCAAGGAAGTCTAATCGAGAAATATTACGTATGTGAAAAATGAGATTAAATTTTAAGAATCTTGATATTATCTGGAGTACAGTGTTAAGTATATCAGTACAATTAAATATGTTTTGAACAAGAAACTTTTTTTAAAAACCGAAATGTGTCTTATTTACTTCATTTTTAAGTAAAATTTCTAGCTCATATTATGTTTATTTGACTTATTTGGATCAAATTGACACAGTACTCTTCTGAATTACAGTAGGTTAGCAACAATGCAATTACATGATAACTCTATAATAGTTCCTGGGCAATTTCGCTGAGTAGAATAACTTTTATTATCGACTACAATTTTATACGGAAAAGCTATGTCCCTCATTCAGATAAATTTAATAAACACGACGATTTTTTTGAATGACATATTCATGAAAGAATTGGGTTCTTAAATGAAATTTTAAAAATATAGTTTCGACAAATTTATATAATGTAAATCTTGCTCTGTCAAGGTGAAACTGCCATATCAATGTCTATAGAATTTTAGATGAAGTCAAACAACTTTATTTTCCGAATTCTTCAGTGGGTGTTTGCATAAAAACTTTTTAAAAAAGCATCCGAAATCGGAGGCGTGTTTCTATCCATCACCCCTTCTGAATGAGAAAGGAGGGGATATTTTCTGTGGCATGAAAAAGAGGAGGAAGATCTGACAGACTAATAGGCAGGTAGACTCGACTGGGTCAAGGACGGTTGAACACTGCGTAATTCTCATGTAACCATCTTCGACAAGGACGTCTTGAACCAAGGACGTTCGTGATCAAGTACAGTGATCTCCCTGATGATGACGCATCAGATAAACCGATGCTTTTAGAATAGCAAATGAACCTGCTTTTCTGAGTACTGGACTTGATAAATAACAAGAAGCCCTTCCGGTGATCCCCTGTAGGAGCTGTAATCAAAATTTTTGCCTGTGGAAAATCCTAAATGATTTCCTTTAGCGCATCCGTTTTTGCTAAGGTGACGTCGAAGAAACAATTCTAAGAGGGGTGACATCACCCAGAGGTGGCGTCTGCCATCCTGAAAATCCTTTCACTCTTTAAACGTAATTGCGGTCCAGATCATTTAGTGACCCGTCAGTAACTCTTCTCTCTATCAAAATGTTGATAGTATGATGGTTACAATACTCGTTAATTATATATTTCAAAAGACAAACCTGCTTTTCAAGTGAAGAACATGTTTTCTGAGCAAAATAAATATTTAATATCACATGAATACAAAAGACTATTCAAAAGGATTTCTTTGTACTAGCTTTAATACATGCTTGAATGTATTATTATGTATACAAAGTATTTTATACTAAAAAAAAGGGTTCATAAATTATTTGGGATGTTGTAATTGCAGGTTATTCTAAATTGTATGCTACATCATTGCCGAAACATAAGATGAGAGTTATTGAAGAGACAAAAGTGGTTTTTCAAATGTGTATGCTTGTTTGTCAGTCAGTGGTGACGTCAGATTAAAAAATTATGAGAAGTACTCAAGTTGTCAGTTTTAAACATATTGAACAAGTAATATTATCACTAACTAATAAAATATTTATGGGAATATTTAATCTTTCAAACTGGTTATTAATCTCACTATCACAAAATCCAAATTTTAACTATTTTTGAAAGGAGATTTAAGATATTGATTGTGAGTCCTAGAGAGTTAGATTGTCAAATTGAGGAAACAGCGGCGGTTTTAAGGGGTTTGCCTCCTTGATGTAACAAAATGTTTCCACAGGAATTAAAAAACCCTGGAGCATCAATGCATGTATTTCTGTTTCGTGTTACAGTTCGAAGAGTTTATTCTCTTGAAAGTACGTAGTAATCCTAACATTAAAGAAATCAAACTGTAGGTTGAGGTATTCAAATATTATTTAAAAATAAATATTCAATCTGAAGAAGCGCCGGATTTACATATTTACACTTTAGAAATATTTATCAATATTCACACTCACAGTGCTACGGAGATGTTTTTACGGACATGAATTATTAAACATTGAAAAAAGAAAATAAATTTTGGTACAGATAATGTGACATAAAAAATCATCTTTATTTGAAAGGAGGTAGTTTGAGTCCCATGAGCCTATCTGTTTACTACAGCCTCTTAGCCTCCATGATTTGTCGCAGCAGAGACAGAATACATATGATTATCTTAAATTTTGTGACTATGTTATTCAATTATCCAGATTTTGCTTTACATATTTGTAAATTGAAAAAAAATCTAATTAGATAAAAAAAAAGTTTTAGGTTTTTTTTTCTTTTTGAGAATACGGGTATTTTAAAA
The DNA here is from genome assembly GCA_963932465.1 of Maratus speciosus. Classification (NCBI taxonomy): domain Eukaryota; kingdom Metazoa; phylum Arthropoda; class Arachnida; order Araneae; family Salticidae; genus Maratus; species Maratus speciosus. The sequence goes on from OZ010788.1 coordinate 81,804,473, forward strand.
AAACAGCACATTTACAAGAAAGACTTCTTTTAAAAACATAAAAACCTGAGGCTATAAATAAAAAAATTTTATTTATTTGAAAAGAATTTTCGATTCCATGCTGACATTACTAAAGCCTTTACGTTAGTCGCTAAAATGCAATAACTTTTCGATGTTAAAACACAGTGAAGATATACAAAGTTTTCAAAATAAGGTAAATCGTCATATCATTGATTTTATAAATGCTCGGACAAGTACAACAGTAAAAATCGCATTCGGTCGTATACGACCGAAATTCGCCGAGTTGTGATACTTTAAATTTTATAAAATTTTAGAGCTTTTCAGCACTAAAAAATCATCTGTCAATCTTTAGTGCGGGAGTTCCGAAATTTAATTTTTATTTCTCTTTTTATTTTGAACTCTTTGTTTGGGTATTTTTTCAGCAAATTGCCTTTGTAAATACGAATGATAATGACACTGAATATGGGTTAATTAATTGATTTCTGATATTTTTGTAATATTTATATTCCACACACGCGCACATATATATATATGTATGAAAGGATAAAAATTAAATCCTTTCCTTTTTTAAAAATTCATTTTAAAAATTTCTAACTTCTTTTGTTTCATCGTTGACATTGATTAATGTAATGAATACTTAAAATTCTAATAAGTTTAAGTTAAAATAAACATTAGATGATTTTTAAAACAAAACACTATAAATAGCTATTATCTTTTCCCAATGTGACAGTTATTAAATTCAGTGGATTACTTCAAGTAAACAGATTTTATTTTAGCAATAACTTTTTTAGCAATAAATTTTAATCAACTTTTTCCATATTTGACATATATTAGATGTAAAACATATAAATCAGATTACATAATTATAATAAAAGATAATTTCACTTAATGTCAAAATAAGTATTTGAAATGAGATAAATCTTAGTATCTCTAGCTGATATTTATTAAAAGATAAAACATCATTAATGTCAAGGATGGTAATTACGTTTTAGTGGTGCAATCAAGATAATGCAAGACATATGTGTAATATCAGAAAATCTGTCATTAAAAATAGTTTTAACCAATAAAATTAAAGTTTCCTCCTATTATGAGAAAGTCTGTCCTTTGGCAGAAATAATGTGAACCATCCCTTTTATATATTGAAGAGCAAGTTTTTCCCGTGGCCTCTTACCATCATGCAGTGTTAAAGTAACACACGTCGCTCAACTGAGTGTTCTTCAAGAGTAGTTGGGGCTAATATTCCATACAACTGAACCTGATTTAAAAAGAAGTTGTGCACATAAAAGCTAATAAACCAGGTCCAAAGAACTCTGCTTGGTATTTATTGTGTCTCCTATCGGTTACAAACACCTTTACGCAACTCTCGAACAGTTCTACACAAACTTAAAATGCACGAGACGTCATGTAAGGAAGTGAGCGAGGTGCGATCCTTACACGTATACATGTTTTCGCCATTTCACCGTCGCGTTCTCTGCAAATCAATAATAATTTCAGATTATATTTAGAAAGAAGTTAAATTCGAAATTATAAAATAAATGAATCTTCTGATTTACCTCAGGATTATTTAATAGCCAGTCTAGATGTAGTTTCTTTATACCCATCTATTGATACCCAAAAAGCCGTTACAAATATAAATAACTGCATTGACCACATGGAGAGTATTAATGATTATTATCACATTTTTAGCTCAACTCTGATTGGTTTAACCATGTATCTCGAGTCCTATTAAGAATTTCTAAAAAATTCTTTCACATTCTGAATGCCCCCACCAGTGGCTGAGAGGTTCTGCTCTCGAAGCTGGTAGACGGGAGGTGCTGGGTTCGAACCCAATCGCGCCCGTCGGCCTAATCGTTCGGACTTTTCGTGGTTTTCTTCGAACCTTGGATTTCCAAGCGTTCATACGGGTTAGGTTCCCTTAGAAAGACCCCCACGAAGGGCACTCCCCCCCCTCCCTTAGGGCCTATATCCCTCGTGTTGATAATTGGTCGTCATAAACACAACCAACCAACCACATTCTGAATGCCTATTTTTTCGACAAATATAGCCAAATTTGGCGACATTCTTTCATTTGGTGCCGAGTATGTGTTTTGGCGTTCGCAATCTTGAAAATCGATTTTTCGGCCAAATGTCGCCAATATTTCGCCAACTTCGCGGTTTCATGATCCTGACCCGTGATGACCCAAAATGACGCCCTAATGAAATCTACTCGAACATGTGACTTAAAGTCAGTGGTCTGCTATTCAAAAACGGTAGAATACAAAATTTAGTCAAAACCATTTAGGCCGTTTTATCAATAAAATTAGTTTGACCTGCAGTCACTCCAAAATGACCCACTAATCCAATTTTCTCAAACAGGTGAAAATTGGAGACTTCTCAAGACCAGCTTCTCATACCACGGTCTTGAGAAGCCGAGTGGTGTCAATATCGTCTGAGCCGTTTTTTACACCAATTAGCTTGACCCTGACAAATTGTGTCCAAAAATGACCCACTAATCCAATGTTCTTGAACATGCGACCTAGCCCTATTGTATTCTTGTGTCCGAAAATGATAGAATACAAAATTTCGTCTAAATCGTTAGAGCCATTTTCTACATAAAATTAGCTTGACCCAAAAATGACACACTAATCGAATTATCTCTAACATATGACTTAGCCCAATGGTCTTCTCGTAATCCAAAACGATAGAATACAAAATTTAGACAAAATCGTTAGAATCGTTTTTTAGATAAAATTTGCTTGACCCAAAGTGAGCCAAATATGACCCACTAATCGAAATTTCTCGAACATGTGACCTATTCCAGTGCCCAAAAAAGGGTTGGATATAAAATTTAGTTAAAATCAATTGAGTCGCTTTTTAGATATACTTAGCTTGACTCTGACCCATTATGAGCCAAAACGACCTACTAATCGAATTTTCTCGAACATGTGACCTAGTCCAATGGTCTTCTCGTGCCCGAAAATGGAAAATACAAAATTTAATCAAAATCGTTTGAGCCGTTTTCTCGATAAAATTAGCATGTTCCACAGTGACCCAAAAGGACCCACAATGACTCAGTAATCGAATTTTCTCGAACATGTGACCTAGTCCAATGGTCTTCTCGTGCCCGAAAATGGTAAAATACAAAATTTAATCAAAATCGTTTGAGCCGTTTTCTAAATAAAATTAGCTTGATCCACAGTGACCCAAAAATGACCCACTAATCGAATTTTCTCAAACATATGACTTAGCCTAATGGTCTTCTCGTAATCCGAAACGATAGAATACAAAATTTAGTAAAAATTGTTAGAGCCGTTTTTTAGATAAAATTGGCTTGACCCGAATATGACCAACAAATCGAAATTTCTCGAACATGTGACCTAGCCCAATGATCCTCTCGTGCCCGGAAACGGTATAATACAAAATTTTGTCAAAATCGTTTGAGCCGTTTTCTAGATAAATTTAGCTTGACCCACAGTGACCCAAAAATAACCCACTAATCGAATTTTCTCTAACATATGGTCTTCTCGTAATCCAAAACGATAGAATAGAAAATTTAGTAAAAATTGTTATAGCCGTTTTTTAGATAAAATTGGCTTGACCCAAATATGACCCACAAATCGAAATTTCTCGAACATGTGACCTAGTCCAATGACTTTCTCGTGCCCGGAAACGGTATAATACAAAATTTTGTCAAAATCGTTTGAGCCATTTTCTAGATAAAATTAGCTTGACCCACAGTGACCCAAAAATGACCCACTAATCGCATTTTCTTTAACAATATGACTTAGCCTAATGGTCTTCTCGTAATCCGAAACGATAGAATACAAAATTTAGTAAAAATTGTTAGAGCCGTTTTTTAGATAAAATTGGCTTCACCCGAATATGACCAACAAATCGAAATTTCTCGAACATGTGACCTAGCCCAATGATCTTCTCGTGCCCGGAAACGGTATAATACAAAATTTTGTCAAAATCCTTTGAGCCGTTTTCTAGATAAAATTAGCTTGACCCACAGTGACGCAAAATTAACCCACTAATCGAATTTTCTGTAACATATGGTTTTCTCGTAATCCAAAACGATAGAATAGAAAATTTAGTAAAAATTGTTAGAGCCGTTTTTTAGATAAAATTGGCTTGACCCAAATATGACCCACTAATCGAAATTTCTCAAACATGTGACCTAGCCCAATAGTTTTCTCGTGCTCAAAAACAGTTGGATATAAAATGTAGTTAAAATCGATTGAGTCGTTTTTTAGATATAATTAGCTTGACCCTGACCTATTATGACCCAAAATGACCCCCTAATCGAATTTTCTCGAACACGTGACCTAGCCCAATGGACTTCTCGTGCTCGAAAATGGTAAAATGCAAAATTTAGACAAAATCGTCAAAGCCGTTTTTAAGATAAAATTTACATACACACACACACACATACACACGCATTTTTTGCTCGTATTATAACATAAGATAATATGATATATTGAATTTTCAAATAAAAAGGATTAATCTGAGCAAACCGTCAAAATTGATAGTCAAACAGAAGTAAGATCTTGATAAACAAAATATGTGAAGGTCTTTCTTTAAAGTAATCCATATACTGTTAATTAAATATTTGTAGAAAAATTAAGGTATTTTCAGAATACTTTGGAGGGTTATTTAAACTGACGCACTAAAAAAAAAAAAAAGAAAAAAAAAATAATTTTTTAAATGCTTTTCATATTTAGATTTTTGTGTTCAAATCATCTTTTCATAGGCAAATTCCTTATAAAGATTTCTACTAAACTTTCCCCAACACTCAGGGTAGATTTCCATTCAATTTCTCTCTCACCCTCAATTATTTTTAGTAGTTAAAATTGCTTTTAATTTAATCTAAGTGCATATTAGTTGGTTCCTATGGATCAAGAAAATTTTCAAGGAAAAAAAACAGTATTTTCTTATAGAAAAACTCGCCTTACATAACCAAGCGATTACCTAAGGTGAGTTTTTCTTAAGAGGCTACTTCAGTCAAACGAAAAAACCCGTTCGCTGATGCTAATCCTATGGAAGAAATTTATAAAGATACCTCGGTCGCATTTCAATATTTTTTAAATGATTTTTTTTTTTTTTTTTTTTTTTTTTTTTGCATTGGCTAGCTGAGATCGATCTGTAAAAAGGCCGTCTTTAACTTTTTCGATTTTGATTGCTGGTTTTTTTCATGAGGATGCTTTCGGAACCGGTTCCAAAAATCAAAGTGTCCTCATTAAAAATACTCGTAAATAAAATCGAAAAAGTAAAAAACGGTCTTTGTACAGATCGATCTGAGCTAGCCAATGCAAAAAAATTCATTTAAAAATATTGAAATTCGACCGAGATATCTTTATAAATTTCTTCCATAGGATTAGCAGTAGCGAACGGGTTTTTTCGTTTGACTGAAGTAGCCTCTTAAGGGAAATACTATTTTTTCTCTAAATATTTTCCTGACCAGTAGAACCTTGTATTACCAAAATGTTTTAATTCTATTTCTCTAATAATATAAAAATTAACATTTTTATAAACGTTGCTTAAGTTTGTTTTTATTGTTCGAGATTTAGTATATAAAAAATAAAATAATGTGTCAGTCTTAAAATGTCGAATTTAACGTTAAACGTTTTCAAATGTAAATTCTTTTCATCTTCTTTTTTGACTTATGTATAAGCAGTGAAAGCTATAAGCTTTAATAATTAACTTAAAATAAATAATAATAATTTTTCATTAATTAGTGATAAAAGTTTTTTGACGACTTATATACTATGTGTTACTTCAGTATAAAATATCCTAAGATACAAAGTTTTACCTCATTCCTCTCAACTTTTTTAAAATTTATCTTGCCAAAATATATAACAATAAGAAATTGAATAAAACAACATTCAATAAATAATAAACAATTTAACGATAAAATCAATAAGAAAGTTTTGCTTCTTTCTACACTTATCAACTTAATTTAATTCTGTTAAACAAAACTATACCTATTATAAAAAGAAGTATCCTTGCTACTGAATATCGTTTTAAAACCGAATGGCAGTCCAAAAAACGTTTTTTCTTTATCCTTTTAAGGCCAAAGAAAATTTTCGATTAATCGATATGTAACCAGAACAAGGGCTTACAGAACCTAAAAATCTACAGAGACGTGATATTTAGCAGTAAAAGGTTTCGCTATTAAGCTACTACCCTTGGCAAAAAGTATGGAATCAGTACCTACCGATCGCGATAAAAGCCGAGCAATTTTAATATAAAGATTTAAAAGTTGGGGACGCTTTGTTTATTAAAGATTCATAAACATGTCTAGGGCACACAGACGAAAAATAAATACAAAATGACTTTACAATTATTTTAGGTAAATTTAATTTCTCCAAATAATGCTAGAAAAAAATTTGGAATCATGTCCTATCTGAGAAAAGATTTTAGAATTGTTGTTACAGGGGAGATCGGGGCTAGTGGGCGCAGTTTTCAGTTATTGATTTTTATTAATTTTTTGTTTAAGTTTTTTATGAAACTTTAACTGTACTTTTAAAGCAAAGGCAATGAGCTATAAATACCCGGAGTTTTGAGTTTGTAGTTTTGTAGTTTATGTTTAGCGGAAGCCTAAAGTAAAAGGAAAATTGTGCGCCAACCTACCCCGTCACGGGGCAAGTTGCCTATACCTATGGGGTAAGTTGGCACTAACTTTATAAAAATTTAAATGAAACTCAAATTAGACACACAGTTAAGAGAAATCAATTTCATTATTACCAGTAAGTTTAAACAAAGGCGTTATCGTCGTACAATGTAAATTCTAAATTATACATACATAAAAATAATATAAATAAAACATTAACATTGCGTAACTTCTATCCTACTCGACATCATCATCAGAGTTACAGTTGTCACAAATAAAAAATCGAGTGTCTCCGTTTGGGCAAGCCTTGTGTGCCCAGAATCTTGCATTTCAACCACTTTTCTCGGTGTTTGCTGTTTTTCAAACTACCAGCAAACACAAGACACCGAGCCAACTTGCCCCGTGTTCAATGCGCTTACTAGCCCCTGCTAGACAGATATTTGCACCTATTTATATCTTGTCTAGTTCACACTATAAATTTTATTATTCAAGCTTAGCCATCCACGCTACCACATAGTACTTGGTATATATACCGAAATATTTGTCAAACACAAGTGATCGTAAATTAATCTTTAATTCTAGTGAAAGAGCATCGCGAATCATTACCCAAAATTAAATAAACATTCGCGCACTGAAATTTAATTAACCAATTAATTAATTACAAAATATAAAGAAAAAGCTTGCGTTGTGAATTTTTACGTGGGCTCTTCCATCTATGAATTATGCTTAAACAAAGCTGAAAGGAAAATGACACACATTAATTTTTAATGCTAAAAGAATAACAGAGATTTAACTCTTGACTAAATAATTTTATTTACATCAACTTAAACATAAAATATTTACAAATACAAATTATTTTACTAAAGCATACAAGCAGAATTTGAGACAGCTTTTCATAGTTTTAGTTTATACCTGAATTTTTCAAACTCAAACAAAATAACTTATCTTATTTTTCTCATTTTAAATAATAAGAATTCAAATATCTCATTTTAATTACATTATTTATAAACCTTATCTTAATTCGTTTGGATCCCATGTCACCACAATACCGTTATAATATCAATCTTTGGATACTTAGATAATGGGTAATAAAATTGTGGTTGAAGCAAATTTAGGGGAGTACCTTGTATTAGATGATTCAGTTGCTTTTAAACATCGGACTCCAGAGCCTGTCGAAGGGCACGGGATTATATTCCGATATTGGACGAGGCATCTACTTAACGTTGCGGCAAAAGGAATGGCCTTTCAACAGTAACACCAGAAAGACATCGGGCAGCATCCATTCTCGTTCTGGTTGGCGCTTTCGAGTTAACTTATCCATCTAGGCACCATCCTCATCCTTTCCGTAGCTCCGCTAGTGCTGTTAGGAGATGACATACATCTTCCGAATATTTTTTTAGACTGACTTCGATAATTTTCTCTTACAAAAACCATATCTTGATGGTAGGTGGATCAATTTTAAGATCCATTTTTTATTGGCTGTGGGATAATTCTGTATGCGCTTGGCTCGACCTATAAAATTCGAGTCCGCACTGTCCCACGCAATATGCTTATTTTAATTATGTCTCCTCCCTGTGTCATAGGTTCATACCCATAAAATCTAGGTGGTCCCTAGTCATAAAATTATTCTGACACATTTATCGTTTTACGATATCCTGTAATAACTCATCCTTTCTTTTAGTAGTCATGCTACGACGTCAGTACGTCTAGTCAGGACTTTTCTTTTGTTATCTGTTGGGATCCAAACTTACATACACGAAATCTTACATGTATTTCAAAATAAAACAATTTTAAAAAATACATATTTAATATTTATAATTAAATCAATAATTTTTATAGGAATCTCCATTCCTATATTACCCATATATACAATTATTACAATTGTAATTTCACAGCTATATTTTATAAAAAACATATTTGTAAATCAATATCATCAAATTACGCAAAATGTTCTGTTTCTTAACCGAAACGTTGCGGGAACTGACTATTGCTAAATAGTGTTCCAGCAGCCCCATAATAAATTTCTTCACAAAAGGGATACGTAACCATCTAAGCATAAATAATCCAAATAAATCACATAGTAGGTACAGTTAATCATTCACTAAGAAAAACAGCAAAAGGTAAATCGCAATTATTAAGATAAGTATTAGAAATTAGAAAAAGAATGAAGCAACAAAAAATTACTTATGAGTGCAAAAAAAAAAAAAAAAAAAAAAAAAAAACCAGAAAAATCGTGATAAATGTCCACTGCACGTAGGTAACGCTGCAAAATTACAATGGGGATTATAAAAAGCAAGAAGAAAGGTACTCTGTGACTGGTTGCACAATCTATCTGCAAACAGGCGATTTATGAGGACTGCGCCTACTTACCCCTGTAGCCAACTAAGCCCCGGTCACCCCTACATATTCAATTTTCCGAACTCAACTAAAAAATATCGGGACTCGAACCCAGAATCTTTAACTTACATTGTCAATACGCTACCATCTCAGTGCTTTTAAAAAATTGTATGATAACTTTACCAGTCAAAGCATGATTATGTTAAAAATAAAAGTTTAGAATAGTTGATCAAAATAGATGCTTAGAACCTTGTGTACCTTTTGCCTTGATTATCACTTTGATTCCGCGAGGCATAGATTTAACAAGGTCTTGCACTTATTTGTATCGATGGCTGTCCATGCATTTCGAATACAGTATTTTAGTTTTTATGTAGACTTTAATATGTGTAACTTAAATGCCTTTTGTTTTTCAAAATATACAATACATTTTCGATAGCATTGATGTATAGATTACATGCTGGCCACACCATTTGAGGGAAATTTTCTTCAGAAAGAAATTTTTTCACTCAATTTTCCGGACTCAACTAAAAAATGCCCTAGCCGGGAATCGAACCTTGAATCTTTAACTCACACTGCCAATACTCTACCATCTCAGTGCTTTTAAAAAAATGTATGATAAGTTTACCAATCAGAGCATGATTAAGTTAAAAATAAAAGTTTAGAATAGTTGTTCAAAATACATGCTTAGAACCTTCTGTACCTTTTGCCATGATTATCGCTTTTATTTTGGGAGGCATAGATTTAACAAGGTCTTGCACTTATTTGTATCGATGGCTGTCCATGCATTTCGAATACAGTATTTTAGTTTTTGTGTAGACTTTACTATGTGTAGTTTAAATGCCAGTTTTTTTCAAAATATACAATATATTTTCGATAGAATTGATGTATAGATTACATGCTGGCCACCCCACTGGAGGAAAATTGACTTCAGAAAGAAATTTTTTCACTAACCAGGACCGATGAAGCAAAGCATTGTCATCCATAAATATAACACCACTATCTCCAAATTGATATTCGAAACTAGGATTCAGGAAATCTTCTAAAATTGAAAATTTTTTCGCTGAATTCTCATTTTCATTCACAACACAAAGTCTTCTAGCCTTCTTAGAAGACAAGCAGCCAAAAACCATGATTGAATCAGGGAACTTAAGACGAGATTTGGAATGGTTTTCACTATCCTTTTTTATTTTGGAATCTCTAAATAAAGTTTTCTTTATCGTCACCAATACAAAAATTTTGATTATTCGCTAAAGTACTTCGCTTTACTCCACTCATGAAGTGTTCAGTCCCGGTTCTTTTTTTGTCCCATCATAATCTAGCTTGTTTATGCCCTTACTGCCGGCTTGGGCTTTTCCAAAATCCAACTTCATTTAATCAGTTACGCAATATTCTGTTTGATACCTTGGCCTCGGATGCTCTATTCCATTCAATATACATATCATTAGATGTTTTCCCTTTCGCAGTTTTTGAATATTTTAATAAAGTAGGATCCTGTCGTGCTAACTGACGTGTTGTGTAGTCTAAAACTGAAGCAGTTTTCTGTACTTTTAATCACAACGATCATTCTTGATACCTTCGAAACAATAGATTGTGTGCATGAAAATGTCTTTTCTACATTTCTCTGGGAATTTCATTGCTTCTTTAGCAGCTTAACGGCCGTCTCTCTGGCTTTGAAATCCAGCTCTGAAATGGCTGGCACCTGTAAAGGTGCCATTTCATCCACTGGTTTGAAATGAACAAAGGGAAAAAAACCCTAATGTATTTATATGCACCTTATAATAAAATGTACAAGACCATTGCGTAAGACTAAGCTGATCACCAGGCACAGAAATTTGCAAGCGAACAACAAGCGTTGTTGAACAAGCGTCGCGCGCCGGTTAACAAGCGAGTAATTCTAAACTATTTTCTCCGAATCGATGATTCCTAACTTTTTGCCAGGGACTAAGAAGGCGTCTTCACGATCACTGCGGATGGGTATTTTAAGTAGTTGGACTATATTAATCAATACAATAAGTAATACGGTTGACCATTTCGATTGTGACGGCTGGGACTTAAAGGTTTAGTCAAGAATTTATTAATAAGTAAACGAGTATAATGCCATACAATAGCAACGTAAGGGACTCTATATTAATAATTATTGTTTTGCTGGGCTCTTTATGGGGTCTCGACAATAAAAAAAAAAATGAATAGCGATTGAATATTTCTGTTTCCCTTTTTTTTGAGGCTTTGCACATGAGAATAAAGAAAATTAAAATATGAGTTTCTTAAAATATTTACTGTTTTAGGAGACTACGAAAGGGAGTCTCTGCTCGCAGTTTTCGATAACATGTTTGAGTTGGTTGGTTAATTCGATCGATCCTATTACATTTATTATTGCTTTTTTAGCCTTGCTATGGTTTATGGTTGATCTCTGTATATTTTATCTTTAACATGCCACCCCCACCCCCCACCCCCCCCCAAAAATCGAATGACTATGAATAAGTACTAAAGAGGCGGATACAAGGAAGTCCTTTGAAAAAGCGATTCAGAAGTATGTTGCGATGACATGATTGACATAGTAAAGTCCAGGTTGTCGCCTGTTGAATGCAGAGAAACTTTATTCTGTTGGAAACACGTATCATGGATCAGTTTGTTGTAAGCATCAGGAATGTACCTCGTTGTCAAGAGCTCGCTTGGCAATGGCTTTGGCCAATTTTAAAGGGTCTGGTGTACTACTTCAAGAATGTTCTGGCATTTCTCTGCTGGAAAAAATAAAAAATTTTGACTAAGCAAATTTTGATACTTCATTAAATACTGGGCTATTTCCCCCCCAAAAATCAACGAAAATTATTAGATGTTAAAAATAATTTACCTTTAAGTTTCTGCGAATGGGCCTAAAATGTGGCATCAGTAGCTTCGCCAATTGACGAGTTATTCAAATTGCAAGATCTAGTGAAGTCCATGTTATATAACACAGAGCCAGAGATTATTCTGATGAACAATCAGAAAAAACACAGAGAGAAAAAAAGTACTACTTACTTTATAATAGCCAAATTATCCCAGAGAGTAGTAAAAGGTAGCAGTCGACTGAGAATTCTCTTCATTAAATTTTTCTAAAGAAAAGTTAGGTGAACTCATCTCCATATTGAAAGACGAGCAATCTGTAAAACTTTCAAAACTACACCTCCTCATTCATACAGAAATCTAAATGTAGAATCTAAAATTATCCTAAATATGAATTTTCAAGACATTTCAATAAATAGTTCCTATGATATTAAAAATAAAAATATTTCACTAAATTATGGAGCGATGACCAAAGTGAAATCCGAATCTATAAGGATGACAGTTAACACAATTCTCTTGTTTCAACAGTACTATGTGTAATAAGTGTCAGAAAATCGCTATCAAATAACTGATACACTTGTTATATTATTTATTTATTTTTGTGAAATTAATAGTTTTATTTCAATGAATATAGGGCACCACAAACTGTAATAATGTTTTTTTATTTTTTTTTAAGCATAATTTAAAAACCACTAAGACGGATGATCTATATGCATATTAGAAGTCTCCAAAAATCGGTTTCATCAAAATAGTTGTAGGTTACATGTGATGTATAAATCTCATAAATCATATTTCACACATGAAAATTATAAAACTGAAGGAAAATTGAAAAGCTATATTTGGGTGATTTAATATAAACACAATAAGAGGGATGTAATAGTAACTGCTGGAAGTGTGAATGTAAATACTAAATATTAATTGAATATCATATGTTAAAAATTTTACATTTATATATTTCATAAACTTCTTTGTAGAACGACATGAAATTTGGTATTTGAAACCGTAATTTACACTAGAAACATAAAAAACTTGAAATTGGGGTGTCAATTCTAAAGCTTAAAATTTTCTACAATTTCAATGTGCAGATATCTCCCTAAGCTTACTTTATTCACCAATATATCATAGAAGGCTCGGGATTCTCGGTTGAATTGTATTTTTTACGTATCCTTATAACAATTTGGGGCTTAAAAAATAATTTTTTATCTAACCCCCTATATAAACGGACTTTTCCTAATCTATAAAAGAAAATATAATTATTTCCAGCTTCATATAAGAATGAAAATATTACCTAATGGACTCTAAAACGCTACCGTTTCCTAGCTATTTAAAATATGCCCCGTAAGCCATAAAAACTGAAGCTGAGAGCAATCACTATATTCTTTAGGTGCCATTACAATAAATTGATCGTTCTATTAGTTTAATAATACATTCTAAGATTTAAATGTGCTAATAATATACATTATCGTACTAACAGTTTATTGATTTCTGTAGTAAATCAGTAGTGAGTCATTTCAAGACTAATTGTTCAATTGGGAGACCTCCTCATAGAAACTCCATTAAGAAGCATCATCAAGTTATTTTCTCAAGTCATGTCTAATTAAATGATGTCAAATCTTTTTTCCTCAAACGACCCTAAATCAACTTTTGACCCTATCTGAAACCCCGAATACAAGGTATTTTCCGCCACGCTCTGAGATCATTCCCTGAGTTTATTCTCTAATGTCATTCGATTATATGACGTCACTGAATACCTCTTTACTGACGTTTATTTTTGCAACAACAATTTCACAATGTACTTTCGATTCCGGATCGACCTTTCCTTCCATCGTGGTGATTTCTGTTAATCCTTCAATTTAACTGTGAAGGGCAGACATTCCGTATTTTCCGCATAGAATGAACCGTTTTTTGAAAAAAAGAAAAAAAAACCGCGAGTAAGTTGCTAAGAAAGGAATAATAATGATTTAAAAAAAAACTTTTCCGTTAATTTTGAATGTTTACTATTTTGGGGCTGGCATATATAATGTCAGTGGCGCCAACTTATATGGGCCGATGGGGCGCGAGCCCACCCAATAATTTGATCTCTCTGCCCACCCAATTTCAATTGATTTAGTTAATAATTTACTTTTTTAATTATTTAATCGCTAAAATGAAAAGTGGTTTTATTAATGTTCCCAAAAATTTTGTTTGAAAAATAGTAAGGGCATAAATTAGACTGAAAACCCCTTCAGCAGATGTATAGTGAAATTTCTCACGAAAACCAATTTCCTGCCTATTTTGCCATCTGTTTTGACGTCTAGAATGGATAAAGCACTTGGTGACTAAAATGTATTCTTTTCTTGGCATTTAGTTTTTTGCACTTTTAATAGTTAATTCTAATGTTATTTAAAATAAATAAACATATTTATAAAGAAGAGCTTATAAGAATTCAGTAAAATTACTTATAAAATTATAATTAAACTATAATAATTTAAAAATTTGCTTGGAAAAAACATAATTTAATTTCGAATTATCATCTTTAGTCATTCGTTCCTCCCCTCTCTCCACACACATACTCACTAAGGGTAAAAGAATATATGTGTTATTTTACTCAAAAATGTTTGAGTCCACCCAATATATTTTTTAAGTTGGCACTACAGTATAATGTAATCACTTTAGAGGGGAGAAGGGGATGGTGGCCTGTCACTTGATATCGTAAGATATTTAAAGAGGAATGGGGAGCGTTTTTTGATATCTTTATAACTTTTTATTCAAACAAAATTTTCTTTTTTTTTTCCTTTTGCAACTGTTTCTTTACATCAAAATAGCCTGTTATTATTATTTTTTTTAAGTCGTATTTATTTTTATGAAAATACAAAGTCATTATTACAGTCATTAAAAGCTTATAAAATCATTTCATTCCAAAATATGGGATGCCCCAACGCTCGGTTTCCTGTTCTTCTGCCATAAGCGCATATATTATAACTGTTGAGAAACCAGGTTCGAAATATGTTTGAAGCTATACCTGTTGCGTTTACTAATAAAGAAAGAAAAAGAATATTGCTATCATCTATTTCGATGGCAAGAAGTAATGCTTTCACCCTCCCCTTGTAGGGGGCAAGTGCAAGAAGACAATTTTTACTATTGTTGTTGAACGCATTATGTAACAATAAGCTATTATTAAATACTTTTAAATAGTAGCTACCTCTTATGTTAATTGACATAAAGTTATTTCATGTATAATAGAAATATTTTATAGATTTCTTGTCTTCATTTGAACCCGTATAGTATGCGAATAATAAATGTATAATGATATCTTTATGTCATTGCAAACGTAATAAAAAGAAAAAAATAACTGTGAGAATACAAAGGATTTTTAGATATTGATAACGATATCGTTAAAAGGGGCAATGTAAAAGGGCGGAATAATAACGTATATTATCATAAGGGTGGGAGCGAGTCCAACATTACCAAAATGTTGATAACGTTATATATGTACAGCCCCTTTAGATTTCTTCTTTAATCAACATAGTCCAGTTGCTTTTTCCATTTAGCCAAGATAAAATATTCTTATAAAAAAGATATTAAATGATCGAGAAATGTATTCAGATACGCATTTTGAGTACTTTAGTTGGTAATAATACGAAACATTACTTTGACTTGTTGATGAAAAATTATCAAATTAGTATAAGCTCCCCAATCTTTTGTGTTAGAGCTGACAACAATTGCGAATTTTAGTATTCATTGGCGTTTCTTTCCTATAAAAGCATATGCTCATTTATAACTAAAAAATCTAGTCATCTTACATTACTGGCAAAATTGTTAAAGTGTCTGAGAGCGATTGTTGTAAATCTCGGATCATATTATTAAAAGAACTTTAAGAGTTTGAGGTTGACGCCTGTATCAGGTAGTGCCTCTTAAAATAAATAAATAAGTAAATAAAAACTTTAGCAAAGAGGAACGGTTCAAGGGTATACAGTACCCCTAGGTACCTACGTTCATTGGCACTCCATTACACACTTTACCCGTGAAAAAAAATTAAAAAAATTAATACTTTATTAGAGCCGTAGCATGACCCCCCCCCCCCCTCCTAAGCCTAGTGTCATAGCTTTGTTTGCAATCGAATAGAATTTTTAAAACAGATCTTTATTGGCCAAAAGATAATTATTGATCGAAAACTATTAATCAAAAACTCAATCTTGATTTAAAAAAAAAAAGTAAATAGCACTTTGTGTTATATTTAAAATGAAAAAAAAAATGTTTTTAAACATTTCGTTTATTTTAGAATTACAGCTTAGGAAACATCAAATAATTATTTTTTTAAGAACGTACAAATGATGTTTCCCTATATGTAATACAAATTTTATTGCAACAATCAGGCTAAAAACTAGCTTATTTGGTATTTATATCAACTTGCACTCCTAAATTTTAATACTTTTTCCTAATTTTTCAAAACCTGATCATATTTCAATCATAAAAAATATATAAATTATATTACGTTACATTCTAACTGTAATAATAAATTGGGTGACTCCTAGAGGAAATGGAAAAACCTACCTTCAAAGTAAATAAAGTCAGGAATTTCCATTGCTTAATTACAAACTGATGTACATAAAACTGACTTCAAGTACAGTTTCACATTTTGTCTCTTTTGCTAGACATGGTCCCCCACTGGGTCCCAGAGGTTCACTGAACTTACTGAGTCGAGATGGTCCTGAAGCGTCGTTTATCGAGACTATTAGGAATTTGACTTAGAGGAATATGAGTAATATAAAAAAACACTTGGTAGCTTAATTGAAGCAGTGTTGATTTCTACGGATTGGAGTCATTATGGCAGTTAAAATCCGCAGGGGTTGAAATAGTGCGAAAATGCTGCTGGTTTGACCCACAGTCGAAGAAGTTTCTTACCGTTATTTCATTTGTTTGATTTTTGGAAACAGTGGAAGTGCAACGGGTTTAAGTTGTGTCACCTAATAGAGTATATAAAGAAAAAACCATAATGTAAGGTAAGATGCGATTTATCAGCAGGAAAGAAATTTGTAAAATTCTTTAAATATTGCTTTCAAGAGCACGCAGTGCGTGAGAAATACTTATGAGCTACAATTTGAAAGTTACTTTAAAATGAATTATTTAGAATTTCGATTTATACGATAAACTGATAAACTTGCACGATTTGATTATCTATTAATTGGATTTTTGTTATAAGATTGGTGAAATCCCAACAAGTAAGGCAAGCTTAAAACAATACAGGGTGGTTGAAAAAAGATTGAACAAACTTTAAGAAGTAATAGTGTAGTGCACATCAAAACAAAAGAATTTGTTTAGGAAACCAGGATCGTAATCTGTTTTATCGTTTAAAAATATAGGTTGTTCTAATTCCAACATGAACATAACTCTCGTTCATGAATTTAACCAAAATAAAGATATTTGAAAGCAATTTTCAATACACTTACCTTAGTTTGTGGGAAATGCAATGAAATAAAGAAAAGTGATGGAAGTCTACACATTTCGCATTTCGGTGATTGAAATCGTACAAACTGTCAATTTTATTAGAAAATATGAAGTTCAGTGCTATTATAGTAGATAGTTCTGCTCTATTTGAATAAAGATAGTAGCCACTTCTATCATTTCTATCATATGACATGCTTACATTTCGCGCAAAGAGAGATTAGAATATTTCAAATTTTGTTAAAATATCTTCATTAAAGCAAAAGTTATGAACAAGGATGTAAATTCGGATTTCATTGAGAATACGTGTTTTTGACTGAATGAAGGAATTGTGACTCTAGTTTTCTGAAAAATTTTTTGGTGTAATGTGCATTACCACCCCTTACGGTTTGTGTCGAATCTCTTTCAAATCACTCTTTGTTTTATAGTACATTAAATAAGAAAATCCTCTCCATTAGCGTTAAAAATCCACAACTGATTTAGCTCCGCATTAAAATAATAGAAAATCCTAGCGCGATAATATTCTCGTGTCAACTCTTTTTTCCTGTCTTTTAAATTTTAATCTACAATAGTTAAATTGCAATTGTTTCTATGAATTATCGTCTGCGGACGCGAAATAGTTCGAATTTACATAAGTGACTAAGTAGTTTTCTTTTTGCAGATATCGTCTGCACCTGTCTTAAAAATTTCAGAGTTACCGCCGTATTTTATACGGTTTTCTGAACGAAAGTTTGTCAAATGTCACATTAAACATGCTAAATGGTATTTTACGATTTGTGTTATTATCCAAATATCGTTGCGAACCAAGAGCAGTACGCCTACAAAGTTAAGGGTATTTTTATAACAATTACCGATATATAGTTCATTGTTTTATAGCGCGCTTTGACGTTTGTCTAACTTGCGTAAGCATCTCTTAAAGCACGGGATTTTATCCAACTTCTGCAGTATATCAGGGCGTAGTATTGTGTCCTCCGTTGATATCTAATCGCGGTTAACAAAATGCTTATGCTCAGAAAGAAAAAAAAAATAATACTAGGTTGAGCAAAAAGTTCTGGGAAATTTGTGAAAGTTGCGTTGTTATGCGCAAATTAACAACAAAAGCAACAAGGACTATTCTTCAAAGTAGAGACTATCATAATCCACGACGTTCTGTCATCGTTCTGCCAGATTCCAGATTTGCTGGAAGTATCATGGCGGCTCCTTGGAATCGAAAAACTCTTGACATGCTTTTTCAACTTCATTAAAGGATTCAAATCGACGGTCCTTATTGATCGAAAGAGGCCATAATCGGATGGAGCCACGTCTGGACTGTACCACTAGTACACGTATATACGATACAAATTCTAGTAACTATTAGTTTAAAAATTTCCCAGAACTTTTTGCTCAACCTAATAACACCTTTGATGCCTTATCCATATATGAACGTACACTCTCAGAAATACTTTCTTCAGTTCACAGAAATATTCCTGGCAGCACTGCTACTGGAATATATCCAAGGGAGAATTTCCGTTTCTTTTTTCTCTGTGATAAGAAAGAAAATATCCGTCAATTGAAGACATTTCCGTTCTAGAAGAGAAAATTTGCGTAATGTCAAAAAAGGAGTTTAAAAAAACACTTCTCTCGTTCTTCCGTGGATGACCTTGGCTTTGATCCTGGGACCGCGAGTTTCAAATCGAGTATCTTAACCATTAGCCAAGCTGGGTAGAAGGCGAGTTTAAAATGAAGATATGGGTTTTCTTCGAACGGAGGGGCGGAGGTTGGTAAGGCTTGTTAAATTTCTTGTTCAGAAAGCTGAGAAATTTAAAGTTGATTGCAGGAACATTTCTTCGTCATGAAATAATGGATAATATGTTTTAACACTTGTAGAATAATACAGCATAAATATCATTACATTTTTTTGATGATACATAATTTGATTGTTAGATGTAAAATATGCATATTATATATTTAATTAAATTTGAGAAGAAATGTTTGCTTTTTTGAATAAAATCGATTTTTTTAAAAGTTGATTGAACTACAATATATTTTAAAAATGAGTTCGTTTAGAATATATTTTAGATGCGAATATTTTTTTTAAATACTCTAAAAAGTAAATTGCGAATAAGTTGAATGAGTGAGAAAATTGCTACTTTATTAAATTCGAAAGCATTATTTTTGTTTGTCTGTTTTTAAATAAACTAGAAATTTTAATTTATTGAATTTTTGGTTCTTCATTTAAAAAATAAATTCAACTTTTGTCAATATGCAGCCAATATGCATGCGTGCGAGGAATAAAACCAATTTCCCCCTCTTTTCAGACTTTCGGGAAGAATTAACGAGAAAAGCACGTTTTTTAAGAATATGGAAATTATTTGTTAACAAATGACGAACAATTTAGTGTCTAAAGACGAATTTTTCTGACAGTGTATACTTATACATGTAAATACACATTTTAAATTTATACCTAGTTCTAAAAGTGCAGAAAACTGATTATAATCAACACCGGTCTACTAAAACTAATTAAAAAGTTCCTCTGTATTAAATATCATAAAGAAAGATGAAGCAAAATACTTAGCACAAAAATATACATGATAGAATAGTGATATATTCGATACATTGGCATGAAAACCAAAGGGAAATACCGAGTATGGAATTCCCCAAATCACAGATTCTAGGGCCATGATCTTTTCTGCCAGTCCTTTAATCAGATGTTGAAGACATTTTTCATTTTTGTTGAGTAAAAGTAAAATATAGTCTTAAAAGAAGAAGTTATGTAAATATTTCACACACTCTATTATTAGAATAAATTATTGTTATAAAACATACTTATGGTAGTTCTGCAGGTAGTATTACAGTTTAACTATTGATACAAATAACGTAAGCCAGACGGATCTCTAAGAATTCCAGAAAGAAATCCCTATGACGGGAAACCGCAACATTGTTACTTGAACCGAAATCATTAGAAAATTGCAAATCATAATGGAAATTGTTCTTCCACTTAGAAAATTGGAGACTGAAAACTTCAGTGGAATACTTGCTTTATTTCAGTTCCTTTTAGATTATGATATTCCCCCAATTTAGTAATGGCATATTACTATCAGGTGAGAATTGGTTAAAAGCAGTGTATTTTCAAATAATGATACACTGTAAAAATCATGTATAAAAATGAGTTGTAAAAGTCTAGTATTTCAAATTGAGGTGTCGGCAAAAGTGTCGACAGAACTCATTAAAAAATTTTTTGACTTAAAAAAGGTATTAAAATTTGTCAATTTAACATACTATACAGGGTTATTCGAAACTTATCGTTCAAATTTCGTGGGGAGGTAGGGAATACGTCAGGAAACCGATTTCACATAGGAAAGTATGCCCGCAAACGTCATCTACATGCAGGGCCGAAACTAAGAGGGGGGGGGGGCGCAGAGGGGGCATGTGCCCCGGGCGTCAGAACGAAGGGGTGCCAAATGATGGATTATACCTTTGGAATAAATCATTTTCTTCTGATGGACTGATGGCTTCTATTATTATGAAACAGCCATTATAAATGAAGTGTTAGATGAAGATGAAAGAGCAGTCGTAAAAAGTTAGAACTCTGATTTTCTGGTCAGAATGAGAAGAAAAAAATGGCTATAATTTTTTTTTTAATTCCATGTGTTGCGAGTTACTTCTGAATTTAATTGCGATTGGAAGTAGCATGGAAACTATGATGTTTGCAAAGCGTCAAGACATCGAACATATGTCTGCACTGGTGATTATCGAAACTAGACGGAATTTAATAACATCCCTTATTGGGTTTTAACGATTTGAAGTGCTACTTGGGACAGATATAGAAATTGAGATAGCAACTAAGGGGAAGGTGTACTAATTGAAAAAGTTTATAGAGCATCTTACCAATGTTATAACATATATATATATATATAAATACTGGACATCTTAATAATGTTAATGATTTTAAATCGAAAAATCTAATGGGTTATGGTACTAAATATAGACTTCCATCTAAATTTAATGTAAATTCTATTATCAAACAGTTTACATATGATATAGATATTTTTATATATAAAATTTCAATCTCTTAGAATAAACCTACTGAATATTTTAATAAATGGAAAATATTAGTTATTGAAAAATTAACTAGGGCTTTAAAATATAATATTTCCGATTTGGTTACTATTAACACAAAGCCTTTTTTCCAACAAATTACTAAATTTAAAAAAAAAAAAACTGCGTTATTACATATGTAGACAAATCTCCTAATAATTATGCAATCATGCGTAAATCTTATTATCACCAACTTCTTACATCCTGTATTTCTTCTAATAAATCTTTTCATAAAACTAATGAAAATATAATTGTAAATAATCGTAAAAGTCAAAGTTATTATAAACTATTAAATATTCCCTCTACTAACTTTAATTATCCTTATTTAGTTCTTATTCCCAAATTTCATAAAAAACCAATTAAATTTAGGATTGTAACTATTGGATGCAATACATATAATAATATAGCCAATAAACTTCTATTAAAAATTCTTAATCAAATATATATACTGACAACAAACAATGATAATACACATTGTATAAAAAATAGCTATCAATTGGTCAATATTATGAAAAATCTTACATGTGTAAACAATATTACGACATATGATTTCAAACATCTTTTTAATAATATAGATTTATTAGATTTACATAAAATTATAAATGCATTATTTAAAAAGTATCATCAAAAACTGGATTTATCATTTAATATAGATATCGCTTATTTTAAATCTTTAACAAACTTCATTATCTATAATAATTATATCTTGCAAGATAACACATTATATTTACAGCAACTCGGTATACCACAAAGTGGTTGTACATCCAGTTTATTATCAGACTTATACTTATATCACTATGAACGTACTTTTACTAATTATAACTTACATTTATATAGTAGTTATATTAATGACATAATTTTAATTGCCACTGATCAAACTAATATTTCTCAATTTCCAATAGTTTATCCCACTAATTTGGAATTAACGGAAAACCTCTTATCTAACAATACAATTAACTTCTTAGATCTTAAAATTACAATAAAAGACAACAAGACAACAACAGATCTATATGATAAACGTAAAGAATTTAAATTCAAAGTTAATACATTTACAAATTTTAAATCTTGTTTTCATAATTCTGTATATCGAAATATAATACTTAATCATTTATATAGAATAAAATGTTTATGTTCTTCTCATCTAATTAACAATAATATTAAAAAACTAATTTAGGATGCATAAATCATGGTTTTCCAAAAAAATTAATATATTCTTTAATATACAATTAGTACTTAAATGATCTTAAAAAACAAATTAACACATGCATAAAAAAATTACAAAAAAAACATATAAAATAAGAAAATAATTATAAAAAATTAAAAATTGTAAAATAATAATAAAAAATTATTATAGGACGGTTGGATGAGTAGATGTTAGAGTACAAGGAGGGTGGCGTTGTCTGGATAATACGCAATGGTTATTTTTTTATTTTTTTTTAAATGGGGCATTTGATTTATAACTACATTCCTAATAGACATTTTATTATGGATGTTGATTCGATGCTTTTATATGTATATTGGTGAAGTTTTATCTATATTTATATTTCAATTCATATTAAATTTATTCAGCTTCATTAATATTTAATAAAGTTAACGATTAACTTGTATTTCATTTTTAGTCTACTCAGGACAATATCATATTAATTTCTAATAGTATACCATCTTTATAGAGAATAATATACATAATAAGTTTATTTGATATAACCTATCACTATGACAGCATGTATTAAAATTTGGCTATTAGTTTTTACTATTCCTCTATCCTTTTTAATCTTGTTTCATTTTGAACTTAGTGTTCAATGATTAATTCTTGATTTTCTGTGTCTGGTAGTCTAAAATTCATATTCTTTAGCTTTTTTATGGCTATTATGAAAATAAACCACACACTTTTTATTTGTGAACTTTAACCATTTGGGAATTGAAGATTCTGACTAAGTTCTACAAACATCCAATTTTCTTTTCCTGTTCATTTTATTAATTAATTTTTTTTATGTTTAATTGTAACTTTATTTTTTTAAGCGTCTTATTTATATATATTTATTATATATAATTTATTTTATACGTTTTAGCATATTGCTATATTATATTATCAGTGTTATAAAATTATTTAAATTCTTCGTATAGATTAATAGGGTGTGGAAGCGGAATATATTGTATGCATTATATGCTATTTATATTCTAATAACTTGTTATTGCATCTGTTAGAGTTAAATTTCATTATAAATATGTTATGATGCATTGCATTTTAAGAATAATAATTGTGGTTAATCTATTAACATTTATATTTATTTAATATTTTTGTAAATAATGATATATAATACGGCATTTTTTATTTATTGTATGTTGGGTAAAGCAGGTGGTAATATTTGAAAGCAATAGCTTCAATACTGTTATTTTTATGCAATTAGATCGTAATAGTTTTATTTTATTATAATAAATGGCAGCACCAAAATTTAATTTGCATTTTGTATATGGCTTTTATTAGTGTAACATTTAAATATTCATTACTAGGTAGCACTAATGCTGATTATTCGCGATATTGTAAATTAATAGTTTTGAGTTTTTTGTTACTTTAGTTAAGAAAATTTAAAAGTGTTAATAGGTATTTTAAATACTAATATTGTAATTATTTTCTATTTATATTAATTATTTTTATTTATCACGGTATTTCAATGTGAATTAACTGCAACCTTTTGGTATTGCTATCTGTGTTAACTTAACTGCATTAATAACCTTAAAATTATAGCGGTAATGGATTCCATCTTGAATCCATTTCTTTTGGTCATGTAGTCGTTTGAGAACAGGGGAAAAAAATTCAGCTTTTAGCTTTTTTTCTCACAGAAAACGACTCTTTTGCTTATATAATTGAATTCTGTACTCTTGATAACGTAATTCAATATATAAGCTTTTCAATTATTTTTATCGGTATCCATATTTTTCTTTTTTTCTTCTATATTAATGCTTGCAATATAGTACAAGGGACTATATTTTATACATAACAGTTGGTATACTATGTTTTTGGTATCCAAGTTAAGTGTGTTGGGGGACACTGTATTATTGTCATTTCATTCATAGTATCACAATTTTTGTTGGTGGTCGGTAATGTTTATTTAATGGTTATATATATCTATATATCTATGTATATATATATATATATATTTTTTTTTTTTTTTTTTGGCAAAAATGCGACGGAGGGTGGGGAGTTGTTGGAGGCCATGTTCACTTGATTTTTTTTTTTTTTTTTTTTTTTTTTAACAATTTGGCATGCGGATGTGAAAAGGTTCGCCGACCCTGACATTAGACAATTTTGTTTTTGATTTTGTAAGTAATAATGATAATGAATTACAGCGCATACGGATGTAAATCAAGATATGTCAAAGGAGGAGGCATAACTTTTGATACATGTGTCTTAGATTTATTTTAAAAACTTCTTTTCTTTAAAATAATTATATTAATTCAGACTTGAAGCAGTGTCATTATTTGATAATGATTGGATATTTTGTCCAGTAAATGAAGTCTATCACTTTTCTAAACAAAATATTTTACAGTGATATATATAATTTTATTGAATGTAAATTATACAAGTTTTAAATCATTATTGTTATTGTTTATATAAACAAATTAGAAACACACGTTTTCTACTTTGGCGCCTTTTTTTTTTTTTTTTTTTTTAATATAAAATTGTAATTTTCTTCCCTTATGCAATGTATTTATATTTCTAACTAGTGTAAATGTTTCTTAAATTATTCGCGATGTTCAGGTATAAATTAATTTTTAAATACGTCTTTACATTGGAAAATGAGTATTAAAAACAATTTTCTGATAAAAGTTTTTTGAGAAATTGTCACAAAAAATAAACATTTTTTAGAAATTGAAGAAACAGTTTCAATATATCATCAATGTATAAATTAGGACAATTTTTACCGCCAAACGACAATTATTTTCCTTATTGCAAAAAGAAAAAAAAAGTTATAGGCGCAAAATTCCGGGACCATTAATGCTTAGGCTGATAATGAAACAAAAAGTAAAAATATTACCGCTTCATTCGTAGTGTTAAGATTATATTAACTATCTGCTCCATCCCATTTTGAAATGTAGGGATTTTAATTAAATGGAGAAAAACAGCATTTTGCATATTTATTATGTGTTTTCTTAATTTATTTATATGACTAGAGTATTTAATTTTTGACAGCGGATTGCATTATTGAAATTCAGTGTAAGTTTACAGGTATGACACACATCATATATTATATAATCATACGCATATTTCTTTCAGAAGGAAGACATTTTTGTCTTTTTCGACTCATTTTGCAACAAGTTTACACAAATCATTGCGAAAATTTTTAAAAGTTCTCAATATTTAAGAAAATTTTGCGGATTTTCGTTGTTCAGGTTTTCAAGAAATCGTGTATAGAATCACCAAACTGTATCAACAGTAAAATGACTCATCATACATTAAATAATATAATACAAGTTTGTACTTTCATGTAGGATAGATATAATGTGTTTAACTTGGTTAACATGTCTTATAATATGAATTATTTTCTTCCTTTTCTATATCTTTTTAATGATTTTCGCTTGTATTAGTTATGCCTTTGGGTTTTTGTGCAGCTTTATCATCAGATTATACTTTAACAAGGGTAGTATTTGTATTAGTGATTCGTCTGATTTAAAGTGTGCTTTAAAATGCAATTTTATTAACATGTTCCGTGACGGCACAAAGAATGTATTATGTACAAAAATTACTAATGCCTAAATTTACTGCGTAATCACAGTATGTATGTAATCAGTCAGTAAATTTAGATGCAACCATTTAATCTTTATGAAATGAAAGGAACTTTTGCGTAACTCTTTTGAACTTTGCAGAAACATTGTTAGGTATTTAAAAACAGCTCATCGTGTGTGAATAATAACAAAAGTCGATAAGTTATGCATTATTCAAAAGCTGTATTATATAACTGCCAGTCAAATTTAATTAGTATTCTGTCTTGTATCTGTATCTCATGTAAGGTGACTTTATTGTTTTTTGTATTTTGTCATTTTTGTAATGTTTATCTCTTGTCTGTATGTATAAATAAAAGGTCATGTCACAATTTTGACATTATGCATAAGTTTTTCCTTCATGAAAGATCCTCCAAACAAAGAAATAATCTTAAGGGGACAGTAAACCTTTAACAGTCGTAAAACATGCAAAATTTGTCATGAGTTAAAAAAAAGGGGGGTGGTAACGACTATAGAAGCGCAACAATTTTAGGGTGTTTTTAGGTAATATTGAGCTATGCTTAAAAAAATTCTTCTTTTGTTGTTGTTGTTGCTGTTGTTGGAATGTGCTCGCTTTGACGGTTCTTGTGAGAAAAACTAACAAATCAATAAACATGAGAATAAAAAAATAGTAAAAAATGATAATTGACATTTTGTTGAAAATCTCTTATCATCCAACTACTTTTAGAAACCAACTGAAATTCAGCGCGTGAGATCCCTGATATCTTTATAAATTTTCCCGATATTCGATGGGCCTTATTATATGAGTTGCCTTATATAATTGACGGTTAAATTATGAAAATATTTTTTTTTTATCGATCGCACATACGTATCTAATAATAATATAATACAAATACTCTTATTTCATGAATTATATATTTATATTGTAATTCCAGCATATTATTTCTATTGCACTTTGTTGAGTTTTCCAAAAGGGATGTTAAATTGGATTGAAAACCCTATATGCATGCTAGGAATATACATATATATAACCATTATATAATTACAAATCATCATCGATTTCCTATTACTATAATTAAATAATAAAGTCAGCTACAATTCATAACACTGACATTATACAAAATAAAGATGGAACCTTTAACTAGTAATACAGAATCAAGCACAATATCACTAATACACTAGCATATTGCAGACGATAAATCCATATAAACATATGAAAACCCACCAAATTTTGATAAAATATCCTATTAAAGACAAAAGATACAAATAACCAGCTAAATAATGTTGAAACACAAAAAGACGTATCATAAACAAATAATAGATGAAATGGATGAATGAAGCCAGAAGCTTATATAGTATTTCACTTTTTCAAGGGTACATAAAATACATATATAAGCAAAAAATATAGTCGATTTCTGTAATGGAATCCAGCAATAAGTTAAAAATTGAATTCCATTATGTACCCTATCGACTATACACCAATAATTATAAAACCACCATTCCAAATAAATTGAATTAAGAAAAATTATTAATCATTGCAATATCCGCATCAATGAACAACCTTAAAAAATGAAGCAATTTAAATCAAAGACATACCCAGCGAGAGAACTGCATGACCAAATTGACCATGACTCAAAAATTTAACCCATTTTATCACATAAACTTTCTGTACAATTATACCATATCATCATCATCATCATCAACAACCGTTTTCAATCCACTGCTGGATGTAGGTCTCCCCCAGATTTTTCCAATGTTTTCTGTCTAGTGCTTTAGTCATCCAATTTACACCGACTACTTTTCTGATTCCATCACTCCATCTTACTTGATGTCGTCTTCTTGGCCGTTTTACATCTCTGGGATACCACTGTAGGGTGTTTGTGCTCCATCTATTATCTTGTCTTCTTGCAATGTGCCGAGCCCATTTCCATTTTACCCGTTCCATTTTATTTTACCATTTTATATCATATATATATATATAAACATTATAAAATATCACAATTCATCATCAATTAATCGAATAAAATTTATAATTTTTATATTTTTTGAGTATCAAGACATGATAAAAACATTCTACAGGTTAAATTTGGATCAACAATTATTAAATTAACTAATCACTAATGATTTTTTTTAAACTAGATCCAATCACTTATAAATGAAGTATTAAAAAAATTATATATATATATATATATATAGGCATATTTTTTTCACTTTTTTAAAGAAACTGTTATATCTCTAAGAATATACTTGTTATTTTTACACAAATGTTGTGCAGGATTCGCATAGTCATCTGTTACAGCTACAGATCATTTCGAGCATTATTTTTTTGCAGGGTGATTGCAAACATTTTTTTTAAATTCAATTTATTGTTGGGCTTCTAATTGCCCTCATGGCTAACATTTCACTGAAAAATATTAAGTCAAATACGTTCTTTTTACATCGTGATGTTTCACAATAATTTGTCAAGTATTTCTCTAGATATTCGAAACAGTCTAAAATCGAAGTCTCCAGTGACTTTTGGTCGTATGGTTTATACCGACGAAAATAGAAAACAAGGAATATGAAAGCTACGTTTTCCTTCCGGCATATGCCGAAAGGACTTTTTTTCTCTATTGAAATATGATGAAGATTTCTTTGGATAAAAGCTCTCTTTTAACTACTATAGAATGATAACCAAAACGGATTTTTCCAAACGAAAATTATAAACTAGAAAACAGGAATTCTGCTTTTCCAGAATTTAGTGTCACCCCGATGAAAAACAAATATTCATATATAAATAGTACAAAATATATTTCATTTTGAAGACTTAAAACACACGCTTTTATTTTATGTAAAATGACGTCATTCGCATTAGAATTACACATTTACGATCCACTCTTAAACATCTACAGTAAAGTATGGATAGGACGTCACTATCGCGAAATAATACACAAATGCAGCAAAAAGATGCCGTCATTCAAGAAACTTGATAAAAAAACAACAAAAACGGCTATCTAATGATTCATAGTGATTCATTTGTTTGTAACCTTAATAGGTACTTAAAATTAAATATAGTTTATAATAGCTCCATGTTTTAACAGAAATCATTCATTTAATATTTTTTCAAAAATAGCACGTATTTCAATTACATTTTTTTTCGATTGTTATGAGAAAATGGCGACAAAAATATATAATTACTATTTTTCAACTATTTTTTCTTTACTTTCTACAGAAATGGAATACTTCCGTTACCAATATTAAGCAAATGGCTCTAAAAACTGCAAAAAATTAATATCTCAAAAATAAATGGAGATGCAGTTTTCAAACAAATTGAATTAAAAAGTCCTTTTTTTCCCAATCCGACGGTGTAAAAATTGAAAATGTGCGATGCTTCGAAGTTAAAAAAATTGCTGTAGAGTATTTAATCGTACAATGATACATCTGCTTTGTTTTACCGCAGACTTATTTTATAGACGCAAAGTTATTTTTTGGCGACGACACAAAATAAGCTGCAAGAAAGAAAAAGCAAACAAAATATAATAACAAATATAATAAAGCTAATAACAAAATATGATGAAGTTTTCAAAATAGTTCGTAATACACATTTAATTGACAGATTGGAGAAAATGAATAATTTAATTATCTCAAAATATAAGGTCCCATGAGGATTAAATTAATGGAGGATCAACAATGAGAAGTAGGATTCTAGAGATATTAATAAATCACACAAAGGAATTTATTCTATCAATGTCCAGAACTTATGGATCTGTTTTGTGTGTTTCTTCTTTTAGTATTCCAGAATTTTGTGAATAGGAAAAACATAGGCAATCAGGCTTGCCAAGAAAGCATATATGCATCTCGAATTTAAGTGAACTAAAGTGTAAAAAAAGTCATATCTTGAGAACTAAATATGCAGTTTAGCAATATGTATATGCATTTCACAGAGGTAATGTATGCTCGTTCTGTCTCACTATGTATAATAAATGTTCTAAAGTGAGAGTTTAATTTCGCGGATGGCATTCCAACTTATGATACTTAACTTTTAACTGATGTCACAGAAATTGTCACATAACTAGTGTGAAGCGGTCTGTGACACCGCTGCATCGAAAGATGAATAAAAGGCACGATTAACTCAAACGATGGTGTTTTTTTACCAATCTTTTTGTACAGGACTGTTATAATTAAAATTCACCTATTGGAAAGTCTGTGGTGATAGTACTAAAGTTCCAAACGGAAACAAATTTCGGTAGTGTTTGTAGTTAAACTGAAAATTGCAAGTTAAACTATAAAAATTGAAAAAAGACGCGATCTGAGATACCGGTAACATCAGTTAAAGGTTAATTAACGGTTTACGCAATTCCTGAAAATGTCAGGAAGCATTCCATTTTAGTTAAGCTGGATTTAAAACCATAGCTTTTTTTAACACTTCCCAAGAAAGTTGAAAAATGTTTATGATTTCGGCTTGTCTGTCCGCCTGTCCACGCTCTAACTCCCGTAAACGTACTCCGATTGCCCTGAAATTTTTGGATGTGATTGACATTTACCATAATACGTTCCCTATTTCAAATGAAGTTTGTAGCATGCTTAGTTTATTTACAGGGGCAGTCAAAAGTATTCCGTTACATTACGGCGAATGGGAAAGAATCGTTTAAAATGATTTTTAATGATGTTACACGCTTTCAAACACAATAAAACTGATATGCATTTATGATGTACACTAAAATATAGGGAATTGTTTGCGGCGTATTTTAATTATGTTAAACTATTTCATGTATAATAAAATTGATATACGTCGCTGAGGTTTACTATACCTTATTTCATGTATAATGTGAAGTGTATAGCATTTACAGGGAAACACAAAAGATTTCAGATACTATATTGTATCCGAAGTACTGTACATTAGCGATGATTGCTGGAAATGGATTTTTAATTATGATATGCGCTTTTATGTTTCACTATATTTATGCATTGTATATGGTGTGTATAAATGCTATAATTCATATACAGTGCTACACAAAACAATTCGTAAGGGTTACTGGGTATGAGTGCAAATTACTTAAAGGTGGTTTTTAACTGAATTATGCATTTTTGCGCTGAACTGCATTTAGCTTACTAAGAAATGCTTGTAGAATATAGATAAAATTATATACAGGGTCACGCAAAGAATTGGAAACATGGCCATCTATAAATGGTAATTTCTGGAAATGTGATTTCAGTAGTTTTAAGAGTGTTTTAGTTTGAATTAAATTTTAGCTAAATAGCGGCGTGTAATAAGGGTTATACAAAAGTATTCAAGTATGTTTCCATCTATTAGTATAAATTGCTGAAAGAAAAATTTCAACCTGCTATGCGTTTTCTTGCTAAACTAAAATTTCCCTATTATATAGTATATATATCAACCTACAGATCAAATACAGGGCTGTTCAAAAGAATTGGAATACATATTTGGTTATGGACGCTACTGCTAAAATCAGTTTTTGAAAAGCTTTATGTGTTTTCAAAAATGTTTATTAAATAATTTCCCTAAATAACGAAGTTTTTTTAAATCATTCAGGAAGTACTGGAAAGTGTTTTATAATCTATGCTTGACGCATGATTTTTCTTTTTTGTTTTTTCTACACTCGCCAACCTCTGTCCAGACTACACAGGATCTAAATACACGTCAATTGCTCTGTTTTAAAACGATTACCCAGTTGCAAAAGATTGAAAGATATGGGCCGGAATCCAGACAGATATTGCGCTGTTAGCGAAACGAGATTGACCAATCAGAAAATTTGCTTACTTAAAATAGCGAAAAGTTCGTTACATTTTAGGCTTCTCATTAGTCAATTTCATTTCGCTAAGAGCGCAAAATCTATCTGGATCCCAGCCATTATCACGATCAGTGGCGATCTTGTGTAATCGGGTTCTCATTCCTTTCCTAACGAATGTCGGTTTTATTGGTATCTAAAGTTGCAACCACCGCTGACGGATGTTTTCGCGATTCAACAAATCAGTTTCACACTTGAAAATCAGCTTGCTTAAAATGATTAAGAAAAATAAGACGCTTCCTTATGGACCTTTAAAACCTTTAGAAGAAAAGTTTTCTTTTACATGCTATAAAAAATTCGTTTTAAATACGACGTAATTTTCACCATTAAATGCTTTTCGTAAGTAACAATTTAATTATTTTAAAGTTTTCTTTCTTTTCCAATATTCATGTGTAAATATATATTTCCCTTGGAAATATTGTTATTAGGCCTTTTTATAATATGGTAACAGTAGATAAAAGTGACTATTTCAAAATACGAATTAAATCTTTATTCTGATAATGAAATTTTGAATAGAAAATTGGAAAAATAACTCGCAAAATTAGACAAATTTAAAAAAAAAACATTGGACACTGAAAACCGCAATCTAGTCAATTAATGCCTCTAAAAAAGTGTTTAAACTGCTATGCATAGTCTTTGATCCCATAAAACTTATGTAACTGAGCTATCACGATCGTTTTCAACATTAAATAGCTTTTAAAATGACTCTTCGATTTAAAAACCGTCTGCTTCAGCGTATGTATCATACATTTCCTTATAAAACCACCAGTTTTCATGTTTTTATGTACAGTAGTTATCGCAAGATAAGCCTAGAAAGTGGAAAGAGTTACAGTAGATTCAATCACCGCAGCAGCAGCCGCTGCGTTAGTAAGTTTTTTTTTCTCCATCTATTTATTTACTAATAAAAGAAAGTTCCGCATTTAAAATTGTGTCAATCCATCAATATGTTTAGCGACTTTATTTCAATAAATAAATATATATATATATAGTAATTATTCGTAGTTTTTAAATACACATAAATGAATCGAATAATAATAAAAAAATTACTACATTTTACAAATTTCATTGTCCAATCGATTTAATAATAAAAAAATGGCTATTTGTTTGTAATTTTAAGGTTTTTTTTTTAAATCTACTAATAAAAGGATAAATAAATAAATAAAAATCTTCAGTTACAATTCTTTCACTCATAAACACCCTCGCTGGATGGCGCCAAAAAAAACTGTGCGGGGCTCCCAATATTTATAAGAAATTTGCCCTTGGGCTCAATTTCTGATGTATGGATTAACCAAAAATAGGTATCTAAATCTCAAAACTTCTTCTATTCAACAGAGCAATCGGTTTTAAAAAAAAAAATATGAGGCGACAAAAAGTGTGACTTACATGTGACTATTAAAAAAGAAAGAAGACTTTAAAATAATGAATTCATTAATATGTTTTAAAAGCAGGAAACGGGGTGAAACTACGTCCTATTTAAAATGGCCAAATAATAACATTGCCAAACGGTTTAAATTAAAAAATATATTTACACGAGACATTTATTTCATCATTCAAATGATCGTTCTAACTATTGCTGTCAATTCTTAGGCAACGCAAATAAAAGCATTTCCTTTCTAACAATAAAATATTTTCACGTGAATATTAAAATGAGATAGAAAACTTTGCTGAAAATTGCGTCAGATTTAAAACGATGCAATTAAAATATGTTATTTAAAACAATTGTCTAATAGCGTTGTTAAAAAATACTGGTAGGCAAAGACTGTTTACTTAGTTCATTTTATATTACCTGATTTTCAAATGTTTAACTAATCTTATTTAATCAAACACGAGAACAGCCATTAACAGCATCTGATTCGGCCTTAAAATTCCTCAGTAAAAGGGAAAAGAATGGAAACCCGTTTACAGTGAGATCACCACTGTTTTATTTTTAAATTTTAATATAATCTTGCGTAATATTTTTAAAGCCGATCAAATGAGTGCGTTTTTAGAGTCTGAACGGGATTTGAGCTCGTAGGAAGCAGAGCCCCCTAGTTAAGAAAAAAAAAATGTTTGCTTGTTTTTCAAGTATAAAATGTGGAGAATTTAATTTCTTTTGCTTTAAAAAAGATATGTAAATCCATTAAATTGTTCAAAAGTTATCGTGGCAAAACCGTTGAAAAACAGTTTTTCAAACTATTTGAGTCAAATTTTGGCTCTTTGGCGGTTATTACCGGTGTGCGAGTCTCAACAAATTAGAAAGGTTTGCAATTCGATACACAATGGATATTGATTGGTAAATAAAGATGCGTGACTATTTGGTATTATGAGCCTGTCCATGGTAGCAACCACTATTTATACTTTTTTTCAGATCGTAGTGTACGATATATCCTACTGGATATATCCTTATCCCTCTAAGAAAGCAAAATGTCCATACAGCTACGCATCATTCTTTTCGCCCAACAGAACCAGGCTTCTGCTTTGCTGCACTGAATCCATCGAATTTTGAGCCGATGCTCATTTATTGCCGCCTAAGTCGCATAGGATTTGCTGATTTATGCCAATCTTCTGAAATATAACAAACAGCTTCATATTGCTAAAACTGTTTTACACTGTAATATCATAAGTCGAAACGCAGTATTTCATCTTGGTTCAAACATAAAATATATTATATGAACTTTAAAAAGTTCAATGTTTTACTTAAAAGGTGACTAAAATAATAAAAGAGATGTTACAAGTTAAAAAAAATATGCATTTTATTTAAAATTTCTTAGTACTTCCAAGCTTTTCCAAGCTCTTCGTCAGAGAATATTTTAATAACTAATTGCTGTTTATTTATACAAATATGTCATTTCGTTTTGAAAATGAGAGAGCCAAGAATTATTAGAGTTGAAAGTAGAAGTAGCAGTTTCTTGGATTGAACTTAATTATAGAAAATATGTATTGTTATTAACTGCAGTTCCATTTATTTTATCTTAAAGTGACGTATTAAAGTTTATGGTACGGCAGTTAAATAGTTTCTTCTAAACAAATTTAATCTGAAACACTGCAACTTCGACTGTCCAATTACACATTTAAAAAGGAACATGACGTATGAGAACAGAGTGATAAAATAAATGGAACTGCAGGTAATAATAATATATATTTTCTCTAATTACGTTCAATCCCTACGTCCAATAACTATACATTTGCAAAAAGTCGAATTTGTCAATAACCGTTTCAATTTAAAAAACTAGCGTATTTTGAAAATTTCTCAACAGAAAGTGTTTACTCCAGTTGAATTACTGATATTTTATAGATGTCTACAGAACCCTTAAAAATAGCAGAAAAAAAAGTGAAAAATATTCGTCACAGTGTTAATAAAAAAATATTTATTGAAATGGTGCGTTTACGCACCTTTGGCCGAAAATGTGTTAAGTTATTTTTGAACATCTAAAGATGATTAGAAATTTTAATTTATGTAGTAGATCTTATGTTTATTCTTTTCGAATTTCTGATACAAGCAGTGTTATGTATGTTCTTTAATTAATTAAATGTATTTATTTAAAAATAACTACATATGTATATTTTGAAACAGAAAGAGTATTCAATTTTAGTAAAATAACTAACTTCTGCAGTTAACATAGTGAATTCAGTGCACGATCTGCCCCATGGGGAATGGAAAAAAACTCTCTTCGTTAAGGTAAATTAACTTTCAACCAAAATTAACTTCCAACACTTTTAACATTAACTTTAAATACTCAATGGTGAAACTTTGTATGGTCTTTTTAAATAGCAGTTAAAAGTTCTATTCTTTTGTTTATATTTGATGTATGTAGGTTTTGAACTGTGCATTGAAAACTTAAAATAAAAAAATATCATTTTTGTGGGACATACTGTGTAAATAATATCTTAAATGTGTATTATCCAAATGCCTTATTAAAAAAATATAATAAAATAGATAAATGCCATTCGCATATTTGTAGAACGTTACCTATTCACCTGATATTAAACTATGTATATAACCTTTATCATCTTTCTGTTTTTCTTTTATCTTTCGTGAGCAAAATCTCTTTTGCTGATTGTAGTAATTTCGGAATCATCTGTTCGTTATTTTGGTAACAAAGCCACACGTATACTTTCCTTTGATGCAAAGATAATAGGAGTCCATAACATATATTTATTGAAGATCATGTTCGTGAACTTTCGAGACCTTAAACAATGTATGATGTAAGCAATGCACATATGTTTCGAATCCATCAAATGTATATTGCAAGTTAATTTAAAGCTCTTCAGTTATAGGTAATATGAAAGCGTTTTTTACAAAATACCTGCATTGTTTGTATATACTCATTTTAAATGTTTTAAATATTGTTATTGATTGATTACACACGCTTATGTCTTCTGAACTTTTTTTTTCATTGACTAATAATTTAAACCCTTACTGCAAAATTTTTCTAACCTGTGCTAAAGACTATTTGAGAGGCGTAAAAAAAGAATTTTCTTTTTTTTTTTTTTAAATATCCTTTTAACTTTTTTGTTTGAACTTTATCGAATACAAGGGAATAGATCTGGGCTTCCTGGGTTACAAAATATAGGTGAAAATCGTCATATATAATTTTTCTGAAGTTAACAACCTTTTTCTCTTCACATACTAAAAGCACAGCGATGAATGAAATATTTTTAGAAAGGTTTTGCAAGCTGCTTTTCATATTACACTTAGGGTAACTCTAGGATAGATGGCCATAGTTTTTAAAGATCGAAATAAAAATTCTTAGAATGCAAATACAAGAAATGTTTATGCATATTTAAAATTCTTATACATACTCTTATAACACTTTACGCAAAAATTAATTAAATATTGAAAACAAAAAGTGTTAAATAACATTGAAAATAAAATGGTAGATGGCCATCTCTCCTTAAAGCCGAAAAGAGATGACCATCCAATACAAGAAAGAAAAAGTGAAGTTAAATAGCAAAGAAATAACACATTTCATATAGTTAATCATGAAAAACATATATCTACCCTATATATATATAATCCTAATGAAACGAATTTATGAAACGAATATATGAAACGGCTGAAATGTGTATCGATTCTTTGAATTGACTGATTAAACAACTGATTATGTTTCACGGCGATTTTTCCTAAAATATGGAATAATTTGCGATGAAATTAACACCAAAAATCCGTATTGATCCACAGATCTCAAAACTGGTATTAGAATTTTTAAATTTGAATTAGTTTTCGAAATATTATTTTTTTTCTAATTTTAAATACATTTTTCTAATGATGGCAAATCAAATTTTAATCATAACAGATTTTTTTTTTTCATAATTCAGAAAAGGTTACTATTTTAAATTAATTTGGCTTCCTTTAAATCTATGCTAAGAACAATGCTTTTTTTGTATTTCGTTATCATTTTAAATAATACTAAACTTTCATTTAAAAATGAAACATTTAAATTGATGGCTTTCACTTCTTTCTTAAAAAAAAAAAAAAAAAAGAAAAAAAAAAGAAAAGAAAAGAAAAGAAAAATATTAGGCACAGATGTCATATACGCACTGGGGTACCTAATTGACACAAAAATGGCATTATTTTGATTGACATGGCTATTATCGTTTATTTACTTTTATTTCTTTTTTTAATTTATATAAATTATTTTGTTCTATAGTTAATAATTTTTTTTTCTATATCCTTTTGAAAATAATAGAAAATAATTAAAAAATACGGTACAACGTAGTTATTCCGTCAACCAATTTCGCAAATTATATAAATCGCCAAACCACTCGCCAAATTGTACAGATTGACAAAATTTTTATTTTAAATAACGAAAGAACAAATAAATTAGTATAACATTAATAAATATAAAAATAAAACGTTGAAATAAAAATCACTTGATGAAGTAAACATGTGTAACTTGCTAAAAGTCAAGTGAATGTGACATTTTCGATCAACCGTTATTGGCATTTAATCTTATAGTTCGCGATAGATTTTTGGTCGGCGGGATAACTAAGTAGTAACAAAAATTCATATGTAACTGGTATTCGAAAACGAGGTTCGCCAAATTTTCGTAAAAAAAAAACAAAATATGCCAAACATGCGGTGCATATATGACATCTGGCGAAATATTAAGTTATATGACAAACCATGACATTTAATTTCAACTTCAAATCCATGTTTTAATTTACCACTTGAAAAATAAAAAAAATTCTAACTGGCGAGTTGCAAAAAAGATATTGGCGAGATCTGCACCCGGCTTTTTTTTCTTTCGGCACAGATGTAATATACGGCCCCATATTTGCGCGATTTTTTTCTGACGCCAATGTCATATACGCAACGGGTACTTAACTGGCGCCAAAGTATCGTTATTTTGCTTGATATGGTAAGCCGGATGTTGTTGTTTATGCTGTTGATGCATTCCCCAAATTGGCGTTGGAAGAAAATCGCGCCAATATGGGTATATGACATTTGTGCCAAACCTTCATATGAAAGGCGAAGGGATCAGACCGTATTTGTTTATGGCATTTGATGACTTGATATAGATGAAATGACTTATAGATGACTTGATATAGATGAAATGACTTATAGATGACTTATAGATGAAATGATGGGGATAGAATAATATTTGGCGACTTATCACCTGTGCCTGGATAACATTAAAGTATTAAAATGGCACCTAGAGTATAAAAAACGAAGTGTTCCGCCGGGAACTGTTGATGATAGTCACATGATTTATTCTATTGTTATAGAGATTGTTTTAAAATATCGGGAGAAAAGGACTCTGAATACTTAATTCATTTTATTTTAGCTTCTTTTCAAATGTTTAACTGATCCTCTTTAATCAAAAACGAAAATAACCATTCGATGTCTTAACAGCAACTGATTCGCCCTTAAATTTTTGCAATCAAAGGGAATTGAATGGAAACCCGTTTACAAAGAGATCTGCACAGCTTTTTTCATATAATTTAATCTTCTCTAATATTTTTAAAACCCATCAGATTAGCATGTTTTTTGATTTTTAGATTCTGCGAACGGGGGTTGGCGAGCGTAGCTTGCAGGGGGCAGAGCCCCCGAGTCAATTTATAAAGATGCAGTTATATGATGGAAAATGAGTGAATGAAACTCGAATAAACAAAATTTGAAATATAATTTTAATACTTCACTTTTCGTAAAATCTTACCACATGTTTGGCAAAGGTCTTGATAATTTGTACACGTTTCATGGAACCACTCCCGGTACTTTATGCATTGTATCCAGATATCTTTTTTGGATGTGATATTATATTGTTCTGCACAACCAAGACAGTGATTCTAATCCAATTCTATTTACTCAGAATCTGATAATTTAAATGTATTTAGTTTTCTTCGGTACTGGAAATGTCGTGGTTTTTTCTCGCGTTAAGTTTATGCTTATTACGTTAATTTAGTTTATTTATAAATTTTATCAGTTTCTGTTATGAAAGTTTCCGACTTTTTTCAGTATTTTCTGTAACAAATAAATCGTTAGGTTTTATTACATTATTATTATTATTAAAATATTTATGTTAGTTAAAATTTAAATAATTATCTCAATTAATATATTTATAAACATAAACGTTATATAATTATTTTAAATTTACTTATATTTAGTTAAAATCTTCACCCCGTATAATTTTGAAATATTGATTAAAGGTGGCCATCTCTCCTCGATTTCATGTGGCCATCTCTCCTGAAATTGAAGGACTGATTGTCGCCCAATTTAAAGCATCAGTAGCCATTTGTTTTAGGCTTAGAAGTAAAGATTAGACTATATACGTGCCTTAAAAGTCCATATAGTAAAAAATATATATAATGTACATACTGCAAAACATTCAAATACCAAAGTCAAAAAAAAAAAATTCAACCACTAGATTAAAAAAACATTAAAACTACACTTAATTTTTGTAACCGAAAAACACAACTGCAAGACGCGATAAATAATCTCGTTGAACTATTTCATACAAACAAAGTTTATGTTGCAATCTATGATTAAGTTTTGGAAATATTTAGACTGGCCGTCTATCCCAGAGTTACCCTATATATATGTAAAGTCCGTTATTTGCTAAAAATAATTGCAGTTAGTCAAAAATTAATGAAAAAACGTATCAGCAAATAATCTCAAAGATTGCGGTGAGAAAGTCTCGCACTAGTCTGCTGTTTATTATTACTTTTTTTTACTGATAACTAATAGATTTTTTACATTTAATATACATTTTGGAAGGCACATCAATAATACTAAAAATCATATTTATATGAAAAATAGCAGTAATACGTTCAAATAAAGTTTTAAAACGTATTAAAAGCGATATTTTCATATTGGCCTCACGTCAAGAATTAATAGTCGAACAAATGTCCAAAGGTCGCTATTTACAATCCGCCTTTTTTTATTCTTTTGATTTCAGTGGATTAAGCTCGAAATTCGATTAAATGTCTTAAATTAGCGTTGTATTTATATTTTATTGTTTTGTTTATTGATTGATGAATGTGTTAATTTTTTTTTATGGAATATGAGCTAGAAACAAATGATGAGCTGTTTGTATTAATTTAAGTGCCGACGGATTTACCTTTCGTAATTATCTGCAGGCGATAGAGATAGATTTAAAAAAATCACGCTTGAAAATTAATTTAAAAACAACAAAAAATTGAGTATTTTGCGATACAGTTTTGAAATAAATAGCGATATAAATTTCCAACAAATTGCCTTTGAAAATAGATTTTTTCCCCTATTCGATGGTGTAAATATTGAATATGTGCAGTATTTAGAAGTTTAAAAAATTGCAATAAAATTTAATAAAAGTTAAATTTAATCGTCTGCTGTTACGCACTGATACGTTTGTCCTTTATGATATAGATAAGATCGACAATGCATTCTAACTTATAAAATATCATATATTATTCAACAACCTGATAATAATTTACTTTCTATCGTTCTATATTTATTTCACATACTTTATCTGATAATACTTTACTCCCTATCTTTGAATATGCATCAATAAATACCAGAAAATACAACCCGGGTTTCCCGCGTTACAGAAAATCCTGCCAGATTTATAGAACAAAGGTAAACTAGTTGCATGTGCCAATCCCAAAACTTTCTTCTATCTGATATATTTTAATATTTCAAAATGTCGTTACAAATGTCGGTATTTCATTCTATTAGTTCAATACTATATCAACGTTGACTTTCATCTTAAATTTCTGCTTCAGTTAATTAATCGAAGTAAAAACGAGTTAATCTCGATCAAAGTAATCATTAAAATGAATAGTTTTCCGTTATTCTGTTGTATATCAGCTGTTTGCGAATAGTCGGATTATCAGGATGGGAAGTTCCTGTCGCTTCATCAGCAGCAGATGTACAATAGAACTACGAAAAATCAAGAAAATTACACAAAAATCGCTATTATAGTGCACCCTTTCGGCGGAATATTTCCAAATTCAGGGAGGACCTTCTTGCCATGGCCAAAAACCTACACAAAAAATTTGGTTCAATTCTTTGCATAACTTCATACACTATTCAATGGTACAATATTGAAAATTGCGCAAAAATCACTATTACAGCGCCCTCGTAGGGCGGAATTTTTCCAAATTCAGGGAGGACATTCTTGCTATGGCCAAAAACATACATCAAAAATTTGGTTCAATTCTATGCATGACTTCATACACTTTTCAATGGTACAATATTGAAAATTGCACAAAAATCGCTATTACAGCGCCCCTTTCTGGCGGAATTTTCCCAAATTCAAGGAGGACCTTCTTACCATGACCAAAAACCTACACAAAACACTTGGTTCAATTCTATGCATAACTTCATACACTTTTCGATGGTACAGTATTCAAAATTGCACAAAAATTGCTATTACAGCGCCCACTTCCGGCGGATTTTTTCCAAATTAATGAAGGACCTGCTTTCCATAGCCAAAAACGTAAAAAAAAATTGGTTCAATTCTATGCATAACTGCATACACTTTTTGATGATACAATGGCGACAGACCCACGGACAGACGGTCAGACAGACATTTTCTATAAACATGTTTTTGGGACCTCTGATCCCTAAAATGTGTAAATCCGTCGAAAACCGGAAGTCGAAATAAATTTCAATTACAATACTTTCTTATATTGAAGACAGAAGAAAGTAAAAACATTTTTAATTGAAAAACTGCAATATTTTTTTTTACATGTAATACATTTTTTTTTACTTTCTTCTATCTTCAATAGAAGAAAGTATTGTAATCGAAAATTTTTTCAACTTCCGGTTTTCGACGGATTTGCACGTTTTAGGGGTCAGAGATCAGAAAAAAAACATGTTTATAGAAAATGTCTGTCTGTCCGTGTGTCTGTCCGTCGCCATTGTACCATCAAAAAGTGTATGAAGTTATGTATAGAATTGAACCAAATTTTTATTTTAAGTTTTTGGCTATGGCAAGCAGGTCCTCCATTAATTTTGAAAAATCCGCCGGTAGGAGGCGCTGTAGTAGCGATTTTTGTGCATTTTGAATATTGTACCATCGTAAAGTGTATGAAGTTATGCACAGAATTGAACCAAATTTTTTGTGTATGTTTGTGGCTATAGCAAGAAGGTCGGCGGAATTTGGAAATAGCGGAATTTCAATAGCGGAATTTGGAAAAATTCCGCTGGTAGGGGGCGCTGTAATAGCGATTTTTGTGCATTTTGAATATTGTACCATCGAAAAGTGTATGAAGTTATGCAAAAATTGAACCAATTTTTTTTTTTGTATGTTTTTGGCCATGGCAGGAAGGTCCTCCCTGAATTTGGAAAAAATCCGCCGGTAGGGAGAGCTGTAATAACGATTTTTGTGCATTTTGAATATTGTACTATCGAAAAGTGTATGAAGTTATGCATAGAATTGAACCAAATTTTTTGTATATGTTTTTGGCCATGGCAAGAAAGTCTTCCATGAATTTGGAAAAATTCCGTCGGAAGGGGGCGCTGTAATAGCGATTTTTGTGCAATTTTCAATATTGTACAATCGAAAAGTGTATGAAGCTATGCTTAATTCTAATGAAAATACTAATAAAATTAATTATAATGAAATATTGACATGAGATAGAAGAAAGTTTTGGGATTGGCACATCTAACTAGTTTAAATTGTGAAAGAACAACCCCAAAAAGCCTTTTTATGGGAAAATACAAATATATAAATTATAATATATATATATATACAAAATATATTCAAATAAATTTGTGAAATTTATTAAAACCGATATGCTTTTGAATTAGTAGCATGTGAGGG
Organism: Maratus speciosus; assembly: GCA_963932465.1. Classification (NCBI taxonomy): domain Eukaryota; kingdom Metazoa; phylum Arthropoda; class Arachnida; order Araneae; family Salticidae; genus Maratus; species Maratus speciosus. The sequence goes on from OZ010788.1 coordinate 81,847,465, forward strand.
TGAATAGCCAAACAAGTCAAAAAAGATTTCACTATTTAGAACAGTCTTTTTGATACTGATTATTTCAGTGTTTAAGAATGTAGTTCGACCATATGTGTTAGATTTTTGTTTTATTTATTTTATTTTATTTATTTATTTATAAAGTTTTAATTTTGTTAGAGAATATTAGCCGGAAACAAATGCTGAACTATTTATACTTTTTTTGAACTGCTAACGGGTTAATCTCGCGTTATAGGGCTGCACATGAAACAGATAGATTAAGATAAAAACATGCTTGAAAGCTATCATTTTAAAAGCCATAAAGGGAAATCAGTAAATTGTGAAACAGTTTTCAAACAAATCACATTTGAAAGTACATTTCTCTTCCTATTCGACGGTGTAAAAATTGTAATTGTGCGATGGTTAGAATAAATCAATTAATCAATTTACGTAAAATGGGAAATAGATTATTTAAATCGTTGCCACCGTCGATATGACGTCAGCGTTATTCACGGACATATTTTTGCTTTATAATATAGATATAAAATTAAATCTTGCCCTTAATCCCTGATTTACCCTACATTTGGTGTCACGTAATATGTTTTATTGCTCCAGACTTAGAAAGAGGATCATATTTTGCAAATACGACATGTGGATATATATACAGAGAATTTATGCAACGCACTATTATACACTATATTGCCACCAATGACCGGCAACTTTCAGTTTTATACATTTTGTCGAATATTTAGAAATATACTTGACAGATTTTTCTGGAATTTCAGGATTGAAAAGAACAGGTATGACCTCATATTTAGCAATGTCGATTTGATAAGTGGGGCAATTAGGGGGCCAACAAATAATCAAAGAAAAAAAGATAATACTTGGGATCACCCTGTAAAATAAAATGCACGAAATGATCTATCGCTACTGAATATAAGCAAACAGACGTTGTGGAATACGTGTATTCTTTTGTGTAAGAATAGCATGTATATTAATAGGGATATAGCGATTTATTTAAAAAAATTCTTGCATGTTTTTTGCTTATAACATGCAGGGTTTTCAACCAAATTTAACTCCGGTTTCAGAAAAATTGACAAAATATAGTAGAAACAACACAGTGCAATTGGAATATAAATATATTAAATATTTTAGGAAATATGAGCAGTTGTATGAAATAATTTTTATCTGCGCATGCGCGAGCGATAACAAGGATCATTTTACATAATTTAATAGTCAACTCTATGGAGCAATTTATTTAAAAAAATGTAGTCAAATATTGTAAAAATTCAAAAAGATATCGGCGTTAGAGTGAGCAAATTTTTAGTTGTTCTCTAAAAGCAGCTGAATGATAAGGGATTTTCCACAAATTGTCATTTTTAATTTTTAATTTTTATTTTATTTAATTTTTCATTTTTTATTGATGCTTTAGTTCTTCTTGGATAACCACCAGAACGAGCCTATACCATGATCAAAAGAAGTATCAAAATCGAAGCATTTTTTCCAAATCTACTCCTTAATACTCACTAAATACTTACTTTTTTCTGAAATTCAGTTAATAAAAAATGTCAATTTGTGTAAAATCCCTTATCATTCAGCTGCTTTTAGAGAACAACTGAAAATTTGCTCACTTTAACGCCGATATCTTAACGACTGAATTTTTACAATATTTGACTAGATTTTTTTTAATAAGTTGCTCCATAGAGTTGACTATTAAATTATGTAAAATGATCCTTGTTATCGTTCGTGCATGCGCAGATAAAAATTATTTCATACAACTGCTCATATTTCCTAAAATAGTTAATATATTTATATTCCAATTGTACTATATTGTTTCTACTATATTTTGTCAATTTTTCTGAAACAGGAGTTAAATTTGGTTGAAAACCCTGCATGTTATAAGCAAACTAGTTGGATGTGCCAATCCCAAAACTTTCTTCTATCTTATACATCTTAATATTTCAAAACCTAGTTACACATGTTAATACTTCAATATTATTAGTTCAATACTATACCAACTTTGATTTTCATCTTAAATTTCTGCTCAAGTCAATTAAACGGACTAAAATCGAGTTAATCTATATCATGATATTTGTTAAAATTATTAATTTTTCCTTATTCTGTCATTATCAGCTTTTGCGAGTAGCCGGCATAGCAGAAAGCGAGTTCCCGCCGCTGCATGAGCCGCCGATGCACAATAGAACTACGAAAAATCAAGAAAAGTATACAAAAATCGCTAGCACGGAGCCCCTTTACCGCGCAATATTTCCAAATTCAAGGAGAACCTGTTGGCCAAAGCCAAAAACAAGCACAAACATTTTGGTTCAATTGTATGCATAATTTTATACGCTGTTCGATGGTACAATAATGAAAATGGCACAGAGATCGGAATTATAGCGCCCCCTTCTTTCGGAATTTTTTCAAGTTCAGGGAGGACTTGTTTGCCAGAGCCAGAAACATGCACAAAAAATTTGGTTCAATTATATGGATAACTTCATACACTTTTCGATGGTACAATAATGAAAATGGTACAGACATCGCAATTATAGTGCCCCCTTCCGGCAGAATTTTTCCAAATTCAGGGAGGACCATCGTGACATGACCAAAAATAAACACATAAAATTTGGTTCAATTCTATGCATAACTTCATACACTTTTAGGCGGTACAATATTCAAAATGGCACAAAAATTGTACAAAAATCGCTATTACAGCGCCCTCTACGAGCGATTTTTTTTACAAATTAAGGGAGAACATCCTTGCCATAGCCAAGAACTTAAAACTTTTTTTTGGCTCAATTCTATGCATAACTTCATACACTTTTCGATGGTGCAATATTCAAAATCGCACAAAAATCGCTATTACAGCGCCCCCTAACGGCGAATTTTTTGCAAATTCATGGAGGACCTGCTTTCCATATCCAAAAACTTAAAATAAAAATTTGGTTTAATTCTATGCATAACTTCATACACTTTTGGACGGTACAATATTCAAAATCGCTTAAAAATTGCTATTACAGCGCCCCCTACCGGCGAATTTTTTCCAAATTCAGGGAGGACCTGCTTGCCATAGCCAAAAACTTAAAATAAAAATTTGGTTTACTTCTATAGTTAACTTCATACACTTTTGGACGGTACAATATTCAAAATCGCACAAAAATTGCTATTACAGCGTCCCCTACCGGCGAATTTTTTCCAAATTCAGGGAGGACCTGCTTGCCATAGCCAAAAACTTAAAATAAAAATTTGGTTTAATTCTATGCATAACTTCATACACTTTTGGACGGTACAATATACAAAATCGCACAAAAATCGCTATTTCAGCGTCCCCTACCGGCGAATTTTTTCCAATTCAGGGAGGACCTGCTTGCCATAGCCAAAAACTTAAACTAAAAATTTGGTTCAATTCTATGCATACCTTCATACACTTTTCGATGGTACAATATTAAAAATCGCACAAAAAACGCATTTACAGCGCCCCCTACTGGCGAATTTTTTCCAAATTCAGGGAGGACCTGCTTGTGATATTCAAAAACCTAAACTAAAAATTTGGTTCAATTCTATGCATAACTCCATACACTTTTGGATGGTACAATATTCAAAATCGCACAAAAATTGTTATATCAGCGCCCCCTACCGGCGAATTTTTTCCAAATTCCGGGAGGACCTGCTTGCCATAGCCAAAAACTTATAATAAAATTTTGGTTTAATTCTATACATAACTTCATACACTTTTTGATGGTACAATGGCGACAGACAGACGGACAGACGGACGGACGGACAGACGGACAGACGGACAGACGGACGGACGGACAGACGGACACACAGACAGACAGACATTTTCTATAAACATGTTTTTTGGAATCTCTGACCCCTAAAACATGCAAATCCGTCGAAAACCGGAAGTCGAAAAAAATTTCGATTACAATACTTTCTTCTATTGAAGATAGAAGAAAGTAAAAACATGCAAGAATTTTTTAATTTTTTAAAATAAATCGCTATATCTCTATTAGTATGCATGCTATTCTTACACAAAAGAATGCACATATTGCACAATGTCTGTTTGTTTATATTCAGTAACGATAGATCATTTCGTGCATTTTATTTTACAGGGTGATCCCAAGTATTATTTTTTTTCTTTGATTTTTTGTTGGCCCCCTCATTGCCCCCCTTATGAAATCGACATTGCTAAATATGAGATCATACCTGTTCTTTTCAATCCTGAAAATCCAGAAGAATCTGTCAAGTATATTTCTAAATATTCGACAAAATGTCTAAAATTGAAAGTTGCCGGTCATTAATGGCCATATAGTGTATATGAATTCAATTGGGAGGAAAGGTGGGGAAGAGGAAAGAGTGAAGGGAGATCAAAGATAATACACATTATAAAGAGTAGTCGATGAATTGATGCTAAAGACAACTTTACTTAAGGGGGCTGGTCACTCAGCTTCCGATTTTTTCTCACTAATGTGAAGTCTATGGGCATTTGATGCATTCGTATATTTAAAATATCTCTTCTGGAAATTAATATTTTAAACTTATATTTTTTGTGTACACTTCCTAAAAGATGTCTCTTTTTTTTCTTGGTTCTCAAAATATTTCTAAAGTACAGACTATTTTATAGGAAGTGTTCAAATCTTACCCAGAGTTCGCCCGTTTTTAACACATAAAATATTAAATTCAGCATAGATTTTAGAAATATTTTTAAAACTAAGAAAAAAAGAGTTTTAAAAAGAGTATACAGAAAAAAGATGTTAAAAATCTGGATTTCCGAGATGATATTTTAAATATGCGAATGCATCAAAAGTCCATAGATTTTTAACATTATGGAGGAGAATTCCGAAGCTGAGTGACCAGCCCCCTTAAGAAAACATTGCAACTTAATAACAACTTCGTATTATCATAAAAATAGATAACCGAATTTTAAAAAAAAATAACAGACCAAAAAAAGGAAATTTTGGTTGGACCAAAATTGATAACGATATCAAAAGTTAAACTCCCCTCCTTCTAGATATATCTTACGATATCATGAATCAGAACTCTGTCTCCCCTAAAGTGATAACGTTATATATATACAGCCCCAAAGGGAAGCTATAGCATTTATTGGCACATATTATTATATATGAAGTAGAACATTTTGTTGATATATCTATAAAAAGTAATAAAACTAACACTATATCGCCGTTTCGAATCATAAAGTTTATTCTTGTTTAAGTATAAAGCCAACATGCAGTTGGAAAGAAACTGTACAAGACAAAGTAAAAAGAAAAAATCCGGGAATGTAAGAGGGAGGTTCATTTCGACGAAAGGTGGAGAAGGATAAAGGGTAAAGGAGGATCAAGATGATACACAAACACAGACCAAATAAAGGTGTGTGTGTGGGGGGTGGGGGGGGGGCGATGAAAAGAAGCAACGGAAAAGAAAGAAAAAAATGGAACTTAAAGAAATAATTAATCAAATAGTTAAAAAATAAATAATAATTAGAGAAACAAGAATAAAGTAAAATAAATAAAAAATGGAGGAGTTGATTATTAAAGAGGAAAAAATTATGGATTAAAGAAGAAAAAAGTAAAAGATAATTATAAGAGTAAAGTTTTAGAATTAAACTGTTATAACGAGAGAACATAAAAAAGATCTATGGAATATTTAAAGATGAAAAACCTTTATGAATTTCTATGGCGGAAAAGGAGATAGGAGAAGAGATAATTTTATTTAGTTTTAGAAAAATTAAATTTATGATTAAATGCCCTGCAGTAGAAAGCTATTGAATATTTCGAAATTTCTTGATTGGAAAACATACTGCCAGCATTTTTTAAATGTATTCCAGAGCTCTTAACTGAGATGTTAGAGCAAAGCTCAGTTAATTATATACGTTAAAAAATGCAGTGAAAAGTTAAAAGATTTTTCCGTTAGTTTTTAATAAATAGCACTATACATAAGATATTGTTTCTATCCAACATATTCAGTTTAAAAAGCCTGGGCACCCCCTCTCCCCCCCCCCTCCGTTCAAAAGGCTGGTTACGCCTATGTCAATAATTTTGTTTGGTGTTACGATCTTACAAGATTACATGCGTTTGATTTTACTGCTGTTTATGCCCACCATTTTATTTTCGGAATCTATATTAATCAACTGTTCATTATTTTTGTAACAAAACCTCATATTCATCGCTCTTTAAATATTTATCTATACTAATATTATAAGAAGTAAAAATTGTGTGTTTGTTACAGGTAATCTCTGGAGCTACCGAACCGATTTCAAAAGTAATGGTATCAAAATGATGGTGTTAGTCCAACTTAGAACATAGGCTATATTTTATGTTTCTGCCATTACCCCAAAGGGGGTGCAGGAACAAAAAAGTTCTAAAAATGCAATTTTTGTGTTATGGAAGGGCCTAGAATCATGAAATTTGGAATGGTAGTTACTTATAAGATATAAATGATATCTAAGAACATTTTCTAAACAATTCGAAATTGAAAAGGGGTGAAACTGCACAAAAAGCGTTCTAAGAAACGTTCTAAATGGTGGTTTCTACACAATCTCAGGAAATACCAAACCGATTTTAAAAATAATGGTGTCAAAATGATTGTGACAACCTTTGCTCCAAGATAGGCTATATTTCACGTCGCTGCTACTACTCCAAATGGGGTGCAGAAGCAAGAAACATTCTAAAAATGCAATTTTTGCGTTACTGAAGTGCCTAGGAAGATGAAATTTGAAATATAAGTTACTTATTAGATATAAAGGATTTCTAAGAGCTGTTCTTAAAAAATTCGAAATTTAAAAGGGTGATAATGCGTGAAAAGGGTTCTAAAAACATTGTAAATGGTGATTTCTACTCAATTTTGGGAAGTATCAATTCGATTTCAAAAGTAATGGTTGTAAATAGATGGTGACAGACCTTACTCTACCATGGCTCTGTTTTATGTTTGTATCACTACCACCTTGGGGTTGCAGGAGAAAAAAAACGTTCTAAATTGCGGTTTTGTGTTATGGAAGGGCCTAGAATCATGAAATTTGGAATGGTAGTTACTTATAAGATGCCAATGACTTCTAAAAGCATTTCCTATGTAAAAAACATTTTAAATTGCGATTTCTATGCAACCTCAGGAAGTACTGAACCGATTTCAAATATAATGGTGTAAAATGATGGTGAGAGCTCTTGCTCCAAGATAGGCTACATTTTATGTGTGCTTTCACTATCCCAGAGGGGATGCAGGAACTAAAAACGTTCTAAAAATGCGAATTTTTGAATAATGGAAAGACCTAGATTCATGAAATTTTACATGGTATATATTTATTAGATATAAATGATCTCTAAGAACATTTCTTTAAAAATTTGAAATTTAAAAGGGGTGAAAATGCGTGAAAAGCGTTCTAAAAACTTTCTAAATGCCAATTTGTGTGCAATCTCAGGATGAATCAAACTGATTTCAAAAGTAATGGTAGGTAAATTGATGCTGACAGCCTCTGCTCTAACATAGACGCTATTTCATGTCGGTGTCACTATCACTTGGAGTTTGCTGGATCAAAAAAAGTTATAAATTTCGATTTTTGTGATCGGTAGGGGCTAGCAACTTGAAAATAGGCAAGGTACATATTTATTAGATATAAATGATCTTTAAGAACAGTTTCGAAAAAATTGGAAATTTAAAAAGGGTGAAAATGCGCGAAAAGCGTTCTAAAAGCGTTGTAAAAACGTTCTAAATTGCGATTTCTTCTCAATCTCAGGACATACTAAACCTATTTCAAAAGTAACGGTTGCAAATTGATGGTGACAGTCTCTGCTCCAACATAGGCTACATTTTATGTTGCTGTCACTACCATCTGGGGATGCAAGAGCAAAACATGTTCTAATTTGCGTATTTTGCACAACTGAGGGGTCTAACACTTTGAAATATGGTACGGTAAGGGAGGTAGGGGAGGTTTGATACATAGGGAGGGTTGATACATTGAAACTTTTTCTCAACAAATGGCATTATTAGCTATTGTAACAGATGTAAAGTATTATTTGATTAGTAGAGGCCATCATTAGCTGGACTTAGCAGTGAAGAACTGACAAAGCTTTTTTTCTTTTAATTTTGAAGACTTTTGGAATGTCAATGTAATTTTTTTTAAATGCTGATTTTCTTTCATAACTCTTATTATTGTGAAGATAATATCTTGTAATTTTTTTTAATTGTAAAGCACATTGTTAGGGTGAGTTTTACTAGAAAACAGATTGGCATTTTGCAACTGCATTTATACAAAGTGATTGAAAATCCAATAAGGCATAATAGGGAGAAATGATACATTAGTGCTGGGGAGAAATGATACACTTGTATATTTGAAATTTAATTATATTTTAAGATGTAAACTAATATAGGACTGTAATATTCATTATTGTTTTACAGCAAGAGCTACTGAAATTGATAAGGAAGAACAAAGAGACTATTCATAGACATTATGCAGGTTACAGGGAAAAATTTTAAACGGCCTGAAAGGGAAGATGTTTCTATAATTGACGAAGGGAAAATTAAAAAAAACATTAAATCCACCCGATTTTACTTACCAAAATGATAGAGTTATTAGTTTTTCTTTTAACCATTTCAGGAGTGGTGGTATGTTTATGAAACCACTTAATTTTAATTCCCAAATGCCACATTGGCACCAGCATTTTGGTAAAATATTTTCCATTTAATACGAAAGTGAAATGTAGCTTTTTTCTTGTTTCCAATTAAATTTGGTGGCAAATTCTGGTGCCATTCATTTATTCAACACTTTAGCATTGAAAATGCTTTGCCCTGAAGGGGTTAATGAAATCTTAAATGTGCTAAATTTATATTAAATTGTTTGCAAATCAACAATGTTCATTTCATTTTTCCTTGCAGCAAGACCTCTAGTGTTTCTTTTTTTCATTATTTATTTTCTAAAAAGTGTGTTAATAGAATTATTTAAATAATAGCAATTGTTTAAATATTTTTGTAAAAAACATTTCTGAAACAAAAATATGTCAATGTCATTTCTTTTTAAATTTGACTTAAATATTTCAAGATTTATCATAAAAAATTGTATGACACATAAATTGAATTGGCTGCATTTTTTTTTCAATTTACATAACAATGTATCAAATCTCCCTTGCTAGTGTATCAATCCTCCCCAGCAATGGGGAGATTTGATACAGTAGTAACCATTCACAATAATTGGGATATATTTTTTGAACGATTATTTTTTTAAATTCACAATATTCTTAATAAATGAATAAAAGGTCACTTTATAAGAAAACACGAAAAACTTGTTTAAAAATAGCTTTCTAAGGGTTGTAAAAAAATACTAAAAAAAAATGTGTATCATACCTTCCCTAGCTCCCCTATTTGCTTACAAGATGCAACTGCTTTCTACGAACAGTCGAAAGAAAATTTAAAATTTAAAAGGATGAAGTGAGCGAAAAGCCTTCTAAAAACGTTCTAAATTACAATTTTTATACAATCTTATCAAATACTAAACCGATTTTTAAAAAAATGGTGTCAAATTGTTGGTGATAGAACCTGCTCAAACATAAGCTATATTTTATGTCTGTGCCACTACCACCAGAGGGTTGCAGGAGCAAAAAACTTTCTAAATTGCGTTTTTTGTGATACTGAAGATGCTAGAAATTTTAAATATGGCATGGTAGTTACTTATAAAATATAAACGCTCTCGAAGGACTGTCGAAAAGAAATTCGAATTAAAAAGAGGTGAAGCGAAGGTGAGGTGCGAAAAGCGTTCTAAAAAAGTCCTAAATTACGATTTCTATGCAATTTCAGGGAATATAAACCGATTATAAAAGTAATAATTGCGATTCAATGGTAACAGTCTCTGATCCTACACAGGCTATATTTTATGTGGATGATTCTACCACCTGGGATTCACAGGAACAACAAAAGTTCTAAAAAAAGCCTTTAAAAGCTTTCTAATTTACGTTTCTGTGGAATATTAGGAAATAACAAACCGATTTCAAAATTAATGTTGGCAAATTAATGATTACAGTTCCTATCTTTATGTTGAGAGAGGTGCTAGGACTTGGAATTTGACATGATGGTTAATTTTAAGATGTAATAAAATGGTTTCTAAAAAATTCAATTGAGCATAAAAGTTTCAAAATATTTTCTAAATTATCATTTATTTAGTTTTATTTCTTTTTATTTATTTAAATATAATTTCTGCCTAATGCAGTATAATAATGAAGTTTAGTCAAACTATGTTTTAAATAGTAATTTTTGAATTATTCCTAAAAGTATAATTTCTTTTAATAAAAATTAGACATATAAATATCATATTACACTGCTCAAAACAATTAAAGGATATTTGAAGTTTTATATAAAATAAAGATATAAACGAAATTTTTTTTGCCGAAAATAGAAGAAGAGAATCACAAATGCAAATTTTTCTGGTTTTCAAACTGTGGAGTATGCAAATTTTGAGTTCGACGTCAAAAACGTCGCTTCAGCGGCAGCGAATGAAATTTGACTTTCAACTGGATAAAAGAGAATGAAGACAAGGATGATCGGCATTCAGTGATTGCTTTGTTTCGATGAGTACGATGTCTCAGCGAAGTCATTTGACAGATTCAGAAGCTTTGAGAATTGTTGGTAGATTAGAAGGGGGCCAAACTCAAGCCGAAGTAGCGCAAGCCATTGGAGTGTCACAAAGTGTCATTTCCAGGATCTGGAACCGTTTTTTGGAGAGTGGATGTGCAGGCCAAAGACCAGGGCAAGGTCGTAGATGGGCAACAACGCCTAATGAAGATCGGTATTTAGCGTTAACAGATCGGAGACACCGAACCATGAACGCTACTCTTCTCCAACAACACCTTCGCTCGGCTACAGGCACCACGATTTCAACTCAGACTGTTCGAAACCGGCTCCATGCTGTAGGTCTGTATGCTCGCCGACCGATGGTATGTGTTAGATTAACATCAAGGCATCGTCGCGACCGCAGGGAGTGGGCAACCGAGCATGTCAACTGGAGGAGAAATGAATGGAGCAATATTCTGTTTTCTGACGAGTCCCGTTTTTCTGTGCATCCGGATAATAGGCGTATTTTCATCTGGAGGGACCGTGGCAGTAGGAATAATCCTGCGTTCGTGCACGAAAGTGTCAGATTTGGCGGTGGAGGAGTGTTGGTGTATGGTGGCATCTCCATTGACGAGCGCACTGACCTCTACATCATTCGAGATGGAGCTCTGACTGGTCGCCGATATAGGGATGAGATCCTCAGACCTATTGTAGTCCCTTACGCTGCAGGAATTGGAGATAACTTCATTTTAATGGACGATAACTGCAGGCCACATCGTGCAAACCTGGTAGAGGATTTCCTTTCCGAGGAAGGAATCGTTCGAATGGAATGGCCAGCGTGTTCTCCAGACATGAATCCAATCGAGCACGTTTGGGACGCTCTAGGAAGACGAGTTTCTGGCCGCCAACAACCCCCACAAACTCTCCAAGAACTGGAAAGTGCTCTTCTGGAAGAGTGGGGCAGAATACCCCAACTCGTCATTAATATCCTCATTGAGTCCATGCCTCAAAGGTGTTCAACGTTCCTGGCCGCCCGTGGAAACCATACCCCCTACTGAAAATGATTTTCTTTGAAGAAAACACCTTTTCTTATTCTTTTTTTCTCATATGCACAAATTGTGTTTTTTTCCTTTAGTACACAAATGCGCAATAAAATGCATTTTTTCTGCCAAACATGTGTAATTTATTCTCATATAACCTACTATGTCTGTCGACCATGTATCAATCAGCTAAACAGTTTACCAGATACAAAATCCACCTAAAACTGCAATATCCTTTAATTGTTTTGAGCAGTGTAGATGCAAACTTCCAACTGGGCGAAAAATGTCAGGAGATCCATGGTTCGAATCCTGGTACGGACATTTTTCGCCCAGTTGGAAATTTACATATAATATGATTCATTTACCAGTTAGAATAATTGTGATAAAATTAATCTAATATAAATATCACTTGGTATATTTCGAATATTAACGAGCAAAGCCGCGGGGTTTGCTAGTAATATTATAAATGCGAAAGTATCTATGAAAGTTTGAATGAAAATCTAAACGGATGAATTAATACTTTTGTATCTTTGCATATAGATGGATTATAACGCGGAATAAAACATAAGCTATGTTTTATTCATTTTGTTTAATTTTGTTTCATAATTCAAAATTTCATTACTTTTCATACAGTATCAATTGACATTTTTTCCGATAAAATTTAGCCAAATTTTTTCTTTTTTGTTGCCAAAAAAAAAAAAAAAATATCCCGAAATAATAATTTTTCCTCAATAATTATTTTTCAATTAAAAGATTTTCACGTGAAAAAGGAAAATGAAATTAAAAAATTAGGAATTTAAAAAATATATATGAATGTGGCGTCATATTAGAAATAAAACGAAAATTTTCAAGTATTTCTTAATAATATATGGTAGATTAATGTGATAATAATTATAAGTACTGAAAGCAGGCGATTATGACATCAAATATGGAAAATAAAATGGATATGCTTTGATGTTGAAATAAAATGGTCTTGAGTTATGGTATCAATTCTTATTATTTAAAGGAAATTATTATCAATTCTTCACTTTTTATTATCTGCGCACGGTTCACATAGAGATGTAATTTTTAATTTAAAATTGAAATCAGTTAAACAAAAAGTTTAAAAAGAAATGTATATCACAATATTAAAAAATTTATTTGCTTAAAATATGTTATAAAAACACATTAAAAGTAAATTAAAAATCTATATTGACATGTTTCAACTCTTTCACTGAGTCGTCATCAGAATGCATAACAGAAAATTAGAAATACAATGCATATGAAAAAGGGAAAAAATCATAGAATATAAGCAAGTAATCATATAATCATCGCGCCCTACATTTTCGCGATTGCACGTGTTCCCCCTATGTCGCGACTCCGTATATTTATGAATTGAATGTGTATGAATATACGTATAAGAAATGTATAGTAAATGTGAGTAATATGCACCACAAAATTATCTTTATGGGAGTTGACGTCATGATTAGAGGGAAATGAATAAAAAATGAACTCGATTGTCTGAACATTTTTTTTTTTCCTTACGAGTGTTAATTCTTAAAGGCGTTCATTTTGGAAAATATGAATAAAAATTGTTTTACTTTTTAAAAAAAAGTTGCATTTTCGTTCATTAAACCTAAAGGTTTAATGTGATTGCGTCAAAGTAACATAATTGCTCATCGACATTATCGAAATTAAGGTTGGGGATATAGTCCTGCATCGGGTCGGGTTACCCGCTTTTACCCGAACCCGACCCGACCCGCGGTTCGGGTTGGGTCGGGACGGGTCGGATTGGCTTTAAGTTTTTTTGTTGTGGGTCGGGCTCGGATCGGGTTGGCTTTTATTGTTTTGGGTTCGGGTCGGTTTCGGGTTGACTTTTTTACTCTTGCGGGTCGGATTCGGGTTGACCAGATTTTTAAAAAGAATGTGGAATTTTTTTTTCACGTTAAAAGCCTTTATAAACGGCACATCAAAGTTTCACAAAGCAAAATGTGTGTCTGTCTGTCTTGTCTTTAGTCATCCTTTCACCAGTCTTTGAAATAACAAACTGCATTATATTTTTATCGTATTTTAAAAATACAATGCTCAGTAAAACGATAAATGGTCCTTCCTGTCTAATGTATCAAGTGAATAATTTAATTGTGATGATACACAATGCACTACGTTAGACTGGAAAATTTTCAAAATAATAACTGCTGATAAACTAAAGGTATGGTCAATTGTGAAAAACAAAGTATATCGTTATATGTGGAACTTTCGAAACCCCAACTAATCAATTCCGTTCAATTTTTTCCCGGCCCGGCCCGTTTATTTAGTTTATCAACCCGGCTCGTTGAAAAAACTGTCCTAATTTTTTGGACTGGTCCGTTTGAAATTTTGCCGTACACCTAAGTTAGAGATACAAGTGTAGAATAATTTTCATAATGGTATTAAAACATGATTTACTTTCCTTACATTGCGAGTTCGGGTATGGTTGCGGGTTGACTTAAAATGGAATTTGCGGGTCAAGTCGGGTAAAACCCGACCCGCGCAGAACTTTAGTTGGGGATCTTGAAGTATATCAGAGAAATGTTTGTAAAGTTTGTAAATCGTGGTTTGTCAACCGGATTTTAATTTCACATTTGTTTTAGCTTTAAAAAAGTAAAAATATGTTGTAATTTTTAATAATGACTTATTAATGTTCTTTTTTATAAAAGATTTTTATACCAGCCTTATAGGATACAATGTTTATACATACAAATTTCAAACCACCTAAAGTACACTGTTGTAGTAAAATTAACCCGGCACTGTTTTTTCGTTTTATGAAGAGAGATTTATCGATTTCCACGATTTTACTTGTCTCTCCTTTTTACATTGGTTGCCGTTCCATTTTCGCAATTGTTTATATTATTTGACACGAAATTTTACCTTTTTATGATTGAGTTATGTCAAGGCACCTATACATAAGAAATATTGTATTATCTTCTATAAAATCTGATAAAGAATTTGTTAATTATATACGTTTTTAATTATGGGGAATGAAATGTTTTGCTTAATTAATGCATTTATCTTTCTTTTTATGTTACGTGAACGACGTCACGGGTAACAGCTAGTTGTTGTATGAATTAATTCTGAGATAATAGGTGTCCGTAACAGAGGTTTCAGACGATCATGTTCATGAACTCAAGCCTAAAAGAATGTGAATTGTAAGCAAGGCACATATCTTTTGAATCCATCAAAGTTACGCTGCAAGTTAATTTAAATCACTTCATCTACAGTTGACATGATTTTTTTTTTTTTTTAAACCAAAGGCGGAATTGTTATTATACATAATTTTAAATGTACAAAAATTTGATTATGACCGATTACGCAAGCTTGTATTGTCTGAATTAATTCATTAATAGCTTAAAAGTTGAGCCACAAATCATTATCTGAAAATATCAGTCGTAATTTTCCTTTTCTTTTTTAACGGTTTTTTTTAATTAAATATTTAGTAATACGTATTTTAAAGTAAGGTAGGCACCAATGATGTTTTTATGAATAATTGTCCGAAAAAAAATGGTATTTAAAAGAAAGAAAAATGCGCAAAAGAGTCTCAATTTTAATGTAAAATGGAGAGGAAATCAATTTTCCAAATAAACCCTTGAAATACAGGCGATGAAATATGGATTTAAAAAAAATACTAATTTAGTTCGTACCAAAATCCTACCCGTTAAAATAACAATTTTTTAAAAAATAAATTTCAAATCCCTAAATTAAACTATGGCAATGAAATTACTATATCGCGTATAACGTTTAGAGGGAAACCTTGCTTTTAAAATAAAGGCATTTTTGGTCTTACTAATGTATCGGTGGGAATTGCGTAATTAATAATGTTCATATAATACTATGCAAGTCGTTTAATAAATAAATGTATGTAAAAAAATAGCAGAGATAGAGTGGCTAGAGGACTGAAAATATGTTAGCCTATTATTGATGGATATCAAAAGGAGGAGACGCCAAAGGAACAATTCACGAGACAAAAATCAACAAAACGGCTTTTCATGATGGAACGTTGATTTGCTGTCTAAGACAGTGAAAATACTCTTTTCATGATTTTAATATCTAGCATTTGTAAATGAATATTACAATACTTCCTTATTATCTATTATTATAAAGCGTTTTTATAAAATTACTGCTTACTGACGCAATTTTGGTGTCATACTTAGACGTAGTAATGTTAGATATATTTATAGTGAATCCACGATAACTTGGCCGATCTGTAACGCAAATTTAGATTAATTCATTAGTTAATTAATTTGAATCTCTACTATTGTAGCTGAATCTAATTTTTTTTTTATTAAATACTGTATTTATTAGTATACTAGCTGAGTACCCGCGCTTCGCTACGGTAAATTCTCCCTCTTTCATAACTTTCTATTTTGGTCGATTGCCTGTCTTTTTTACTATTTCTCAATCAGTAATTCTAATTTTGCGCCTTTTTTTATTTAAGTCAGCCTAGTTTGTATATGTAAAGATGGATTTTTGCAATCACTAATTGATTTTTAACTCACTTCTTGGTATGTTAGAATTATAAACATTATATTTACATGTGTGTTTATAGGTCAATAATGACAATGCAACTCTTTAATTAAAAAAAAATAATAATAAATTAATACATTAATTTTAATGCATTTTACTGTTAGCCTATCTCAAGTGATAACCCACCAAATATTTTCTGTACCTCGTACAATTTTATGCTAGTTGGAACAACAATAGATTTAATTATGCGCCAATGAACACTCGCCAAAATATGCCAAATGATTAAAACTGCAACACTGAAACATTTTAAAATAAAAAATACTGAAAATAAATTAAAAATGAAGAATGTAATATTTTTAAATATATATTTTTTTATCCATTATTAATTAATTAATTTAGGATTATATGCTAGATAATACATTTAGAAATCCTAAAAAAAGATTACATAATGTTTCATTTTTTTAATTCCTGCTGTCCTAACTTTAAAAAGAAAGAGACAACAGAGTAAAAATTATATATCATTTCGTAAATTCATTTGCTTCCGTTTTTTACCAAGCATCAGAAAAAGCGGTGAATTAGTCATAATCGTGTTCTAAGCCCACGCTAGATTAATGTACCGTAACGGAAATAAATAATAAATATATATATATGTGAATTTTGGTCAAGAAACTGATTGTGATTTTTAATATAAACATTGAATAGTTATAAAACAGTTTTAAAACAACTATTGTTTTCTTATTATTTTGACTTCAATGTTTATCTCTTTTTGTATCTTAATTTTCTAATCATTGAACAGCATTTAATGCATCTCCATACCTATAAAGGGGTTACCATAGGAGGCCCCTGTTCTGACGCCAAATGCCGCCAAGTTTGTCGCTACATTGGAGATATATCGCCAAAAGTGACGCCAACTTATCGATATCTCTAATATTTCGTCAAATTCCCATAAACTTCCATTGTAAACCAATAGTGTTTACTTGTTTACAGAAAATCAACAAATTGAGATATTTTAATGCAACAAAAACTAATATTAGCTTAAGGGATTATATTAATTATATTTAAGGGAGTTCAACGTTCAAATAAATTAAATTATGAATAAAAGTAACATGATACAATGTTTAGCATGCTTTGCCAAACATAAATTTTAAGGGAGATCAAACTGGTCGCCAAGGGTGGCTAGTTTCCAAGATTACAATTGTTAATTTCTTAAAATATATATGTTACTATAGCAATGGAGCAATGGACTGTCCGTGCGGAAAAAACTGCTTGCGGGTGTACATTTCGTCACACTATATTATAACCCTGAAAAAAAAAAACCTCTTGTTTTATTGACATCATTAATTTATACATGCCTTTTGCTAATTTCATTTAAAATACACACATTTAAAATATGTGTCTAACTAATTTCTTTTAAAATGATGAAAAGAAAAAATAATAAGAAGAAAAAATACCTTAAACCAAAAAAATTTATTTCAACATCAAAGAGTATTTTGTAAATTACGCAGGCGAAATATAAATAATGTCATTGTCTATAAAATGGAATGAAACATTTGAAAAAACAAATAATTTTGTTGATAAAAAAATGAGCATTTAAAAAATATAACTTCTGAAAATTACATGTTTTAACACTCCAGTTTTTTAAATCAATAAAAATAAGTACTTAAAATAAAAACATAAATAAAAATTTTTCAAGTAATAGAATATAGTCAATTTAAACTGCAGTCTTCAAATTGTAAATGTCTTTTACTACTGCAGCAGGGCGTACATAATACATATTTCTCACACTACAGTAAACATTTCATTCTTTGAATGAAGCCATTCATGGTTTTTTGAACAAACTTTTTTATATGTATAATTCCTAACTTCTAAACTATTTTTATTGTAGCTTCCTCATCATCAGATAACTGCCAAATAGTAAAATCTATGTCAGTATCAGTAATAAATAAGTTATAATTAATAATAAATGTTTTCTATTCAAAAAATAACAAATTAAAAAGTTTTACGGGATTACGATGGAATAATACTCATAAAAAATATCCACTTTCAATAAACAGCAAGTGTTAATAATTGGCACAGTTTGCAGTAAAAATCGTTTGCACAGTTAGGGTTGAAAAGGTTGAAATAAATGGCGTGATATCATACATCTTGGCATGTTGGTAGAACGAAAAAGTACAACAGTTTTTTTTTTCTTTTTTTTAGTTTTAGTTTTTGAGGCGCTTGTATTTTTTTTTCCTAAATGACATAGTTGTTTTAATTATTAAACCAAAAGAATTGATTATAAAAATATTCAATTTGAATTTATTCTCTTGCTATAGTAACAGAATAAAAAAAATGAATTTTTAGAAATTATAACTTGAAAATTTGAGGTTTTGGCGCCGAAGATAGCGCCAAATTAGAAAAATACGAAATATCTCACGAACTATTAGACTTAAAAGAATTTGGTTAGTACCATTCGATTCAGCATACAAAAATACACCAAAATATGTCATCAGTTGAAAAATAACTATAAAACCAGATTTTTAAGGAATTTTTTTAAAGTTCGTTCTCGTTTTTACCCCCCTTAGGGGTGGAATTTTGGAAAATCCTTTCTTAGCGGCACTCTATATCATAAGAGCTATTTTTACCCCAATTTTCAAGATTTTAGGTTCAATAGTTTGGGCTGCGCGTTGATTAATACAAAATCCAGACTTTCTTTTATATATATAGATTTATTGTATTTAAATAGTGCATTTGTGTCTGTTAAAACAGCTTTTTTGTTTACATTAGCATCACTCTAAATGTCGCCAAGTAATCGCGTGCGGACTATAGTTCGCAATTTTTTTTAACAGTTTCCAACACAGTTAAAAAATATTTATGAATTTGTTTTGTCTGTCTGTGCTCTAACTCGTGTAAATATATTCGGATTGCTATGTAATTTTTATACGTTAATTAGGTTCACTGTAGAATGTTTTCTGTTGAAAAGGAAGTGTGTAGAAATTTATAGTTCATTTACAGGTACACACAAAAGAATTTCGTTACATTATGGTGTATGGGTAAAAATCGTTTGCGGTGTGTGTTATTTACATTGACATATTTTATTTCATTGTATCAAAAAATGAAAATGCTTACTAACATTATGTTAGTGTTAGAATTTGTTTCATAACCTATACACCTGATGCTTGACGTTTCGTTCTTTTTTATATATTTTAAGGTATGCAATTTATTTCTTTGTTTATATTTTTACCGATTACTGTTCTTTTAATTGCCGAAACGTCAGTGAAAGCTTACTGTGGAAACCCGAAATTTTTTTGTTTCCATCTGTTTGTTTGTTTGTTAGTTAGTTAGTTAGTCTGTCTGTTCCGCGACAACTGCCGTAAAAAGCATCCGATTAGCTTGAAATTAAGGATGTATATTGGTGAGCTCCCCGGATTTAGCTGTATAGTTTTGGGTTAAATTTGGTTCATTCGTTCGGAATATATAGAACATTTTATTTTGTGACATAATGCTTTTCTATGGGAAGTCAGACGATTTTCAAATTTTCATTTGTTGAAAGAAATTGCTCATATGAATAATAGATTTAAATGGTAAATTTTGGATGCCGGAATTTTTAAATAAGAGTATTAAATTATTCCTTTTAGTTTGCAATTTTGCCAAAACATTTGTCAGAGCTTTTAAATTAGGTGTATAACTTATGATGGAATTTTATACATGTGTTCGAATAATATAAAACATTTTATTTTATGAATTTACTTATATTTCATTTTTTTCTTTTAACCGTTGCTTAGCAACTATGTCTCATCTAAAAATATCATAAATGTGAAAGTATGTATGGTTTTTTAAGTCAAATCAAAGTTAAAAGGAATGAATTAATGAATGACTTTGTATAGATATTTGCATATAGATTGATTTAAACGCAGAAATGAAAATAGTATTTATATACTATATAGAATAATATTTTTATTTATGTATTCAACTATTTTGATTATAAATGAAAAAGTTCGTTATTTTCATACAGAATAAACTGACATTATTCTATTAAACTTTATAAACTTTATTGTTGCCAAAAAAAAAAAAAAAAAAAAGGAATAACAATTTCTCCCAAAGAGTTAATTTTAATTTGTAAGATTTTCACGTGCAAAAGGAAAATGGAATAAGCAAATTACAAATAATAAAAAAGATAAATAGGACAGGAATGAATACATATAAACATTTCACACCAAATACCACCTAAAATAATTTTTGTAGTGGTACTTTCCCAACACTACGAAGAAAGATTCCTCGATTTACACGATTTTCCTTGGCCTTCCTTTTCTCATTGGCTGCGATTTCATTTTCACAATTGTGTATATTAATTGCCACAAAATTTTACATTTTTATGACTGAAGTATGTGTAAGGCCATACAAATAAGAAATTCCGTATTGTCTCCTATAAAATATGATAAAGTGTTGGTTAACTATATATGTTTCTATTAAGAGGAGCAGAGCTGCCAAGCTTCCGGCGTTCTGGATAACAGTATTTTAATACAAAAAATGTTACTTAATTTAATTGAAACATTTGCGCGATTTAAAAGAACAACATTTTCTGTAAGATAATAGTGTTGTGCAAAAAGCCTGAGACTTGCCATGTCTGGTGGGGAGTGAAATGTTTTATTTAATGCATTTATCTCTATTTTAATGCTACGTGAAAAACGTCCCGTGTAACAGCTTGTAGAGTGTAAAATAAATTAAATTATTAAAATATTCCCTATTACGAAAAATGAAACAAAATGCCCGGCTAAAGGAAATAAAAGGTTAGTTAACCTTTTGTAATTTGACCTGAACACAGGTGTGCGTCAAATTTCAACGGTGTTTGTAACATCACGATTTTAAATTAAATGTGGATACTATTAAAAGGCTATCACAAAAAATACTTAACGGCGCCAAATAACGTTTATCTAATTAGTAATTTGGAAGTGGACACGATGATGAATTATTAACGGTTAGGTTTAGAAGTCCCCCTACTTTAGGGTGATTTTAGTACGTTAATGCTATCGAGTACATTTTTAGATTTTTAGATTAGATCTTAGATATAAATATTGCAGAATGGTAATCAAAATTATTTTTTGGACACAAAAATTATAAAGGTATTAGATTTCTAAATTAGATGTCTCAGTTTATATTTCCAAAAGTTCTTTATCCATTAGATAAAGGTGTTTGTGGTTAGCAGGCAAGTAAATACTGCCGTATGGATATTAGGATAACGTAAAATACTTGACCAAATTGTTGCTTATCCTTATCAATAGCAGTGTAAAAAGGAATCTAAGATATAGGATAATCATTAACTCAATCAATAGAAAATTACAAATGCAAAATAAATTACACAACGGGGGGTTCACGGGGGCGCCCCCCTGAAGAAATTTGCTTTATTATATAAAAATTACTAGAAAAAGTAGCTCGTGAGAATTTCAGAATATCATTACATAACAACGTGTTTAATTTAACGCTTCTAATGTCTGAAACCATCGAAATGTTTTTTTTTCTTTTTTATAAATGTTTGTGTGATTTAAAAAGTTTAAATTTGTTTTTGTAGAAAGATTAATATTACGCAAAGTTTATTAAAAACAATAAGTTGCAGAGATGACGTTGAGGCTCTTGATCTGCAGATTTACTAGTCTAATTCATTTTCAAATTCATTTTCTCTATAATTCAAATTGATATACCAAATATAATTATCATCAATTTATATTACCTGCGTATATAATGCTATACCTATGTTAAATACATACGATTTTATAATTCAAATGGTGATGAAAATCAGCAGAGTCTGTAAGTACAGTTTGTCATTTTCTTAAGACATTTTTTGTCTTTCAGTTTCGACAGTATTAGCTTAGCTGTTTTTTAAGCTTTTATATCACAATTCTAACCCGTCTTTTACGAACAAAAAAGAAACGCATTCATCGTAAGGAAAGTTACGTATTTCGCCAAGCGTATCCAGTAGTGTCAACAAAAATTCTCTTTCACAAGAATTCAAATTGACGTGCTGGATATAATACCCGTCATTTTACATCCAATGGATCACATCTTCCATGACAATACCTTCCAGAGAGGAGTAAATTAATCGTCAAGTGGAATGATTTTACTTTTAAAATGTCATTGCTCTTTGGGTGCTACTTAATAGATGTGAAATTTGCATACAATTAAATTTTTCTGAAATACTAGAATAATATATATATATATATATATATATATATATATATATATATTATAAAGGACAAACCATATCTGTGCGTAACGCATACGTCATTTTGCGAATGGCAACACTTTGAAATTTGAAATAAAATTTTGGTTCGCAATTTTCTTTATTGCAAATTTTTAAACTTCTAACCATCGCACATTTTAAATTTTTACACCGTTGTATGAGGAAAAAAAAATTCTTTTAAATGCAATTTGTTTGAAATCTGTATCTCAATTTATTTTTGAGATATTAATTTTTTTGTAGTTTTTAATATCATTTTTCTAATCGTGGCAACAAAAGAACCCCATTTCTATTGAAAGTCATTGAAAGTAAACGGAAAATAGTCAAAAATAGGAGATACTGCATCTTTTTGTTGTCATTTTCCCATAAAACCTGAAAAAAAAATTAAATTAAAATGCGTGCTATGTCAGCGATTTTTTTTAATTTCTAAATATCGCGCATTTTCAATTTTTACGCCATCAAATAGAGAAAAAAATCTACTTTCAAATGCAATTTGTTTCAAAATTGTATCTTAATTGACTGAATTATTATGGTTTTTAAAATAACTATCCGCCCGTGGCGACCAGTTTGGTCTCCCTTAAATGTATCCTAGGCATTGTATCATATGTTACTTTTATTTATAATTTAATTTACTTGCTCGATCCTTCACAAAAGAGGAAGATTCTGATAGAGAAATCAAGAACTCGGTATTTTTATGTTAGTCGGGCACAGGTGATAACCGCCAAACATTGTACCCGTTTTTCATATTTCATGATTAAAATATAATCCTTTCACTCATTTTATTTAAAATGGATAACTTTAATTTAAAACTGAAACGTTTAAAATTCATGACTTTCACTTAAAAAGAAAATCTTTAAAAAAGAAAAAGAATAAATAATACCATAAACTATTTAATTTCAACATCAAAGTATTGTTTTAATTTACCCCTCGAAAAATAAAAAAATGTGCTGGCGAGTTAAAAAATGCCATTGGCGAGAATTGCGCCCAGCTAACATTAAAGTACAAACTCTTTGTGATCATGGCAACTTTTATGTAGTTTTATTCGAAAAAAATATTTTGATTAAATAGGTTGCCAGAAAGTACGTGGCCAAATTTCTTTCCTCGCCATGGACCTTTTCTCTATTTCGCCAAGTACCTATACTGGAAAAGTACGTTTATTTATTTATTTATTTATTGTATTTTAAATGAGATGAAGTCGTACGTTTGTTGTTCAATAAATAAATAAATAAATAAGTAAAAGACGGTACAGATGTCATATACGCACCACGTTGGCGCGATTTTTTTCTGACGCCAATGTCATATACGCACCGGGGTACTTAACGGGCGCCAAAGTGTCGTTATTTTGCTTAATATGGTAACCCGGATGTTGTTGTTTATTTATTAATAAATTGTTTATTTACTTTTATTTTTTTTAATTATACAAATTGTTTTTTCTATAGTTATTAATTAAACTTTTTTTTTAATTTATTGTTATATATATATAGAGAGAGAGATTTTCAAGCATAAATTACTTTTAAATGTATCTCTATCACGTGTAGCTAGATTATGAAAGATTAATCCGCTTGCCTTTAAAACAATGTAAAAATGTCAGCATTTGTTTCCGTCTGATGTCCCATAACAAAATTAAAACTTCCTCTATAGAAAAATAAATAAAATAATGTAAATAAGAAACAAATTTAACAAACATGCGATTGAACCACGCGCTTAAAGCACTGAAATGATCGGAAAGACTGCCTTAAGTCGCAAAATCTTGGGCTAAGAATTCCTGGCATGTGAAAGTATCGCTTTTAATAAATTTTAAAACTTTATTTGATTGCATAATTGATATTTTTCATATAAAAATTATTTTTTATGTTAGTGGACAATCTAAAGTATATATTACATGTAAAAAAATAATAATTAGAGTTAAAAAAAAAAGAAAAAAAAGAATTGTTTTTACCTATACTCTGTAACCCGAGGAGCTCGGGTTCGATCCCCTAGTATATTTAAAGAGACAATTAACAATAGAATATCTACTAATTTCGTTTGTGGAAAGAACATTGTTGTCAAAGATTACCGGTCATTTTGATTATAGATGAATTGTCAAATGAAATATTCTGCATTAGCGACATAGGTTGAATGTATTACTTTGATTTTCTGAAAAATGCTTTACTGTATACCTTGCATGTAATATACGTACAGTAAGATGTACTTTAATGTATATATATATTATATGTTTCATGTATTTTAAGTTGCTATATATAAGTATGTGCATTTTCTGTACATACAGAGTGCCCACTAAAGTCCTTTCCAGTAGGTTAGCAAACATTTTCTTTCGTAAGAATTCAAATGGGAGTACTGGATATAATACCCATCATTTTACGTCCAATGGATCACATCTTCGATTACAATACCTTCCAGAGAGAGGAGTAAATTAATCGTGAAGTCGAATGATTTTACTTCAAAAATGTCATTGATCTTTGGATGCTAATTAATAGATAGCAAATTTGCATGCAATTAAATTTTTATGAAATACTAGTAAAATGTATTTTAAAGAGATAATTAGCAATAGAGTATCTGCTAATTTCATTTGTTCAAATAACATTGTTGTCAAAGACTACGGGACATTCCGGTTATGAAATTTCATGTGTATTAAGTAGCATCGAAAAAGAAATGACATTTTTGAAGTAAAATCATTCCACTTGACGACTAATTTACTTTTCTTTCTGGAAGATATTTGTAATGAAAGATGTGATCCATCGGACGTAAAATAATGGGTTTTACCCGTAAGGCATGGTGACGTCACGGCGACGTCGTTGTGAAGTCACACTGTGATTTTGTGACCGTCGATGTGACGTCACGTGACGTCGATGTGACGTCATAGTGACTAGAATGCGAGGTCGTTATGGCCGTTTTAGAGGTCGTTTGTGACGTCACATTGTGACCACTCTGTGAAGTCACGGTGTGACAAATTTGTGAAAAGTGTGTCATTTGTGACTATTTTGGCATTAACTTTGTGACTAACCTGTGACGACAGCGACAATGCTTTGACGTCACACTGTGACTAATTTGTGAAATATGTGTCATTTGTGACTAACTTGTCATAAACAATGTGATGATTTCAAATGAAAATCAAATTTCAAATTAATTGCTTAAAAGGGCAAAGGCCAACATAGAGAAAAAGATTCCAAGCCGGGACTCGAATCCGGGCCATCAGTGTAGCGCACTGACATTCTACCGACTAAACCACATGGAACGAGACCCAGCCTGGAAAATTTCTTACTAGTACATGTTGGCAAGGCTACAAACGCAGCACAAGATGCAATATTTATCGTGAGCCACCGACATGGCGCAAACACGAAACTTAATTAAATCCAGCATCGATTGAAACTATATAAATACTTGGAAATTTTTCCATAGAGAACCATTCGCCTTGCATACAATATTTCAAATAAAAATCAAATTTCAAATTAATTGCTTAAAATGCAATTTTAATTTGAAATTTGATTTTCATTTGAAATACTGTATGCAAGGCGAATGTTTCTCTCTGGAAAAATTTCCAAGTATTCACATAGTTTGAATCGCTGCTGGATTTAATTAAGTTTCGTGTTTGCCCCATGTCGGTGGCTCATGATAAATATTCCATCTTGTGCTGCGTTTGTAGCCTTGCCAACATGTACTAGTAAGAAATTTTCCAGTCTGGGTCTCGTTCCATGTGGTTTAGTCAGTAGAATGTCAGTGCGCTATACTGATGGCCCGGATTCAAGTACCGTTATGGAATTTTTTTCACTATGTTGGCTTTTGCGCCTTTTAAGCAATCAATTTGAAATTTGATTTCCATTTGAAATATTGTTTGCAAGGCGAATGTTTCTCTCTGGAAAAATTTCCAAGCATTAATACTGTGATGATTGTTGTTATAAACACTGTGATGAATTTTAAAATAAAGTTTTGTTTGAAATATACAATATTATCTTTTTACCGTACTTTTTTGCAATGTATCGCTATTTTGGAGTCCTATTCTTCTAAAATACTTTTAATTTTTACACTGAAAAAAACAATGCTTATCAACTGGCATCCTTTTTTATTAAGTTCTAAGCTTGATCTTGAGTTCAAGCTTTATATTAAGAATGTTTTGTGCGTTGTGATTTGTTATTATTTTATTAAATACGAACATGGAGTCTAACGGATATTAATAAATTTCCTATTTAAAGAAGAATAAGATAAGCCATATTTATTTAAATTTTTTATTCCCGTGTATATTGTATTTTGTATGAGCTAAATAGATTTGGTATGATTTATAGGAAATGACTGATCTGGGAAATAGAAAAAACAAGTAAGAAAAATCATGCGTTAAGCATAGATTATAAAGCACTTTCCAACGCTTCCTGAATGCTTTAACTAGACATCGTAATTTAAGGAAATAACGTAAATAAGATAACTAAGCAAATATTTTAGAAAACGCATAAAACATTTGAAAAACTGATTTCAGCAGTTACCGTTCATAGCCAAATATGTTTTCCAATTCTTTTGAATAGCCCTGTATTTAATCTGTAGGTTGATATATACTAGTATATAATGTGAAAATTTAGTTTAGCAAGAAAATGCATAACAGGTTGAAATTCTCATTCAAAAATTTATACTAATATATAAAAACATACTTGAATACTTTTGTACAACCCTGTAGTTTACCTAGAATCTTTATTACACGCCACTATTTAGTTAAAATTTAATTCAAATTAAAACACTCTTAAAACTGCTGAAATCACATTTCCAGAAATTATAATTTGTAGACGGCCATATATCCATTTCCTTGCGTGACCCTGTGTATCATTTTATCCATATTCTACAAACATTTCTTAGTAAATTAAATGCAGTTCAACATAAAAAATCCATAACTCATCTAAAAAACACCTTTAAGCAATTTGCGCCCATACCCCTTAACTCTTACGTATACTTTTGTGTAGCCTTGTATATGAATTATAGCTTTTATATACACCATATACTGTGCATAAATATAGTGGATCATAAAAGCGCATATTATAATTAAAAATGCATTTCCAGCAATTATCGCTAATGAACAGTACAATATCAACTTTTATAAATATCATAAATTATAAATATTTTTTTATAAATATTATAAATATCAAATTTTAAAAAGTATAGTAAAGCAGTTTAATCTATAAACTTGTTATCAGGCATGAAAAACACTTTATTTCAATGCTTAATTGTCATATTTTATTTTTTAATGCGAAGTATCGAACGTGTATCGAAAACGTAGAAAATGAGTTTACAATCGAAGAAAATTTAATAACTGATTCTGAATGTCTACAATTAAATGTTTGATTAAAATCACGAACAGCAAAAACGTGCTTACATACAATTTAAAAAAATAAATATACCAATTTGAAAAACACTATATAATTAGTATTTATAATTGTACTATTAAACAACAACAAAGTACAATAGATGAATTAAATGTATTATTAGATTTAACAATTTCTCAAAAATCTCTTCATATGTTACAAGGAATTCCTATTATTTTATAATTTTGGCAAATGTTAAATCTGAAAACATTGATATGAAGATTTAGGATTTCAAATAATAATTTAAAATATTATTAGCAATGAAAAAAAGTCTTTCAAAAGTTTCACTACTATAGTATGTAAAACGGCATTTCCCATTCAGTATAATGTTAATTTCTAATCTGAAAAACAATCCCAGAACAGTCTCTTTCTATAGGTATAATATAAAACTATTTAACTCATCTCACCAAATATACAAAACAGGAACAAACAATTTAAATTAAATAAGACTTACTTTTTGAGCTCCATAAATTAATTATTAATATCCGTGTGTATCCGAAAATGGCGACGTCTTTTTCTTCCATTAAAAAAAGCACACGCAAAAGCTTACATTTTAGACTAGTAACTTACCGCATCTGTTAGAACAAAAAGTTCTCTGTTTACCCTGCGGTATCGTGGCAGACGATTTGGGGCAGGTGCGAGTTTATTTCCTTTTATATAAACAGATATGGAACTTATATGTGCAATCATTTTATGAGACTGTCTGTATTTAAATTTTTGTATTTGAAGAATTTTCCAATGTATTTTACCTTTTCTTTTTATCAGTTTTACCCCCCCCCCCTCCCTTTTTCTAAGTAAAGATTGTTTCACACAAATACAAAATATCTTCCTAAAAAATAAAAAGATATAAATAAATATCGAGGATAAAAAAAATTTCTTTGTCAATCGTCATTCTTTTCATGTTAATTTCCTGTAAAATAAAACAATTCGTAAAATAACTTTTTTTTAGAGTCATATCTCTAAAACACAAATTTGAAATACGAATAATAAATTATATCATGGGTTTTGCATAAATTTTGTATTATTTTTATTTATTCGGAAAATGCTAATTTTATTTTAAAAGTCTGAAAGAAGTAGAATTTTTAAAAAAAATAGTTACTTAAAATAGGTACACTAACAGGAAAAAATATGACTTGAATGCAAATTATAAAGCAAGAAATGTATGTATGACTAAACTCTGAAGACTCTTTCTACGTGCTCATTTAAAGCTGCAGACTTAACTATAATAGAGTTTTTTTAGTTTGAAGCCACAAAAGTGTTTCGAATACCAGTGGTCGGTAAAAATAAATTAAAAATTTTCCTTCCTTCAAACTAAATATGTAAAGTGTATATATTTAATATTCCTAATTCTAAATATGTTATCCAAATTGCTCCTGCACGTACCATTTTTCCGAGAAACACTTTTATAATAATAAGAATAAGAGAAGGATTATTATATTAAATTGCAATACTAGATAAAATTGAAATCAGGAAAAAAGTATACTTTCACACTCTTAGATATCAAATTGATAAAATATAGCATGGAAATCTAGTTTGTTGATACTTGTACCGTGCATTTTCCTTTATATGCCCCCCCCCCCATCTTTTCGTGTCTGAATTTACTACTTGCTACCCACTAATATATTTTCATTCCTTATGCCGCTGTAACGCGGGCCTTTTTAAAACATTTCTCTTCATTTTCAAAGATTTTTGAAGTTCATATTTTTCTCACACTGTGACTTACAATATGGGTTACAATTTTTACAATTTATTACAATTTTTTTTTTGTGAGTGTGTCGTGACCTACGTTACATGCAGTGACATAACAATTCTTTTTTATTGCCAGAAAAATAAAATTTTACAGTAACAACATGTTTTGAAGATTTTTTGTAATTTTTTAAAGTTTTCTAAGAAGTTCACATCTCATTCACAATGTGACATCACTGAGTGGTGGCATTTCGGTCACAGATGTGACGTGACCACAGTGACTCACAGTGACGTCACAACGACGTCACTGTGACCATGCATGCTATGAGGGTATATCCAGCACGCCAATTTGAATTCTTGTAAAAGAGAATTTTTGTTGATACTACTAGATAATACTTTAATGGTATATCCAGCATTAACTTGAGAAAGGGGAAAACTATAGTTATAAATGTTATGTCTAGGTATAGTAAAGTGAATACGTGCTACATGATGAGATTTTCCAGCGCCCACTTGGCATCAAACTTCGGAGTTACCATTCCTATTTTAAAAACGATTCAACTTATACGGAAATGCCAAATACAAATTTTATAGCGTCCTAGATTTAGTATGAAATGATGTATACATGAAAAATTAACTTTATTAGAAATCCGCGAATGTAATTTTCATTACCTGCTTAAATACGCCACAAATTGCATGCAGAAGTGTGGCATCATATAGCAGATGCACATTTATTAATAAAATTAGTACATGTAAGCAAGGCACATTTTATTTTAAGAAGAAAAATCGAATTAAGTATGCTCACTGTGTCCAATATGGGAACATATGCCGATGCATTACTGACGAAGAACGCTGAACATGTACGAGTTTATATGTCTCTTATATTACCGCGCAAAAATTTTTGTTTTGTCTTCTAGGATACAGTGAAAAAACAAAGATATTAACATTTTTTCGAAAATTCGGTCTGGCAAAGCATAGATTATTGATCTAACTATTCTTCGAATACATAAAAACTACATTTAATAGATTTAAAATAGATTTATTAATTTTTTTGATGTGGGACAGAAATAAGGGCAAAGAATATTTGACTAACCCAGATCTATATTATGATATAAACGTTTGCAATAATTAAATCTTACTGTACAGGTTGTCTTACTAAAGTCCTGTACGCCCCACTAGCTTCAAAATGGCGGACGCTACAGCACAGCTGTTCAATGAAGCTATTTTTAATGAGGCGAAAACTGATCTTATAAGAAAAGAAAGCGCACTGCTAGTTAGCGTATCTAAAACTTTATTTATTTATCTAGTAAACATGAAAAATAAAATTTTTAATCAATGATTTATATATTTAAAAAAAAAATAAGTCGCCTTTGGAGCAATGAATAGTTTATTGACACGTGTAAGTGTGTCAGCAAAAGTACAGTGCGTCTCAAAAGCATATGGACAGGCAATTTTTTAAAAAACAGTTCACAAAATGAAGCAATAATCATGAAAACAATAATAAGCATATAGAATAATACCATAAGTTTATTACAACAAAGAAATGAAGTATAGGTTCTACAGAAGTTTTGTAAAAAAAAAAAAAAAAAAAAAAAATCAATATAGGCTCTCTTAAAAATATATGGACTTTTTGAGTATTTTGTATTGAAGTTTAAATTTTGGATTAATTCCTTTGAATTATCTTGAAAATCCTATCGGACATGCTTCGAACGTGTAACGAACGAAACTTGAGGAACGTGTGGCTCTAAAGAGAACTAACCCTGCTCTACCTGTTGCTTTACTTCCCGAATAGTCGAAACTGCCGACCATGGGCACACACACCTCTGGTGCAAGTACTCCTCAAAGGTTCTCAAATGAATTCGGATCTGGGCTTATGGCTGGCCGCGGTCAGTCTATAACAGTCACTTGATTCTGCTTAAACCAAGCTGTTGTTGAGTGAGAGGTGTGAATCGACGCATTGTCCTATTAGAATTTCCAATTTTCACCTCCTAAGATGTTTCTAATTGGAAGTAGATTACATTTGAGAACATTTTGATAATCCTCAGAGCACTGCCAACCATTAAGAAAGCAATTTCCGTAGTTCCGTTGAAACAGAACGCATCCCAAAACATGAGAGAACCCCTCCTTGTTGTCGACTAAGTAACTTGCGAGGTTCTGGACGTATGTAGATCATGCCAATAGTATGTATGCCCAGTCATCAAGGTCATACAAATTGTTTTTTTTTTTTTTTTTTTTTTTTTTGCCACTGAAGAAAAAATTTAACCATGCATGTGTTTTTTTTAACCCAAAGAATGCGTGCCTTTCCATGGTGCAATTTGAACATAGGTTTCCGACACGTTCTAATATATTTATGAAATTTGTTTGCCTGTATGCGACGGTGAGCAGTAGATCTCGAAATAAGAAAAGCTTAAGTCCTCACAATTCTTTTGGCTTCACAGATTTCTTTTGGGTTGAAACTGCTCGCAAATCTCTCTATCTTGTCGCTGGGATGTTTTTCTTGGTCGACCTGAACGCTGTTTTGCAATCGTATTGTCACTTTCGGATAAAATTTTCTAAATTGCAAACTGCTACACTTCATTAGTTTAACAATATCAGAAACTAACATTTTGAGCCTTTAAACGCCAAATTTTAGCTTTATCAGTAGCAGAAAAGTGAACGTTGTGAGGCATTTTCTGACTATTCGAGAAGTGAACATTGCGAGGTATTTCCAGCTATTCGAGAATTGAACGTTGCGGGGCGTTTTCCAACTATTCGAGAATTGAACGTTGTGACGCATTTTTTAATTATACGAGAATTGAACATTGCGAGGCATTTCCAGCTATTCGAGAATCGAACGTTGCGGGGCATTTTCCAACTATTCGAGAACTAAACGTTGTGAGGCATTTTCCAATTATTCGAGAAGTGAACATTGCGAGGTATTTCCAGCTATTCGAGAATTGAACGTTGCGGGGCATTTTTCAACTATTCGAGAATTGAACGTTGTGAAGCATTTTCCAATTATTCGAGAACTGAACATTGCGAGGCATTTTTAGCTATTCGAGAATTGAACGTTGCGGGGCTTTTTCCAACTATTCGAGAATTGAACGTTGCGACGCATTTCCCAATTATTCGAGAATTGAAGAACGAGTAGTGATTTTATATTTCGAAGTGGTTGCGTCACATGTATAATACGCAGAATATGCAAATTTTTTAGATCAAACATTATTAGGCATAGAGGTAATTTAAAGGTTAACAAGAAAGAAAAATTATGCGTCAATCATAGATTATGAAACACTTTCCACCATATTCAGAGTACTGCAAGAAAACTTCACCGTTTTAGATGAAAGATTATCTTGAAGTAAAGAATTCGGAAAAACACATTCGAATACCTAATTTCAACAATTACTATCCATAGATGGAAAAACATCCAAATTCTTTTTTTGCAACTCTGTGTATGATGTACAGATTTCTATATATTATACTACATAGTATCTAAAAATTTATTTCAGTTAAGAAATGCATAACATAGTTGAAAATTGCGCTTCAGCAGTTTCCGTCAATAAGCGAAAATGTACTCGAATTCGTTTGTGAAGCCCTGTATATGGTCTGCAGAATTTATACACATTAAATAACATTAAAAATAACACAGCTAAATTTAAAAACGCTTACCACGATTGAAAATGCACTTCTAGGAACTGACTCATAGACATTACTGTAACCGAAATCCTTTTGTGTGTTCCTGTAAATGAACGATAAATGCTACAGACGCCATATTCTGCAGTAATCATCTTGTAGCGCCCATTAAATGATTTATATTAATTTCAATATATTTGAAATAGTTCAACATCATTAAAATACTCAAATTTTCTTTTAACCCTAGACCATATTGTAACAGCTTTCTTTTCAGTGCCTTTGTAAACGAACTATAAATGCGACACATTTCATTTTCAATACCGAACATGCCATGGTAAACCACAATAACATATATCAATTACACGTCAATTAGACAATATTTACGCGAGTTAGAGCATGGGCAGACCGCCAGACAGACGACGAGGCAGACGGTCAGGCAAACCGAATTCATACACACTTTTCAACTTTGTTGGGAAGTAACAAAAAACATTTATTCACCATAGCCGCTCTGGAGCGTAAATAAAATGTACTAATAAGACAGCTGTGTTCTTGTTTATTTAGTATACGTTATTTTGTGCTACGTAAAATTTCACTTGTTAAAAGAAAGACAATGAGGCATTTTCCCTTAAATGTTTAGATTGGGATCCACGAAAAGTTATTGAATATAAACATTTAAGCTTCTGTAAATTTGTCTTGCTTAAAAATATCAAAAACAATGTCGGTTCACTTGAAGTTGAGATAAAAAAGTTTACGTAACCAGCTTGATATGCAACATAGAACTGCTTATAAAATATAACATATAATTTATAAAATATAACATGTAATCTATAAAGTTTATAATACGTCTGCATCTGTTTTAAAACAATAATGTTATCTTTTTTAAAGGTATACAAACATTGCGAAAGGAAAGGAATTTTTTATAAGGCAATTTTGTCTGGAAGTTTTTCATTTTGAAACTTTTATTTTTTTTTTTTTTTTAAAGTTTGGTGTACGTTTGGGAAAAGCAAATAATTATACAGGAAATCAAACCGTTTGCATGTTTGAACTGCTTCGATAGTTTGGCTGATTAAAAGCTTTAAAAAAGTTAATGTAGAATAAAACTTTTCTATATGAAATTTGTCAATTAGTTTTAGCAACAATGAGTAGTGCAATAAAAACAAATCTTAAACAATAATGTAGATTATTATATCCAATTAATTAAAAAAGATAGGAAACCCTTAAATTAATTAACTGAATCATTTGAACTCTTACTTGTTGTTGATTTTATGTGGCACTTTTTTTTTAAGATACTGGTTTTTTAATATGAGCCTGTGAACATTAACGATTTTATTTAGGAATATTTTAAAAAAATAAGAAAAAATTAAAAAAATTGCTAACTTTTAATACACTTCTATGTGTACAGGTACTGATTTTAAATAAAGTCCATTAAGTAACTCTTCAATACAGTAATGCATTCCTAATTTTTAAAAGAATTTTTTGTGTTTTTTGTTTTACTCATTTATCATACTTTATAAGCCTATATACTATATAAGGCTTTTTATCATACTTATTAATGCCGAATTTTACGAGTTTAAAAGTTAATTTTTTTCAAGTGCGGCGTTTACGCCATGTGTGGCGTTTACGATTATTTTTTTCGTGCGTATAAATTAGGATAAAATAAAAATTCCTTAAAACTGTTCTCAAGTCTTTTGCTCAATAACGCGGAGCTTTCTGACACATTTTCTGATTTATTTTTAAATGTAATGGCATAAATTTGGAAGATCTGACTGTGTTAAAGCGATTTGAAATTACAACACAATTTCCCTTTTTTGATAAATAAATTACTTATAGAGCTTTAACGATCCTGGTCAAGTGACAAGTTTCTCGGGCTGCCGGAGCTTCAATTCGGTTCAAAACATCCACTTTGACAGTATTTTCTGAAAGATATTCTGCCTTTACCAAAAAATGGGGACAGTTACGATTACATAGTTTCTAAATAAGAAAATCTTCGAATTACATGCATTGCCAAACAAAAATTAATTTACAAATGTGTCATAAAGTAGCAATATTGAAAGAAGTGGCAAAATGGATATCATTGGCTAGGAAAGATTTCTTCAAATGTTTCTTCAATAAAAACCAGTTTTTCACAGGCTGGAATCATTACACCACTTATCGATAATGAAAACTGTGACATTTCTGATGATTATACCGAACCATACAGCATGGACGAAGAAAATTTATAACATGCCCAGTCTAATATTGACGACTCAGATTTTGAAGGCTTCGAATAAAAACTTAAGAAGGCCTAAAGTGCATGCGACCCACTCATAAAAAAACGTGCCAAGAGACACCAACCACTTAAAAAAACGTGGAGCCCCTAAAAAGAGGGGTCCACTTAGCGCGCTCTGGTTTAAATACCAACTGACGTCTGCTTAATTAAAAAAAAAATTAAAACCTGATTTAAATTAAAATTTTAGACGTCTTAATTTATTAGAAATGAGGCACCTTACACTGTCCATAAAGCTTTTACTAAAGTTAAGTCAATATAATGGTGTAGACAAAAGTAGCGTTACGACGGGTGCGGTAAATACGATATTTTTTAGCGTATTGAGACCAATTTCGGGTGTGCAGCGCTTACGACGGGTGCGGCATTTCTCCCATAAAATACGGTACCTCAAACTCGCGTCTCTCGGCAGAAAAGAGAACAGGATATAGTTCTACAATCAGAAAGAAAAAAGTAAAAAACATATGCCGAGGCGTATGAAAATAAGATGGGGTGGCGAATGGAAATGAGAAGATAAAATGAGCAGTAACTACAAAATTAAAATAAAGAAAAAGCAGAGATGTAAATAGTTATCAAATGACAAAATCAGAATTAACCGAAAAGCCGCTGGCTCATTGGAAGAAAAGACAAACTAGAGGTCTGCACGGACCAACATTTCCAGGCCCGGGACCGACCCGACTCAGAGAAAAAAAATTCGGCCCGGCCCGTACAAAAAAAATATTGGCCCGGCCCGGCACGTAGAAAATTTTTTATTGGCCCGGCCCGGCCCGAAAAAAAAGTTAAAATCTCGGCCCGAGTGAATTTTTATAAAACATTGATTTTTACGTCGATTTGGTTAAAAGTTTGTCTCGTACGAGGAGTTCAAGTCAAAAATATTTATCTTAACTTTTCTTTTCATGTTTATAATCTTTATTTTTATAGAAGGGCCGCAGGGTACGATATTTATTTTTTTAATGAATCTCTATTTCTTGTACGTAAATGTTTCAGTTACCATTAATATTGTTAATCCATATTCCATGTATTAAAAATCTGAAAAATGCTATACAATAAAATCTAAGACTGAATAGCATAGAAAAGAAAAAAAAAATGCGTTATACACAAGTTCCCTTCTTAGCAAGTGTAAATGTATTATATATTCTTTTCTTACGTAGTAGTATATTAAATTTGCATGGATCAACACGTTTTTCAGTTTAAAACAAGATTCCGTCATAGACAGGTTCTTTTTCACACGTTTTACTATATTTTAATTTAACTATATTTTAATAAGTGTAGAAATCGACTATTCTTTAAAAAGAATGAATTTGAATGTTTAATGGTAGAATAATGGCGATTTAAAAATGAATGCATTTTTTGAAAAAAAATTTGTGCCCAGCCTAATTTTATTGACCTTTGAACGAACCAGGCCACATCAAGACAATGATTTTCATACGGGCTGGGTCAAAACTAAGAATGAAAATTTTGGGCCGTGAAGATTAGGAATGAAACCAGTACCCGTGTCTGTGAAGGAAAAATAAGTTAGGCCCAGCCCGGCCCGAACCTTCAGAAAAAAAATAAGGCCCGAGTCCGGCCCGAGTGCCGTGAATGAAAATGCATGCCCATGCACCTTAACATAGTTCAAAATTTTTATGATTTTACAACATTTTGTAAAAAATTCGGCTTTTTTTTCTTTTGCATTGTTTACAAATAACCTACACCTGTTCCATTTCTTTCAACAATGGAGAGGGTACTAAGATAAGTACGAATTCTTTGAACGGGTCATATGGTGTAAATGTATATGAGGCATTTTCACAATTTTTTAACTTTCAGGAATAAAAATCTGGTGAAATTAAACTTAATAAAATAATATTTTAAACTTATAGACGAATGCCTTAATGATTCAAAATAAAGGAAAAATGGTCAGCATCGACATTTTTTTTTTTTTTTATTTAACTGAGGTTTAAGTTAAACTTCCTTACCATTTTACCACTATAACTTTTTATTTTCTTCTAAATTTTTACTTATAACGAATTTGCATAGTATCCACATGACATTCAAATACGAAAAAATAACAATGTAGTATTTTTAGTACAAAATTTTGGTATAACATTGTCTTAAAGCGGTGTTAAAGAAGGCACGGTAAGGAAAAAAAGGGGACGGTATAGAAAAATAGGGACGGTAAGGAAAGAAAAGGGATGGTAAGGATAATTACCACTTATTTTTAGGCAAATCACGTTAAGACTAAGTGATAGTCGCAAAATTTCATTGATTTTTAGAAATGGTTATTTACATTGGATTTAAAAAAATTAATTTACCTGGAAAAGTGCAGGAATAAACCTCGGGGACTGTAAGACTACCAATAAAGCCACGATGCTTGAAATTGATATTTAAATGCTGATTTAAATTCTGCAGTAAATTTCCTGTCAAAGAATTTTAGCCGTTCTTTCTCTAGCATACTTTTGCATGAGAAAAAAGTTGAAAAAAATTCTGTGGCTGTATCTGAAGTGATTTTCTGTTTAATTTTAGCAAGAGGGGCGGTAAGGAATCTAAAACCCAGCGACAGAGTTAAAAAAATAATAACAACCGTAAAAATGTGTGCAGGTTAATTCTTTGCTACATATTTATAGAAAACAATAGTCCCAGTTTTGGAAAAAAATTACATCGAATTACTTTTATTGAAACAATTTTATACAGACAGCTCCAAACTTAAAAATCAGCATCAGGGACACGGGACGATATAGGAATTTCGTGGCATATTTGAACCCCCAACATCGTCCAAAACTTATTTATCTCGTAATATTGTTATGCAGTCATGCAATGGGGTGTTTTCAAATATAAGAAGAAAACCCCAAGAATATGTACTAAAATAAAAATTATTATTCAGGGACTTAAAAGTCAAAATTGTGAGAATGCCTCATATCTAATTACTGACGCGAGTTATATATATGTAATAATAAAAATTTTCGCCCCTTTCTCTTAGTAAAACTATTCCAAATTCTTAATGTTTTTCCTTTTTTACCTATCTTTAATAATATCTTAATATCTTTTGTCTTTTATTTCATGCATTTAAAGTTGCGTATTCTTTTATTATTCTAAAAACCTTAACCCATTCGTCTAATCTTATAAAACCCATTAAATTACTTTTTCATTTTCTTATAAAACTAAATTCTTTTTCTTTCGAATGTGTTTTAATATAATTTGTTCTTTGGTGTTCTATACCCACAATTCCATGCGCCGCCAGCATTTAATGGCGCTTTAATTCTGACGTCGTATAAAGAGTTCATTATCGACCTCATCCTCTTCCCATCGAATCGTAGCCTGTTTCATGTCCCGTCCTTCCCCATCTCTCTGCTGGCGTTGGTTATCCACCTTTCTGTATCCGTCCGCGCGCTGTTTTTCGGAGTACTTATATCGTTACATCGACGAGGAGCAGAAGAATTTACGTTTTTCCGGTTGTTTAATTAAGCTGCGTCACTTGGAGTGAACGATTCTAATGTGTAGATCCTAATCTTGTAACATCTAAAGTTTTATGAAGTGAATGATCGATTATTGAGAGTTGATGAAACAGCTTCTGGGAATGTTCGATATGTTTTTGTCAAATAAACCAGTTTAAAGTTACGATGACTCTATTCATTATGTGATGGGAAATTTCTCAATGTTTATTAAGCCTGTCTTACTCGCCACCCTGACTGCAATCCGGTATTTTCATGATAACGGATGGTTGGCCTTGATTGCTCTACTACGTTTTATTTCGAGATGTACTAGTGTCGCCGAAATGTTTGAAGCTCGCTAGCAAAATGCTATATATATATATACATATATATAACCATTAATTAAACATAACCTACCACCATCAAAAACCGTAATATTATGAATTAAAGCTGTAAGTATAAAAAAAGTGCCAAATAATTTATTATAAGAATTATTATGGAAGAAAAAATAAGAAAGTGGACACCGACAAATAATGGAAAAGCTTATATATTGAATTACGTTTTCAAGGGCACAGAATTCAATGATATAAGCAATATGGTTGTTTTCTGTGAGAAAAATAAGCTAAAGCTAAAAATTATTTTTCTCTGTACCCGAACAACCATTATAATCAAGTGAATAGATTAAAAATGAAAACAGAATAGAAACAAATAATATGAAATGGAAAAATCAATAAAACCTGTTTAAATATTTATAGGATATAAAATAGAAATAATACACAACATACTGATTAATATTTCAGTATTTTTCAATATATCCACTCGCACATGGCTACCAAAATATCGTAAAGATTAAGGTGAATAAAACAGTTGAGAAATCACAGTAATTGATACCAAAGGATGGAATTAATACATTTTGAAATACCATGATAAATGGAATTAATATAATATAAAATAAAATAAATAGAAAGTAATTACATTATTTAAAATAACTAAAATGCACTATTAAATTAATTAATTACTATTTAACAATATCGTCAAAATTTAGCTAAAAAATCCACCCTCTGTAGGAAATTATAACTTAAAATGAGCTGCAAAAGACAAAATTTATAACTTATCGTCAAAAGACAAATTTTGGTGCTGCCATCTAGTAGTATTTTTATTACTCAAATGTCACAAGATGATCAATTGAAAGCCTTTGAATGTAAAAAAAAAATTTTAACAGCAAAACCAAACAAATCCTTATATATAGATAATTATAAACCTAATATAAACTAAACTATATATTTTTAAAAAAACTATTGTTAATAAAATTTAAAAAAAGCATTCAAAATATTCTATTATCTTACTCATTTAAACTACACTAAGAATTTAAATAATTCTATAACATTGATAATACATAGCATATAGCTATATGCTAGAAAATAAAATAAATTCAATAATAATTAATATAAATATATATTAAAAATAATATAAAAAGCGTTAATAATAACTATTATATATAAGATAATTATAAAATGAACAGGAAATAAAAAACATATGGAAGTATATAGAAGATTATCAGATACTCAAATTCCCATTATCTAAAAATCACAAATATAGTGTGTGGATTATTTTCATACAGCCATAAAAATCCTAAAAGTATGAATGTGGGACATTCAAACATATTAAACCGATAATATATTTTATAACACAAAGTGAAAATAGATCAATATTAAAAAGAATAGAGGAATAATAATAAAAATAATTACCCAATTTTAATACATACAGTATAACTTTATTTATATTAAATATACTTATATGTATATTAATCACTATAAAAATGGCATACTATTAGTAATTAATATGATATTGTCCTTAGTAAATTAAAATTTAATAACAAATGATTTTAAATAAGATAAAACTTTAATTAAGCTAAATATAATATTAATGAAAGTCACCAATTACATATAAAATATCAAATCAACATCCTTATAAAATACGTATCTAAAATATAGTAATAATACAAAAGCCCCCCCCCTTTTTTTATAAATTAACCATTGCGTATTATCCAGACAACACCACCCTCCTCCGTACTCTAACATCTACCCACCCATCCAACCTATAATAATTTTTTTATATTATTTTACAATTTTTAATTTTATATATATATATATATATATATATATATATATATATATATTTGTAATTTTGTTTACGCATGTGTTAATTTGTTTTAAAAATATCATGTAAGTAAAGTACTAATTGTATATTAATGAATATATGAATTTTTTTGGAAAACCATGATTTAATGCATCATAAATTAGTTTTTTAATATTATTGTTAATTAGAGGAGAAGAACATAAACATTTTATTCTATATAAATGATTAAGTATTATATTTCGAAATACAGAATGATATAGACAAGATTTAAAATTTGTAAATGTATTAACTTTGAATTTAAATTCTTTACGTTTGTCATATAAATCTGTGATTGTTTTGTTGTCTTTTATTGTAATTTTAAGATCTAAGAAGTTAATTGTATTGTTATATATATATATTAACAACTTGAATTTTCATCGCATCACTGCTGTCCTGTTGTCTATAGCATTTACTAAATATAGTAGAATTTGTTAAAATATTTGTGTTTCATCTAGAAACAAATAAGCGTATTAAAATTTATAAACATTTAAAAATTCAGATACATTTTTTCATATTATCTGCCTCAGTGATACGTGTCATCTATCATTCATGATACTGGGTAGCCGACCTCGTAAACGAAAGGTTTATATGCTATGCATGTGTAGTCTCCTATTGTTAAAAGATGAAAAGAGTTGCTAGATCATTTTGACTGCCAAAAGGAAACATATTTTGATATTTTCCTTGAGATTTTACTGGAGAACAAATTAAGTCTTAAAAGTGAAAATCGACGATAGATGTTTGACGAAATGATGATTATTAAATATTATATAACGAATTACTAGTTACTTTAAAATAATAAAAATTACTTT
The DNA here is from genome assembly GCA_963932465.1 of Maratus speciosus. Classification (NCBI taxonomy): domain Eukaryota; kingdom Metazoa; phylum Arthropoda; class Arachnida; order Araneae; family Salticidae; genus Maratus; species Maratus speciosus. Next base: position 81,889,001 of record OZ010788.1, read on the forward strand.
TAATTTGGAATTGTTTGTTATAGTTCATTAGTTTACTGTTATCGGTAAAGTAGTAATTTAGGAATTCATATTTCATATTTATCATATTGGTATTGTTTTTTAAAAAATTCTTTAGAGATATTCACTGGCGTCTCATGGCATCACTGGCAAGAAAAAATTACAAATTTGGGCATTGAATTAAGCTAAATAAGAGAAAAAAGTGCATCTAACAAGGAAACATCCCCAACTGTCAGTTCTGGATTTTGACGAGAGTGGTATCGTTCGAAATCTCTTGTTACGAGGATTAAGAAATGTGTCGGAACCGGAACTGCACTCCCGATTCAAATAATTCCCGAGATATGGACGCTTTTCTGTTACGGAAGAAAGGAAATAAAGGAAAAACATCATGAGATTCCTTCAAAAGCTATCAAAGGCAGGAATTTTGTCTTATAATTAATCGTGATAGTGTTTTTCTAGTAAAAGTATCGAAAATACAAGCGTTCCCAGGCACAAACTATGAAGGGCAATATTGTTTGACAGTCAGCGCAGGTTTGTTCAATAAGAGTAAAGCACATGTGTTTTACTGATCCGAATACAAAATCTGTGTTTCGCATTAAAGCCTTTTGGAAAGCAAACTAAAGCAAGGCATCGAAAGTGGGTTCGAGAACTGGTTGTAGACCAAGTGATGTATTTTTAGTGTGCCTTCTACAGTAATAGTGTCAACATCGCACCAAATAATTAGATGAGATTTTGAATGTTCTCCTATTTTCTTTACCAGGCATTTGTAATCTTGGAAGAAGTAAGCATCTAGTGGCAAAAGGTATTTTTCCGAACCAGCTGGGATGATGACTGGCAGTATAGCGAACCTAGTTTTGTGATGCATAAATTTTCATCTATTTGGTCACTCCATCTGTCCAGTACCAGAATAGCATACTCATTATCAGAAGCGCCAAATTTGGAAAAATATTGGGTGGGCTCAAAAAAGTTTGAGCAATGCACATACAAGTTGTGTTTTCACATGCAATTTTTTTTCCCAATGCGTGTGTGTGTAGAGATAGGGGGGAGGGGAGGAGCGAATGACTAAAGATGATAGTCTGAAGTCAAATTATTATTTTTCTAAGTAAAACATAAAATTATCATAACTGAATTATAATTTAATAAATAATTTTTTTAATCATATTCTTACACCTTCTTTCTTTTGAAAAGGCAAAAAACTAAATATCAAGTGAAAAGAAATGTCATTTTAGTCCCCTTCATCGATTCATCAAGACATTAAAACTTATGACAAAATACGCAGAAAATTTGTTTTTGAGAGAAATTTAATTATACATCCGCTGAAGGGCTTTCAGTGCTTCTGTAAGTCTAATAAATGCTCTTACTATTTTTTAGAAATTTTATTTTGAGAACTTGAATGGAACCAAATATTATTTCAGCTATTAAATAAATAAATAAATAAATAAATAACGAAATAAATTAATGTAATTTGGGTGAGCGGAGAGATCAAATTATTGGGTGAGCTCGCGCCCCACGGGCCCATATAAGTTGGAGCCACTGCTCATTATCATACCATCATGAAATACTACCATGAAAACCACTATCATGTTTATAAGACAAAGCTTTTAAAGGTTTAAAGCTGTTTTTCCCTCTTTTTTTTTCTCATCTTCTGAAACAGAAAAGGGTTCATATATCATGAACTATTGAATTCGGTGGTATAGTTCTCATATATTTCTAGATCTTCCTGGCAAGAACTTTCAAATGATACCACTTTCGTTAAAATTCAGAACTGACGGTTGGGAATTCCCAAAATAATTTTAGAAATCATCAAAAGAATTCTTTAACATTCTAATATAACAAGTAGCATGAGAATAAGTATAAAAAACAATCGGGCGAAAAAAAAGCATTTTAATAAAAAAAAAAAAAAAAAAAAAAAAAAAAAAAAAAAAAAATGTTGAAATATTTATGTACGAACACAATTTCGCACCAAGTGGAAATGGCGTGAAACCTAACAAAAGCCCCAATCATAAGCCAGGAGCGCTATACAAATTCAATTAAATGTGTTTATCAAAGTATTCAAAGAAGTCGATGGATGTATCCCAGAAATATATAAATCGAACAGCTGGTTATTAAAGCATGGGGAGGATCTTGAAATGAGAACTCGTTGTACATATCTTCATTCTTTGACGCCGTTTCACGGCGCCGTTTTCATGTTTCGAAATCAGAAGTGCGTCATTTTATGATATACTTTTATGAATAAATATTTCGATATGAATATACATTTGTCTTGGAAGAATTTAAGCACAAAGAATTTATCATTTGGCAATTGCCAAATTGTGTAAAATAACTTTTTAAAATCACCTGTTCATCAAAAAGGGGAAATCTTAAAACAAAAGAAAAAATCCCTGCCGGCACGGCCTACAGGCGGAGGTAGATTCCGAAGTTAAGTATATTAATTGCACCAACAAAAACTAAATCATGAGTAGATATAAATCCACTTTAACAGTTTTATCTGACCGCTTTTGACGAGTTTTTATTTCATTTTTATATAATAGCTGGTTTTATCAGACTCATGTTAAGGCGGTATTAAAAAAAATACTTTTCCATGCTCAACAACTCGAAATTTTCTGGCACATTTTCAAATTAATTTTTAATAGAAAAATTACGAAACTTGCTGACGTGATTTTTGAAAAGATTTATAAGCGACATGTGTTTCTATTTTTCTTTCAATTAATTGAAACTTGATTAATAAATAATTATTTTCTCAGTAGGGCAATATTTTTCGTTTCTAACCCAATCGCTTCGGGAAATTCTGCTCAAAATGCCCACTTTAACATCATTTTTTGAAATATATTCCGCCTCTATCAAAAAATCGATCATTACGGTACATTATATAGTTTCTGAAGAAGAGAATCTATCAATTGGACGCGTTTGAGAGCAAAAATTAATTTAAAAATGAGTAAGAAAATAAGCAGTTTGGATTTGAATACATTCTCAATAAGATGATTTTTTTCTTCAACCGCTATGTATTTTTAATTTGTTTTTGCTGTATGAATTGGTCCTATCAAAAACTTGTATATATAAATGTTGAAGACAATATTAAGAAGATATATTATAAATTCATGGGGATTTTATATCTTGTGAATTGACGGAGTTATGGAAATTTTTCTTTTTCACCCCCGCCCCCTTTTTTTGTTTTCGTTTTTAATTTTTTTTTTGCGGTTCGAATTGGTCCTATCAAAAACTTGTGAATATGAAAGTTGTAGATAATATTAAGCAAATGTATAATAAAATTAATCGGATTTGATATTTTGAGAATTGACGAAGTTATGAATTTTTTTCTCCCAAAAACCCTATTTTTGCGTCCCTTGAGCCCATTTTTAATTTTATCAAAAATCTGTGATGCATAAATATTTGGCCCTATTTTTAGAAGTAATAAAAACTTTAAACTGATTTGATATGTACAAAAATTAAGAAGTTATGGGGTTTTTTCGGTTTTCCCAAAACCCCTCCCTATTTCCATCCCCTTGGTCCGATTTTGCCCATTAACGAACTTGACCGAGATTTTAAGCCCCTTGATTTTATGTATCAGTTTGAAAGAGATTTGTGCAGAATTGTGGAAGTTATCGTGTCCAGAAGAAAGTGATATATATGTATATATATAGATAGATAGATATAGATAGATAGATAGATAGATAAAGTTTTTTACTGAGGGTGGTTATGGGTTCTAAGGGTCATGATCGGTGTAGATCTGCAAAAAATTTTCCAACATAGGAACGACGCCAATAGGTAGTATTTCATACAAAATCTACCTAATATTTTTAAGTGACGATTTATAATCGGATTACTATACTTGGCAACTAGAAATAAGCAATTTATCTATTTATCTAAGCAAATTAGCTTTGGCACCGAACAGTGTTCGTGTAACACAAAAGTGTCAATTTTTCTTTATAACGCCAGTACTACTTTACCCGCTATCCTGTGTTCATTGGATATCTAAAATGGTGAATACTTCCCCGGCAGCGGAATCGTCTCATAGTTTCCGTAGTTTTCTAAGTACCATAAAATGTTACTTAGATTTTCAGAAAAATGAAAATGACCATTTTTTATTCAAATACCAGACCAGTGTTTTTTGCTCGCAATATCGATTTAAAATAATAGTAATATAGTATATTTCAGGTCGACATAATCGTTTACACAATAAAATGAGACAAATCCCAGCTAAAAATGAACTGCAGAAATTCTATAAAAAAACCGCAGTTGTAAAACTGCGGTGATTTGGCCAATTCCACTACAGATTTTTTGCGGTCAATACAACCACAAAATTACTGCAGTTTATTAACCGCAGAAATTTTGCAGTTGTATTGACCACAAAAATTCTACAGAAAATTTATAGTTATATCAATATTAAAAATTCTGCAGAAATTTCGCAGTTCCATTGACCGCAAAAATTCTGTAGTGGAATCGGCCAAATCACCGCAGTTTTTCAACTGCAGATTTTTTGTAGTTATATCGACCTCAAAAATGTTGTAGTTTTTTTACTGAGCATCGTTTCAAATTTGGTTTCTATAACATTATATGCTCTGGAGTGAAAAATCTGTTGAAATAGAAAAGTCCTAAGTAAAAAATCTCAAACATTTGTAGAATGCTTTAAGTTTATTGTATGGCATGTTTACTTTATGAAAGCAATTGCATGTCATTGGAACTGTGTAAGTAGCAAGTTATCTGTCAAAAAGCACGCATTGCGATTGGGAGGGAAAATTTTGAGGCTGCTGAATTCACGGTTGGCGAGTGTGGCTGCTTGATAGGGCTGAGCAATATGTCTAGAATTAATATAAATCGGCATTTTTATATCATGATATCCTGATATATCGATTTAGGAAAGTGCCCTCAGGGAGGCAAAGTAGTGTGCGAGTAGCGGTAAGTGCATAAAATAATTAAGCGGTCACAGGCCTTTTCCAACGATATGTCACATGATGACAAAATGTAGAAAAGTGCCCCCCAGAGGGGGGGGGGGCAAAGTAGTGAGTGGAGTACCAGAAATGCATAAAATGATTAAGCAGTCACAGGCCTTTCCAACGATATGTCACATGATGGGTGTTGACAAAATATAGAAAAGTGCCCCCCAAGGGGGCAAAGTAGTAGGCGGAGCACTGGACATGCATAAAATGATTAAGCAGTCACAGGCCTTTGCGACGATATGTCACATGACGGGATGCTGGCAAAATTTAGGAAATTGCCCCCCCTGGGGGGCAAAGTGGTGGGCGGAGTACCGGAAGTGCATAAAATGATTAAGCGGTCACAGGCCTTTCTAATGACATGTCACATGACGGGTGTCAGGAAAATGTAAGAAAGTGCCCCCCAGGGGGGCAAAGTAGTCGGCGGAGCACTGGAAATGCATAAAATGATTAAGCGGTCACAGGCCTTTGCAACGATATGTCACATGATGAGGTGCCAGCAAAATTTAGGAAATTCCCCCCCCTGGGGGGCAAAGTGGTGGGCGGAGTACCGGAAGTGCATAAAATGATTAAGCGGTCACAGGCCTTTGCAACGATATGTCACATGACGGGATGCCGGCAAAATTTAGGAAATTGCCCCCCCTGGGGGGCAAAGTGGTGGGCAGAGTAACGGAAGTGCATAAAATGATTAAGCGGTCACAGGCCTTTCCAATGACATGTCACATGACGGGTGTCAGGAAAATGTAAGAAAGTGCCCCCAGGGGGGCAAAGTAGTCGGCGGAGCACTGGAAATGCATAAAATGATTAAGGGGTCACAGGCATTTGCAACGATATGTCACATGATGAGGTGCCAGCAAAATTTAGGAAATTGCCCCCCTGGGGGGCAAAGTGGTGGGCAGAATACCGGAAGTGCATAGAATGATTAAGCAGTCACAGGCCTTTCCAATGACATGTCACATGACAGGAGTCAGCAAAATGTAAGAAAGTGCCCCCCAGGGGGACAAAGTAGTGGGCGGAGCACTGGAAATGCATAAAATGATTAAGCGGTCACAGGCCTTTGCAACAATATGTCACATGACGGGATGCCGGCAAAATTTAGGAAATTGCCCCCCCCCCAGGGGGGCAAAGTGGTGGGCGGGGTACCGGAAGTGCATAAAATGATTAAGCGGTCACAGGCCTTCCAAATGACATGTCACATGACGGGAGTCAGCAAAATGTAAGAAAGTGCCCCCCAGCGGGGCAAAGTAGTGGGCGGAGCACTGGAAATGCATAAAATGATTAAGCGGTTACAGGCCTTTGCAATGATATGTCACATGAGGGGTGACGACAAAATTTAGAAAAATGCCCCTCCCCCAGGTGTGGAAGTGGGGGAGATGGTCATTGGAGGTGCATAACATGAATAAGTAGTAAGAAATTTGCATATTATATGATCTATTGAGGAAATTCGCGTATTTCGCACGATCTTTTGAAGAAATTCGCTCATTTTACACGACCATTTGGTGAAAATCGCGCTTTTTCCACAACCTTTCAAAGAAATTTGCATAATACACGATCTTTCGATGAAATTTGCGTATTTCGCACGAGCTTTTGAAGAAATTCGTATATTTTACACGATCGTTCGATGAAATTTGCATATTTCGCACAATCTTTTGAAGGAATTCGTATATTTTACATGATCTTTTGGTGAAATTCACGTATTTTGCACGATCTTTCAAAGAAATTCACATATTTTACAAGATCGTTTGACGAAATACAAATTTTTTCGCGATCATTTGACAAAAATCATATTTTACGCGACTCTGATAACATTCGTGCTTTTTCCACGACCTTTCAAAGAAATTTGCATATTACATGATCTTTCGGCGAAATTTGCACGATCTTTTGAAGTGATTTGCATTCTTTACACGGCACTTTGGCAAAAATCTCCAATCTTTCGCCAAAATTCGCTCATTTTCCACAATCTTTTAACAAAATTCACGCTTATTTCACGATCATTCGACAAAAATCACATTTCTTTGCGATTCTTTAACGAAATTCTCATTTTTCCCACGACCTTTCAAAGAAGATCGCATATTTTACACGATTGTTTGACGAAATTTGCATATTTTACATGAACGTTTGACAAAAATCACATTTTTTTCGCGATTCTTTGACGAAATTCAAAATCCTTCACTAAAATTCGCAGTCTTTCCACGACCTTTCAAAGAAATTTGCATATTACATGATCTTTGGATGAAATTTGTGTATTTCGCACAATCTTTTGCAGAAATTTGAATATTTTACACGATGCTTTGGCAAAAATCATGTCTTTTTTGCAATTCTGCGATGAAAATCGTGTCTTTTTCGTGATCCTTTAACGAAAATTGCATTTTTCCCGCAATCCTTTGCCAAAAATTGTGCATTTTGCATGATCTTTTGCCAAAAATCTCGCATTTTCCACAATCTTTCGCCAAAAATCTAGCGTTTTCCACGATCCATCGCCAAAATTCGCTCATTTTCCACAATCTTTTAACAAAATTCACGTTTATTTCGCGATCATTCGACAAAAATCACATTTCTTTGCGATTCTTTAACGAAATTGTCGATCCTTCGACAAAAATCTCGTTTTTCCCACGACGACCTTTAAAAGAAGTTCGCATATTTTACACGATCGTTTGACAAAATTCGCATATTTTACACGAACATTTGACAAAAATCACATTTTTTTTCGCGATTCTTTGACGAAATTCACAATCTTTCGCCGAAATTCGCAGTCTTTCCACGACCTTTCGGAGAAATATGCATATTACATGATCTTTGGATGAAATTCATGTATTTTTCGCACAATCTTTTGCAGAAATTCGAATATTTTACACGATTTTTTGGTGAAAATCATGATTTTTTTCAATTCTGCGATGAAAATCATGTCTTTTTCGTGATCCTTTAACGAAAATCGCATTTTTCTCGCAATCCTTTGCCAAAAATTGTGCATTTTCCATGATCTTTTGCCAAAAATCTCACATTTTCCACGATCTTTTGCCAAAAATCTCACATTTTCCACGATCTTTTGCCAAAAATTTCACGTTTTCCATAATCTTTTAACAAAATTCACGTTTTTTCATGATCATTTGACAAAAAACACATTTTTTGCAATTCTTTAACGAAATTCGCAATCCTTCAATGAAATTCACGGTTTTCCCACGACCTTTCAAAGAAATTCGCATATTACACGATCTTTCAAAGAAATTCGCATATTTTACACGATCGTTTGACGAAACACGCACATTTTTTCACAATCATTTGACAAAAATCACATTGTTTTTTGCAATTCTTTGACAAAATTTGCGATCCTTTGCCGAAATTTGCTGTTTTTCCACGACCTTTCAAAGAAATTTGCATATTACATGATCTTTTGACGAAATTCGTGTATTTTGCACAATCTTTTGAAGAAATCGGCATATTTTGCATGATTATTGGTGAAAATAGTGTTTTTTCACAATTCTTTGATGAAAATCGTGTCTTTTTCATGATCCTTTAACGAAAATCGCATCTTTTGCCAAAAATCTCACATTTTCCATGATCTTTTGCCATAATTCGCTCATCTTGCACGATATTTAGTAAAATTCACGTTTTTTTTTTTGCGACCATTGATAAAAACCACATTTTTTCGCGATTCTTTGACGAAATTAGTGTTTTTTCCACAACCTTTCAGACAAATTCACATATTACACGATCGCATCATGTTTAATTTTTTCTCCAACATTTTTTAGAAAATATTTGTAAATTCCCTGACTTTTCCTATATATTTTGAAATTTCCCCGACTGTCCATGACACTGGGAACACAGTAAATATAAAAAATATAATCATTGAAACAGACCTCAGTCTCAGTCAGGGCTGTCTGCCCACCTACCCGCCCAAAAAAACCCGGGTGGGCTTTTTTAAAAAACCCCACTTAATAAAACCAAAAAAAAACCCACATAAAAGTGGGTTTTATTGGGTTTTTTTGGTTTATACAAGTTTTTTGCTGCACAGTATCATTTATTTTTAATTACTACTTATTTGTTATGATTCTGTTATACATGCAAGATAAAAATTTAATTAAATTTAGGTTTTCAGACATCTTTGTATAAAAAGATAAAAATGATTTGAAAGAGCTGCAAAACCCAAACCTCATCAAATTAAAATTATCCAAAAGGAAAAAATGACTATTTTTTATCATTCATTATCTAATATGTAAAAATGAAAATTTGTCCGCCTGTAATTCTATACAAATCGACAGTTTGGAAGACAGGATTGTGAAACGTTACATATATGTGTATTAAAACATGGCCGAGGCAACTAAATTAATCTGGATCTAAATAATTTATAGTTAATTTTTAATTAATAAAACATCACCAATTTAACAGCAAGTTCCTATCAAATTTAAACATTTTACATTATAGCAGTTGCTAACAATTAAAATTCCCCAATAAAATTCTTATCACAAAAATTCCTTTTCTATTGCAAGATTTCTATGTGAAAAATGAAATAGTTTGACGAATATAAAAAAATTAATATTACATCATAACTTTTCTATTGCAAGATTTCCAAATAAAAAATGAAATAAATAGTTTGACAAATTTAAAAAAGAAGTTAATATTACGTCACATTGGAAATGTAATGGATGGTTTAGGAAATGTAATGTAATGGATGGCAGGTGAATATATAATGTCATATGAGTTTGAAAAAGCACATTGAAACATGATAAAAACCTGAGCATAAGGTCGATAAGATAATTGGCATTTTAACATTTTGAAGTTCTCTGAATTTGTTTTCGCCATTTTTAAATCTGTTCCATATACATACTCTTGTGTATGCATGTATATTAGAATTTCCACAAAGGTTTAGGTCCCTAGAGCTCATTCTTAGTGAAGAACTGAAATAAAGATGACAAATTGCCATTTTTCTTTAATAATGAAAAATTCTGTAAATAACAAAATACTCGGAAACAACTTTTCATCAAAAGGTTTTAAATCTCGGTCTCAATCCAGATCACAGATTATATTTACTAAGTAAGTAGGTAATCTGTCGTCTGGATTAAATGAATAAAAAAAGAGTGAAAATTACGTAAATTAACAGGCAATCCTTGATTTTTTCAAAACAAACATTCTTAAAATTCTGTGCAACGCCGGCTACTTTAGCTAGCATTATATATATATATATATACTATTACATATCATTCATTAAGGTCCATATAATTTATTTAAAAAAATTTTTATAACAGTTGCTTAAAAATATGTTTATAATGTATTAAGTATTTTAAAGTTGAACTGCATTTAATATTTCATTTTGTTTTACACTCAAAAATCCCCATTTCTGTTATTAAGAGGTACCACGTAAAATAACAGATACGATGAAAATCAGAAAATGATAAAGGAGGCATTTGTAGTCTGTACCTGTCTGAATAAAAAAACTTTTTTTCTTTAGACACTGCATATAAGTAAAATTGAAATCTATTAAATACAGCCACAACTTCAAAAATACATAATACATTATGAACACATTTTCTATGTACTATTAAAAAAATGAATTATAACCTATACACTATAGTCATTTTTCCTATGTAGTCATAAAAAATTAAAAATAAAAGTTCTATCGATTATATTAATTTGGTGAGGGTTGGGTCTTGCAGTTCGTTCAAATCATTTTTAATTTTTATGCAAAGATGTCTGAAAATCTAAATTTAATTCAAATTTTATCTTACATATATAATAGAATCATAACAAGTAAGTAATTAAACATAGTTGGCACTGTTCAAAGAAATGGCAGCAAAAAACTCCAAAAACCTGAAAGAAACCAAAAAAACCCCAATAAAACCCACACGGGTTGGGCTTTTTTAAAAAAAAACCCGGGTTTTTTTCAGTCCTGGTCTCAGTACACAAAACAAAAGTAAAAACATTAAAAAAAAAAAATCAGAAATATTAAGCAAATTACTTATAAATAAAAGAAATACTTCTTTGACGGGCATAAAGTAAACACCACCCATATGTACTGATTTAAGACATAATGTAAACAAAAGAAAATTACATAAAATAAAATTTATATGCACTTAGCAAAACACACCAAGTTGCTATGCTTTATTAGACAATTACCAACCAATTATGTTCTTAAACAGAAAATAAATCACTTACCGGTGAAATGGTAATCCAACTTTAAATCAATAAGCTGTACAATAAACAACTTATAAATGTAATACATCTTTATTTGGCACAGATGTCATATACACTCAATATTGGCACGATTTTTTTCTGACGCCAATGTCATATAAGCACCGAATACTTAACTAACACCAAAGTGTCATTATTTTGCTTGATATGGTAAACCGGATATAGATGATATGGTAACGAGGTTTGGTTGGTGTTATGGTAACATCTTTGCCGAATATTTTTACGAGTGCAGTGACATGCTTTTTTTTAAACTGCCAAAATGCACTCCTGGGTTGTTCTCTACAATACTTGCAAATTTGGCCAAGCAGTCTGACTTGAATGATACATACGTAAATTTTCATAAAAAGTAGATAAATGGTAAGCAATTAGCCAATTATTGAAGATTTTAATAGCAGCAGAAATCGTTTTAAAAATTTGACTTAACAAAAAAATAAAATAAAAATTTTAAAAGTGAGGGAATGATGGTGAGGGAATGATGAGTGAGGGAATGATGAAACAGATATGAGGGAATGATTGTTTACAAAACAAGTTAATTAACACATTGTTTTTAATATGAATTGATACAATAAAATAGTATTATAATAGTATAAAATAAAATTAAATAGATGAAAACATGAAAACTGATGGTCTATTATCACATGGCTGAGGGGGCTCAGTCTTTCTTTCCCCATAAGATGTGTGGTAATTATGTTCATCTTTTTACTTTCTTCTATCTTTACAAGAAGAAATTATTGGATTCGTGAAAATTTTCGAATTCCGGTTTTCGACGGATTTACATGTTTTAGAGGTCAGATATCCCGAAAAAAAAAATTATTTTACAAAGTCTCTGTCTGTCTGTATGTGACAGAAATTTTGTGGGCACTCTATCTCAAGGACTAATGGACGGAATTGAATAAGACTTTAGATTCAGTTAGTTCCCAATATAAATTGGTGCTGATTACTTTTTGGTGTAATTGCCCAACAGGTGGCGCTGCTATCATACATTTTTCGTGATTTCCACAATAGCTATATCTCTAGAACTAATGCTTGGATTTTCATAAAACTTCAGATTCAGTTAGCACTTGATATAATTTGGTGCTTATTACCTTTTGGGGTAAATCACCCAAAAGGTGGCGGTTATATGCTAACATTATTCATGATTATTGCAATAACTATATCACAAGAACTAATGCTCGCATTTTTATCAAACTTAAGATTCAGTAAGTCTCTGATATAAATTGGTCCTGATTAGTTTTTGGCGTAAATCTCCCAACAGGTGGCGCTGATACGCATAATTTTTTATGATTTCTGGAATAGCTCTATCTCAAAAACTAATGTACAGATTTTCATCAAACTTCAGATTAAGATAGACTTGACATATGTTGTTGCTGATTAGATTTTAATGTAAATCACCTAAACGATGGTGCTGCTAAGCTGCATTTTTCAGGAAGTATTAACATGTATGAGTTTTGGGATTGCCACATCTGACTAGTTTTGGTTTGGTTAATTATAGTTTGTGTTTCCCAGATCCATTTCTTCAGCTTTAATAAACTTGTTTCATCCTCAGTAGTTTATAAAATTAAGTTGCTTTTACAATTCTCACACTTCCTTTGAAGGCAGGTTACATTGTTTTTCTCACAACATAATTCTAGTAATACATCAGGTGTTTTAAAATTTATTATTCCTGTTTCATTAAGTTTTAATACAATTATTTTTATGTTGGAATGAGCTTCACAAGCAGCTGTATCTCTTTCTTCAACATTAGGTTTTTTCACCTAAAGTGGTTTCGGGCGACAGAATGATGAATAACTCAAAACATAATTAACTTCTTTGAGAAACTTCTTGTATAAATATTTATGTGTCTCTCATAAAAGCCTTCTTTTGTTTCTTTATTTTGCTTTTTGAGGTATAATTTTTTTTTTTTCCTGGACAAAGATTTTAGCAAAAACTTAATATATCCTGTTTAACTTTATTAAATAGGTAATTGCCTCTCTTATGATAAGTAAAGAGATAAGCTTCATTGCTAGCAATATTCTTCAAGCTTCAATATCTAAGAATATATATATTTTTTGTCATATGTAGCAATCTGTATTTTTTCAAAATACTTCCCTTAAAATTCTGTAGTACATTTGTCTACCTTTTTGACTCTTTCCCATATTGCTAAAAGTTGATGCCAATGCTGTGTAAAGAACGTCTCCAAATAAAAGCTTTTTCTAATTTTGGATGATACGTCTTTATTTCCAGTTATTTATTCTTTTAGGAGTTAACTTTTAGATGTTTAAAAAATTTTTTTAAGTAAGGCTTGGTAATACTTTTTGCATTTTGATCTCCTTTTGCAGCTTTACAGTTGAACTTTTAATGACTGATTTTCTCGAAACAGTTTTGATCTGCCACGTCTAATTCTTTTCTCCAAGCACTCTGCCTTGAAAGAGGACGTTCAGCCTCAGAACCACTAAAACTTGCGGAATCTGTGTTACCACTATTTGATGGAGTCTGAGGAGAAAGAAATTGCTCAATCTTCTTATTTTTCTTAATATTTTCTCTATAATTTTTTTCATTTTTCTTCCACTGTTTCCCTTTTTTAACATTGTTGTCTAGAACTCATCTCCTTTACACTTTTAACTTGGCCTTTCTCTTTTAAATATTTCAGTTTTTCAAGCTTCAAAGGATTATTTTTCATTTTCTCTCTTAAGATTTTTTTAAACTCAATGTGCATAAAAAATGTAAAATGCTAATCAACACTATTCTACGTATATGCATAGTTTTTCACTAAGCTACTCTGGCGTATTTATAAATTTCTCCAAGAACAGTTTAAATAAAATGTTTTGGTTAGTTTTGAGCCACATAAATTTAAAAAAACATGCTATTAGTATAAATTTTAAGCAGGAAAACTAAATCCATCATTTAAACAGAAAGCACATCATTCCCTCACTCATCTTGTCATTCCCTCATAATGGTAAATGTGAGGGAATGACAAGTGAGGGAATGATGAAATAAGACATTTTTACTAATTGTAGGAAAAAATGCAAAATTATGAAGAAATCCAAACTGTTTCCTTGAAGAGCAACACTTAATATATAATGTATGATAAAATTAAAATTTTTGATATTTACAAAAAAATTAGTATTCTGTGTGAGGGAATGACTGCTAATAAAAACGTTTCCAGATATACTGACTGAAAAAAAATTCTGAAAAATTAACAAAATTTTACACCACCAATTTATGTTGCTGGACTGACAAGTGCTCAAAATGGCTTCTTCTCTGTGAAGGATGCTAGACTGCTACTGCTCTTTAGTGGTAGATATTTGAGATAATAGCAATGTGTGAGGGAATGATGGTCTAACATGGGGAAACATATAATTGATTGAGTAGACTATATAATAATTGTAAAAAAAAATATTTTTATTATTTTTTGTAATCTACCAAATAAGAACTTTATTTTGCTTAGGGTATTTTTAATTATTTTTATTTCTGGATGGAAAGAAATGGGCAATAAAGTATGGTAGTACAGGTGGGGGAAAGGTGAGGGAATGATGTTTGCATGATATATATTACATTTTTAAATACTAAATTTATTTATTTTTAAATTTTACTTCCTGTCCCTAATAAAGTATGTTTAGATCTTCTAATAAAAATAAAAATAAATAAAAATGTAATGAAATTAAGAACATTTATATGACAGGGAAGCACTTTTTGCACTATTGCAGAGAATAACCCTCCTACCAGAGTTTCCTTAGGCAGTTTAGGGCGGGGGTGGGGGGTGGAGGTTGAACTGCACACCACCTGCCCTTTGGTGGATTTGATTTGATTATCGGAGCCTATGCCCGATTATGAGGTTTTCAGCTTCGCTTCACTTGGCGTCTTTGTACCTCTAATGATCCAAAATTGCTAATACAGTTCTCTATAAACAGCTCTTTCAGTAGAAGTTACATCCATAGATGAGAACTTGTTTTTATTGGGATTAAATTCCAGGAAGAACTCCCCTTCATCAGAATCTGTTGGTTCTCGGTAGAAAAAAAATAAGGTGCTTGGAGGCAGATTTGCCCGCTGCTACAGCCAGGTCACGTATATCATGGAAAGTCGCACTGTCAGCAGACAGATCTAATCGCTGATAGAGTTGAGCTTGCTCTGTGCGAAACTTTCAGCACTCTAGAAGGTAGTGGTCAGTGGTTTCCAAGACTTGACACTCTGAGCAGAGGTATGAATTCCATAGGCCAAAACGATGAAATTGTGCCATGGTAGGTAACGAGCGGGTCTGTAATGCCCTTTGGTTTAAAAAACAGCGTTCGAAATCCTTGGTGGTCCGAGACCACCAAAAGCGCAATCGGACCACTAATTTGAAAAACCTAGTGGTCTGCAGGACCAGTAACTTTTTCTCCCCTTTCTCACAGGTAAACTTAATTTACCCGTCCCCTAGAAAACCACAACCAAACACAAATCACATAATAATTTTTAAAAAATTGCATTAAATCTCAGTCATTTGAAATAAATAATCAGATGAATAAAATATCTCATTAATAATTTTATAGTTTTTCGTTATGTATACAGTTTATTTAATTTTTAGTAAATTATAATTTTACATTTTACTATGCTGAAAATTTTGGATGGCTGTAAAGGAAGTTTGGTTTATATTCTAAGAGGGGGGGGGGGGGAAGGTCACTCAAGGGTTAAAGGGACTTAATAGAATTTTATGTAGCGGGCCAGTGGTGATAACTGCGGACCAGTAAATTCTCATGCTTACTGGTCCTTGGGACCAGTGACTTTTTTTAATCAATTCTACCACTGTAAAATATCACTCTTCTTGTCCCACATCCAAAAAATTTGCATGCACATTGTTTTAAATAAATTATAGGGTAGATGTGCCAGTAATGGACACCCTTAAGGAATTTCTTTAAAAAATATTTTTTTATTAATAGTTAAAATTATTATATTCCAGTTTTTTCAATATTATATTAATCTATCGACAATATTTAACCATTCTTATAGCCTCATTTCCCAATATGAATAGAAATTTAATTTTAAATAACAGAAATATATCAAAACACCCAAAAGCCCAGTAATGGACATCCTCTGGCCCAGTAATGGACACCCCCTAAAAAGTAATAAATATAATTGTTTTTATGACTATTTAGAACCAGAATTTAATGAATACATACTAATGAAACAAAATAGTTATTTTCAAATAAATTTAACATTTAGGATACCAGTAATTAATAAAGTATTTGTGATAATCATTTATTATTTGTATCAATTATTGAAATTATCAGAAGATCGATAGTTTTAATTATTTTAGATGGATAGATTAAAATACTAAATATAAGGCAATTACAGCTATCAAATTATTGTAACAGCGGTGGATTTAAAGGGTAATTAAAAAAAAGTTTTGGAATATTAATGTTTAGTTTTGTGCCACTATTTTTAAATGTTTAGTTTTGTGTCCCTATTTTTAACAATCTTCCAGACTCTACTTGATATATCATTTATAATAATTAATATTACAAATATGAAAGAAATGATATTGTGAGTTGAATATTTTAAATACTAAATAAAAATTTATTTTTAGTATTTAAATTAATTTCAAAATAAAACTGTAGTACTGATGTTTGAGGCCAATGATCTGCAGATTTACTATAGTTTCATGAATATTACCTGTAACTTTCATTAATAGTATTACATTTTTTTTTTAAAATAAGGAAACATTTAAGACAGAAAATAGATTTTTAATAGCTTCTGTAACTTAATTGTTTTTATTTAAACAGAGAGGGATTAAGCCCTATGAACCCCTCTTTGACTGTGCTCTTAAACAATATTTTTTGCTTCCTGGCTGGTTTGATTGCCGGATTATAAAATATGCAAGGTATATGTACTACATAAAAAAATAATAATAAATAAAATAAAATATTGAAATTTCATAAAATCTCATAAAATAACTTAAAAGCAGCTATTTATAAAAGTTTTGGTGTTATTACATTTTGGTAAGTATAATTTAAAAATTAAATTTGATTATTTAGGTTTGCAGTTAAGCCAGAGTATTTTATGCACTATAAACATTGCTAAAATTGCATTTTTAGCAATGTCTACATGGTGTGTCCATTACTGGAAAATGACTAATTAACCATCCCAGTAATGGACATCCCTCTTAAAATCTTAAAAATAAATGAAATTTTGTAAATGGCAGTGGCGCAGCCACGGGAGGGGTTTGGGGGTTAAAACCCCTCCCAGAGCTAAGAAAAATTACTATAATTGCCTGTTATATGAATCAAAACCAAAATTAATATTTAAACGTTTTGACGTTTTTCGAAATCCGCCGCTTTGAGAAATCAAACTCTATTCAACAAAGTGATTCAATTAAACGGCGAAAATTCTACTTAAAACTATGAAAGCGCATATTACATGCATTGATTTTGTGAAAATTGGTTATTTGGACTAAGTCACTTTTTCGAGACGTCTTATGCTAAAAGAATGGTCATTTCCTGCCACACAGACGCTTTGAGTTTAAGTATTATACAATGGGCCATTTCTTAATTGCACTTCTATGTTCCATGTTCGAAACACTAATAGACCATCGAATTTCAGAAAAAAACATGAAACATACACTTTGCAGATCTCTCTCAGTTTCAAACGCCCTGTTTTACACTTTTTGCTCCCAATTATATCTAAGACCAAGCTTTTTACGTACCCAAGTAAAAATCTTTGTAAAATAAAAATTAAAAAAGTAGTAACTATAAAGTTGTAAAAAGCTGTTTTTGATTGTGATTGAACAAATTATCGCAATTAGTGCGTCATTCGAACCATTTGTTCCTTAGGAGATCTGTACACAAATTTAAAGAATATATTCCATTAGTTAGTAATGTAGAAACGAGTAATGGTGCTTGCTCTCGCAGAAGCATTGCCACCCTTCTCAGGTAGTAAAGAAGCATTTATTGTAATTTCATTGAGTTATAGATAATATGTCTGTCAGTAGGGATTTTGAAAAGAGAGGGGTTAAATGTAAAACATTTTGTTAGACTGTATAAAACATAATTATACACAATTTTATCCTAATCATGCATTAATTTAAATTAATAAGCACATTGTTAAAAATCTGCAGTTTCAGCTTTATAGTCACTCGCTATTATAGAAAACGGTTACTTGAATATATTATGGAATATTCTCATTATTTTTTATCATTCTCATTCTCATTATACCTTAAAAGTAACCACCATGTCAAAAACGAAGTTTTTATACCAACTACACTATATGGCCGAAGGTGACCGGTCACTTACAATTTTAGACGTTTTGTTAAATATCTAGAAAAATACATGAGGAATTAACCTGAAACTGCAGGTGCGTAAATAGTATAGTATAGGTCATATATTTCCGCGAAGATTTTTTTCCCAAAAGCCTGTAGGGGACCGTCAACAAATTGAAAAAGAACGAATATCTTTTGGATAACCCTGTAAAAACGAATGTAGCAAAAGCGTTCAAACTCGAGATTATTAATAAGTGACTTATTGTAATATACTGTGTTCGTTTTTATGAGGATAGCATGTATACTCGTAGAGAAATTAAGGTTTTTATAAAAACAGTCTCAAATTTCACCAAGTTTTTTGCTTATAATTTGCAGAGTTCTTATTATAAAATAAGTTCTTTTCAGAAAATATGGTAAACAACATTGTACATAATACCCTGCAATCAGAATTAAAAAATAATAAAAATTGAATGAAAAACGAATAGGTTTACTAAAAAATGTTTAACTGCGCATGCGCGAATGCAATCAAAATATAATGTGCTTAATGTATTAGCTAATTATATAGAGCAAGTTTTGTGAAAGTCTCAAAATCATAGCTTGAAAACTCTGAAAATTATCGTCAGTAGAATAAGCTCGAAATCCGTTGTTCCCAAAAGGAAGCAAAAAGATGAGGGGTTGTATCCAAATATAGTAGTACATGCAAAATTGTGTACGCTGTCTTGGCACTAATTAACAGATATTTGATACAACCCCTCATCTTTTTGGGGACGACGGATTTCGAGCTTATTCTATCGACGATAATTTACAGAATTTTCATTCTATGATTTTGAGACTATCACAAAACTTGTTCTATATAATTAGCTAGTACATTATACACATTATATTTTGATTGCATTCACGCATGCGCAGTGAAAATTTTTTTAATAAACCTCCTCATTTTTCATCCAATTTTTATTATTTTTCAATTCTGATTGCAGAGTATTATGTACAATGTTGTTTGTCATATTTTCTGAGAAGAACTTTTTTTTTATATTAAGAACCCTGCACATTATAAGCAAAAAACTTGGCGAAATATGGGACTGTTTTTATAAAAACCTTAATTTCTCTGCGAGTATACATGCTATCCTCATAAAAAGGAACACAGTATATTACAATAAGCTAGTTATTAATAATCTCGAGTTTGAAGATTTTTGCTACATTAGTTTTTACAGTGTTATCCAAAAGATATTAGTTCCTTTTCAATTTGTTGGCGGTCCCCTATGGGGTTTCGGGAAAAAATCTTCGCGGAAATATATGACCTATACTATACTGTGTACACACTTGCAGTTTCAGGTTAATTTCTCACGCATTTTTTTAGATATTTAACAAAACGTCTAAAATCGCAAATGGCCGGTCACCTTTAGCCATATAGTGTATATCGCACGAACCGCAGTTTTAGAACGTTTTTTGCTCTTGCATCCTTTTAATTTCGAAATTTTGGAAAACTGTTCTTGGTGATCATTTACGTTTCTAGGGTAACAGCCATGCCAAACTTAATGTATCTAGCTCTAACAATTCCTAATAAATCATAATTAAGGCTATATAATGCTGCTAGCATTTTGTAGGGATAATACGTAAGTAAAAAAGCGTGCAAAAAGACGTCCGTCTGACATTAGCCTTAGATCGTTTTCAGACTGTTTTCCGCTCATTTCATCCTTTTTAAATTGAATTCTCTTTTTAGGAACCGTTCTTGAGCATTTATACATCCCAAAAGTTATCACCACGCCACATTCTAACCTTCTATACAAAATGTATCACACAAATTGCAATTTTAGAAAGTTTTTTTTTACTCTTGCACCCTTTAAAATTTCGAATTTTTAAAAAACTGTTCAGGGCATGCATTTAAGTCTCTAAATTAACAACCATGCCAAATTCCATGTTTCTAGCCGTTGTTTTACCGATGTAAAATACAGCTTATGTTGAAACGGAGATAGTCACCATTATTTTGCCATTATTATTAAGGTTCCACTCTACGCTTAAAAAGTAAAATCGGGATTATTATAAGTTCATTCGTGCGTCTTATTTTTCTGGTGGTCAGCGAGGGAGTTGAGGGCACTCGGTGTACCTAAGCGACGTAGAATCTTCCAAGGATTGTCGGTAATGATTATCGAAAAAATGTGTTCTGTAATTTGCCGAGATATTAATTAAAAACCTATGTAGAAAACGACAGTACGGATCAAAAAAGTGTTGCTACTTTGTGACCTCCTTTCGAAGCGTGCTTGGCTCAGTGCCAAGTTTAAACTTTGTATAAGATCTTTTTTTTAGGTAAGGTGAAACATAGTGATAACCACTTTTTATTCCAACTGAATTCAATTGTTGAAGGCAAATATTAAAAAGATAATTCATATAATAATTCCAAGACATTAAAAGTCAAGTAATTTTGAGACAAAAATTGCTTATAATTCAATAAATAATTCATTTATAAGAAAAAAAAACTTTTCGATTAAAAATCATTTCAATAATTATGTCTGAATATGCTTTTATTTTTAAAAATGAATAGAAAAGTTTCACGTTATTAAGCGTACTTTTTTTTATTCCTTGAAAATTGTCCCCTATTACATGAAATATGATTTACAAGTGACTTTTCGTGAGAATCTCTGCGACCTCTTTCCGAAGCGTGGTTGGTTCTCTACCAAGTTTAAACTTTGTACAAAGTCTGTGTTTTAGAGTGAGAAATATTCAATGGTTTTCATTCCAGTAGAATTAAATTATGGCATGTGGTATTGTTACATGTACGCAAGTAAATATTATCTTTGAACAGTTCTGATATTTTGTATGGAACCCTTTGTATGAGAGTTAAGTTCGCACACGATCGATTATCTTTTTAAACCCCTACAAAAAAAAAGGTTACTTTATAATATTAGTACAGGCATGACTTCAATTTGAACCCGGATATTTTTAGAGAACTTTAACAATAATAAAGATGTTTTAATGAAATTTTCAATAGATTTATGTTACTTAATGGCAAATTCGATGTCATGTAAAGTATTGGAAGTGCACAATAAAAAAAAAACAATAAAATACCATGTTTAATATCAACTACATTCCAAAATATGGATTACCTAATTGAGCACTAATTGGACGTAAATGATGATAAATTCCACCAATTTTCGTGATGTTGTTACATTTGACAAAAGCATGGTAAGTATATTGAAAATTTTGTTAAAATGGCTTCATTATTATTAAAGTTAAAAACAAGAATTCGAGATTGTCTTGGAATGAAATCCTGTGTATTTTTGGTTGAACAAGTGGATTGGAATTCTGTTATTTTCTATGCAAAAATTATTTGTTGGACTGTACGCTTACAACTCTTAAAGTTTGCCTCATCATCTTTAAACACTTTTTATAAATCTAACCTAGTTTGGGGTTATTTCATTGGTGCATTTTATGTTTTCTAACTCTAATACTGTAAACGCTGTTTAAATGAAACACAACCAATGTAATTGCGGGTAAAAAGCATTATGATTTGATTCATTAAAAAGACAGATTATATTAACCGGTGATTCAAAAAACCGGCGAACACCTTTATCAAAAAACTCAAAACCCCCCCTAGAACCGAATTCTGGCTGCGCCACTGGTAAATGGCCATTGGTATATAAAATTCAAAGTTTTCGATTGCTACTCAAACAAAAATATTCAAATTTTGCAAGAAAATAAATAATATATAAATTGATTAAACAAAGCCAACTCTTAGCCTCTTCATTAAGATTTTCACAGAAAAACAGCGAAACTCTGAAACATTATTTTCTGCTTCCTGATTGGTTTGATTAAAAGTGTCAACAATAACCCAGTTTTATAAAACATACAAGGGGGAATTATAAAAAAAATAATTAAAGCTAAATATTTATTAGTTATTTTTTTATGAACCAAAAACATCAAGGGGTGTCCATTACTGGAAGGGTGTGCATTACTGGCACATCTACCCTATATGAAAGTTAAAAACATTTCATTGTTTAAAACCAGCAGCACTACTTGAAAATTTATATATTAAAAAAAAAAAAAACGAGCAATACACAAAAACTGCAACTAATCAATAAAATACTTAAATTGATTCTTGAACGCTTTTGTTTTGTAATAACAATGACTCAAAAACTCTATAACTCAACTAGCTTCTAGTTAACTAGAAAAAAAAAAAAAAAAAAAAAAAAACACCTCTATTATTTTGAAAAAAGCAAATAACAAAATGATAATATCTTGAAACTACAAAATTCTCCTCCGAAATATTTGTATTGGTAAGATTTGTTTTTAAAAAAGGGGCCTGATTTTTGGAAGTATAAGAGTCCTTTGCTAAAATTATGTACCGAGCTAGATCTGCCTTTTTGAATCTGCAGGCATGGTCTCAAGAGTCCTTTCAAAGAGACAAATCTAGCTCGGTACATAATTTTAGCAATCTTGTTGTTATGGACATTCATTTAAAAAACAATAATTAACGAGGAAGTATTACAAGAACGAAAAGGGATATAAAAATTAAGAGGAACGATCAAGCGTAGCATAAGAAAAAGTGAGCGGGAATGGAGTCACATGTATTGTAAACAATCGCCGGATATCGACAGTTGAGTTGAGGAGTTCTTCTGCTGCCGAGATACAGATACATTTACGCTGTTAGCGAAATGAGATTGACCAATCAGAAAACTTGCTTCCTTAAAGCAGGGAAAAGTTCCCGAAATACAAGCTTCTGATTGGTCGATCTTGTTTCGCTAACAGCGCAAAATCTATCTGGATCCCAGAAAAAATTTAGAATAAAAAAAATTATTTAAATGATATTAATTATTATATATTATTAATAATTATTAATTATAAATATTTATTATTAATTATAAATATTTATTATTAATTATTTAAATTATATTATTTATATTATGTGATATATAATTAATATTACATATTAATATTATATTATGTGTTATTAATAATTATTAATTATAAATAATTATTATTAATTATTTAAATTATATTACTTATATTACGTAATATAAAATTAATATTATATATTAAAATTATATGATTTATATGTTAATAAATATCAATAATTATTAATTATAAATATTATTATTAATTATTTTATTAATTATTTTATTAATTATTATATTAATAATTTAAATAATAAATAATTATTTAGAGTCAGAAATGCAGCCTCAGCTGCATAAACAATAATCAAATATTCCAATGTAAATTTAAAATAAAATATTTAATAAGAATTATTTTTTTTTTTCATTCGTTTTTATAAAGTAGAAGTAATTTTCTTACAAACTGGAAGTCATGTCTTTTCGGGGAGAAGGGCAAATTGCGCATTTAGTAAATCCGGGTCCGGGTGTGCTATGAAAAAGAAGAAAGGGGGATGGGATGCCTTCTCCCTGGATTTTGAAATTAAAGTAAAAAAAAAAAAAAAAAAATTCTTCTTTTGAAAAACATAGTAGAATTTATTCTTTTCGAGTAAGTAAAAAAAAAAAAGGAAGCGTTTTTCCGTTTAGGGGAGGAGGGTGACATAGGAGAGCAACTGCCCCTCCCTAGATTTTCAATTCAGTAACTAATTTTATTTTCTTAATTTGAAAATCATAATAAAATTAGTTCTTTGCCAGTGATAAAAAAAAAAAAAAAAAAAAAAAAAAAAAAAAAAACAGAAACCAATAATTGTCCGTTGGGAGGAGGGGGGGGGGGTGTCATATGACAGTCATTTGTTCCTGCCTGGATTTAAAAATATAAGTACCTAATTTTTTTTCACCG
This sequence comes from Maratus speciosus, assembly GCA_963932465.1. Classification (NCBI taxonomy): domain Eukaryota; kingdom Metazoa; phylum Arthropoda; class Arachnida; order Araneae; family Salticidae; genus Maratus; species Maratus speciosus. Next base: position 81,913,091 of record OZ010788.1, read on the forward strand.
ATTTTGAAATACTGAATTTTTTTTTAATTCGAGTGATTTAAATTAAAAGAGGAATTAAAAGTTTCAGTTGAGGGAGCGGTATAGGAGGCCCATTGCCCTTCCGTGGATTTTGAAATTGTACAAACTAAATTTTCCTTTTTTTCCTATTTTGAAAACATAGTAGAATTTTTTTTTTTTTTTTTTTCTCGAGTAACTTAAAAAAAAAGGAACCAAGAAATTTCTGTTTAGGGGGAGGTGGCACAGGAGACCAACTGCCCCTCCCTAGATATTTCAATTTAAGTAACCCAATTTTTTTTCTCCTGCTATGAAAAACATAGTATAATTTATTCTTTGCGAGTAACTTAAAAATTAAGGTAACCAAAAATTTTTCGTTAAAAGGGGGGAGCCTAGGGGAGTGTCATTGCCGCTGGATTTTGATATATATATATATACCTGAATTTTCTTTTTCTCCGATTTTGTATAAATTTTATTTATACGCAGAAACTTAAAATAATAGACGGACAGTATAGCAGAAATATCAGTTGCCCGGGGTTGGGGGGGGGGGGATAAGAGAAAAGCCATTTCCCTTCCCTGGATTTTGAAATTTAAGTAATTAAATTTTCTTTTTTTCTTTCTTCTTTTTTATGAAATGCATAGTAAAATTCATTCTTTTTCAACATTTTAAAATAAAAGAAATAAAAAAATCCGTTAAGGAGGGTGGGGGGGGGGGATGGAAGGCCCATGCCAATCCCTGCAGTCTGAAATTTAATTAACGGAATTATGTTATTTTCTCCGATTTTGACAAATATAGTAAAATTTATTTATTCCGTATAGCTTAAAATTAAACAGAAACTAAGAATTTTTCTGTTGGGGGAGAGATTCACCCCCCCCCCCATGTCTCATTCTTAGTAGTTAATTTCGGTAGAGTTTTTTTTATGTTTATGTATTTAAACTTTATCGTAAAGTCAGGTTAAAAACAGTGTAATTTTTTTTTTTTTTGGGGGGGGGGGGGAGATGTAGCCCGAGGTCATCGGCATTCCCCTCCCGGATTTTGACATTTAGTTTTAACTAAATATTTTCTTTTTCTCTGATTAACACATAATAAAATTTATCCCTTTCGGCCAAGTAAAATAATTAAACACTAAGAGAAAGACGGGAAACTGGTAAAATTAAAGAGATGAAATTACTTCAATACTGCTGTATTACTACAGACGCAAAATCTCATAATTTTAAAAGTTTATGATGACTTCACTTAAACTATAGTCTTTTTGAGGTTAATAGCACAGAGAATTTTTGAAATAAAGGACCACAAAATTACGCCACATTAGCCGCAGAATTTCTAAAGTATTTTTATAGTCGAGATTTCACTACAGAAAATCTATAGTTGACTATAGAAAAACATCAAAAATACTCCACTTCTGTAGAAAAACTGCAGTTCATTTTTAGCTGGGATGTTTCTTAAAACCACGAACAAAAATATATAATAACCAGTTCGTAGTTGCCCATGATACCGAAAAGCGTTCTTTATGGTTAGAAACTTCAGAAACCAATAATTTTCAAGATTTAAAGAATAATTTATATAAAAATGTTACTTTTGCCGCCACTGATTTTTGGAAACGTTTCAGATTAGATTGTATAGTGTATTAATCAGTTTTCTTAATCCATAACATAGGTTTTTTAGGTACTACTCATTCTCAAGTAAAAATTTTCATGTTCAACAAACCTATTTTTATGAATAAACATGATAATTAACAACATTAACATTAACATTAAAATGAATATCTTATAATATAATACGAGCAAATCTTATGTGTGTGTGTATGAAAATTTTATCTTAAAAACGCCTCTAACGATATTGACTGAATTTTGTATCCTATCGTTTTCGGGTACGAGAAGACCATTGGGCTGCGTCACATGTTCGAGAAAATTCGATTAGTGGGTCATTTTGGTGTCACTATGGGAAAATGCATCTCAATGGGAATGAAGTTTCAAACAGTCATTAAGTTGTTGAACAGTTGGCAGTACACGAAATCGTGAAGTTGGCAACAGGTTTTCAAATTCGGCGCTATTTGGTGAAATATTGTCAACATTGACGTATTTGGTGGGAAAATATACTTTCAAGATTATCAATGTAAAAACATGTGCTTGGCGCCAAATGAAAAAAATATTGCCGAATTCGGCAATATTTGACGAAAAATTTGGCTTTCAGAATATAAAAGAATTTTTTAGAAATTCCCAATAGGAGCCGAGATACAGGATTCAACCAATCAAAGTCCATAGAATGTTCTCGAAAAGAACATTCAACCAATCAGGGTACATAGAACTTTCTCAACAGATGCTTGGCGCCAAATGAAAGGATGTCGCCAAATTTTGCGAAAGAATTGGCTTTCAGAATCTGAAGGAATTTTCTAGCCTGTTGTAAAATAAAATGCTTTATAGGAATAATACGGAGAAAATTTATGGTTATATCGAGTTGAACACAATGCTAATTTTAACCGAGCTCCGCTCGGTTAAATTTAGCAGGTTCAGTTTTTCTTTCTAGTTATTTTATTACTATTGTATGTATAAATTCAGTTACGTAGTTGAAAATGTTTAATTTAGAATTGATAGATTCCTAAAATCGATATTTCGTTTGAGAAATAAGTTAATACACTATAAAAACTACTAGGAAACGTTGCCGAAAATCAATGGTCGCAAAAAAAAACTTTGTTTTTATAAATGCTTCTTAAGTCTGTAAAATATACTGGCTTTTGAGGTTTCTAAAGATGAAGAACGCTTTTCGAAATCATGAAAAACTCGGAAGAGGTGTTTTGCTATTTTCGTTTTTTTTTTACCGTTTGAATAGGAATATCCTATTATGATATTTTTCGAATAAAGAAATATAACTATTAAAAAACTCTGTTTATTATAAAGGTGCACGGAAAAAACTGTTTTGTTGAAATGACTAAATTTTGGTTCATATAGCTCCATCCAAATATTTTGGTTGGAATGACCAAATTTTGTGTGGACTAACCAAACGATTTGTTGAATTAACAAAATAATTTGGTTAATCTAGCGAAAATTTAATCATTCCAACCAAAATATTTGGATGGAGCTATATGAACCAAAATTTAGTCATTTCAACAAAACAGTTTTTTCCGTGTGCGTGATTTAGGAAGTCATTTGAAAAATGTAATTATGAATCAAAGAGTGATATTTGTAATAATTTAACAGATTTTATTTTATTGTTTAACAAATAAATAAAAAATATTGCAAAAGCTATCCGTTTAAAATTTAATTAAAACTGGAAAAGAGAAGTTTGTGCTTAAAGAGTTGTAACCATTAAAAAATCTTCTTTAAAAAAAACGCTGTGTGATTTAGGAAGGCATTTTAAAAATGTAATTATGAATCAAAAAGTGATACTTGTGATAATTTAACAGATTTTTTTTATTGTTTAATAAATAAAAAAAATATCGCAAAAGCTATCCGTTTAAATTTTAATCAAAACTGGAAAAGAGAAGTTTGTGATTAAAAAGTTGAAACTATTAAAAAAACTTCTTTTAATAAACACTGCGTGATTTAGGAAGGCATTTTAAAAACGTAATTATGAATCAAAAAGTGATATTTGTGATAATTTAACATATTTTTTTATTGCCTAAGAAATAAAAAAAATATCGAAAATCTATCCGTTTAAAATTTAATAAAACTGGGAAAGAGAAGTTTTTGAATAAAAAAAAGGTAATTATGAATCAAAAAGCGATACTTGTGATAATTTAACAAATTTTTTTTATTGTCTCACAAATAAAAAAAAAAAAATCGGAAATCTATCCGTCTAAAATTTAATTAAAACTGGGAAAGAGAAGTTTTTGATTAAAAGATGCAACTATTAAAAAACCTTCTTTTATATAGCGCTGCGTGATTTAGGAAATCATTTAACAAATGTATTTATAAATCAAAAAGTGACACTTGTGATAATTTAACATATTATTTTATTTTCTAACAAATAATAAAAAATATCGCAAAAGCTATCCTTTTAAAATTTAATTAAAACTGGAAAAGAGATGTATTTATATGTTCAAGTGATTCCCTTTTGTTTATAGCTTATAATTTATGACACCCACAATAATACTAAATCTGCGGCTATTACAAAGCAATGAACTATACCATTTATTTTTCCTACCACGTCCTTCAAATCGATTTTCGCCCACATAGGAATGCATCTTGACAGATAGCTGCTTATATTTTTCTTTCTAAAAACGTCCTGAAAAATAATCCTAAATATATATCATGGTGAAATAAACCTTCCTTTTCAATTACAGGCATTTCGGTATCGCCCAATGAAATTGATGGATTCGATAGTCTCCAGCATTCTTCACGTATATTTTTCAAATAATATTTTCTTAAATTTTTTACGATTTTGAGACCTCTGATAACCTTTTGTAGTTTTTGTTGTTGTTATATTTACGCAGTCTATAAAAGTTTCAAAGTTTATCAACAAGTTATTCAGTCGAATAGCAAGAAAAGTTGAAAAATGTTTCGCTTCCTACGTGAGTACAATAGCACTGGAGAGATACATATGCACGTGGGACAAAGACACTTTTATGGTTTTAAATAGGAAGATATAGTCTAACATAAACAAGTATGGGAGATCTTATTAATCAGAGAAAATATAACTTTGATAAAAAGATTAGAATTTCAAACTTCGACAAATGGCATTGTAACCTGAAAAGAATATTAAAATAATAATAATAATAATAATATAAACTTTACTGAAGAAGTAACGTAAACAGCATAAATTGTTCTTTAAAGCTTTAATGTAATTTCAGCAATAATTTTTTACATTGAAGAAAATGAGAATATATTAAATAGCGATGTTGTTAAAAGATATCAATGAAGTTTGCATTTGTTAATAAATACGTTTCAAGTTTATAGTGTTTCATGTGAATAGGCATTATCTATATTAAAGTCACATAGATTTATGTTTGAATTCATTTTTTTAATTAAAGAACATACATTAAAACAGACTTGGACGCAATTAATACAATAACCCAACAGGAGCGAAAAATTACCAGGTGCCAGCACTCAAACCTGGGTCCACAGCATACCAGCTGTTGCTTACGCTGTGGACCCAAGTCGAGCCCTGGCCCAGGCTAATTTTTCATTCCTGTTGGGTTATTGTATTAATTGTGTTCAAGTCTGTCTTAATATATTACCTTTATTATCTAAATTGTTTTAAAACGTTTTATCTATTTATTTAAAGCTTGGGAAATGCTGGAAATTCCAAGTGTCATTAAAACTCAAACTAAATACCTCAGTAACCTCTTTTGAATAGATTAAATAAAATGTTTCGAGATTTAAATTTTAAATTTATTTTTAGTATGATCCATACTTGAAAAGTCACAGCACTTTCTTTTTTATAGGTGTCTTAGCAAATCTCTATTTTAAAGGAGAGCAATTTATGGCCATATATTATAAATCGGAAGGCACCGTCACTTTTTTTAAACCAATTTTAGCGTGGATGATTTTGTTATATTTGATAAATTAGATGGCACAGAAAATCAAAATGGCAGTCAGCTGTCCCACCCTGCTGGGAGGGTTTTCATAGCAACATCGCGCAGTTTGCTACAACATGAAATGAATTTCAACCCAATTATATAGTGTGTCCACGTATAACCTGACCGACCTTTATTTTCCAACCGTTGGTCCTAGATGCATACTTCCAGTTACGAAAGTGGTCAAAATTAGGTGCAGAGTTAAGATAAAAAAAAGTCTGAAGCGAAAAAACAATTTAGCGAAGAATTACAGAATCTAAACTTTTATACTGTCCCCCGGTCCTATAAGTTATATTTAGTAAAATTTTCCTGTTACACTGACAAGTAAGGCAAAAAAGTCCCGTTATTCTACGATTAAAATTGACCGAATAATAGCTGTTTAAAGTCGGAGCATATTTTTTGCTGCAAATTAGGGGTCATTCACAAATTTAGTAGAAATATAATTTCGTCAGATATATTAAAGAAATGGCTGAGAGTAAAATTAGCATTTGAATATAAATTTGAAATCTTTAATCATTCTGACATATTACTGCAAAATATACAATTTGTACTGAACATATAAGAGAATAAAAATAACAAAGTTTTTGTTAAGTAAAAGGATGAAAAACAACAGCCTCAATTCATTACAAAAGTGATACATATTTTTCCAATTTTAAACTGGAAAGACGATCGTTGCAAGTTAAATAAAAGTTAGTTTACACCGTCTTTCAAATTTTGGGTTGTGCCACGCTTTTTAGCTTTTGAAAATTGATTCACATGTATTTTTTAGTGCTGAATCCGAAAATGACCTTCATTTTAAACCATCACGCCAGGATTTTTCTCAAATCGCAAACTTCAAAGTTAAAAAGCTCAAAATTAAAATTGATCCCCCCTCCCCTCCCAACCTCGTCAGACCCCTGAGCTGTTTAGCTGTAAGAGACCCAGGATAAGCCACAAAATTGAATAAATTATTGAATTAAATAAAATTAAACGGAATAAAAATGTCTTACATCTATTTTATAGTATAATATTTTTCGCTATTTTTTAACATTGAAATTTACTATTTGCGAAAAATCCTGACATGGTGATTACAAATGAAGGTAATTTTTGTATTTAGCGTTAACAAATACATAAACGTAATTATAAAAGTTAAAAAAACACAACCATCGCAGGTTTATGTTATCTAATCTAAAACCATTTCTAAACTTGTTGACGTTAATCTATCCGAATTTTTTTGTGTTATCCTCTAATATAAGTATGTATAAGTTGGTGAGCAACGAAAATCATAATAATATTACATTGTCATCGGATTTAAGTCAGTATGTAAAATTTTAACTTCGATCGGACATTTGAAAGACAGTTAAAGTTCGCGTACAAAATTTTAAACTGGAAAGACGATCGTTGCAAGTTAAATAAAACCTTATGAAAATAACATAATTTTTGTTAAAAGAAATCATAGCTTCAAATCCTTACAAAATACAACATATGTTAAAATACAATGATTTTAACTAATCTGAAACTTAACTAATAAAGTTAACTCAATCGTAATAGTTGTACGATTTCTTTCAAACCGCAGATACCTTGAAATAAGTTCAAGTATTTTATATACGACCCCTGAAAGCATGGTCGAAATCATCTGTTTTGATATGCAAAAAAGGAGTTTAAGTCATGCATTTTAAAGTTTTATAACTCGGTCAATTTTAATGTTAGATGAATGGGACTTTTTCTGTCTTACTTGTTAATGATCAGTAAATTTTTACTAAATATCACTTATAGGACCGGGGGACAGTATAAAAATTTAAATTTCGTAATTTTTTAATAAACGTTTTACTTGACCCAAATCGCTTTAAAAACTATTCTTTACCTTATTTAAACCATTTTTGTATTTGGAAGTAAGCATCTAGGACCAACGATTGCGAAAATAAAGGTCGGTCAGGTTATACGTGGACACACTCTATATATAATGGCGCAAAGTGTATAACGCTTCCGGAGTGAACTCATCCGGATCTTGATAATCTTTCGTTAAAATCAGCCATTTTATTTCGACCATGTTAGGCTTAAGCATTCCGATGCGATATTATAAGTCGAACAACTGCCTTATTTAATCTACGTTGTAAAACATATATGCTTCTTCAGTTTTTTAAAACCTTCAAAAACTATAAAATCATCATATATATTAAAACGCAAAGGTAAAACTTTAAGTAGACCCATTTCGGAACATCTTCACTTGCATCAACCCTGTTCAATTTAGAGGGATTGGGAACGAGTTCTCGGTGGCTAAGCGGTCTAAAGCAGCAGTTTAAAGCGCTGATATCTTGCAGTGGATAGCAGGTTCGAACCCAAAGCCCGGCAAAATGATTTCTGTAATATTTTTCGCGATAAGTTATTTCAATAATGACATATTTTATTAGGAGGAGAAGTTATATGATTTTTACTTTCTTCTATCTTTACAAGAAGAAAGTATTGGATTCATGAAAATTTTCGAATTCCGGTTTTCGACGGATTTACACGTTTTAGGGGTCAGAGATTCAAAAAAACATGTTTTTACAAAATGTCTGTCTGTGACTCTGTGAGTCTGTCTGTCTGTCTGTCTGTGTGTATGTGACACAAATTTTGTGTGCGCTCTATCTCAAGAACTAATGCACGGAATTTAATAAAAATTCATATTCAGTGAGTCCCTAATACTAATTGATGCTGATTAGTTTTTGGTGTAAATCGCTCAACAGGTGGCGCTGCTATGCTGCATTTTTCACGATTTTTGCAATACCTCTATCTCAAGAACTAATGCACGGATTTTGATCAAACTTCAGATTTAGTTAGTCCTTGATATGAATTGATGCTGATTACGTTTTGGTGTAAATCGCCCAACAGGTGGCGCTGTTATGATGAATTTTGTAGGATTTACACGATTTCCCCAATAGCTCTATCTTAAGAACTAACGCACGGATTTTCATCAAACTTCCAATTCAGTTAGTCCTTGATATGACTTGCTACTGATTATGTGTTGGTGTAAATTGCCCAGCAGGTGGCGCTTCTGTGCTGCCTTTTTCATGATTGCTTCAATAGCTCTATCTATAGAACTAATGGACGAATTTTCATCTAACTTCAGATTTAGTTGTATGTTGACACAAGTTGTTGTTAATTAGGTTTTGGTGTTAATCACCCAATAGGTGGCGCTGCTATGCAGGAATTTTCACGATTTTCGCTATAGCTCTATCTCAAAAACTAATGCACGGATTTTCTCCAAACTTCAGATTCAGTCAGACGCTTACATAAATTGTTGCTGATTAGGATTTGGTATAAATCATCTAATAGATGGCGCTGCTAGGCAGCATTTTGCTGGATTTAGACGATTTCAGCGATAGTCATATCTCAAGAACTAATGCACGGAATTTCATATCTTTAGAATCCTCATGCGATGCATAGATTGCCATTTAATTTTCGCAGTGTGATAGCGAGTTTTGAAGTATTAACATGTATGAGATAGAAGAAAGTTTTGGGATTGGTACATCCGACTAGTTATTTTATTATTATTACTATTTGAATACTTTATAATTAAATAAAATTTAACGCTGAACAATATTTAAAATAATAATAATGATAATAATTTTATATTTAAAATATTTAAGCTAAAATATTTTTAATGTAATTATCAATTAAATAAATTGAGCTGATCTACAATTTTTGTTATATTTTCTGACCATTATCAAGAATATATGTGTGTGTGTGTCAGAAAGAAAAGTTTGCCTTTCTTTTCCTTAAAAAAAGAAAGAAAGAAAGATATTCATATAAGAACTATTAAAAAAAATTATCTTGATATCCATTGTTTAATCTTTTAAAAATGTATAAAAATGTAAAATAAAATTCAAGTAATAAAAATTATATGCTGCACCAAGTTTCAAAATTGGGCTTTTAGAGAATGAGACTGATGAAAATAAAATTGATGGCAGCTTTTAGTGGTCAAGTAGTTAGAAAATCATAATAAATAAATAAAAATAAATACTGTTATTTTTTCGAAAAAATGAGACCATAGTAAATAAAAATAAATGCTCTACCCACTATTTTTAGTTAAATTTATGGTAAAAAGAAGCATAATTGGTTGTAAATTATAAAGTTTAAATTTGTCACAATTTCAATAATTAATTTAAAAGCAATTTATTAAAAATTCAAGAATTTTTCTAATGAAACATTCAAGTTATTTATCGTCAAATCTTGACGGGTACCATCTAGTTACTGATATTACTCCGAGTCAGGAAAATCATCAATAATCCTGTTGTCATTCATTTTACGTTGCAATGGTATGTGTGATGCTCTTCATCAGTCAGACCTCAAATTCCTCTCTATAATGTAAACATGGGCTTAACTCTTTATCTATTGGCGGTGCTTATAAGTACCATTAAAATAACTTTTTAAAAAATTCATTTAATATATAGATTAGTAGTAATACAGTTCAGAATGAGTTATAGATGCATTACTTTATCCTGTTCCAAAAGCATTATTGGTTACACAAAACAAAAATATTTTTAAGAAGATGATTTTTTTTTTTGCCTTTGATTCTTTTCAGCTTTCTCGGCGGTTTTTTTTTTTTTTTTTTTTGGGGTGGGGGGGATTTTTCAATCCGCAAATATTTCTATTGTAAGAACATTATATGTGTACATTTCCTAATTCTACAAAATACTAAGAAAAATATTTAAAATAAGATTTGAGTGGAGTTATAAATATTGCACAAAGTCCCTATAAATTCAAATTTAATTAATCCTTCTAAATCCTTCAATCCTTCTAAAATTTATTAAATGATTATGTAAATCTTCTAACGTAGTTTAAAAAATTCACGAAAGATGCTTTAGAAGATAACATTTTTATGAATTCATAATTCAGTACATAAAGGGTTAAAAAGCATCCGTATTTTCGAATTTCTGCTCATAAAATAAAAGTTTTTAACTCTTTTTTCTGTATCCACTTCTTGAAATAAAATTTTTTAACTTCTTTTTTCTGCATACACTTCTCGAAAGATACTTCTTTCTTTTATATTTTAGAAAATAGTTCTAAAGTATTTACTTATCATTATATTTTAAATGTTAATATCTAAGGGAAACTGGAGTACTGGAAGTAAGATTTTTTCACTTAAAATAGACCCATGTAATTTAGAAATATTTTGTCAAATAATTAAAAACAAGAAAGCAAAAATCATGCGTCAAGCATAGATTATGAAACACTTTCCAACACATTCAGAATAATGTAACAACCTGCACCGTTTAAAAAATTAAAATATTATGTCTAATTCAACCATATGGAAACACATAATACATTTGAAAACCTAATTTCAGCTGTTCCCATCTACAATCGGAAAATTATCCGAATTTTTTCAGCAACCCTGTATATGATACATAGATTTGTATTTATTAACTACATGCATGCCAAAATTTAGTTCAAAGAAATACATATACTTCAGTGGAAAATTCCCCTTCAGCAATTTCCTCTAATAAGGAGAATGGTACGTGAATACTTTTGTTCAGCCCTGTATATGAGGTATAAAATTTATATATAATGAGTAACATGCAAAAAATTTGTTAAATTTAAAAGCGCATACCGAATTTTAAAACGCACACTCTAGCAATTATTACTCAAAGGCAGTACTGTAACCGATTTATTTTGTGTGTCCCTGTAAATGAATAAAAAATGCTATGAATGTCCTGTTCTAACGTAATCGTAGTGCAATTCAGCGATTTATGTCAGTTTCAATACATTTGAAATAGCGTAATTTCATTAAAATTCCCTGCAAACAATTTTTCCCTATATACCATAATGTAATGGGAGTCTTTTGAGTGCCCCTGTAAATGAACTATTTATCCAACATACTTGATATACAATACCAAACATGCTTTGGTGACTCTAAATAACCTTTATCAATTGCATGAAAATCCGAGTATATTTACGGGAGTTAAAGTGTGGACAGACGGACGGACAAACCGAATGCATAAACACTTTTCAACTTTGTTGGAAAGTGTTAAAAATGAAACAGCCTTCAAAAAGAGCAAACAGAAAAAAAAAAAAGAAGTTAAAAATTCTAATTTTTTTGAGGAGACGTTCGGAAAATACGGATGCATTGCAAAGCCATAGATTTAACATTAGAGAGAGAAATTTGCGGTCTGACTGATAACAAGTCTTAATCACCTCCCCACTCCCCTGGTGCGCCAACTGATTGTCAGTTTCGTTATCTGAACCACCTTATCTACTATACATACCAAAAGCATGGATATAATAGAAGAAAAAAAAAGCAATATTATAAATAAAAAATTAAATACGATTCCAAGTGTATTTTGATGCAAAGTACCGTTTAACCATTTTAACTTAAAAAAGGGGGGGGGGGGGGGATTTGCTTATAGAAGCCGAATTAAGAGTGTTTTTTAGCATTATTTTTCTGAAATAGGAATGAAAATTTTAGCTTCGGGTTTTTTGCATGTTATCTATTAAAATTGATAACTATGTACGAGTTGAATGGGTGGATGCCCTAACGTGGGCGCCGTACGCTTCCAATCGGGCGGGATGCGATAGATCACCAGAGCCGTCTGCAATCAATTTTCATTAAAGATTATGAAAGCGGATAATATTGTCTAGAGCTTCAAGCCTTTGAAGATGAAAAAGTTGAAAATCAAGGAAGTAGGTCTATTTTTGACCCCATTTTTCGCACTTTTGTGCGTGTGCTTCTAAAATGTTTATTTTTTATAAAAATGGCTAAAAGTGGTCCAAGCTTCAATAAATTATGTTTTCTTTAATTAAAAAAAATTAGCAAGATCGGTTTAATAGTTTTTGCGTTTAGATCGCGCCCAGTTGGAAAAAAATCATTTTGCGTAAAATGCTTTTATAAGTGCTTCAAAACGTTTAAGGCGTTACACTTATAAACATTAAATGACTACGAAAGGACTTCGAATTTCGACAAATTGTTTAACAGGGATAATCAAGAGGCTATCTGGAATAGAAAAACACAAAGAAAAAAATTCGATTTTTTTTATCCGAAAAAAAATAAATTCTCTTAAGTTGATATTGATGGCTGAACTTTATGTATTTTTTGCTAATTAAAAAACAAATAATGAAAAAATTCTATCGCGTCAAATTTTCTTGAAAAATATTGGGTCGATTGGAAAGTTTGTCGTGTTGGAAAAATCAATTCGTACCGGTAAATTCTGCCAGGTAATTATAAGACATTAGATATCAGAATCAATGTCTAATAATTAAATGATAGAACTTTGCGATACGAATTGATTTTACCAACATGACACAACATTCCGATAGACCCAGTTGTTTTAAACTGTTTAAACCTATAACAAAATAATCGATTACTGAAAAATCAATTTGCCTCACCGAGAATTGATTATTTTTACATAGATTTACATGGATAAAATCACTGTTGCCAGATAGCAGATGCAAAATTGTCCAAAATTGTCCGTTTCATTTTAGCAAAAATATCGATATCGATGTTACAAAAAATTCTGACATGATGGGGGAAAATGGAGGTCATTTTTGAAATCAGCCCACCAAATAACATAAAAATCAGCGAAAACTTCTCTTGTATTTTTCAAAAACTTCAATTTCGCAGGCCTGTGTAATTTTATGGTTGACCCTCTAATTGCCCCGCGACTAAACCGTCACGGAAAAATATGAAGTCAAACATGTTCTTTACGTCCCCAAAATTCAAGGACAATTCGTAAAATGTTTTGGTAGGTAATCGACAAACAGTGTACAATCGGAATCCGATCATCCGATCACTGTTCCTTAACTTTTGTAGGCCAGTGTATAAAACATTCAATGCGCCAAAATAATAGTAGTAACTAGAGAACAGGAATTCTGCTTTTTCAGAATTTAGTGACGTCCCGATGAAAAAAAAAATTATTAAATAGTTTTTTTCTATCGAACTTATATCTTTGGAATAGATCATTTTCTTTTGATGGATTGATGGCTCCATTATTATGAAACAGCCATTATAAATGAAGTGTTAGGTAAAGATGAAAGAGCAGCCGTAAAAAGTTCGAACTCTGATTTTCAGGTCCGAATGGAGAAGGGAAAAAAGGCCATAATTTTTATTAATTATTAATAAAACATGATTTATATTAAACTATTAAAAAATTATGGCCATTTTTTTCCCATTCTGACCAGAAAATCAAAGTTCGAACTTTTTACGGCTGCTCTTTCATCTTCACCTAACACTTCATTTATTATGGCTGTTTCCTAATAATGAAGCCATCAGTCCATCAGAAGAAAATAACTCGGTTAAGCAGGACTCTACTGTAGTTCAGTTTTAAGACTTAAAATACGGGATTTTATTTTATATAAAATGACGTCATCCTCATCCGCTGAAGAATTCCTCATTTGCAACCCAGTATTAAACAACATCTACAGTAAAGTACGCAAAGGACGTCACTATCGCTGAATAATACACAAATCAAAAAAAAAAAGAGATTTCGTCATTCAAAAAAAAAATAATAATAATAATAATAAAAATAAATAAATAAAAAAAAATCGGCTATCTTATGATTTTTATGCTTTCATTTGTTTGTGATATTAATATAGATACTTAAAATAAAATTTAGTTTATAATAGCTCCATGTTTCATCAGAAATCATTCATTTATATTTTTTTCAAAATAGCACGTATTTTAAGTACTTTTTTTCAGTTTTTATGGGAAAATGGCAACAAAAAGATATAATTTTTTCTTTACTTTCTGCAGAAATGGGGTACATGAGTTCCCAAAATTAAACAAATGTCACTAAAACCTACAAAAAAATTAATATCTCATAAATAAATGGAGATGCAGTTTTCGAATAAATGGCATTAAAAAGTACTCTTTTTTCCAATACGACGGTATAAAAATCGAAAATGTGCTATGCTTAGAAGTTTAAAGAATAGCAGTAGAGCAGTGGCGTGGCGTGAAAATTTTCGGTGGTCATCGCAATTATTTAAGTTTGTGGTGAAAAATTATTAACTCTAAAATTCAATGGTTGAATGTTCAAAAAAGAAACTTTAAATCTTACCTTCACTTATACATGAACTCCAAATGTTCTGCTAAAACTGGATCGTAGAGTTTTAAAAGCTTATTAAGAGTTTTAAAATATTGCTTGGTCATCGCCGCATCCAGCGATGACCGGACGCCACGCCACTGCAGTAGAGTATTTAACAGTGCAATGATACACCTACTTTGTTTTACGTCTTGCTTATACAGCATAACTTTATTTTTTTGGAGACGACACAAAATAAGCTGGGAGAAAGAAATAGCATACTGGGGGCTAATAATAATAATAATAATTGAATTTCTATATAATTTTTATATAATTCGTAACATATGAATGTATTAGTAAGTAATATAAAATATTGTAACATGGAAGCAAGCTTTAAACAGAGCACTACTAGTTGTGGTAGGTTTAATGTAAAAAAAGTGCATTACAATCAATTAAAAATCCTGTGATCGGGAAGCACACGGGGGCTTGCTATAGTCAGAGCCTTCGTTATAGTGATTATTGTTTTAAGGTTTTACAGAACGATAAGCACACAAAGGGAATAAAATTATACTGTTTTTTTTTTTATTCCGTCTTGGACAAGAGTGTAATATAAAATGCACTAAAAAATTAAAAGTATACAGTACAATTTACTTCTATAATCTGTCGAATTTATCAATGAGTATTCGTTCTAAGATAAATTGTAACATAACCTAGTTTAAAAATACAAGGTTTTTGAAGCAGCATTTTGAAAAATAAGAGGCGTCAATTGATTTAAAAGTAGTTAAAATGCACATAACAAACGATATTCCATTTCCATTATTTACCTTTTTCGTTTATTTTTGTATTACAAAAGCAATAGAGTAATTTAGTTGCCATCTTTAAAGAAACTTTGTTTAATGCTATAATATTAATATCTTGGAAACTAGTTTAAATTCTAAAATTCTGAGAGTTTATGTGAATCCTCTGATCTATACGGATGAGTAATGTTAAATTCATCGCGTTGAGTTCTATATTTTAGTAGTAGTAGTTATGAAGTACAAACCGACAAACAGATTTTAATCTGAGGGTCACACGATATGCGCCAATATTTATATATATTGGTTGGTGAATTAAATTTAATTATTTTATGACGATAATTGGTAATTACAATTGCAATTTCACTATGGAAGAATATGGTACAAACAACGAAGTTCGTATAGCAATAAATAGTCTCATTTGAGCCGGCCGATAAAGCTCAAATCGATGAGAAATGTTAAAAATTTCGGAAGGAATTCAGCGAAACTCAGATTTTGGACCGAAACTCAACTGAAACTATCAGTATTCCAAAAATCTCGTTTCTTCCTTCGGAAATTTTCAACATTTCTCATCGATTTTAGTTTTATCGGCCGGCTCAAATGA
The DNA here is from genome assembly GCA_963932465.1 of Maratus speciosus. Lineage (NCBI taxonomy): Eukaryota > Metazoa > Arthropoda > Arachnida > Araneae > Salticidae > Maratus > Maratus speciosus. The sequence goes on from OZ010788.1 coordinate 81,928,971, forward strand.
TACTATTTATTGCTATACGAACTTCGTTGTTTGTAATTATCAGTCATGACTGACTCAAGACGTGAATTTAAATTATAAAGCAAGCAATTCATATATAACTAAACCTTTTCAAGTGGTCATTAAAAGCTGCAGACATAAAAGTAATAGAAAATTTTCAATTTGAAACCGCAGAAGAGTTTCGAATACTCTTTGAGAAAGTTCTACTATAACAGATAATCCTTTACAGAAATCTTTATAAAAGATAAATCGAGGTGTGTATACATAAAGCTAAAATATATTTCAATTAATGAAATTCGTATAATTAGACAATCTTTCTGTGTCGTTGATGATCTAAATAAGTTTTATTTTATATGAAAAAAAAAGTTTTGTATCTAAGGCACAGAGAGACAATTTGGGCCACACGTATAATTAATTAATATGTATATTTAATAAATACGCTTAATTAATTAATTATTATGCACATTTAATAAATACGTATAATTAATTCTACCCTATATATATAAAATCCTAATGAAACGACTGAATTGAAACGAATTTATGTAACGATTTTATGAAACGACTGATTAAACAATTGATTATGTTTCACGACGATTTCTCCTTAAATGTGGAATACTTTGCGATGAAATTAACACCAAAAATCCATATTGATCCACATATCTCAAAACTGGTATTAGAATTTTTTTTAATTCGAATTAGTTTTCGAAATATTATTTTTTTTCTAATTTTAAATACTTTTTTCTAATGATGGCAACTCAAATTTCAATCATAACAGATATTTTTTTTTCAAATTTCAGAAAAGGTTATAATTTTAAATTAATTTGGCGACCAGTTTGGCCTCCCTTAAATCTCCTTAGAAAAATGCTTTTTTTGTATTTCGTTATCATTTTATTTAATACAAAACATTCCTTTAAAACTGAAACATTTAAAATTAATGGATTTCACTTTTTTTTTTTTTTTTTTTTTTTTTTTTTTTTTTGAGCGAAACGAAAAGAAAAATATTAGGCTCAGATGTCATATACGCACCGGGGTACCTAATTGGCGCCAAAATGGCGTTATTTTGCCTGACATGGTAACCGGCTATTGTTGCTTATTCATTAATAAATGTTTATTTACATTTATTTTTTTTTATTAAAAGAAAGTTACAAATTGCTTTATTCTATAGTTATTAATTATTTTTTTTATTTATTGTTATTTCATTTTAAAAATAATAGAAAATAATTTAAAATAAATAATGTAATTGGTATTCGAAAACGATGTTTTCGCCAAATTGTCGTAAAAAATATCACGCCAAACCCGGTGCTTATATGACATCTGTGTTAAATATTAAATAATGCAAGAAATCATAACATTTAATTTCAAATTCAAAGCAAGTGACCAATATCGCCAAATTATATAAATCTCCAAACCATTCGTCAAAATACATGTTGGCGTAATTTTTATTTTAAATAACGAAAGAACAAATAAATTGGTATAAAAATACAAATACAAATAAAGCGTCGAAATAAAAATCAGTTGATGGCGTAAACACATGTAACTTCCTTACAATCAAGAGAATGGGACATTTACGATCAACCATTATTGGCATTTAATCTTATAGTCTAGCAATAGATTTTTTGGTCAATGGGATAACCAAGTAGTGCCGTTTTAATTTAACACTCGAAAAATAAAAAAATGCGAACTTACGAGTTAAAAAAATGTTACGTTTCCGTTATACGGACACCATTGTCGCCAAGCGTAATAGTTGGCGCAAAATGAAAACCACGCGAATTGAAACTTTTGAAAAATAAAAGAAAAAACACTGTCGATAGTAAAGTGGGCCTTTTAAAAATATAACATTTAAAAACTACAGATTTTTACGAACTATTTTACTAAATCACAATTATATACTTAAAATAAGTGAACAAATAACTGTTATACAATAAAGTATAGCAAATAATAGCAAATCACAATGTTTCGCAAGGTTTACGATAAAAATCCGGTACTACTTAGTTATCCCGTCGACCAATTTTGCCAAAATATATAAATCGCCAAACCACTCGCCAAATTATACAAATTGACATAATTTTTATTTTAAATAACGAAAGAACAAATAAATTAGTATAACATTAATAAAAATACAAATAAAACGTCGAAATGAAAATCACTTGATGACGTAAACACGTGTAACTTGCTTAAAGTCAAGTGAATATGACATTTACGATCAACCATTATTGGTATTTAATCTTATAGTTTGACAATAGATTTTTGGTCGACGGGATAACTATGTAGTACCAAAAATCCTTTTCACGATCAGGGTTGAAATAATTGGTTCATTAGCATACATTTTGGCATGTGTCAACGGAAAAGTACCAAAAAAAGCTATTGGCGAGATTTAAACCCGGCTAACATAAAAGTACCAAGAATTATTTGCAATCATGGCAACTTTTATGTAGTTTTATTCGAAAAAATAACTTTGATTCTTTAATCAAAATGGAAACCTTTCTTATGAAAAGCGAAGGAACTGTTGATGATAGTCACATGACTTAATTATGTCTTGAAAATTGTATTTACCGTGAATATTAAAAGAGAAAAGAAACTTTAAAATAATAAATACATTAATATGCGTTTAATCCTTTCAGTTGCAAGGTACTTCTATTCGTAAAATGCTGATCAGTGAATGGCACCGAAATTTGCAAACAAATTTCGAAATACGAGAATGCTTTTGTTCACTTACTTAATAAAAGAAAAATTTTCATTCCAATATTCTGGTGGCAATGTGGCATTTAAGAATTACAATTACGTTGTCCAAAAACAAACCACCGTCCTTGAAGGGTGTAAAGCAGTAAATTGTAGTAATTGTAGTAAATTGTATTATATCAATCGTTTTATAACGCTGTTAAAAAATACCGGTTTGCAAAGACTCTGTTTACTTAATTCACTTTATTTTACCTTCTTTTCAAATGTTTAACTGATCTTCTTTAATCAAACACGAAAACAACCATTGGATGTCTTAACAGTAACTGATTCGGCCTTAAATTTTCGCAATGAAAGGGAATTGAATGGAAACCCGTTTACAGGGAGATCGCTATAGGTTTTTTCATTATAATTCAATCTTCGCTAATCTTTTAAAAACCGATCAAATTAGCGTGAAGTTAGATTCTGCGGTGTCTGAGCGGGGGTTGGCGAGCGTAGCTTGCAGGTGGCAGAGCCCCCTAGTAATAATATACTTTTGCATGTATTAATTACTTTCATACATACAATTTAATTACTTTTAAAAAGTTTTTGGACATACTCGTTTTCGTTTTCGGCCGAAAATAGGAAGATCTCCAAAATTCGGTTTCGGTTTCGGTTTCGGCCTTAAAAACCTGTTTCGTCGATCCTTAATAATAATTATACATAACATTTCTATAAAAAGATACTGGTGTCCTTAAAGTTTTTACACAGTCAAAGATAGCGTTTTTTTGCATAATTATGATTTTTTCGCAATAAAAAGGACACAGATACATTCTGTTGACTTTTATATTAGTATTTTCACTTTATGATCAACATTAAATTACCATTTCACTTATCGCATTTTCAATTTAACCAAAATTTTTACAATTTTTTGCTGTCCTTAAAGTTTTTACACGCTCTATAAAGGCCTTACAGAAATTCTTCAAGAGGTGAATGTTATGGAAGTCATGCTTCACCGTGAGGTTCTTCTCATTCAGTAAGGATTACATTTGAATTTCTTGAGCAAAATAAAACATCAAAGTGATAGAAAATCCACCCTATTCTCCAGATCTGGCTACGTGTGACTTTTGGCTATTTTTTATTTTAAAAAAATTGCCTGGGTGTCATTTTCATTCCGAAGATAAGATTGATGATGCTATAAAATCATATTTTTCATTTATTTCAAGAGATGGGTGGTTTGAGGTATTTAATCTTTGGAAAATTCACCTATAAAAGGGTATTCATCTTGGAGAGAATGACTGTGAACAGTACTATGAGTTGGTAAGCTTAACGCGTACCATTTAGCCGTATCTAAAAAATTTCAGTATGACCCTCGCATAATAAATTCTTAAGATTATATATTATTTATATTCACAGCAAAAATGCTGATCTATTTTTATTCAGTAGGACGTGCTCAACGAAAAAAAAAAAAAAAAAAAAAAAAAAAAAGAGTGCTGAATACACAACTAATTCTTAACAGCATTTATTCTGAGATTAGAATTTTGCTATTGTATATTTATTTATTCTTAATTTATTTTATTTTGCTGTGATTCGCATTAATTTGATTGGTTTTTAACAGTTGAAAAAACTATGTAATTTATAAAATTTTAAATATGGTAGAAAATATGAATGCAGTGTTTTGATAAAATTTGTTGAGGATTTCTCTATAAATAGACATCATTTTCACAGTTTTTTTTTTCCTTCTCTACTATTCAGTCTGTTTTGGAGTTCGAAAGAACGTGCTTTGAATTGAAAATTTGTACATTCAGGAGTCAAGTTGAGCAGGTTAGTAAAGATAATAACGAACAAAAGTCTGAGAAGAAACCTTCTTTCAAGTTGTATGATTAATCAATGGTAATTAGCTGAATAATTCATATTTTAGCGCTTTAATGGGTTTTGTCAGATTTTAAAAGGTTCAGCTAAATACTTAGTTCTTTGTTATTTTTTAAGGGATCAGCTACCTTTTTAAACCGACCCATAATTCGATGTTCTTTTAATCATTTATTTCAAAATCGCTTATTGCAAGATGCTTACATTATGATGTGCATCACATTTTATTTCATTTACAGGGGCACATAAAAGATGTTGGATACAATACTGTATTTGAAATATTGTCTATTAGAGATGATTGCTGAAAGTGAGTTTTCAGCTACGATATACGTTTTTAACTAAATTTCTGCATACTAGATTATATATATAAATTCTATAGACCATGTATATGGCTACGCAAAAGAATTATGAAGAATTACTGTGAATGAGAGTGAATTGCATATTTTTTAAAATTAAATTCTACATTTTCAAGTTCAACTATATTTAGAAAGATATGTTTGGAAAATATAAATATAATAATATACAAGGCTATTCAAAGAATTGGATGCATGCACGCCTACGGGTGATAATTCCTGGAAGTCGATTTCAGTAGCTTTAAGTATGTTTATATTGGAATAAATTTCATCTTAACATGTAGCGTGTATAAAAACTTGTTGCTAATGTAAGGGTGGTACAAAAGAATACAAATACACTCCCGTTAATTGGTAGAAATTGCTAAAAGTTAATTTTCATCTGCATTATTCGTTTCCTTATTATATTAAATTTTACCATATTTTTTATGCCGTTAAAGCACTCCTAAGAACATTCATTGATGACTTTATCATTTTTATTTTCCAATAATTTGAACAATTTAAATTTATTAAGATTTAACAGGAACTTAACGTTAGTAAGTTTTAAAGATTGTTAACTTTAAAACTGTTGATCAACTTGTTCAAACTTTAAAGAAATATTTTTAATATTTATTACTTTTAATATTTGTTATTTTTAAGGGGACAGTACACATATAACAGTCTCAGAAAATGCGAAATTTGTCCTGTGTAACACATCTTTCTTTAACAGCCCACTTCTGACACGGAAAGACATGAAAACGCCAAAATTTTAAGTTTATGGGGGAGTTATTTTCAAATTTATCACTTTGATTTTAATATTTCTGGATGATTTTTTTTCTTTTTTGCATAGGATAGCTGAGGACGATCGACAACCAAGCTGGTTTTTACTTTTTCGATTTTGGTTACAGTTTTTTAAAAATATTAGGATAGTTTCAATTTCAGAACGGATTCCAACCGGTTCCGAAAGTAAAAGTAATAAAAAAAATATCTAAAGCCAAAATAGAAAAAGTAAAAACTATCACGGTTATAGACCGTCTTCATCTATCCTATGCAAAAAAATTCATTTTAAAATATTAAAAAGGAAGCGAGATATTTGAAAATAACGCTCCCATAGACTTAACATTAGCGCTTACATTTTTTTCCCGTTACTAGTGTGGGTTCTCAAATGTAACGTAAAAGTATTTCTTTTAACGGTAAGGAAACGCGAATATTTATCATTAACTATAATAATGTAAACCTAAAAATAATGAGACTGTAAGGTAAAATATAGCATTTTATAAATGTCTGCTAGCTAGCAAATTTATTTTCTACGTAGCTGTAACGGAATCCTGGTTTAAACGGAATATTTTCATGATTCCCCTAAAAATATCTTGCAATTGTATCTGCAAAGACTGAAACAACCCACCTAAAAGGGTATTTCGCACCTATTGTTCATGTTTTCGTCTTAGATTTTATAGTGTCATGTTTTTAGCATGAGGGGGTCGAGTTTTAATTACTACCAGGCCCCGCGTTTTTCTCTGTGCTCTCTATATTTGCTATATGTATATCCAACACAAAACTCTTGAACGGGTATTCAGATTTTAACACTTTCCAACATATTTGAAAAATGTTTATGAACTGGGCTTGACTGTCCGTCTGTCCGTGCTCTAACTAGCGTACATATACTCAGATTGTGATGTAACTGAAATATGTTGTTGAAGCCATGGCATTGATAATGAAGCGTGTAATCATTTATGTAGACGCTCTGAAATCCGCACTGCTTGGAACCAGAGGTTGTACGGATTTTAGAATTTTGTAGATTTCTGGTCATAGCTTTGTTTACATTTTTTAAACAGTAATTTGAATGTAATAATGCAATCAAAATTATAAGGAATGCTTGCAATATAGTAAAATATTAAAATAATTAACTAAAGTAATAAAACTACAATGATTAAAAGTAAGATAATTTTGAAAATGATTAAATTATTATAAGTAAAGGTCAAGTAAAGGATAAAGAATGTATAATTAAATAGGCATGATAAAGATAAGATATATTTTCCTTGAATTATTCAATGAAACTTTCCTCATAAATGTAACTCATTAAGAAAGAATTGGATGCATGCACGCCTATGGATAATAATTTCTGGAAGTGCGATTTCAATTGTTTTAAGCATTTTTTACTGGAATAAATTTCATCTTAACAAGTGGCGTGTATAAAAACTTGTTGCTAATGTAAGAGCTGTACAAAAGAATGCAAATACACTTTCGTTAATTTGTACAAACTGCTGAAAGTTGATTTTTAACTGCATTACTCGTTTTCTTATTATATTAAATTTTAGCATATTTTTCATGCCGTTAAAACAAGCTTAAGAACATCCATTGACGATTTTATCATACTAATTCTATTATAATACTAATTTTGCAATAATTTGAACAATTTAAATTTACTAAGATTTAACAAGAACTTAAAGTTAGTAAGTTTTAAAGATTGTTAAGTTTAAAATTGTTGATCACTTGTTCCTAACGTTAAAGAAATATTTTTAATATTTATTATTTTTAAGGGGACAGTACACCTTTAACAGCCGCAGAAAATGCGAAATTTGTCCTGTGTAACACATCTTTTTTTAAGAGCCCGCTTCAAACACGGGAAGAAATTAATACGCTAATTTTAAGTCCATGGGGGCGTTTAATTTTGAAATTCCTCCCTTTGATTTTAATATTTTTGAATGATTTTTTTGCATAGGATAGCTAAGGGCGATCTACAACCAGGCTAGTTTATACTTCTTCGATTTTGGTTATAGCTTTTATATATATATATATATATATATATATATTAGGATAGTTTCAATTTCAGAACAGATTCCAGAGAGGGACGCTGTAATAGCGATTTTTGTGCGATTTTCAATATTGTACCATCCAAAAGTGTATGAAGTTATGAGTAGAATTAAACCAAATTTTTATTTTAAGTTTTTGGATATGGCAAGTAGGTCCTCCCTGAATTTGGAAAATATTCGCCGGTAGGGAGCGCTGTAATAGCAATTTTTGTGCGATTTTGAATATTGTACAATCCAAAAGTGTATGAAGTTATGCATAGAATTGAACCAAATTTTTATTTTAAGATTTCGGCTATGGCAGGCAGGTCCTCCCTGAATTTGGAAAACATTCGCAGGTACGGGGCGCTGTAATAGTGATTTTTCTACGATTTTGAAAATTGTACCATCGAAAAGTGTATGAAGTTATGCATAGAATTGAACCAAATTTTTATTTTAAGTTCTTGGCTATGGCAAGCAGGTCCTTCCTTAATTTGAAAAAAATCCGCTGGTAGGGGGCGCTGTAATAGCGATTTTTGTGCCATTTTGAATATTGTACCATCGAAAAGTGTATGAAGTTATATGCATAGAATTGAACCAAATTTTTTGTGTATGTTTCTGCCTATGGCAAACAAGTCCTCCCTGAATTTGAAAAAAATCTGCCGGAAGGGGGGCGCTGTAATAGTGATGTGCCATTTTCTTTATTGTACAATCGAAAAGTGTATAAAATTATGCATACAATTGAACCAAATTTTTTGTACATGTTTTTGGCTTTGGCCAACAGGTCCTCCTTGAATTTGGAAATATCGTGCGGTAAAGGTCTCTGTGATAGCGATTTTTGCATACTTTTCTTGATTTTTCGTAGTTCTATTGTCCATCGGCGGCTCGTGCAAAGGCGGGAACTCGCTTCCTACTATGCCGGCTATTCGCAAATATCTGATAACAACAGAATAAGGAAAAACTATTAATTTTTGACAAATATCATGATATAGATTAACTCGTTTTTAGTCTGTTTAATTGACTGAAGCAGAAATTTAAGAAGAAAAATAAAGTTGGTATAGTATTGAACTAATAATATTGAAGTATTAACATGTGTAACTACTTTTTGAAATATTAAGATGTATAAGATAGAAGAAAGTTTTGGGATTGGCACATCCAATTAGTTTTTTTTTTTTTAACGTAGTTTCTTACAACTCGTAAAATTTAAACCAACGAGTTTCCTACATTTTAGTATTTTCAGTATAATAAGCTTGATCTAACTTTGGAAAATGAGTGGTAGTCTCTGCTTTAACAACATAATTTGAAGTTAATTTTCGACTACCGAGCCATTTCTTCATGTTTAGAAAGAGGAAATAATCGCTGGGAGCAAAATCCGGTGCACGTGGAAGCACTACAATGCGTAGATCATTGACTTTTGTAGCAACAACTACAGGTATGTGTGCAAGAGCATTACCGTGGTGAAAGAACACCTTCTTTTTGGTCAGGTACGGGTGTTTTGTCGGAACATCACTATTATCAATTGGTCCAGTCGAGAAGCGTAATACTGTTCGGTGACGATTTTGTCTTTTTCCCAGTAGTCTATGAGCACCACACGTTGTTAATCCAAGAAAACTGTAACCGTGGCTTTTCCGACAGATGGAACCGTTTTCATTTTCTTTGGTGCAATTTCAGCTGCTCGTTTACATTGTTTAGATTGCTGTTTCCTCTCTGTTGTATAATTGCAAATTCATGTTCATCTACAGTTATAAGACGTTGAAGAAAATCAGCAGACTGGTCAACGTTCAACAAATGCGGCATCCATCGAGCAGAAAGGTTTTGCATCTCCAAAAATCATGTAAAGTATAATGAACACGATCTATCAAGATGGTTACTAGAGGTCTGCACGGGCCGAAATTTCCAGGCCCGGCTTGGCCCTGCCCAATACAAAAATTAAAAGTTGGGACCGAGCCCGGGCCGTAGAAAAAAGATATTGGTCAGGGCCCAGTAAAAAACTTAAAAGTTGGGATTAAAAAAGTTAAAATCTCGGCCCGAGTGGATTTCTACGAAACATTGATTTTTACGTCGATTTGGTTAAAATTTTGTCTCGTATGAGGAATTCTGACCAAAAATATTTATCTTAATTTTTTTTTCATGTTTATAATCTTTACTTTTATAAAAGCGCCGCAGGTTGCGATAGTTATTTTCTTAATGAATCTTTATTTCTTGTATGTAAATGTTTCAGTTACCATTAATATTAGTCAATCCAAATTCCATGTATTGAAGCGTTAAAAATTTGAAAAATGCTATCCAGTAAAATCTTCTAAGACGGAATTGCATAGAAAAGAAAAAAATGATTTATAGGCAAAATTAATATACTAATATATTAGTATATTAATTTTGCATGGATAAACACGTTTTTCAGTTTAAAATAGGGTTTCGTCATAGGCAAGTTCTTTTTCACACGTTTTGCTGTATTTTAATAAGCGTACAAATCTACTATTCTTTAAAAAGAAGAAATTTTAATGTGCAAGTGTAGAATAATAGCGAATTAAAAATTTACGCATTTTTTTTTCAAAAATTTTTAGGCCAGGCCTAATTTTACTGACCTTGAATGAACCAAGCCACGTTGAGGCAATGATTTTTATACGGGCTGGGTCAAAACTAGGACGAAAGATTTTGGGCCGTGAAGACCCGCCCCAACCGTCAGAACCGTCCGTCAGAAAAAAGTATGACCCGGGCCCGGCCCGGAAAGAGTGGCGACCAAGCCCGGCCCGAGTGCCGTGAATGAAAATCGGCCCGTGCCGATCTCTAATGTTTACAATATCAGCTATTTCGCATATCTTTAATCGTCGATACTTCAATACGGCATTGTAATTTTTTCAGACCCTTTCACCAGTCGTAGCAGTTTTTGGTATCTTGTATTCATCATCTTTAATTCTCGCACTGGAATCACACTTTGGCTTTCTAAATGTCGGCAGATGGCTGGTGGTAACAGCCGCATTACTCGCAACAAATAATAAAATCTTGTGTCAGATCTCATTATTAAGTTAAGTTTTTCAACTTTGGGCCATCTGTACTACCTTCTTTTGAATAAAAACGAACAGTGAAGATGGAGGCTCATAAAATGATAAAGAAAAGAGGGTGGAGAGGTGAAGAAAGAGACCAATTTCTCGAGCTTTAGTTTCATTATGTTAATAAATGAAATGTTATTATGATGGAATTTTTAGCAGAAAGTCCACCCAAATTAGCACTTCATTATAAAGTATATATCTGATAAAATCATATTAGAACCTCCACTTATGAGCTGGCCAAGTTCGATCTATAAGCGATGTTCTAACGGAGGCAAATCGGGCAAATTTCTACCACTAATTTTAAAATGTTATTATTGTCTTAATTAACCGAAATTATTAAATAGGATAAAAACTCTTTTAAAATTTGTAATAGAAGTATGCCCTACTTTATCCTCTTGAATTCGGAACCTACGGTTCGATCCAGCACATTTTGGCATGAAACTTTTTCTATAAGCAAGGATCTATGCTTGAACACAAATCATAACTGATTGTATCAGTTTCTAAGCATTTGTTTTCTAAAAATTTCAGAGTAGAGGTCTCCTCGGATGGAAATTTCTTGTTCCCGGAACCGGACAGTACAAGAATTAATATGAATTAGCAGTACAAAAAAACATTACGTTTTATGAAGCTAAAACTTCGTCCCGACTCGATTTCTACAAAACATGACGATATTTTTAAAACAACATTATTCTACAATTTAAATTATTCAAAAACCAGATTTACGCATAGATTTTATTTTCAGATTATATTCGTAATTCATGGAATATAAGGAATAATAACGATATTAATGACAATTTAGACTGCATTGATGACTACATCGAAGAGTCCTTTTAATCATAGCAAAAGTCAGTTCCTACCCACAGAAGGCTTTTCTTCACATTTAATGAGACTAGAAAATTGTTTATTAATAGCTGCTACTTAGAAACTACAGCATTAGTTTGCAGAAATACTGTTTATAACTAAGTGAACTAGATAAAAAAAAAATCCTCTAGAAGCAGCTTCCACAATTAGGCATTGTTTTCAACAAGACTGTTAGACCACATCTATCTTTGCCCACTGCAGACACAAACTATTATAATTGAGATGAAATGTTTCAGTCCAAGTACCATTCTCCAAAACTTACATCGTCGAATGACCGTTTATTTAGATCATTTAAAAACATTTTGAGGGTAAGACATTTAATTTTTTGAAAGATTTGAGAAAATGTATCGATTCTTTAGCCAGATGAGCGCTAATTATGCAACTGCTAGGAAATGAAATTTTCACGAAATAAATTTTCTTTAATTTCCATCAAGAATATGAGACAAACTTTGGCATCAGTCCCAAAAAACGGAATTTGGTTATGGATTCTTCTCTGGTCTTTTTCTATGAATTTTAATAACACTCCACCTTTACTTTCAATTTACATTGGTATCCTGGTTAAAGATTGTCTTAGTTAACATTTTTGCTTCATGTTGCATTTATAATGGCACATACTTTCGTTCTACAATTCATTATTCAATGACACAGTTTCAATAAAATGAGTAGAGGGGAAATTAGGGCTCACAAATCAACAGATAGTAAATTTGTCATTAACTTTTCAATAATTATAGGAGAAGGATAATACCGTCATCAACAAGTCTGTCACTGTGAAAGACTGCGTTATTTACGTAGAAAATTTCAGTAGGACATTTTTAATAAAGTGATAAAAACATTCTATTGGCACCAGTGAATGATAGCTTAACATAATCGGCAAGTTCAAGTAGAGACTACAAAGTAAAAGCACACATATAGGACTGATATAGCATATAGGACACATATTGATAAAGGATATTACGGCAACTCCTCCTGATTATTAATTTGGAAGTAGAGGAAGAAGATAGAGAATTATTGGAGATATGTGACAGTGAGCTTGCAATTGACAAGGTTGAAAAAAAAAATCTTTATCAGCAATGCGGGGAAAATGAAATTAAAACTTCATCTAAAGATAAAGATGGAGAGAGAAACAAATTTATTTTCTCTGACTTCTGATAAAGAAAGAGAATGCTTTGGTAAAATTGGAAGAAATTCGAAATATTGCTTTGAAATGGAATTATAAGAAATTAGTTATCAGAATTACATATCAATGTAATGAAAAATCCATGCAGTTTTCAGAGAAAAAAAAACAGTCTTTCTGAAACAATTGTAAACATTATTTTTGCAGCTGTACTTGTTACAAAAAACTCCAAATTGAGACTGATTTCCGATTGTCCTTTTAGTGGAAATTGATAATTAAAAAATGTTTTTATACACAATCTAAGTATAAAAACACAGATAGGATGTTTATGTTCCTGTCCACAGATTCCTGAAGAATCCGATGCACACACAGAGATACAAGATTTCACAGGAAGGCATTTGTTCGACGGGTGGCATTTGCACGGACCATCACCTCATCGAGTTGAAGGCTGAAATTCCAGGATTAGATAGAACTCAATTAGCAGATTAAAATGCAAATGGTCTTCAAAGTCATATCTTGATAGAAAACACTTGCAGACATGATATTAGTAGTTGATAAATTGGGTTTATCATTGTATTTTTCTGCACCCAAAGGTATGAAAACATTGAAGTTTGGGTGCATGAAAACACAGCGGTAAACTGCAGATCAAGCACTAAATTCGGGTCTGCAGATGGTTTCCACCAAGATATGACTTGACAGACCAATGAATATAACTTGTATATAAAAAATCATGATTATTGCAATTGAGAAATACAAAAACATAAGAAGGTGAATTATTGACAATAAATAAAACAAGAAAGGAAAATTGTGTGCCAAGTACAGATTATGAACACTTTCCTATACTTTTAGTTTAGTTAGAAAAACATAACTCTTTTGAAAATACACATTTATTAATTTCTAACAATAGACGGAAACGTACTTCAATTGTTTTGTGAAGCCCTGTATGTTCCCTATAAATTTTTATACACGCCACATACTGAGCCGAAATTTAATTCAGACAAAAACACGCTGAAAATTACTGAAATCCCACTTCTAAGAATTGCTATCCATTGCTGGACGCCCATGTATCCAGTTTTTTGCATAGCCCTATTTATAGCATATATATACAAATTACATTTCAATCCGACTATATTTACGCTAGTTAAAGCACGGACAAACAAACTGAATTCATAAAGATTTTTCAACTTTGTTGGGAAGTGTTAAAAAGGAAAAAAAATGTAAATGAAAAAAAGTATTTAAGTGTTATTTAGATTACTGATCACTACAAAAACCATTCTTGACTGACTGTAACATTTAAAAAATATTTAGTGTGCAGAAAGTCGTCGTCCCCCCTACCCTGAATTTACTCCTATATAAGCACTTAAAATTTCAAATTGTTAAATCTTCTTTCTATTTTAATAACACTAGTTGCGTAGCAACCCGTTGTGTTGCTTTTGAATTGCATGAGACAATCGATCTTTTTGCGAAAAATGAAATCTTAACTTTATTGTAAATTTAGAAAGCTATTGCAATATTAATTTTATTAAATACAATATTTCAAATAATAAGTTATATTTACAATTTAAGTCAAAACTTTCCCAATAAAAATGCACATATTCTATAATTTTATTTGCCTAGAGCTTTTCGCTGTTCCAAGATTTTGCTTCGAATTTCGGAGTTCGTAGGAATGATGTCATTTGGGTCAACTTATACAAATATGAATTTGTTTGGACGAATTTATTCAGAAGCATTTTATATTTATGAATTAAAATAAATATTTAAGGAATTATTTTTTTTCTCTCTAAAACTTTTCTCTTTTTTTTCTCGCTTTTTCGAATTTTTAATGTCCGCTTCTGAAATGTTTTATTAGCCATCTTAAGGCAATGGTTTAAAATCTACTTTACAACTTTAAATTAAATGAAAATAAACATACGATGTTTTTTTTTCTTTTGACGTCAACAGAATTTATCTCAATTTTCCAGTCGAAAGTCGAATTTGTGTTTCTAAAATAAACGGATTTCTGAAGCTTGAATATGTGTGAGTTCGTATTTCGTGAAATTTTCTTGAAAACTACAATCGTTTTTTCACTATTTATTCAAATATACGTTAATTTCAATTTAAAAATGATTTCAAACAATGATACCTTATAATCCTTGTCATTTTCCCTTTTCTCTCTTTTATCCACAAAAATGGAGCAATTTTAGTTTCCATCATTACAGAAATGTCATCAAAAATAACGTAAAAATTTATATCTCGAAAACTAAACAAATTTTAAAATTCTACGACCACGTTTAACATCCTCGGACCCATGCGGATAACTGACGTTAATTTGATCACCCAACATTCCATATTCTAGGAGGAACAGCTGTGAAATACAAATGAACAGTCACTTTTTACCCGACTACGGCAAAGCCAAAGGAGGGTTATGATTTTGACAGGCTATGTATGTATGTATGTATGTATGTATGTATGTATGTATGTATGTATGTTCATCTGTTCCCTCGTAACTTCTAAACCACTAATCAGAATTCGACAAATGACATATCATTAGAAGCGTCTTAATTGTCCGCTGGTTATAGGCTATATAGATTTTCACCAAATTCAATGTGGCGCCTTCTAGCGGACAAAATATACAGAGTAAAAAAATAAAGTTAAGCTAGATATGCCGTGTTTGGTATCATTTTAAAGCGCTTCACTTGTACATTTCGAATATATATATATTACTAGCATTTGCTTGTGACTTTACTTGCATTTATGGGCTAATTGCATATAATTCACATCTTTTCGTTCTTAATTTCTTTGGTACTTAGTAATCAGAATAAGACCACTGCAGTGCCATTAGAAGGGTCTTGATCTTGATATTCTGTTGGTTGTGAGCTATAAAGTTTGTCACCAAATTTACTATTATGCCCTCTAGCGGACAAAAAGTATAAAATAAAAATATATGTAATGTGTTTGGTATTACTTGAAAGAGCTACCTGTATTCATGGGGTACTTTTATACTTTTTCAGCGTAGTTTTTTGTCGTAGTTGGGTTTTAGTTTTTTTACTTTATCTTGTTAATATAATAGATTGATGAAGTTTTAATTTCGCTATAAAAAATTAGTCAGGGACAAATGCTGAATTATTTATATTGTTTTAAGTGCAAATGGCTTATTCTGTAATGGAGCTTGTACGCAATGGATATAGATTAAAAAACATTATTCTTGAAAATTATTTAAAAAGACATAATAAATAAATCAATTAAGATAAAGTTTTCAAGAAAATTGCATTTGAAAGTAGATTTTTTCCCCTATATAACGGGTGTAAAAATTGAAGATGCGCGATGTTTAGAAATTCAAAAAATTGCAGTAGCAAAGATTGTAAATCCGACATTTAATAGTCAAGCGTTGCCATTCTCAAAATGACGTCAGCCGTACGCACGGACATATTTTTCCTTTATAATATTGATAGGTTTTCAAACGTGAAGTTCCGTTTGTCAGCTAAAACTTGTGAAAATGTATTCTTTTGGCTTGAGGGTCTAATTTCAGTACCGCGAAGTACAAATTCCAGAAACTGATGTCTTTTAGATTTTTCGTGTAAAAATATATAGTTTTATCAAAGAAAAGGATTGTTTTCTTTTAAATATGGCACTTACTGAAGCATTACGCCAAGTGTCTCAAATTCGGTATCAGCCGAATGAAAATATATTGTAACATTAGCTTTATGAGCGAAAATGTTTTTT
Source organism: Maratus speciosus (assembly GCA_963932465.1). Taxonomy (NCBI): domain Eukaryota; kingdom Metazoa; phylum Arthropoda; class Arachnida; order Araneae; family Salticidae; genus Maratus; species Maratus speciosus. The sequence goes on from OZ010788.1 coordinate 81,945,337, forward strand.
AAATAGTGACGTCATTTTCTGTTCAGACTTAAAATAAAGTTATTTTTAATTGTAATGAGTAAATGGTATCAATAAGGATAAATAAACCCCAATATTTCTTTTTTCTGCAACAGTGGAAATAATACGATTGCTACCATTTTGATGAAATTTCAAAAAATCTTTTCAAATTAAATTAAAAATATAAAAGTGAAAATATTTAGAAAAATAGCTAGTGCGAGGACATCTACAAATGAACAGCTTTCATTTAAAAAAAGAATTATTAGCAAAATTGGCATAGTAGAAAGTTCAAGGAAGATGTCTAAAAAAACTATCTTGTGTTTTCAATATATAGATTATTTTTTCTCTTTTACTTTAGTTGCCTAGCAACTCTATTTCATACAAATTACATTTAAAAGCACATATTTTTCCCAATTCGGCTCTAAAAATTTAAATTGTTCGACTACATATATGTTAAATTCGTTTCTTTTTTATATATTATTCTTTTATTTATTTATTGATGAAGCTTTAATTTCGTTGTAGAAAATTAGCGGGAGAGAAATTCTGAACTTTTTTTTTGATGTGCAAATTGTTTATTAATATTTCGCAATGGGGCCGGCACGCAAAATCATTTAATTGATAAATAACTACGAAATAAAGCCAAAACTCACTGGGTTTTATAACAGACGATATTCTTGACATAGCACGTATTTTAATTTCAATTTTTTTTCGGTTTTTATGGGAAAATGGCAACAAAAAGATATAGCAATCTACTATTTTCATTTTTTCCTCCCTTTAGTTTCAACAGAAATGGAGTATTTCAGCTGCCACGATTACAAAAAAAAAAATAATGAAAACTACAAAAAAATTAATATCTTAAAATTAAAATGAGATATAGCTTTCAAACAAATTGCATTTAAAAGAGCATTTTTTTCGTTATACGGCGGTGTAAAAATTTAAAATGTGCGATGTTTAGAAGTATAAAAATTTGCAGTAGAGAAAATTACAAAACCAAAATTTTATTTCAAATTTCAAAATGTTGCCATTCGCAAAATGACGTATGCGTTACGCACAGATATGTTTGTCCTTTATAATATAGATCCTTTATAATATAGATACTCGTAAAAGTAATCAATAATCTAAATTTTCTCCCATCTGAAAATTTCCCTAAACTTTTTGCCCCACTAACCTCCTTTCCGTTACCATTACACAAAGTTTTGAATGTTTGCAACACTTTATTTTTTTTCTGTCACATTTGTTTGTGCTAACAACAATAAATTGTGTCACAACAGCAATAAATATCTATAAATGACTATGCTGTCATTCAGATCTATATCCCTTCTCCCCAAAATTTCTGTTTCCTGTTCTCTCCTCTACCCCATTAACACAAAACCGCAAGTACAAAATATACAATTTATTTGTTTATTTACATTTTCACTCCTAATTTTATGAACATCTTATTTTTAACCTTCAATGTTATTTAGCTTATATAAATCTCTTGATAAATTTTGTGTTCTAAAAAGAATCCCCCTCCCCCCCCCCCAAAAAAAAGATTGTTATTTTAAAACATTTGTAGCTGATATTCTCCCCTCCTTTCAATATATTTTTTTTATTATTATTATTTCAATTGTGTTACGTGGAAAATAGTAGTTTTTATATTGCACTAATCTCATTTTTCTGTTTGGAAAAAGTGTAAAATGAATCTGAAAAAAAAAAAAAAAAAAAAAAAAAAAAAAAAAAAAAACATCTATCTAAATAAAATTTTCATTTCTTTTCTGAAAGTTAGATGATTTTAATTTTTGCACGTTAATCGTAAAAATGTCTGAAATTCTTTTACGACTTTTAAAAGGCATTATCGAAAGTCTCCGCAAAGCCACGGATTTGATCTACCCCTACCCTAGAATCATAGAAGTACCAAGTTATTTGTAATTCTATGCCTAGAATGGGAAGACAGTTGAAAAAAATTCTTTTAGACATGAAACCGACTGGAAATGATTACACGCTCAGCCGAAGAGGGGAATCGTCACAGATGATTGGTATATTCTATTTACTGATTGGAACAGTTCGCTTCTCAATCATTTGAATCTAGATCATCCTTTCAATTCAGCTGAAATGCGAGCGGCCATCTTGTTTTATTTTTTCACGTGATGAGCGTGGCCTCCTAACTCGGCGCTCTAAATATCTGTTTCTTCTAAATGCTAAATCTTTATAACGAATTCGAATTTTAGAAAATTATTTTACCATCATATTCTAGACATGTTAAGGAATCAATTTATGAAAAAAAAAATCGATTTTTAGAACCCATTACACGTGGGAACCCCGTTAAATAGGAATAAGCGTTTTAAATAATAATAATAATAATAATAAAAGAAATGCCTGAACTACACTTCTCAAATTTTCCGAAGTCCTCTATTTTCGTGGACGACGCCTGTAAATAACGCCTGTATTGAAAATAAAGTCTGTTTTGCTAAAAATAAATTTATTTCAGTTTTCAAAATCAAACTTTTAATCTATTATGTGACACAGTAACAGCTTTGGATAAAATATTCATTCAAATGGCATTGGATGTGTTTCCTTGAGAGAACTGTGGCTTTTATACTTTGTGAATTTACAGCCTCTTATTTATTTATTATTCGCATGGCGAGGTAACGATAGATCTGCAATAAAAGAAAAAGAGACAGCAAAAAAGCACACTTCAGATAGACAAATCAATCACGCTACTGACATGTGAAACAAAAAATTAATATGTTTTTATTTGTTTTTGGTTTTCCTTAATTTTTATTTATTAATTTATTATATCTCATCTTTTTTTAAGAATTACGTGAAAGTACCACAAATAACTGAGTAAAAAAAAAAAAAAAAAAGCACTAGATATTGAATTTTGCTGTTATTGTTGTTGTTGTTGCCCTGTAAAGGAAAGTGCCAGCCTCAACCAGGGTGCTTGTTGGCTTTTGACCAACATTAGCGATTTGGCGAATATAAGAAATAAAAAACAGTAGCCAAATGAAAAAAAAAAGTTAGCAAGATACATTAGTCGTGAAACACTGAAAAATCTATCTTTAACTCCTTAGTGTATCCATTTTTTTTTTCAATTGATTCTAAAATACCCTAATTTCTTGTAATTGTTTATAAAATAGAAATTCGACTATCCGCTATACGAAGTATTAAAAATAAGGACATTCTAAGTGTCTCCTGAAAGTGTAAATGTTTCTGACATTCTTTTAGTAGGTTAAATAAAAATTCAGAACAGCGATCGTTGATTTACCGTTTGTGAAAATATACACTATGAGATTTCAATTCTAACAGATAGAAAAGATTGATCGGCCAATGATACTTTGCATACAACTAATAAATAGTATGGTAAATGGCTAAATGCCGCATTCCAGCAAAACTTTTCTCTATTTACGCGGATAAGAATCTTGCCTGCACTGGCACACACATAAAAAGAACAGAAATTGAGCACTCGCATTTTGGCGAGTCTGATTATTCATTTACTTGCCAAATGAAGCATTTTGTCGCGATTTGGCGCAATGACGAGTGGCAGCGAGAACCCTGGCCTCAACATAGTTGAGTCTTGTTAAAATTTCAATACTGCATGAAGTATATCAAAGAAAGCCCGAGTTAAGCAGCTCAAAACTGAATTCATGGTTTAAAACGATTTGGGGATCCAACCCGTAGTTAAATTTGCAGCCAAGGTTGGCGTCAAACACGAGTGGTATTACCAAAAAATTTTATATGTGAGAGCAGATCTGTAAACATGAACGCAAATCTTTATGTTCATGTGTAAATTATACAAGCATTCTTTAGATAATTAATTATACAAAGATCACGGAGCAAAAATATTTAAATTAACTTGTAAATATTTCCCACACGCAACGCACATAGAAAAGAAAACAAAAAAGATCAGGTTGCAACAATTAAATTAAATCTGCATAAAGCTAAACTCGGAACTCAAATAAATTATGTCATTTGCTTGCAAACCTGATTACAAAATCCCAATTCCTCCAATAATGCTGGGAAGGCGGTAGTCCGATTATTGAAGAAGCCACCGAAGCTTGTTGAAAGCGATTTTCGAAAAGTTTAAAGACAGCAAAGAGCGAATTTGAAACGGCTGGAACCTATATGTGACGCACACACACACACAAAAAAAGATTGAATTTTTTTTTTACTACAGTTGTGCGTCTCGGAATGCACATTTTTAGCTCACAGGCTATCAAAGCCTGAGAGCTAATGTGCCCGCCCGTTCTGTATGTATGTATGTATGTATGTATGTATGTATGTATGTATGTATGTATGTATGTACGTACGTACGTATGTACGTAACGCGATAACTCTTGATAGAAACATCCGATTTGCTTCAAAATTTTTTCCTAGGTTCATTGTGATAAGGCGCTTCCCTGATTAGTTTTGGGAGTTCATTGGTTAAGGATAAAGGGGGAAAAACGGGGTTAGTCCACCACCCCCCCTTAATTCAAAAAAATGGGTTTTTCATGCAAAATCATTCGATTTGCTCCGAATTAGGTATACCGGTTTATTATGTTAAGGAACATCCCTGATTAGTTTTGGGGGTTCATTGGTTAAGGATAAAGGGGGAAAAACGGGGTTAGCCCCCCCCCCCCCCCCTTAATTCAGAAAAATGGGTTTTTCATGCAGAATCATTCGATTTGCTCCGAATTTGGTATACCGGTTTATTATGTTAAGGAACATCCCTGATTAGTTTTGGGGGTTCATTGGTTAAGGATAAAGGGGAAAAACGGGGTTAGTCCACCCCCCCCCCTTAATTCAGAAAAATGGGTTTTTCATGCAGAATCATTCGATTTGCTCCGAATTTGGTATACCGGTTTATTATGTTAAGGAACATCCCTGATTAGTTTTGGGGATTCATTGGTTAAGGATAAAGGGGGGTTAGTCCCCCCCCCTTAATTCAGAAAAATGGGTTTTTCATGCAGATTCATTTAATTTGCTCCGAATTTGGTATAACGGTTTATTATGTTAAGGAACATCCCTGATTAGTTTTGGGAGTTCATTGGTTAAGGATAAAGGGGGAAAAACGGGGTTAGTCCACCCCCCCCTTAATTCAGAAAAATGGGTTTTTCATGCAGAATCATTCGATTTGCTCCGAATTTGGTATACCGGTTTATTATGTTAAGGAACATCCCTGATTAGTTTTGGGGGTTCATTGGTTAAGGATAAAGGGGGAAAAACGGGGTTAGTCCACCCCCCCACCCCCTTAATTCAGAAAAATGGGTTTTTCATGCAGAATCATTCGATTTGCTCCGAATTTGGTATACCGGTTTATTATGTTAAGGAACATCCCTGATTAGTTTTGGGGGTTCATTGGTTAAGGATAAAGGGGGAAAAACGGGGTTAGTCCACCCCCCCTTAATTCGGAAAAATGGGTTTTTCATGCAGAATCATTTAATTTGCTCCGAATTTGGTATACCGCTTTATTATGTTAAGAAACATCCCTGATTAGTTTTGGGAGTTCATTGGTTAAGGATAAAAGGGGAAAAACGGGGTTAGTCCACCCCACCTTAATTCAGAAAAATGAGTTTTTCATGCAGAAACATTCGATTTGCTCCGAATTTGGTATACCGGTTTATTATGTTAAGGAACATCCCTGATTAGTTTTGGGGGTTCATTGGTTAAGGATAAAGGGGGAAAAACAGGGTTAGTCCCCCCCCCCCCTTAATTCAGAAAAATGGGTTTTTCATGCAGAATCATCCGATTTGCTCCGAATTTGGTATACCGGTTTATTATAATAAGGAACATCCCTGATTAGTTTTGGGGGTTCATTGGTTAAGGATAAAGGGGGAAAACGGGGTTAGTCCACCCCCCCTTAATTCAGAAAAATGGGTTTTTCATGCAGAATCATTCGATTTGCTCCGAATTTGGTATACAGGTTTATTATGTTAAGTAACATCCCTGATTAGTTTTGGGGGTTCATTGGTTAAGGATAAAGGGGGAAAAGGGGCGTTAGTCCCCCCCCCCCTTAATTCAGAAAAATGGGTTTTTCATGCAGAATCATTTAATTTGCTCCGAATTTGGTATACCGGTTTATTATGTTAAGGAACATCCCTGATTAGTTTTGGGAGTTCATTGGTTAAGGATAAAGGGGGAAAAACGGGGTTAGTCCACCCCCCCCCCCTTAATTCAGAAAAATGGGTTTTTCATGCAGAATCATTCGATTTGCTCCGAATTTGGTATACCGGCTTATTATGTTAAGGAACATCCCTGATTAGTTTTGGAGGTTCATTAGTTAAGAAAAAGGGGGGAAAGGGGGCTAGTGCACCCCTTTTAATCCAGATAAATGGGTATTTCATGCAGAATGATTCGAATTGCTCCGAATTTGGTATACCGGTTTATTATGTTAAGGAACTTCCTTGATTAGTTTTGGGGGTTTATTGGTTAAAGATAAAGGGGGAAGGGGGGCTAGGCCCCCCCCCCCTTAATTTATATAAACGGGTTTTTCATGCAGAATTATTCGCTTTGCTCCAAGTTTGGTATACCGGTTTATTATGTTAAGGAGCTTCCCTGTTTCGTTTTGGCGATTCGTTGGTTAAAGATAAAGGGGGGGCTAGTCCACCCCCTTAATTTAGATAAATATTCTTTTTGCAGGATTATTCGATTTGCTCCAAATTTGGTATACCGGTTTATTATGATAAGGGGCTTCCCTGATTAGATTTGGAGGTTCACTGGTTAAGTATAAAGGGAGAAACGGGGGCTAATTCCCCTTCACTTAGTTTTTTGAGGGGCATTATTCTTTAAAATAAGTGTATAATATACAATTAGTGTGAATAGCCTGTGAGCTCAATGCCATCAGTTTAGCTGGGCACTTTTCTTTTTTATTTTATTCTTTATTTAATTATTTCGGTTTAAATGAGGTTTTTTGTTGTAGAAGTATTTTGTATTAACAGGTTTTATAGTATTTCACAAGAAATAAGTATTTCTATTAAGTAATAGTCTTCAAATTAATAATTTATTACTTAAACTTTAATTTTTAAAGAATCATTTTCTTTTTGACATTGGATTCCATTATTGTCAGGTTTTGTCTTTACAGGTTTTACAGATTTTAATAAATAATATCTATTCGTATTAAAAACAGCCGATTAAATTAGGCATTTGTTCATTTCATCATTTATTTATTTAACACGAAATTTCATTAATTAATAGTTAGTTAACGTTATAGAAAGGATTCAGTTATAAAGAGCTACGTTTTAACGGGTTTTACAATTTTAATTAAATATTCTGCATTTCTATTTAAAATACTGAAAACTGAATTAATTGATGTTTTTATTTTTTATTTATTTATTATATTTTCTGTTTTAGGCAGGTTTATAAACAGATTTCATTTCAAGGATATTCACATCATCCGATTTTGTCGGATTTTATATACATTGTTCGGTAATGATTACTGATTATGAAAAAAACAAAAAAAAAAAAAAAAAAAAAAAAAAAAAAAAAACCACTTTACAAAACTTTTGTTGCAATTTTGTCCGCTTTAAAGAAGTATATCGTATATCCCTTTATGTACTAAATTATGAATTCATAACAAGTTTATGTTCTAAAGCATTTTTCGTGAATTGTTTAAACTGCATTAGAAGGTTTACACAATCATTTAATAAATTTTAGAACAATTAAAGGACTTAGAAGGATTAATTAAATCTAAATTCATAGGGATTTTGTGCAATATTTATAACCCCACTCAAATCTTTTATTTTAAATATTTTTCTTAGTACTTTGTAGAATAAGGAAATGTACAAATATAATGTTCTTACAATAGAAATATAGAAATATTTCCGAATTGAAAATCCCCCCCCCCCCCTCCACCTCCAACGCCAAGAAAGTTCAAAATGTGCAAAGGCAAAAGAAATCATCCTGTTAAAAATATTTCTGTTTTGTATAACCAATAATGCTTTTGGAACAAGATAAAGTAATGTATCTATAACTCATTCTAAACTGTATTACAACTAATCGATGTATTAAATGAATTTTATAACAAGTTATTTTAATGTTACTTATAAGTACCGTCAGTAGATAAAGGGTTAATTTGCCGGAACTCTTAGTTATTTCTCTAAATAGTTTAAATTCTTCTGTCCTTTTAGTAATGACGAAACAGCAAAATCTTCTTTTTAATGCACATAAGACCTCTCGTTTCTAAAACGTATATTTTAGAATCCTTATCATAAATGCACGCTATTAACTACATTCATTTGGGAAGTTTAATAGTCGAATCATTTATAGAATAACTCTAAAAGGAAATGAACTGCGAAAGAAGATGGTAATGGCACGGATTCGAAAGAAAAAGTCATTATTGCGCGGGCAAGGGATGCCGAGAGGGTGGGACAGCCCACCAAGTCCAGATGTCATCAAAAGAAAGAGGTGAATAGCACTTTCTCAAGTTCAAATACGCTTCTTGTGCTATCGCTCATTGCGTAGGACAGGATATCGGAATTGCTCACTTTCTGTCTGACCGGATTAGTCCGAGTTTACGAAGTCGAAAGGTGGAGTTCGGCTTTAAAAAACATATTGACACAGATATAATCTTCAAGGGAAGAAAAATGCAATTTATTATGTGGATCCATCTTACGAAGCATATTGATATTTTCTAACAAAGACATATGCTGGTCTCAAGAAAGGGGCAGGAGAAAACCATTGACTCCAGTTGGATTTTGAAATTTAATTAGCCAAATTTCCTTCATTTTGAAAAAAAAAATAGTAAATTTTATTATTATCAAGCAACTTAAAGAACTAAAAATTAAAAGGAAAATAAGTTACAGGTTTTTCATCAGGGGGGGGGGGGAGAGCACTTCCATCCCCCCGCACACACTGACGTTGAATTGTTCGCAAAGAACAATTTATAGTTATTATTAATTTTTAGTAATTATTTTCTTAAATTCAGGTATTTAAAATGTATCTGAAATATAAGGTTCAGGGACATTTATCTCAGATGAAAAGTTTAAGACCCCCTTCGCCCCACGCACCCTGTCGAAAAAAAAAAGAATAACTATTCAATATCCTATTTTGAAAAAAAGAAAAATTTCTTAAAAACTATAAATGTCTTATTTATTACATTTGTGTATTGCTTTCTATGTTAATATGTTTAAAATCTGTCTTATACGTTGAAGGTGGGGGTAGGAGGAGTCTGACAGAAAATTCTTCTTTTATCTTATTTAATTTTACACACTCCATTTTAGACAACTCGTCTTTGCGGGTGCACGACATTTTGGTCCCGTCACTTCGCTCCCGCTGCTTCGGTCCTGACGTTTCGGTCCCTTGCCATTTCTGTCCCTAGTCATTTCGGTCCCTTGCCACTTCGGTGCCACTTATAACTCGGATTCTAATTGTGGTAGGCCCGCCAAACGCTGTATGTTTCAACATCATTTGGGGTCTTTATAAATTTTTATCACCGCCCTCCCCCTCCCCCATAAGAATCTGAAAAATTTAAACTTTTATAATTCGTGCTAATGAAATTACAGCGCGTTGAAAATTCTGTGTGATTGAATATTATGACATAATTTTACAGGGCACATTGTCTTTTTTTTTATTTATTTTTAGGAGAATGGAATTTTTAAATTTATAATTATTATTAGGTATTTTATATATACTATAAACTATCTTAAATATATTTTTTCTGGTGGATTTCAAACATTTAATTAGAACCTCTAAATTATCATCAATTGAATAATAAGAAAAAACTGTGCTTATTTTTTTCTTCCAATTACATTAATAATAAATGGCTTCAATAATTCAATCAGGCACTTATAAGCTATTATATGTAAATATTTCCTCAAATAACCCCTCTACAACCCCTCCTTTAATAATCAGAATTGAGATACATTTATTGAATCATAAATATTTAATCTTTCTTATTATTATTATAATACAACGTTGCATCTTATAAATTTTTTGTAATAAGTTACTTTACCATTATAAACATTGGGAAAGGAATAGCGATTTGCTTGCTAGGCGTGCGTGCTATGAAAAATATTTTGTTTCCCGAAAACTTTTTAGATCCCCCTCTTCCTCTCTCTCTTTCTTTTTTTTTTTTTTTTTTTTTTTTTCATAATTGTTGCTTGCATTTTTTAACAGACTTTCCAGCGCTTGAAGAATATTTTCGTGAGCAAATTTTATTGAAACTGGACCTATTTCTTTTCAATAAAATAATTATTTTTAATTTTATGCAATTATGTTAATAATATTTTAATTAACTTTATTTTCATTTTTTAACTGATAAAACTAAGCTTTTTTTGGATTTGTCGTTATTATTATTATTATTATTATTATTATTATTATTATTATTTAATTACCTTTGTCTTCCATCTTTCTCAGAAAATAAGTTTAGTAAATTTTTATTTTACTTTTATTATTAATTATATTAAAAGTTAAATTTCAGTAACTTTAAATATAAAATAAATAAACAGGTAAAGGATAAATTTCAGGCTAATTTATAGCTACTATAGAATATAATGATAAACAGAATATATATGTTTTTAGTTCATTTTAAAGTAAAATTTTAAAATTTATATGAATAACGTTATTAATTTAATAAATTAAGAACATATTAAATTAAAAAATATATTGAATAAAATATTAATTTAATTTTTATACTAAAATTTCTAACTATATTAATAACTAATTAATAGCAATTATTCATCAATTAAAGTTTTTATCCAAACTTTTTGATTTAATATTATCAAAAAATAAAAAAGGAAATTTTTTGAAAAATCAGTCAAAAACATAAAGTCCTAACAATTATTGATTAATAAGAATAATAATGCAACATTGTACAAATATGTAAAAATAATCTCTAAGAGTGTTGGGTGATATTATTGTCCAGATCTAGATTTTGATTTTTTTAAGCACAGTTGTAGTTTACAATTCAGAAAGAGCAAGATATTATTAATTAATTATTTTTAAAGACCAAGAAAAATATTATAAACTAACTAATAAATAAATAAATAACATATTTATCCTCAGAATCCTTAATATTTTTATATTATATCCTAATGAAGTTAATAATATTATAGTAACCGAAATTAAAAAAAAAAATTATATTTGCATTTACCCTGTAATAACTATTATATAGTTCACGTAATAGTTTTTAAACAAGTAATTGATAAATTAATAAATTACTTATATAAACAATTCATAATTGAAATAATTTTGAATTGTTATTAATAAATACATTTAATAATAACAATTTAATTTTTGCGATTTTTTTTTATTTTTATTTAAGAACATAACTGATTCCAACAACAACTGCAAGGGACCGAAATGGTAAAGGGACCGAAATGGTAAAGGGAACGAAATGGTAAAGGGACAGAAATGGCAAAGGGACCGAAATGGCTAGGGACCGAAAAGGCTAAATTATCGTACCGAACGACAGAAACGCCAGGTCTGAAACGGCGGGACCGAAATGTCCTACTTCCGTCTATTTCTCCTTAAAGAAAAAAATATTTTTGTTATTATATCCACAAAATAAATCGACTAAATAAATCTATGAAAATCTTCACTAACCTTTCAATAACTTATAGGAATAATCCAGATTGATAAATTCTTTTGGTCGTAAATTGTAATAGGCATTTTATTTTTCATAAAAGAAATTAGTGCCTATGTGCTACGTATATATTATAGGATCAATTTTTTTTTTGCAATTCTTCGCAATTTCCTCCTTGTATGTGAATTGCTATTTCTTCCACTTTTTATTGTGTGTAATTAATGATAACATGTCATCAAATCCATTTTCTAGCCTTCTATCATGTCAGTATTTTTATCTATAAGATTTTAAAAACCTTATTGTAATTAATAAATATCTTTAAAAATTTGTGTTAAATATTTTGTGTCTATATTAAGGTAAACGGTAATTTTGTTGAAATGTTTTGCTTGCTTTTCTCCAGATTTTTTTTCTTGGTTTATTCAAATGCTTTTTAAAATAATTTAGACATCTAACTGTATGAAAACTTAAAATTTTAAGGGACGCAATAAGTACAACTAGTTTTAAGTTACTCGTTATTGTCTGCTATGTTGGTTATGCAAATTTTAATGCATGTTTCATTTATTTTTTTAAATAGTTTATCTTTAAAAAATTATTTTAATTCCCTAATGTTGAACTGCTTTCAGTAATGCATTTCTTTGCTTGCTTCGAACAAAATTTCAGAACTTATTTTTAAAAAGTTATTGGAGTTTTTACCTCACTTGGAGCGTTTGAGGGGGTAACATGTATATTATTATTATTATTATTATTATTATTATTATTATTATTATTAAACAAAATAATATCGTGTTTAGCATATCGTGCAAATTTCAATACAAAACCTGGTATGTATTCATATTTTGCAATTTGGTATAAGTAGGCTTGATATATTAAAATTTCAAAAACATGTTTCCCAATTCCCCTACTAAGTTATAAAGATTAATGATAATAATAATAATAATAATTACAAAAACATTTTGTAATAAGTGTAGCTTAAGTCACAAGTGTCTAATTCTCAATAAATGTGGTAAATGCCAGTTTGTAATATATGTCATTAAAGATCCTGTATTGAACAATGAAGGTTACTACATTAGTGCACTGACGTTTAATCAATTAAAGGTTCAAATTTAATAATAATTGTACAACTGATGATTTAGAATTAGAAGACGTTATAGCAGATTTTTTTTTCAGTTGAGCGATTTCAGCTTCTTGTTTGAAAAATTGGCTTAAAACAAATTAAAAGTTCATAAAATTTCTTAAAGGCAAATTAATTCACCCATACAATAAATTTAAAAGTATTTTATTACAACTTATAGTCTTGAGTTTAATAATATGCATATTAAAAATTTACATTAACCCGGGAGGACTCGCGCCGGTCCTGATAGACCCAGAGTGCGTATAGTTTTTACAATTGTCACCACTATTTTTTAAAAGTAATCTTCAACTTATTTTATCACAGAATTTAAAGCAATTATCTGCGACTAAAGAAGGTGACGATTATTATTTCTATTTACTGGTTATAAAGTAAAAACCATTCATACCCTAGGTATGCGACCGTTCTCCAATAAAGGAATATCTAATAATTTTAATCAATAATTATCGTTGAAGTTGGAAAATTTCACGTCTAAAGTAGTAACCGTCTGGCTTTAATCAAACTGTTTTGAGTTATACATCAGGAATGTCTTACAAAAAAAAAAAAAAAAAAAAAAAAAAAAAGATCATCAGATACTTTTTGCATAAAAAATATTTTTCTTCACTTAAAAATTACATGCATATTTTTATTAGTAAATTAAAATTCTATAATAATATGCTTAATATTTATACAATAGCTCATTTATTTTTTATTTCAATTTTCATGGATTATTTTTTTTGCATGCATTGATTAGTTTAATAAATGAAAAAGTATGAAATTGACACCCACCAATTTATTTTATTTTTTATTTATTGTTTTTTACAACAATGATGATAAAAGTAAATGTGTCAAACTATACAAAAGAATAAAAACATTATTATAGCGATGTAGTCTGATAAAATATGTATTATGTAGTTTACGCACACGTATCCTACGTATTTACTTAAAATTACGCAGGGTAGCGATGCGGGTCTCTTCTTGCTTTATTTCAGAGATTCTTTTAGGATCTATATCCTAATTATTCTATATCCTACCTGTATTCTTCCCCCCCCCCCCCCTGAGCAAAATATCAGTTAAATAGTTCGAATAAATAAAATGAAATCTTTCATTGGAATAATGTGTTAACTCAAACTTTTGTTGATTCACAATTTCTGTATTTTTTTTATTTTTTTTTTCTGAAATGAGAAATTACCTTTAAATTACAAATTATTACGAAATAAATAGGAAAATAATATGTATAAATTATCTAATGTTTATTTTCCCAGAGTGTGAATTTGGAACCTTTCATCTTTTAAAACGTGCAATTCCAAGATGATCAATCAAAATTTTGATGGAACACCTGCTTCAGTTTAAACACTACGTACAAACGTAATTACAGAAACGTATAATTTTTATTCAGTAAATCACTGACAACAGATTGTTAATAATTAGCTTCGGGCAAACGAAAAGAATTAATTTTTCCGCAAATTTTCTACGAGACATCCGGGTTTGACAACTGTGTAGTACGAGCTGTCAGTAAGGTTTCTTTTATTACTACTGTCCAAGGTTGTCGCACCAAAATGTTGGGGTAAGTGATCTGAGGAGTGTAATTTTCAGCAAGAAAAACGTTGGCCATCACCTGGAGAACGAGGAACACGCACTTGGCAGCCGAATATTTGTCGACACTCTCTATCAAAACCCTTTCACACACTGGTGACGCTTTATTATGTAACGAGAGAGAATTCTTCAAATGATGTGAAGAAGAAAAAAGCGTGGGAGGACAAATGTGGCATGAAAAAGTTAGAGGGGGGATTTTTCTTTTTAGGATAGATCGTGCTGAAATATTTCATGCAAGTATTAAATATTTTGTAAGAATATAGAATTTGGGTATGAGAGAAGTTTTTTGAGTTTTGACAATTATCTATTAATTTTTAAATCAGAAAATATTGAATTTTTACAATGGTGAATCGTAAAATAATCCATCATTATTTTATGCTGATTTTATTTTACATCTTTCTAAAAGCGTTTCATCTATTGAACGCACGGATACAGGCACTTCTAAAGATCTTGTGATTTTAACAAGTAGGAAAAAAAAAAAAAAATTTATAATTACCACTAATCTAATTTCAAAGATATTGTTGATATTTATCCATTTGTTAAGTTTTACGAATAGTTTGTTGACAGCAACGATGCTTATATTTAAACTTACAACGGGCTTTGTATTTTTTTAAATCAATGAGACATATTAAAGTATTGAATATGCCACCGAGATTGCATTATCTGAGATCGCTTGGGTGCAGACAAATAGAAATAAATCTGTAACTAAAATGGGCTGAAATCACTCAACAACAGACGGCTGAAATGGAGACTTTCTTGGATCAAAATCTGAGTAGCACTATTTATTTTTTTCTTTAAAGAAAAAACTTATTTAATTTTTGTAAATGTAACTATGATCAAAGAAACAATGCTGTTAAATGGTTGAGATACAGAAAAAAAGAGCTTTTTTTTTCCTTAAAAAAAAGAAAGAAAGAAAAGGAATACAAGAAGTAATTAACCTAAAATTTTATTACCCATTTTTTTAGATAAAAACAAACAATTAGTCTAGCTTCCTTTAAAAGAAGTATATACACTCCTTTTTATAAGCTCTTAGGCTTTGTTATTAGTCATCTTGTTATCAACCGGGATTTTTATCAGTTAGCTTTCTTCTTTCTTCATTCTTTTGCAATTTTTTTTTTTTTTTTTTTATTTACCCTCTATAAATTAAAAAAAAATTGCTTTTTTCTGCATGCTTGTTTTGAAGGAAGTTTCTTTCTTTTTTAATTGACAAATATTTCTAAAATATACAGTTAGTTTTATTTTAAATATTAAAATCTTACTTCAGCTCATCAGCTTCACTCAGATATTAGCACTGAAAATATAAAATTAAGTACATATTTTAGAACTATTTTTTCAAATAAAAAAGAAAAAAGTATACTTCAAGAAGAGTATACAAGAAAAAAGAAGTTAAAATCTTTTGTTTGATGAGGAGAAATTCGAAAAATATTAATCTTTTTTAAGAAGTATACTTCAAGAAGAGTATACAAAAAAGTTAACATCTTTTGTTTAATGAGGAGAGATTCGAAAAATATGAATTCTTTATAGAGGGGAATTTGAGACCCGACTGATGAGAAGTCTTAAAATTATACCAAGCTATTAAACGTCATGAATGGCTTTTTTAATAAATGCAATTTTTTTCTTTTTTTTTTTTTATCGGTACTCTGCGTTTGATTAAAGGAAATAATCTTTCTACCGATTTGTCTTTGAGCGATTTTCGCTCTGCTTTCTGTAGACATTTCTATTTATCTGCATCCAGATGATCACAGATTACGCAAGCGATTTCAGTAGCATATTTAGTACTCAAAAAAGTTTCATTGTTTAAAAAATATTCAGCGCTCGTAATAAGTATCTTTATTGTCAACAAGCTATTCATAAAACTTAACAAATCGCATACATATTCACAATGCCTTTGAAGCTGCTTTAGAGAGAATTCCAAAACTTTAAATTTTTTATTTCTACACACTAAATTCACAAATTGTTTAGGTGTACACATTAGAGATGAGTCGGGCTCTGCCGGAGCCCGAATACCCGAGCTCGGGTTCGACACGGGTTCGGGCTTCATTATTATTCCAGACTTCGGGTTCGGGCTCATTCTTTTTTAAACTGATTACTTATTCTCCTACGTAAAAAAATAAAAAAAAACTTTTTTTTTTTTCAATTACGGACTCTATTTCAAGTCGTTTTAATGCTCTTTTGATCAGAATTCAGGGAAAACAGAAACAGAAATCGTGTTTTTCCCCTTATAGTACTAGAATGATATTTTATAAGAAAATTTGTGATACTTGCAGCTTTATTTCTAACAGTGATGGTGACGACCCGTTCGCCAATAGGAATATGGCGCCATTAGGATATTTTCTAATTGGAACGTTTATTTAATATTTTTTTTAGATACCTAACGCGAAATAAATGTTTTCTTTTGCTTTTAGTCAACCAGCATTAGCTTAAGGTTTGCAAATTTTTAGTCTTCTATTATATGCGAGTCATAATCGCTTTTTAATGAAAATTTTCAATTTTTCATCATTGAACTTTGCTCATTTTGCGGATCTGGTCTTCACATTCACAAAGTCACTTTGATTCGTAAGTTGATATAAATTGGCATGTATTGTTATTCCGATAGAAGTGTTCGAGCAGTGTTTCCTTTTTTCCTGTAAAATCATCGGATATTTCAGATAACGGTCTCAAATATTTTATTTAAGCTGATTTTCAAGAGCACGAGAATTACGAAATATTGTCTTGAATAACGGATTATTTATAAATGAAAGTTAAAATTCTTATGCTATATTCACCTTGAGTTAAACTAGCAAAAGTCATGCTTTGTAGCAATATTTTTTATATTATTCTTGCATCTTTATTAAACAAAAACGTTATTTTATGTTTTGGCGCATTTTAATTTTAGAAATGTAAATTCAGCCAAATAACTAAGAATTTCCTCGGAATTTTTTATTTATGATAGAAGACTGGTATAAATAAAAATATTTTCGAAGCAAAATTTTACAAAATATTTATATAACGAATTTAACGATTAATTTTACTTGTTTATAATTCTTTTGTTGCCACTTTACAAAAAAAAAATCATAATATAATTCTTTTAAAATGTATAAGTATCACCTGCGTAAATGATTTACCATGATAAGAATAAATTGTGAATTTGAATTCTTAACATTGAAAAATACTTTTATAATTGAATGTAAATAATTGAATTTTCACAAATTTATTTCATTAAATATATGCTATAATTTTCATAAAAAAGTTATTTTAAAAATTTCATAAAAGAAATCGTAACTCCATGATTTATTTTTTCTTCTGAAAATAGACGTTTTTCATTTTTTATTTGCAAAAATGCGTCGGTAATGGAAAAACATGTAAAATAAATTAATTAAAATATTAAATTTTTAAAGGTTATTCTGTAAAAAAATAATATTGTGCAAATATACAGATCATAATTTATTTTTATGCTTAATTTCAAGTCAAAATACTGAATAGTTTTTTTGTAAAGTATACGACAAAATATAATTTGTGTCGACTAGTAGAGGATTCGCTTCGCTCATCCTAATAATTAAAATGCATATAAAAGCACAAATGATTGTACAAAAATTACTTTCAGGTGCATACAGATAATATAAAGATATTTAAAATACAAATTTAAAATATCTCAAAATGCATCAGAAAAACTTCGAACGTTTTCAACCATTAAAAGGCGTCGTCAGAAAGATTTAAATGTTGTTATTATTTTCTTTTCGCTTTGTTTGTTTGTTTTATTGGACACAGACATCAGACTTGTGTGCTTGATAACAAGGCCCGCTTATAAGTCATCGTCGATATACAGGGACGAGATAGCACAATGAAATTTACAGCACAGAGAATTTTTACATCCGGGAGCTCCACAAAGAGTGTGCAATGGAGCCAGCGGGAGTCGAACCCGACAAGCCTCCAACGCTCTAAAGTGTTTAGCAGCGTGGTGTCTTAAGAGGCTACTTCAGTCAAGTGAAAACACCCGTTCGCTAATGCTAATCCTATGGAAGAAATTTATAAAGATATCTCGGTTGCATTTTAATATTTTTAAATGATTTTTTTTTGCATTGGCTAGCTGAGATCGATCTGTACAAAGACCATTTTTTACTTTTTGAATTTTGTTTACAGATATTTTTAATGAGGACACTTTCATTTTCGGAACCGGTTTCGAAACTGAAAGCATCCTTATAAAAAAAAAAAAATCTGTAATCGAAATCGAAAAAGTAAAAATCGGCAGATGTAGAGATCGACCTCAGCTATCCAATGCAAAAAAAATCATTTAAAAATATTAAAATGCAACCGAGATATCTTTATAAATTTCTTCCATAGGATTAGCATTAGCGAACGGGTCTTTTCACTTGACTGAAGTAGCCTCTTAACCACTCGGCCGCGGAGGCCCTTTTCTTTTTTTTTCGCTTATTCGAGAATTGTCCAGAAGAAAACATTGTAATTTAAATGTTGTACGTCAGATGAGATGCCAGCTAAAGTTATTCAAATTTTCAACAAAACGAGCTTTAATCTATTATGCAGCAAATATCGCCATACTCCATGGATATCGTATGATAGTGCATCGTTACAAGCTATATCTTTATTAGCAATTATTTCAATTGATTCTCATATGATGGCTTCTGGTAATTACTTGCACGAAAGATAATTTTTGATTTATTAAAATCTACTTTTATAGATTGAGTTTGAGCTAATCTTGATACTGCAGTATGGGGCCTATTTAATCCTTTATAATTTAAGATGTACACCCTTCATAGGTAAGAGAAAACTGTTGTTGGATTCTTCGTCATACAAATAGTAACTTCTGCAAATTTTATTCATTTATTCATAGAATGCGCATTGTTGATGTGTCCATCAGATTTGCTTGTTGGGGGAGACAAATATGAGAAACCCTTTAAGGAAGTATATTTTTATTTGAAACTACACTGTTAAAAATTTTGCAGCATTCTGGCAGGTCATTCGACCGTTTTTTGAAAAAACGGTTTCATAACCATAATTTAACTATATTCTGACCATAAAATGGCCAATAATATGGTCAGAATAGTAATAAAAATCTAAATAAAAATCCTCTCTAAAATTTAAGAGGACCCCCAAAATGGTTGAGAAAGGGGTTCTGTAATTCCGAATTTCATTTCTTTACGGTGCATTTTTAATTTTTTTTTTTTTTTTTGGAAGGGAAAGTTATCCTAACGCAAGAGAAATTCCACAAACTGCTTTAGGAAACTTATTTGTCCGAGAAATATGAATGTGATCAATAAAGTGTTAATTTATCATATTGCATCATGATGTGCTGGTTAGAAACGACTTGGGTAATTGAGCACACTATAACTATGTGTACTAAAATTATATGTAGTATATACAAGGAACATACAATTTTTTTAAAAAAATATATGTGAACTCGCCAAATGAAAGGGCCCCCAGAATAATGCTGTGCTTCCCCTTGTTTCAGAGGTTAAGCGGGTCCTGGGTCGGGCCGAGACGGGCTCGGGCTCATTATTTCTGAAATTGACAATTTTATTTATTTTCGTATAGAAACAAAAATAACTCCCCCCCCCCCTTAAAAATTACTTATTCCATTCCAAGTCATTTCAATGCTATTTTGATCGGAATGAAAGGGAGACATATCCCTCCCCCCCTTTTGTATAGTAGTAGAATGCTATTTTAAAAGAAAACTCGTGATATTTGCAATTTATGTCAAGCTTTGACGGCGAGTGACGAACTGTTGATATGGCGCCATTAGGATATTTTTTAATTGGAATGTTTATTTATTATTACGCTTTTTAGAGATCTAACGTGAAATGAATATTTTTGTTTTAAGTCAATCAGCATTAACTTAAGACTTGCAAATTTTAGTCTTCTGTTGTCTGCGAGTGCGTAGTTAGATAAAATTGGCATGTATTGTTATTCCCGATAGAAAGCAATCGATCAGTGTTTTTTCCTATAAAAACAAAGTGTTTTTCAGATAATTTTGTCAAATTTTTAATTTAAGCTGATTTTCAAGGAGACGAGAGTTACGAAAGATGTATACCTTTTATAGGAATTAGAAAAACGTTGTTCGATTCTTCGTCATTCATTTATTCATAATACGCATTTCGATAACGTGTCCATTAGTTTGCTTGTTGCGGGAGAAAAATATGGGAATCTTTTTAGAAAAGTATATTTTTATTTGATACTAAACTTTAAAAGGATTGAATGTAAATTTAATAAAATCAATTATGCGCTACGGATTAACAGTTATTTTCATGGAAGAAGTTGTTAAAAAATGACACATTACATTTTTAACAACTTTTAAATACAGTAGATTCCGTCAAATTCGCACAGCTTGGGACCAGAGGTTGTGCAGATTTTTAGAATTTTCCAGATTTCTGGTCATTGCTTTGTTTACATCTTTTAAACAGCAATTTGAATGTAATAATGCAATCGAAATTATAATGAATGCTTGCAATATAGTAAAATATTAAAGTAATTAAATAAAGTAATAAACCAACTAAAGTAATAAAAAGAAAGATAATTTTAAAATTATTAAATTATTAAAAGTAAAGGTCAAGTAAATAAATAATAATGTATAATTAAATATGCATAATAAAGATCAGATAAATCTTCCTACAATTATTCAGTGAAACTTTCCTTACAAAGACACCCTATTAATTCACTTTAAAATCATTAAGTAAAGAAGTTTTATTTCAGGTTTAGCCAGTCTTTATAACCATAAAAGCTTTTTTAATACAAAAATATATTTGGAAAAAAGATTTGATTATCAGTGATATAAACATCTTAATTTTTTTCAGAAATAAATTTATACTTCCTTTGTGAAAAACCATGAGTTCAGTCATATTATAGAGAATTATATATTAAAATACATACAGAATGATATAAAAGTAAAAAACGTCGTAATTTTATCCATACATCTGAACTGAAAATTTCATTGTTTACATCTGTAATGATGTGCGGATTTGAGGGAGTCTACTGTAATATGCATTTTTTTCCGGTATACTTTCAGCATTGGGCTCGGGAGGGGGGGGGGGGTCTCCGAAAAGTGAGCCCGAACTCATCTCTAACACATACCCCTTGTGATCTCCCTGAAAACATTGCCCTGTATTTAGTGAGGTGCGTGTATTTAAAGATATTGAAAGCAATTACGCTAAAATAAATAAATTAATTTTAATGAACATGATGCGAAATGTAGCTCCGCTATTGAATGCGTATAAATAGGTGTGTGATAATGTTTATTTACTTATTTTTGACCTTATTTACAGCTAACTGATTATGTTAATTATGTTTCAAGGATGAAACGAAGAATTCGAGGGTAATTATGTGAAACTGCAGTTTGTCTTACAATTTCAATATTTTGTTTTCATATATTTTTTAGAGAATAAACGGTAAATTTATTGTAGTGTTTAGGAATAATCTCTCCTAATACATGTGCTAACAGAAATTAAAGGTTGTAAAATTATTTACATTGATTTAATGGTCTTATCTTATGTCATAGATGTTGAACGTAAAAATAACATTTTTTGAATGGTAAAATTTTAAAGAAAAATAATTGATTTAGTTTGACGTGTGCTGCTAAATTCTAGATTTATGCTGCGATTAACTGTTTTATAATATCTAAGAGAAATGTTATATCATATATGTATCAATATATGAAAAAGATTATTGTTAACGAAGGTTCTTTCATAGCAATAAAGATGCTAGATTGAATGATATATATGTAAAGCCATTGTGCTTAAATAAGACGCGATTCCCCATAGTTTTATCATAGTTTACCAACAGGGCATATTTGGCATCTTATTAAATACATATATATTTTATTAAGCAGAAAAGCATTGGCTACTCTGCTTTTAATTCAAAACTAAATTATTTTGTAGAAATTGAATCATTATCTGTAATGTAAGGAAACATTATACGGTTATTGCATATAGGTCATTTTTGAACAATTCACACATTACAAGTATTGATTTAATTCATCTTTCTAGATTTGTAGTTTTATATAGCGCCGAAGGGCATTTGAATCGAAAGATGATTCTGGAATAGTACGCCGATTGAATGAGAAAATGCCAGATTTTTAAAATTCGTTTTATATTTAAATGGTTTTATTTGACTCAAGAATTTTTAAAGATTCAATTATATGTATGAATATTAAATAGTCTAGTGATCAAGTGTCTTTATTCTTTGTTCTAATACACGCCATACATGCATACGAATACGTCATATATTTAATTAAAATTTTAAAAGACTTGTTTTTTCTATTTTAATCATTAGTTTGATCATTATTTTGATCTTCATTTTCAATTTTGATCAAAACTGGATATTTTAATACAATATATGAAAATACCTGATTAACTTATCTTGGTAAATCTCCTAAAAGCCTTTCCGCATTTGACGGATTCAATTCGTCAATAATAGATCTCTGAAAAAAGTCAGTCACCAAAATGCATAGAATATTCTAGAACAACTCTAATTTGAAAACTTATCGACTTTTCCTATTTTCACTTCAGGTAGATGAGACAGACATTCCAGGCCTTGACGTTGATAAGGTTAATTGATCGTCAAAGTTGAAAAAAACGAAACCATGATCCCTGTTTTAGGATTATTCGTCGCATTTAGGGAGTTATGAGAGCGCTCGATAAGGAACGATGTGTATTGTGATGGGAAATTCGTTTAGTGAGATCGCTTTAAATGCAGTGAAGTGTTTTGTGTTTCGTTCCCGAAGTTCGGATGTTTCATTATGTATCTTTCATATACGATTCTTGTGTTAATATTATAGATACAAGATCATCACCGCATTTATCTGTCGTCACATTTAGGCACAATGACAGCATGTGAACTATCTTTTGTAAAAGGAGAGATATCTGATTTAGTTTATTATTGATATTGGTTATGGGTACCGGCAAAAAAAAAAAAAAGTGCAGGTGAAGAAATATTCTTCAGGAGATTCTCCATATATATATTGAAGTGTAATATTAAATGCAACTACATTTTCTTTATATCTATTAATTTTGAAAACAATATTTGTAAAATTTATTCCTATACCTAAAATAATTAAACAGTAAGAGAAAAGGGAATCTGAATTTAAAAAAAAAAAAAAAAGAAAAGAAAAGAAAAAAAGAAAGAAAGTACTGTTTTCATTCTCCATTTAAAAAAAAAAGATGAAGCATTAATGAGGAATTTTCATAGTTCTTAATTTGTTACACTTCTACATTGTTTTTTTATAATTATTTGTTTAAAACTTGTCTTAAGTTGGAGGCGAGAAGACTCTTTGATGATGATAATAATAATAATAATAACAAACAAAACATTATTTTTGGTTATTTTCTGTTAATATTATCCATTTTAGAAAACATCAGCTGAAAATTATTTTTGAATATATCGTATTTATTAATTTGTTAAAGATCTCTTGAATTCCAGAAATGAAAATACATCATAAAATCATGCGTACTGTCGTGAAAAAAAAAAAAAAAAAATGTAAACACCCCTTACTAACTTTGCAAAACATTATCGTAGAAGAAAGTTACTGGTACAACACGATTGATAATAAAGTGTACTTTTAAATGATGTATATAAAATTTGCTTAGGGGGCCATCTACATATTAAAACGAACCATAACTTTGCTTTTTTCAATAGCAGTACACAATTCTGACAGCATAAATGAACTCTAGACCATTCAATTAGCCTAGAAACAAAATTTTATGCAATTCGTACGATAAGTTTCTGAGAAATTTATTGTTTTAAAACGAGTGTATTTTAGGGACTGTATCCAAATTGCAGTTCGGTACTCGATTGTTAACCGAGGGAGCCCCCTTCTTGATTTGAAGACTGCTATATTATAGGATAGAATAAGAAATTTCAAAATATCTAGTCACTTCTATCATAGACGACCTCTTATAGAATAAGAAATTTCAAAATATCTAGTCACTTCTATCATAGACGACCTCTTAAACATCATTTTACCGTTTTTTAGCTCACAGGCTATCAAAGCCTGAGAGCTAATGTGCCCGCCCGTTCTGTATGTATGTATGTATGTATGTATGTATGTATGTATGTATGTATGTATGTATGTACGTACGTACGTATGTACGTAACGCGATAACTCTTGATAGAAACATCCGATTTGCTTCAAAATTTTTTCCTAGGTTCATTGTGATAAGGCGCTTCCCTGATTAGTTTTGGGAGTTCATTGGTTAAGGATAAAGGGGGAAAAACGGGGTTAGTCCACCACCCCCCCTTAATTCAAAAAAATGGGTTTTTCATGCAAAATCATTCGATTTGCTCCGAATTAGGTATACCGGTTTATTATGTTAAGGAACATCCCTGATTAGTTTTGGGGGTTCATTGGTTAAGGATAAAGGGGGAAAAACGGGGTTAGCCCCCCCCCCCCCCTTAATTCAGAAAAATGGGTTTTTCATGCAGAATCATTCGATTTGCTCCGAATTTGGTATACCGGTTTATTATGTTAAGGAACATCCCTGATTAGTTTTGGGGGTTCATTGGTTAAGGATAAAGGGGAAAAACGGGGTTAGTCCACCCCCCCCCCCCTTAATTCAGAAAAATGGGTTTTTCATGCAGAATCATTCGATTTGCTCCGAATTTGGTATACCGGTTTATTATGTTAAGGAACATCCCTGATTAGTTTTGGGGATTCATTGGTTAAGGATAAAGGGGGGTTAGTCCCCCCCCCCTTAATTCAGAAAAATGGGTTTTTCATGCAGATTCATTTAATTTGCTCCGAATTTGGTATAACGGTTTATTATGTTAAGGAACATCCCTGATTAGTTTTGGGAGTTCATTGGTTAAGGATAAAGGGGGAAAAACGGGGTTAGTCCACCCCCCCCTTAATTCAGAAAAATGGGTTTTTCATGCAGAATCATTCGATTTGCTCCGAATTTGGTATACCGGTTTATTATGTTAAGGAACATCCCTGATTAGTTTTGGGGGTTCATTGGTTAAGGATAAAGGGGGAAAAACGGGGTTAGTCCACCCCCCCACCCCCTTAATTCAGAAAAATGGGTTTTTCATGCAGAATCATTCGATTTGCTCCGAATTTGGTATACCGGTTTATTATGTTAAGGAACATCCCTGATTAGTTTTGGGGGTTCATTGGTTAAGGATAAAGGGGGAAAAACGGGGTTAGTCCACCCCCCCTTAATTCGGAAAAATGGGTTTTTCATGCAGAATCATTTAATTTGCTCCGAATTTGGTATACCGCTTTATTATGTTAAGAAACATCCCTGATTAGTTTTGGGAGTTCATTGGTTAAGGATAAAAGGGGAAAAACGGGGTTAGTCCACCCCACCTTAATTCAGAAAAATGAGTTTTTCATGCAGAAACATTCGATTTGCTCCGAATTTGGTATACCGGTTTATTATGTTAAGGAACATCCCTGATTAGTTTTGGGGGTTCATTGGTTAAGGATAAAGGGGGAAAAACAGGGTTAGTCCCCCCCCCCCCCCTTAATTCAGAAAAATGGGTTTTTCATGCAGAATCATCCGATTTGCTCCGAATTTGGTATACCGGTTTATTATAATAAGGAACATCCCTGATTAGTTTTGGGGGTTCATTGGTTAAGGATAAAGGGGGAAAACGGGGTTAGTCCACCCCCCCTTAATTCAGAAAAATGGGTTTTTCATGCAGAATCATTCGATTTGCTCCGAATTTGGTATACAGGTTTATTATGTTAAGTAACATCCCTGATTAGTTTTGGGGGTTCATTGGTTAAGGATAAAGGGGGAAAAGGGGCGTTAGTCCCCCCCCCCCCCCTTAATTCAGAAAAATGGGTTTTTCATGCAGAATCATTTAATTTGCTCCGAATTTGGTATACCGGTTTATTATGTTAAGGAACATCCCTGATTAGTTTTGGGAGTTCATTGGTTAAGGATAAAGGGGGAAAAACGGGGTTAGTCCACCCCCCCCCCTTAATTCAGAAAAATGGGTTTTTCATGCAGAATCATTCGATTTGCTCCGAATTTGGTATACCGGCTTATTATGTTAAGGAACATCCCTGATTAGTTTTGGAGGTTCATTAGTTAAGAAAAAGGGGGGAAAGGGGGCTAGTGCACCCCTTTTAATCCAGATAAATGGGTATTTCATGCAGAATGATTCGAATTGCTCCGAATTTGGTATACCGGTTTATTATGTTAAGGAACTTCCTTGATTAGTTTTGGGGGTTTATTGGTTAAAGATAAAGGGGGAAGGGGGGCTAGGCCCCCCCCCCCTTAATTTATATAAACGGGTTTTTCATGCAGAATTATTCGCTTTGCTCCAAGTTTGGTATACCGGTTTATTATGTTAAGGAGCTTCCCTGTTTCGTTTTGGCGATTCGTTGGTTAAAGATAAAGGGGGGGCTAGTCCACCCCCTTAATTTAGATAAATATTCTTTTTGCAGGATTATTCGATTTGCTCCAAATTTGGTATACCGGTTTATTATGATAAGGGGCTTCCCTGATTAGATTTGGAGGTTCACTGGTTAAGTATAAAGGGAGAAACGGGGGCTAATTCCCCTTCACTTAGTTTTTTGAGGGGCATTATTCTTTAAAATAAGTGTATAATATACAATTAGTGTGAATAGCCTGTGAGCTCAATGCCATCAGTTTAGCTGGGCACTTTTCTTTTTTATTAAGTATAATTTGAAAACTACTCGGAAGAAAAATGTGAAATTTTGGATTTCCATAAAGCAAGACTTAATAAATTTAAATCCATAAAAAAAATTGTAGGTTGCAATTCATAATGTTTTTAATATCAATTTCATAATTCATATCAGAAAATTATAAAAATTGCAAATTCAACGTGTTTATGTTTGTGTATTTTAGTATTATTGCTACACAGAAAATTAGCACATTAGGAGCATAATTTTAGGAGCTATAAATAAAAATATGAAAATGTAATTTAACATTAGAAGCACTAAATTTTGGATGCATATAATTCAAAAACTTATCATTCAAATGACTTGAAATTTGGTGCCTAGGCAAAGTTTGAACCAAAGATTTGAAATATCTCGTTAAAATTGGGTATTGCTATTAAAAATGAATTTTAGGCTCGTTTTAATATGTAGATGGCCCCTTAAGCAAATTTTATATACAGTAGAGCGCCGATTATCCGAACTCCAATTAACCGAACTTCCAATTATCCGAACAGCCTATTTGTCTCAAAAAAATTTTTTAACCGAACTTCCATTTATCCGAACAGCCTATTTCTCTCAATTTTTTTTTTTTTTTTTTTTTTTTTTTTTTTTTTTTTTTTTTTTTTTAATGATGATGAGATTATGGATGAAAATAGATGAAAAAGAGTGATGAAAAAGAAAATGTTTAAGATGAAAGAGAAATTGAAGAAATGAAAACGAATGCCCTGAAAATGACCCAGGTCCATCACATAACGAAGCCTTTGAATGTTTGGAAACAACTATGAAATGGCTTGAACGGCAGAAGAACTCTGATCCTATTCAATTAACGTATTTAAGAAGAATTAAAGATATGGCAGCATTGGAAAGAACGTCTTATTTCAAGCAAGCAACAATCGAAAGCTTTATTTGCTTAAATTATAATCTCTGGAGTTCTGAAAACGATAAAAAGAGAAAAAGAAAATTTGAAATGATAAAAAAGTAAACAAAAAAAAAAACAAAAACCAGTTCTTAAACACGCTAGCACTAACTGGTCCTACCAGTCCTAAGCCTGGATAAAGTGTGAAGGTTTTAGTATAGTCAGGAACACATCTTAAATTGTCTGTCCATTTATCCGAACTAGGGTCGGTCCCGACTTGTTCGGATAATCGGCGCTCTACTGTACATCATTTAAAAGTAGACTTTATTTTCAATCGTTCGGTACCAGTTACCTTCTTCTATGATAATTTGTTGAGGAGTTAGTAGGGGGTGTTTACTTTTTTTTCTACGACTGTACATAAATTTTCTTCCCTTTTTAAGGATTGGCCTCATGAGGCCAGCAAGGCCGTAGGGGATGACCGTTGTTCCTTTCTGTATTTTGAAATTTAATTAACTAAATTTTCTTTATCAGCCATGATTTTGAAAAAAAAAAAGTAAATTGTGTTTCCCAAGTGACTTCCAATAATTAAATTTTATAAGAAAAAGGAACTAAGAATTTTTCGTCAAGGGCAGGGGTTGTGTCCTGTTACATTGAATTCCCCCTTTAAGATATTTTTTAAACATATGAACGTAAAAGTATAGAAATGAAAAGTCTCTCGTCTCGAACGCCTTAGCGTTCGAGGGAAGGGATGTGAAGCAACCCTGAAGAAGAAAAAAAAAATTCTTCTTTAATTTTCGATTTTGAAAAAAGACGGTAGGAATTTATTTTTAATATTTAAAATATCCTAATTGTTATTTTAGAAAAATATATATTAATGTGTAAAAAATGCTCTTTCACGGAAAATTCTGAGAGAAATTTCTTAATTTATTTTATGTTTGTATTCTCCATTTTAAAAACGCGACCTGGATTGCGAACCACACGAGGTCTTGATTTCTTTCGGTCGGCACCCATGCATGACTAAATTCGTTTCAATTTAGTTAAACGTTTTTTATTAATACGGCGTTAAACACTTCTGTAAATCATAATTGCCATACGATTGAATAATGAAAATGAATGTACATATTCAAATCTGCATGACGTAACGGAAGCTAATTCTTTGCCCTTTCTAAATAAAGCGTGGGTGGATTTCGCCGGGAAACCCTTGAAATCTTGAGATGAGTCTCTCATCATATCTCCATTATTCTTGATCACTGCCGGGGCTGTTTACACCAGACTATCCATCTTTGCATATTCTTTTTTTGCAACGAGGTGAAACTTGATGAGCACATCGCCGTAAAAAGGTGATTTCGATGGTAGCTAGTGAATATTATTCATATAAAGCTTTCTCCATGGCATACCAACAATGAATAATAAGTAGAAAATTTTCTTAGCTGTATGAAATATCTTCAAAAAGCGAAAATTCTAATGTGTTTAATATTCACGTATTTAGAATGTTTACATCTTTATAAAAAGATACTGATTTTGGTGTTAGGGGTTCAGGGGCGATTTAGCGTTACTGGTGCCGGAAGAAGGATGCTGTCATCATGTAGACTACGTCAAATTTAAAATACATATACAACGTTAATGATAGGAAAATAAACATAAATAAAACTAAGTTTTTGTTCCTCATAGAAACAATAATTCAGGAATTTCGTATATGGACAGGATTTCATACCGGGTGCCACTGAAGCGGCAGCCGTCATAAACGTATTGTCTAGGTACAGTAAAGTGATTATGCGCTAAGCCTATGTAGCGCTACCTAGCGGCAAACAGCAGAGTTAGCGTTCCTACATATCGAAAATAGTACGAGATACGGCAAAATTCAGTTAAAGCGTCCTCTATTTGATATTGAATGATGTGTTATATGTAAAAATATTAGAAGCTCTGAAATGTAAATATTTTATATCCTACCAACAGCTTAAACACTCCCCAAATTGCATATAGATGTGTGTAAGGTGGGTAAACATTTACGAAAAAAAAAAGGATGTAAATAAACCACAGTTTATTTTAATAGGAAAATCAAGTTACCTATGGTTCATTAAAGGTGTTATTTCTCATAAAAGAAATATCTCAGGAATTTCATACATAGTTCCATATATCGTCTATCATCGGCCGCAATGCATCATGCATGCGGCATGAGTTGTGATGGAAGACACATTTAGCATACTTAACTTGATTTTCTTATTAATATAAATTGTGCTTGTTTACATGTATTAGTTTTGTTAGTAAATGTGCATCTGACTTATAATGTCACACTTCTGTATGCGATTATTAATGTATTTCAGCCGGTGATTAAATGTCGAAAAACTTATATTTTAGTGTTTCTAAGAAAGTTATTTTTAAGATATCATTTTTAAGATATCATTTCATACTAAATCGAGGAGTCTCTACAACTTTGTACTTGACTTTTTTCCGTACATCGTACCGTTTTTGAAGTAGGAACGCTAACTGCATTGTTTTCGCTAAGTGGAGCTGTAAGTTGTCTCATCGCACAATGCGCAACCACTTTAATATACTAGGCACAACATTTGTGACTATTGCGATCGTCGCTCTCTATTTAATGGGATGGACCGGATACTTGTGGGTACCCTGTATATATTTTATACTGTATTTAAAGGCTTTCCAATTAAATTACAAATTTATTTAATATATATGTGAAATACTAACTATTTACTAACTATACCAATGATGAATATTAATGAAGGGTTATTTGCTATTATAAATTGTGTTTAATGAGATGGCAGGCTTTGAAAGAAGCTAAAATCGATGCAAATTACGAACTTTTTTTTTTTGTGTTAAAATTAAAAAATATGCATCAATAGATATTGTCATATTACTTGCAGAAGGTGTGTTTTCATACTTCTTAAAGGCAAATAAGGAAAATAACATTGATTAATCTATTTCAAATACATTTATTACCTTTTATACAGTTTGTATACATATTTAAAATGCACCATGCGTTTTAACATTTGTTCAAAATTTTTAATAGCTCTAAAGGACAATCTGCATACATACTACAATAAATCCGTACATACGGTTTTTAATGTTACTTTATTAAGTTCCTCACATTAATAATAAAGTATATGAACCAGTAATTTTCAATAGAAATTCACTCTAATTTTTTAAAAAAACATTTAGAAAAAAACAACAATAAATATCTTTACATTTTATTGAAGTAAATCGATTTTATTTTCCAAATATCTATTGACTTCATGGTACATAATATTATTTTAAAGAATAAATAATACTTAATAAAGTAACATTAATAATGAAAAATGTTTTGTAAAATCCTTGATTCATTTAACTTAAAGATACTTATTGATTAAAAGTCGTTTCTGGTTCGTTGATTAGTTCATCCGCAGGTTTATCGTGTACAGGTGATATGATCGTTTGCAAATATGTTTAAACTAGCTGTTACCCGGGACTTCGTTCACTTAACATTTAAAGAAGAATAACGTCATCAATTAAGCAAAAAAATTCGATAATTAATAGAAAATGCAATTAACCTTTTATCATGTTTTATAGTAGAAACACTTCTAATGATCCAAATTTGCTTATTTTATTTTATATATATAGGATCATTTAAATTTCTTTCGTGAGCTTGAAATTTCGTACTCGATTTCATAAGATTAAACGAAGAATAAATTTACATCTCTGTATTCTATTTTATTATTTATATTTATTTTATTGTATACTTATTTCGTTCATGGATATTGATTTATGTTTCGTGACAAAGAATATTATTTAAAGAGATATATTAGTAAATAGGGATTATTAACAGATTTCTTCAGACGTGTCTTTGAATTGATTAGAATAATCGAAAAATCAACATACAACATTATGTTTCTATTCCAAAAAATCACATCTTGGAAAAGAAAAAAAGATAAATGGTATTAAAAAAATCAGACGCGGTGAAGCATCAAAATTCAAAAATAAATAATAAAAGTACGAGAAATACCTTTAACTTTCAATTCATTGTACCACATTTTTAATAGCTGTAGAACCAACAATAATATCAAAATGTTTATCACGCTCCAAAGACTCTCGAAGCCTAAATGCTTATTTTTTACCCGACTACGGCAAAGCCAAAGGAGGGTTATGATTTTGACAGGCTATGTATGTATGTATGTATGTATGTATGTATGTATGTATGTATGTATGTTCATCTGTTCCCTCGTAACTTCTAAACCACTAATCAGAATTCGACAAATGACATATCATTAGAAGCGTCTTAATTGTCCGCTGGTTATAGGCTATATAGATTTTCACCAAATTCAATGTGGCGCCTTCTAGCGGACAAAATATACAGAGTAAAAAAATAAAGTTAAGCTAGATATGCCGTGTTTGGTATCATTTTAAAGCGCTTCACTTGTACATTTCGAATATATATATATTACTAGCATTTGCTTGTGACTTTACCTGTATTCATGGGGTACTTTTATACTTTTTCAGCGTAGTTTTTTGTCGTAGTTGGGTTTTAGTTTTTTTACCCGACTACGGCAAAGCCAAAGGAGGGTTATGATTTTGACAGGCTATGTATGTATGTATGTATGTATGTATGTATGTATGTATGTATGTATGTTCATCTGTTCCCTCGTAACTTCTAAACCACTAATCAGAATTCGACAAATGACATATCATTAGAAGCGTCTTAATTGTCCGCTGGTTATAGGCTATATAGATTTTCACCAAATTCAATGTGGCGCCTTCTAGCGGACAAAATATACAGAGTAAAAAAATAAAGTTAAGCTAGATATGCCGTGTTTGGTATCATTTTAAAGCGCTTCACTTGTACATTTCGAATATATATATATTACTAGCATTTGCTTGTGACTTTACCTGTATTCATGGGGTACTTTTATACTTTTTCAGCGTAGTTTTTTGTCGTAGTTGGGTTTTAGTTTTTTTACTTTATCTTGTTAACCAATAGAGTTGCTTATTTCTTATAATTGCGGAGGAAACCTAATTATGGAAAAAGCAGTTCAGTTACAGCTAAATATTTTCATATCGATCGTTTTGTTGTAATTTTGGATTATGGAAGCTTGTCTATTTGTAGGAATATGCTCCAACGGGGGCCAGAGATTGTGTTTTGAGAGATTTTTAACTATATATTTAGATATTTTAAAATCGAAAGAAAATTTCCTTTCTTCTCTTCCGCTTTTCGATAATCATGGCGCATTTAAAAATTAGAGGGATGTGAGGTGAAAGGCAAATTTATTGCATAATTAGTTATTTCACCTCTTCTTTACATGTAAACGATGTCATATGTGAATACTAATCTCTAATTGAAATTACTTGCTAAACTTTCTTACATAAAATTTTTGGGAGATTTTAAGGTAAAAGGATGTTAAACATGAATTTGCGAATGGTAAATTCTGTGGAAATCAAATTATTTTGTATAAGTGTTATAAAATGCTAATATTTTCTGAAAGAAAACTGGTTAAGGATTTAAAATATGACGATGTCACCTGGTTAGTTTTCGTACGGAATAATACTTGTCGAGATAAATATATGTATATATATTTTTTTTTTCACTTCATGAATCATGTAAAACTATGCATTATAACTTAATTGAAACATGAAATCGGTTAATGAAGTCCAATATTATTGTACATGTACATTTAGAAAAAATATTAAAATTTATTTTTACTAAATGCTAAATTTCAAGTAAAAAAATGTATTTAAAATGTAAGCTAAATTTACATTTTGAAATAATGCGACTTTTATGCAAAACATTATTTCTGGAATGTATATTGTTATTTTAAGATTTCATTTTTAATTTCGAAGCTTGTGAAATGAATATTACACCACTTTGACGAAATTAAAACGATTATATATTGATGTTTTCTAATTAAAATGAATGCTTTACATAAAAAAAAAAAAACAAACATTACATCATTTTTACCCGATAAAACCTTTTACTAAAAACGCCTTTGTGATATTTTTTAACTGTCATCTGTTAAAATTAATTAATTAAAATAGTATATGATTTTTTTAAATTCAATTCATAGGGGCAATAACTTTCTACTTAAATGTACGGAAGCTTAATTTACATCCTTGGTTGGAGATATCAGTATGTTGACAGATGATTTTTTCTTCTGTGGAATAAATTCATTCATAAAGCTTCAATGTGTGAAAATATGTTTTTATTTTCAGGAAAATTTACTTTAATTATGTTTTTGTACCATCTATACAAATTGAAATTAAATTCGTTTTAATTTTAAAGAGAAAATAGCGTCAAAAAATACATTAATCGGTTTTATTTCCTTTTTTTTTTCCACAAAAAATGTCTTTTACTGATAATCATAACGTGAATTTTGAATGCAAACTCTCATTTGTATGCAACTTATATTCAAACATATTAATCAATATTAGTAAAAAAAATTCTCATTCATTTTAAATATGACGTCATTTTTTATCCATTTTCATTAGTTGCGGATATTCATGCTCCTTGTATTTTTAACGATTACTTGAAAATACCTGTTTTATTTTAAGTATGATGTCATATTTTTCCAAGTTAAACATTTTATTAATAATATATAATTCTTGTTCCTTCTTTTTCCTTCTAATTATATCGCTATTTTTGACAGAAAACCCCTTATTAATGTAACTGATATTCATATTTTATGTATAATAAAATATATTTCATTTTTTTCGTGTCAAATATGACGTCATATTTATTTTCTTTTTATTCTCAGTTTTCAAGTAGAATTTGTTCAATTAAAAATTAATTGCCGAGGAGAAATTATTATTCCAAATTTTGATGTTCTTGGCAACGGAAAAGA
This sequence comes from Maratus speciosus, assembly GCA_963932465.1. NCBI lineage: Eukaryota > Metazoa > Arthropoda > Arachnida > Araneae > Salticidae > Maratus > Maratus speciosus. The sequence continues at coordinate 81,979,810 of OZ010788.1, forward strand.
AAAATGGTCAAATTTTATCGGTAAAATGTTAATTGGTTCTGTATGAAAAAGTATGAAATTTTGAATTACAGTAAACTCTGTCTAAGGCGGAATCGATCGGGACTGAGAAAATTTTCCGTGGTAGACAATATTCCGGCTTATGCAAAAAAAAAAAAAAAAATCCCTCGAATTTGATGATTTTTTATTGATTTTCCTGACTCGAAAATCGGTTGAAAACTGAAATTCGGAACGATCTTTTGTCTTTATCGATTATATGAAAAACGCTATTCAATTTCTTAGTACTGCTGTAATGCAGCCCCCCCCCCTCCCCCAAATAAACTTCGAGAATGAGGCAGAACGCTATAACAGTGAATTTGAGTTCAACCTTAAAGTATAATATATTGCACTTTCGAAAATATATATTTTGATAAATGTTCGTTCTACTAGAAATATTAACTTTTAAATATAATTTTGCATAGGAAAAAATGGCACAAGCATAAATCCCTTAAAATTTAAACAGTTTCTGTCCTTTTGAATTAACTTTTTCAAAGTGTTACAGAATTTAACTAACATGCACGACATTGAATATTTGACTTATCTTTTTTTGACTTTTCTACTTTTTCTACTTTTATTTGACTTTTTTGACGTTTTAATGTTTAATAAACAAAATGCCTTTCATTTTTAAATTATCCTTTTTTTCCGCCTTATGCAAAATGTTGGTTTCGGTGAGAGCTTAAAATGCTTTCCGTTTCCGCGTTAGACAGATTCCACCTTATGCAGCATGAATCAATGTAATTTTCTATGGGTTCGCCGGGACTTGAAAAATTTTCCGCGGTAGACAGATTTCCGGCTTATACAGAGTCCGACTTAGACAGAATTTACTGTATTAAGAGAAATATTTGGATAAAATAAATAAAATGGCAGCTCAGATGGCAGAGCACTGGCGGCTTCAGCCAGGAGGTCCCGGGTTCGAATCCTGGTCCGGACATTTTTCGCCCAGTTGGAAATTTACATCCAATATGATTTGTTTACCAATTAGAATAATTTTGTTAATATTAATGTAGTGTAATTTCGTATCCAGCGATTTCTGGAGTTCCATTACCTGAGATTTATTCTGTTGAGCTGAACCAGGTTTCAGACCAGATGCTGTAATCATCAAGGTTACCTGGGTGAAAAAGTTCGACCAAAATCGTCCGGGATAGCTCAGATGGCAGAGCACTGGCGGCTTCAGCCAGGAGGTCCCGGGTTCGAATCCTGGTCCGGACATTTTTAGCCCAGTTGGAAATTTACATCTAATAGTTCTTACAATAGTAGCCTATAACATATTCGCCAAAGAAGCTGAATCAAAAGTACCGTTTGGAAACTATAGTGTTACCCGCACACACATACATACATCAAGATTACAATACTTTCCTTACACTATGTTTTCGTAAAGTAAAAATAGCCCGATTGGCTAGTGTACGTCTAGTGTGCTTTCGGTATAGCGCCTAGAATAAATAGTGTACCGTTTGGAAACTATAGTGTTACCCGCACAGACACATATACATCATGATTACAGCACTTTCCTTACGCAATGTTTTCGTGAAGTAAAAATATCCCGATTGGCTAATGTACGACTAGTGTGCTTTCAGTATAGCATCTAGAATAAATGGTGTGGAATTCAGTTATCCCAATAATACTTTTAAAAAGGGCTAAAATAATGAATCCCTTAAATGCGCAACGATGCTGAAATACAAAGAGTCGAACGCAGCGACATCTGCAGGGTATTTTCTAAAACTGCAAGACGATTGGTAGCACAAACGGTGTAATAATACAAGATATGTTTACATTGAAAATTTAAAATATCCCGCAGATGTTGCTACTATTACCTCTTCGGATTTCAGTATCGTTGCACACTAAGGGATTCAAATTTTTAGCACTATTTGGATAGCAGATTTTTACACTATTTATTCTAGATGCTGTACTTTCGGTTACTTTATGTGTTTATTTTAAATGTTTGCTTCCTTTAGGCAAAATCCAATGACAATTTTTTAAAAACTATATATGTTACTGTAAAAGTGCATGTCCTAAGGTTTTACAAATAAACTGGCACCTAGTATTTACCTGTTCGAGGTGGTAAAACCTTTGCTTTTTATGGGTAAATTCTAACATTAGTCGAAGTTGCTCAAAGTAGAAAAATGGAATGCTTAAATGGAAATAATGCGCCACAAATGTTTCTAGTGATATAGATTCAGCATAATTGTCTTTGGCGATGAGCTACTATGTTGATGCAAACTTATTGAAAATTGACAATTTTCAATTTGCTTTCCCTTGTCTGTAGCTACAATTTTTAAATTTTTGCTTATTTTACAAATATTTTAATTTTGAATATATTTGTCTTGAGTGAATATTTTTACTTTATGTGACCTGTTATGAACTTTATTTTCTATATTTTCGCATCATTTATTATACTAAGCATTTATGCTAAGTTTGGAATTAGATTTTTATATGTTTTCACAATCAAATTAATCATTATAGTAACTTATTTTTAAATTGAATTTGTTATTGAAAACGGTAAATTTTCTTTCCAATTAACTAGGTTTATTTTATTCTTACTAAATTTAATTTTTGATATTCCAATTAATTTCTAACAAAATTCTAAATTAACACGAAAGAAAAATACATATTAATTGCTGCTTTGTTTTTTAATGCATTTTCATGAATTGTTCTCAAATAATTGGTTTGATATTTAAAAAACTCATTAATAAAATTAAAAATTAGCTAAAATTTTACTTTTAATAAATGATAAACATACAATTTTGCCTATTAAAAACAGTGCTTGATAGAGGATAATAGCTATTTAATTTTTAGTTGATATTTTAATCGATATAAAAAGAAATAATTCTCCCAAAATAAAGCATTCTGATGTCAGTAATGGATTTTCATTGAATGACAGTTATTTTAATGTTAATAAGCCTAGAATTTACATTTCTATATAAAATATTATTTTCATACCGATTATCTCACTTTTAATTTAAAGGAGATTACTTACGGAAGTATTTCAAAACTTCTTATGCCAGATGTTATTGCAAAAAAGAAAATTATAACGAAAGTTGCGAAATGAGGACATTTTTCTTTCAGATAAATTATAGGAAAACATTTCTATACAAAAATATTATACAAAATCATCTACATCTATATACAGTATAACTTCTTTTATCCGAAGATCTTTTAACCGAAACTCTCGGTTAACCGAAATCCATTTTTAAATCTTTTGTTTTTTTACTATCACATTCCTTGTGTGCAAAATCCATTTTGAAAGCTTTTTTTTACTATCATATCTTTCGTGTGCAAGCGATCCTTTCTGAACCGCGAGTACATATAAATATTTTCGATTTCCTATCTTAGAATTCCTTTGACTTTAACTTGAGCTCCTTAAGCTGCGGAGTGGAACTAGAGGTCTGCACGGGCCCGAGCTTGGCCCGAGGCCCGTACCCGGCGGAATGGAAGAGAATTTTCAAACGGGCCGGGCCGGGCCGACAGACAAAATAAACGGGCCGGGCCGGCAAAAAAATTGAACGGGCCTGCAGGGCCGGGCCGGGCCGATAAAAAAAATTAATCGGGCCTATCGGCCCGATATAAGAATTTGAGAGTAGCAGATAAAATACGAGGCAATTTCCAATGAATATGACTTTTTCGAGAAGTATAAATGTGCGTTACGAGCCGATGCGAGTTTAACAACATCAATACAGAAATGTAACATGTCCATCGTAGAGATCGGCATCGTACAGTTACATGATGCCTGAACCCGGGTTTAATTTTTTCGGCAGACTTGTGCCGGGACGGAACTGGTCTTAATCGCTCTCAGGATGTGTAAGACAGGCATTATGTTTTGTAAAAGTATTAATAGAAATAATGAACTTCTGTTAACAGCATCTTTGGAAATGTACCTTAAGGTGGTTCTCATATTTACTGCTGAACAATGCGAAACTTTCAGACACATTTTTAACTATAAAGGCGTAAAATTGACAGGCCTGAGTATTGAAGGCATTTGAGATCGAATAGAGTTTCCATTTTTCATAAATTACGTACAGAGATAACAGAGACTCTTGTCAAGTGACTGTACGTTTTTCTCCTTTCCTGTGCTATCGCTTCTGGAAATTCGATTCAAAACGCTAACTTTGGCAGTATTTTCTGAAAGATATATTACTTTTATCTAAGAAAAAAACGGCATTTACATGGTTTCTGAATAAGAATACCTGCCAATCTCATGCGTTTCCGAAAAGAAATGAATTCACAAATGTATCAAAATGTAGCTCCTTTGGATTTGAGAAAAGCCTTAAAAATGACAGAAATAATTTCACAAATCTACTTTTTATTATAAGCTTCAGAAGTTATTATGTTTTTTAACCCTTTATTCTAAACTACAATAATCTTTTAATAAATCCTTAATTAAATTTTGAAACGTCTGTAGAGACGTTGACTAAAACACTGTAAGTAATCGTTAATGTTTACTATTGTATGTTTTCTATTTTGCGAACACATAGTAATTTAAAATAGACTGTAAAATGTTCCCATAAATATGCATGTAGTATTCATTAAAAGAACCTTAATTGTATGTCGAGAAAAAACGGAATTTTTTGTAGAAATTTAGTCGGGCCAGGCCGGGCCGGGCCTGTTTTCACTGATTTTTGTACGGGCCGGGCCGGGCCGAGAACGGTAAAAATGTAAACGGGCCGGGCCGGGCTCGGGCCGAACTTTCAATTTTTACACCGGGCCGGGCCAAAATAGCTTTCCTTCGGGCCGGGCCGGGCCCGGGCCTGGAAATTCCGGCCCGTGCAGACCTCTAAGTGGAACGAACGAAAAAAACGAACAGATTACCGATTCTGAAGTTTTTGAATGCTTTGCAAAAGGTTTGGCTTGGCTGGAGCAGCAGAAAGACTGTGATACTGGCGATCTAATAATATATTAAAACTTCGTGATAGAGCTTCAAAGCAAAGGCAATCGAAACTGTGACAAACAAAACATTGTTTCAAACCCTTGTGAAATATGTAAAAGGTACTTAATTTCAAAATTAGAGATCAGGTAATTTATTCTTGTTTTTATTTTGCTATTGTTTTATTTTTATTAAGCACTTGTTGCCATAATAAAAAATAGCACATATATTTCTCCTTAATCTTAAAATTGAAGCATTCTCGATTATCCGAAAATTTCGATTTTCCGAAAAGTGGTAGGTCCCAATAATTTCGGATAATCGAGATTCTACTGTATCTCTATACATAATCGTTATACGAAAATTATAAAACATTGTTTTCATATCTTTTATCTCAGTTTTAATTTAAATACGATTACTTACTGAATTAATTCAAAGCTCCTTATGCTAGATATTACTGCAGAAAAAATGATAGGGAAAGTCACGAATAGAACACATTATTTTTTTTTTCTGGTAAATTATACGAAAACATCTCTCTTGGTACTCAGTGAATTGAAATATAATAGAAGGGCAGCGTAGGTGCTTTTTTGCTGTCACTTCCCGTTATTGTTTTATCACTCGGATTAAAACCTAAAATCTTCAGTTGACCATATTCATTTTCATTGTTTACATCGACCATGAACCTTACTTAGGGGATTAAACAGCCTATTGCATCTGATCACATGGAGATATCGGGCAAAAATTTTTGGTACAAAACAAAATAATATATATGGGGAAATAGCGGCTCCTCTTTATCTAATATGTTTGTCCCTTGTGACTCGGTAAAAGGTAAAGGTGAAATATAGGATTCGGGATATGTTACAGCAAAAGAGGCTTAAGTATTGATAAGTGACACGGAAGTTTATGCCAATTTTTTTTACCGTTAAAGTTCACGTTAGCATAAAGTTTTGTTCTGAAACGGGATAAAAATTTCTTTAAAAATTTACACAAGAACTTTGCTTTGAGAGAAAGAGGAAGAGAAGATGAAATTTATCTTATGAATTTTTAAACATGTTGCGTTAATCTCAGGCAAGTCATGGTTGTCTGGTTTTGAGTTATATCTTCATATAATAATTTTTTTCTCTGAAAATGTGATATTCTGAATTTTAATTTTACTTTTAGAGGTGAAAAGTCAGAAGTGAGACAGTAGGGGTAACGGCAGAACAATAATTATGTTTAAATTAAACAGACATCTTTTCCAGTTTTCTGCACCATATGGAGTAAATATAAACATATTTATATGTGCTACGAAATTTATAGTAGCAAGATAAAAATCGTTTATAATAAAAGTATTTTTTTTTCAAAGCAAGTATAATCGAGCTTGGTACTCGTGAAATTTGTAAAGCAAAATTAATAAACTTTTACCATAATCCCCTATATCCTATGTTTACAAATCACTAATTAAGACTAAAATGAGCATGGTTAATACGATAAGCTATATATTGACTACTTGAAACAAGTATTTACTACTTGTATCTAACACATATTAAAAAAGTATTGTATTAAACAAGTATTTAACATATATTTACTACTTGAAACAAGTCGGAAATGGTATGTGAAAGTGGCAACAAATGATGTGCGTTCATACTATAACTAGTTTTCATAAATATTCAGACTTTGTGCAATAGCTGTTGCTCTCTTATGCAAAAATGCATGAATACAAAATTTATTATAATTATATATATTAAATTCAGAAAGAAGGCAATAACAGGACTCCATCTTAAATAGGACGTCATCACCATGGCAACCTAGAATCATTACATATCATTTGATATCATTGAATTAATTACGTGTGATAGAATTTAATAGAATAAAGAAAACTTTTATTAATATCTTTTTAAATTTTGATTCGATTTTCATAAAATATGAAATGACACGACAAAATTCTGTAACTATTATACATATTAATTTCAAACCATTCGGTTGGGTAATTTTTGCGCTGTTATATGCGGACAGACGGACGGACCAAACGACGGCAATAGGTGCTACGTATTTATATAATTACGAACGGACCTAAAAAGAAATGGGACATTGAGAGAGAGGGGGAGGGGGTGTATGAGTCATGTTCAATTTTTTTCTTCTCTATTTTCAATTAGCTATAAATATTTATTTTCACAATTTTACCCTTTTTTACAACCTCTTCAGTTCCGAAGCTAAAATAATAATACAAATATTTATTAATTGGGTTTTCCCAAACAAAATGGCATCGTAAAAGACAGAAAAAATATCTTTTCTGAAATTGATCCTTTAGGCGCTTAGTAATTTAGTTTCAAAAATATGTATCTAAAACTACAAAACCCTTAAAAAAACATCAATTTAATAACCATTAACCTAAATTAACGCAATCAAAAATTTAAGAACTTTAAACAAGTAAATAATCTACAAATCCTTAAAATTTTTTATTGAAAAAGATTTAAGTTAAATACTCATGAAAAATTCTCACTTTCTTGGTCATACTGTCTTTTGAGCATTTTTAGGCCTTTTGCAAACTCAATATGAAAATAACATTTATTTTATGTGGGAATCAGCTTAGATGCTGCCATTTATTCGTTAGCTTTGAATGCATAAAACATTCAGCTATTAAGAAAGGATGTGAAAATGTAAAAAAATCGGACATTTTAGTTTTTATAAGGAAAAGAACAGAGGTCCCCTTATGGGGAACCAGGGACCGAAAAGGTTAATATTGAACAATTTTTGTTACATTTATTTTGTAATAAATGTCATAAACAATTAAAAGCTTGTAATAGTAGTAACTAGTAAAGTATATCTTGAGTTACTTTTAATCTGTAAAACAGATATTTTTGTAAACGAATGTAAAACTGTAACAAACGTAAACAAATGTAAAAACAAATGATACAAATGTAAATCTTGCGGCTGTAAATCTTATAACACATATAGTACGGAACAAAGACATATTATGCTTTTCTTTTAACTTACATCTGTGAAAATATAACATTCGATTAAATGTAAATTCTTCATACTTGCCCTCTACTGTACACGTACCTCCTATTCCTTACAGTCATGAGGGAGCAGTGGCAAAAAAATTTTACAATTTCTGAATGGTCTAGAAATTAAAAATTTTAAATACTTTGGAGTATTTTACTTTTTTTTCAGATAATACAAAACTTTATTGAAGCACAATTGTATGCAAAACAAAGAAGGATATATTGAGTAAGGAATGTTTTCATAAAAATTGTCCAAATCCTGCCTTCTCTTCCCTAACCAGAAAGTTGTATATTTTATAATTCAAAAGCTATAACAAATATATAAGTTGTAATATTGAAAAGAAGAAAGACAATTTCTATAATATGGAAAGAAATTTAAAAAATCTATAAGATCCTTTAACATTGTAAATTAAAAAAAGAATCTATTTACACCATGCCCCTTAACGTATTTGAACATTTTAAATTGATGTATTTAAGCAAGTTTCTTTTTTCCTTTTTTTTTTTTTTTTTTTTTTTTTTATTTTAACCAGTAATAACAGATTAAAAATAAGCAAAACGTATTTGCTGTACGAAAAAACGAAGAAAGTCACAGCAAATCCTGCTGACAATTTGGGTTCAAGCAATCTTCGCTATAAAGATTTGTATAATTATAGCCATTTCTACTGTAAACGTGTAACGAAGGAAAAATGGTTTTAAAATACATTATGTTGTGAATTTTCAAAAAGAAATTTTGGCATCCAAACAATCAACAGATTTTTCTTTGATTTTCTCCACTTTTTCTTACAGTGTGCTTATTTGATCAAATCTAAGAAAATATAAGAATTTACAATAGTAGTAAATTTTCAATAGCTAAATTTTCAAAATTTACAGCCGTAGTAATACAGTAATTCAGAAGTAAATACGGAAAACTTTTGACAGAAATAGGGATTTGCAGTAGTAATAAACTTACAATAATAGTAGTAAATTTATAATATATTATTAGAAGTATCTATTTAAGGTAATAGTTATCTGTAGTATTTATTGTTTACAAATGTAGTTACTTATAGTACTTATTGCTTACAATAGTAGTAAATTTACAGTGCTAGTAGTAAATTCATATTATAGTAGCAATAGTTATTTACGGTAGTAGTTACATTTAGTATTTTTTGTTTATTACTAGGGGGCTCGGCCCCCTACGAGCTACGCTCGCCAACCCCCGTCCAGACACCGTAGACTCTAAATGCACGCTAATTTGATAGGCTTTAAAAAGATTTCGAAAGATTGAATTATAATTTAAAAAACACTGGCGATCTCTCTATAAGAGTATTTCTATTCATTTCTCTTTGATTGGGGAATTTTAACGCCAAATCCGTTGTGGTACTACTTGATTATCCCGTCGACCCATTTCGCCAAATTATATAAATCGCCAAACCACTCGCCAAATTATACAAATTGACATAATTTTTATTTTAAATAACGAAAAAACAAATAAATTAGTACAACATTAATAAAAATACAAATAAAACGTCGAAATAAAAATAACTTGATGACGTAGACACGTGTAACAACATTTCAAAATAAGCTAATATAAAAGGAATTAAGTAAACAGAGTCTTTGTCTCCTGGTATTTTTTAACAAAGGGAAAAGAAAGTTCTTTTAAACGAGACATTTTAAATTAATCGTTTTTAATCTGACGTAATTTTGACCAAACTATTCTTTCTCTTTTTAATATTCACGTGAAAATACTTGTGTTAGAAATTAAATATTATTTGCGCTTTCTTAACAAAAATAGTTGAAAAGTATCCTCTTAAAATATCAAATAAATGTCTAGCGCAATTTCTAAATTTAAACCGTTTTGCAATATTATTTTGTGTTCATTTTATGTAATAACTGTAATGTGACGTAAATATGACGTAATTTCTTCTATTTAAGACTTCTAACGCATGTTAATAAATTTATTGCTTTACAAATTCCTTTCTCTCTTAAAATTCACGTGTAATTATAGTTTTTATGACATAATTTTTAATAAGTTCCTGCTTTTTGTACATAATTATTTAATTCTAATTCCAAATGTTTTTTTCTGTTTATAATAGTCACGTGTAAATAAATTTTTAATTTATTTACACGTATAAATATTTTTTTTTTGAAGCAAACATTATTGCTTCCGCTGTTTATACAGTTGGCAACAGTTTAAATTAATATCACTTTCTAAAATCTGTTAAAAATATCTCTAGAAATGCTGAAAATCTGAATTTAAAATAGAAATAAAACCTCAAAAAATTAGTCAAAATAAAAAAATTAATGCAATCTGCACTCCGGCAAATTTTAACGCATAAAATGATCTAAAAAGGATTAAATTCCTATGAACAGTTTTTGCTCCTATAAAACTTTTTTAGTGGAACGATTTTGTCCAACTTTAGCATTAAATATCTCTTTAAATAATTCTTCGATCTGAAAACTGTCTGCATCAGCGTGTTTATCAAACATTTCTGTATAACACTACCGATTTTCATATTTTTGTATGCATTATTTTTCTTAATATTAACGAAGAAAGACCTCCGGTCACAAAAAATTCAAAACCGGCGGCAGCGGCGGCGGTGACAGCGGTAGTTACTTTTTTTTAGAATAGAGAGATAGTTGTTATTTACAGTATAGAAGTATTAGTATTAAATACCAATAAATAGTAATAAATTTAAATAGTAATAAATTTTCATTAGCAGTAAATTTACAGTCGTAACAATACAGCAATTCAGTAATAAGTACGGACAACCTTTTAGAGTAATAGTAATTTGCAGTAATAGTAAATTTAGAGTAGTAATAGTAAATTTAGAGTACAGTAGTAGTAGTTATAACAATAGTAGTTACTTGTTGTATTTATTGTTCAGAGTAGTAGTTATTTCTAATATTTATTGTTTACAGTAGTAGCTATTTATAGTATTTATTGCTTATAGTAGTAGTAATTTACAGTATTAGTAAATTTACAATATTAGTAGTAGCCAATTTATAGTATAGTAGTAGTAGTTGTTTATAGTAGCTATTTGTAGTATTTGTTGTTTATAGTAGTAGATATTTACAGTATAGAAGTATTAATATTAAATTTAAATTAGTATAGTAGTAAATTTATAGTAGTAGTAAATTTTATGTAGCAGTAAATTTACAGTTATAGTAATACAGCAATTCATAAAGATAGCATTTTACAGTAATAGTAATTTGCATTAGTAGTAAATTTACAGTAGTAGTAGTAAATTTACAACAGTAGTAATAGTAAATATGCATTATTAGTAGTAAATTTGTAGTATTAGCAGTTATTTCTAGTACTAGATATTTCTAGTATTTATTGTTTACAGTACAGTTATGTAGAGTACTTGATGCTTAAAGTAGTAGTTATCTATAGCAGAAGTTGTGTACAGTATAAAAGTAGTAGTAGTAAATTTACAGTAATACTAATACAATAATTTAGTAGTAAATACTGAAAAAGTGACATAATCAACAGTTCATCGCAAGAAGTAACAATACCTTAATGAGGAAATATGGAACATCAAATGTTTTAGAAAGGTAATTATTGCTGTCATTGTCTCCTGAAAAGAAATTGGTACAGATTTCACAGAATACTTGGAACGATTTTGAATGATTTGAGCAATTTTCTTCAAGGGTTTGTAACTATTGATAAAATGTTGATTGATCATTACATTCCAGAGCGGAAAGAAAGATTGAATCGATGCACATATACCGATTAGCAATAATTATTGCAAGATTTTTTGAAAATCTGATTAATTTGCTTTGCTGATAAGTCTAGGCCTGCTGAGTGCATGTTGTAATGTTTGCAGTATCTACTGTGAGGCAAGAAAACTAATATAATATATCACAAGTATTTAAACAAACATATTAGTATTTAACATGCTAAATCTTTAAACTGAATCTAAGACACAGTCGAAGTAAGCCTTTACCTTACATTTTAAATGTTACACTCGAAATAAGACATTATTTAAACGAAAGAGAATGTGACATAAGGAATAACATTCAAATATATCATTTGATGCTTCAAGTTTTCCAGTTGTTTCCATGGGTATTTCGATATTTCATTATTGCAGACATTAATCTGTAGAACTTATATGCAGCATGCAGTAGCGGATAAGGTAAGACAGAATTTATAATTATCTCGGTAATAAAATTATCATTGTATGGTATTTAAAAAAAGGCGAAGTTATATCATATCAAAGTATTTAAAAACTTCCAATGTTAATTTTTTTTAAAGATTTTTCACTTAACCTCTTCGCCCCCAAAAGATTTGTAAGATTGTTTAAAAAATGAATTATTATTTTATTTAGCTATTTTGATATCATAGATTATTAAAAAAAAATATTTGTATTTTTATGTGTAGTAAGAGGCCAACAGTTTTAGGTACATATATGTGTGTCTGAGTTTTCAGTTAGGCAAAATAGCACCCTTTTCTCAATTGATAAAATGCACGTAAAATAACTACTCATCTACATATTGTAATGTAATCATATATTTAAATGAAACTTTATTATTAAGTAAAGAAATAAGGAAATATAAATGTAATTTATTTAACCTTTATTTTTATAATTATAGACATTTATATAAATAATGTTTATTTTGAATGAAAATTCTCAGAGCAATTATTTTTAAAAATATATAAGTAGATTTTGTATTTTGAACACGTTATTCGGATTCTCAATTTACATCCTAATAAAAGATATTTCGAAGTATTTTTTTCATCCACATATCTTGGTAGATGTCCTACATTATTAAGCCATGCTTCTTTTTTTAGACCGGTTAACAACTTTGAGTTGTTTTTTGCGTAACTCTTCATCTGAACTTGGAATATACAAAGGTCTTCCCTTAAGCAAATACCAGATATATTGTCTTCATATCTTAAAAGTACTAGAGCAATATTCATTCTATATTCCGTAAGGGCCATGCATTTCTTCAAATCATTGGCTTTATGATAATGCAGATAGTAAATCGAATAATTCGAAATTGCCTCATTCATTTTGTGTTTCTTAACTGAACAACAACGATAATAAGCTAAATTCCGATTCCTAAGATCTATACCGTAGAAGTATTATAAATACGAACTACAGCAAGCTAAGGAAAACTAATGATTTTCTATTTTTTACACTACCAAGATGCATTTGTACACACGAAGTAACACACTTGTTGGCCTTTCATTTTAATCCACATATTTCGTAACCGTCTCGTATCTACCCATTATATTCGCATCTCTTCAGTTTTTTTTTAACTGAAGAAAAACTAACTTGTCTTCAAGCAGGGCCGAAACCAAGGGGGGGGGGGGGAGCAGAGGGGGCATGCGCCCCGGGCGCCAGAACGAAGAGGCGCCAAATAAAGGATTATACCTTTGTAATGGATCATTTTCTTCTGATGGAAAGAAAAAATTATAGCCATTTTCTTTCCCATTCTGACCAGAAAATCAGAGTTCTAACTTTTTACATCTGCTCTTTCAAATTCACCTAACAGTTCATTTATAATGGCTGTTTCATAATAATGGAAGCCATCAGTCCATCAGAAGAAAATAAAGCGGTTAAAGCGGAAACTCGGTTAAGCGGGATTCGGATAATCGGGACTCTACTGTATATTTCATTTTAAAATGATCTTTAGAATATTTTTGTTGGTGTTCAGAGGAGAGTCGTGACCTCCGTGACCTCCCCCTTGGATCCGCCATTGTAAATTACGTAGTTCAGTATTACATATTTTATGATTACATATTTTAAATTTTAAAATAAGTCGGCTATTAGAAAATAAGTAAAATTCTCTTTAAATATACTTTGCGGAAGAGAGGTGTGTGTGCCAAAATCCATGTTTGCCCCGGGTGCAAAACAGGCTAGTTTCGGCCCTGTCTTCAAGTTTCACTTTCAAGTCATTCCATCAATTTTCCGTTGAGCTAAACTAATTCTATTACTATATTTACTGCTCCATTCAAGAAAGTATTTTGCTTCATTTGTTTGTTTTTTAACAGCTATTGGGGTAGATGTACCATTTAAATCTGACGAAGATTCATCTGAACCTTCATCGTTTTCTTTAAGAACGAACCATTCGTCAGCTGTATCACTTGATATAGCATCAGACAAATCACGCTACTGTAAAACTGCGTCAATCTTTTCTTGAGTCAGTATGCCTAGAAAATAATTTTTAATGAAAATTTAATAATTATAATACTAATATCTAATTACTATAGCTTCTAAAACATTAAAGAGGCTTATCCATTGAATAATTAAATGGTTGAGAATTTCGATAAAATATTCCTTATTTAAAAAGAAATTACTGTATAAAGCTTTAAAATAACTTTTAAAATTAGCTAATAAAGTAGAAAACAAGAAATAATGTCGGTTGTGCATTTAAACAGTAATTACTTACTATACAACTAGATAAAGACTTCTAACACGTTACACTAAAATGCATTGACATGGACAAAGGTAGACAGATGTATGTGTACCTGTGTATTATTCATGATATAGCTTTTGTACATAACTATTTTATAAGCAGAACTATTCTAAATAGATATTAAAACATCAACTTTTTAAAAAGTAATTTTATTGTATCTATAAATTAGATTTAAAATAGTGAAAATTATTTGCGTTTCCGAACACGCAGATTTGCCTTCAGTTTTTGAAAATCACTTCTCTAAACGAACATTTCATGAGGAAGTTGGTGTTCTTGCTGCTATCTAAGGGATGCATTATAAAGACTAAAGGTTCATGAACATAGATATAAAATCGGAATTGCAAAAATTCCTACAGTAGAAACAGATATTGGGAGGTTCGCATATGGACCTACGTAAAGAAGAGGATATAACTGTTTTAGATTTTGATATGTCTTTGAACTACACTATTTTATCTTCAAGAACTAAATTTCAGTTATAATGCAAAGCAAAACGAAACAAAAAATAGTAGGATTTTTCCACTGAAATATCAATCATGTTCGTATACAGTATATTAAAAAATAAATAGATAGATGGGAATTTCCTTTTTACCCTTTAAAATCTTTCATTGTTAAAACATAACAGAGCTACATTGAAAAAAATATAAATACTGCAGTCTTGTAGTAATCACTAACGTGTAGTAAATTATTGAAAGAAATAAAGAAACTGCCTTCCTTGAATTCATCAATAAACCGAATCAAGGTTGCTGAAATTTCGACTATATATTGTTGTTGGTTCACCATACACATAATTTTTAGCAATATTTAACTGTAATGTTAAAAAACATTCGTTATGGCGTATAACCCACAGCTCAAACAATTGTATTTCGACACATAAATTGTATTTAATGAAATGTTACTTAATTTTCCGTCGTAATTATTTAATTTTAGTTAAGAAATAAAATTTCAGTGTCTAAATATATTTGTTTGAGCTGCGCGCTATACGCCGGAATATGCGGTAATTTTTTTTTTCACAGAATCAAATAGAAGATCACCATCTATACTGAAGTTTTCAATATCAAGATTACAAACTCTAAGAGATGGAGGTTACACTAAAAAAACAACAAAAAAAAAGTTTCTCTCTCCAATCCGAAGTCTGATTTTTGTTAATAATTTTAACAATATTGAAGGTATTTTAATGAAACTAAGGTATCCAAACAGGACTTCCAGGATTACAGGACATAAGTGAAAATATTCTTTAAACTGAAACCTCTAATAGGTTTTTTTACGTTTAACTTTCTCACTAACAACACCCAAAAATATTTTTATATGAAAATTATCAATAATATATTCAATACATTTATGAATTTATTTTTACTAGTCGCATGCCAGGGATCAAAGTCGAAGAATTCACCAACAATCGCTACTTATCTACTACTGTTTGATTTCGATCATTTCAGTGGTTGCTTAAGCGCGCACTTCGATTATATATGTATGTTAAATTTGTGTTTTATTTATATTAATTTATTCATTTATTGGAGAAGTTTTAATTTCTTTATAATATATATATATATATATTTTTAAACGATGACTCACGCCCGAAGAATCTACATTGAATTACGGGAATTTTTATTTATTTAGTCGAAGTTTATTTGACGCCTAAGTGGAGCAAGATCACCAGATCACTAGGATCTGGTGTAGACCTTATGTAGACCTTATTTGCTCCTTATTTGGTAAGTTCTGGGTCTTTGGTTCGGAACCAAAAACCCAGGTTCGAACCTGGCCTGGATACTTTTTCACTCTGTTGGTTTTAAGTCTTGTGAGCAATATGAATAAAAGTTTCCATAATTCAATTCAGTTTTAATTTCGTTATGGAATATTAGCTGGAAACAAATGCTGAACTATTTTTATTGTTTTAAGTGTAAATGTGTGAATCTTTCCTAATCGGGCTGCAAACGATTGAGATAGATAAAAAAAAATCATGCTTGAAAATTATTTTAAAAACCATATAAAATTAGTAAAATGGGATACAGTTTTCAAACAAATTGTATTTCAAAGAACATATTTTTCCTATCTGACTGTGTGAAAATGAAAAATGTTTGGAAGTTTAAAAAGGGGTAGTAGAAGCGAAATTTATTGGTCAGAAGTTGTCATCGTCAATATAACGTCAGCATCCCTTACCCACACAGCACACAACCATCCATAAGTCATCTACAAGCTGTAAACACAAGACGGCCAACATATCTATAAGCAGTCTAAAAATATCCACGATACACTCTTCTCACATCTAAGAGAAATAACATGTATGTCGTTTTTGAGTACCTTCAGACGTCGATTATATCCTGATAGTCTATGAGATCACATCTACACTATATGGCCATTAATGACCGGCAACTTTCAATTTTAGACATTTTGTCGAATATTTAAAAATGCACTTTTCAGATTCTTCTGGAATTTTATGATTAAAAGGAACAGGTTTCACTTCATATTTATCAACGTCGATTTGATAAGGTGGAGAATTAGGGGGCCAACAAAAAATTAAAGAAAAAAATAATACTTGGGTTCACCCTGTAAAATAAAATGCATGGAATGATCTATTGCTACGGAATATACATAGCCAGAAATTGTACAATATGTGTATTCATTTGTGTAAGAGTAGTATGTATATTAATAGAGATATAGCGTTTTTTTTTTTTTAATAAAAAATTCTTGTATGTTTTTTGCTTATAACACGGGGTTTTAAACCAAATTTAACGGCAGTTTCAGAAAATTGACAAAATGTAGCAAAAAACAACATAGTGTAATTGGAATATAAATATATTAAATATTTAAGTAAATATGGGCAGTTGTATAAAATAAATTTTATCTGCGCATGCGCGAATGATAACAAGGACCTTTTTGCATAATTTAATAGTCAACTCCGGGAGCAACTTATTAAAAAAAAAATCAGTGAAATATCGTAAAAATTCAGACAGATATTGGCGTTAGAGTGAGCTGTTTTTTAATTTTTTACTTAAACTCGACGAATGATAAGGGATTGTCCACAAATTGTTATTTTTAAGTTATCTGACAGCGTTCGGAGCAAATTTTTTGAAAAAGCTTTTTAGATATAGTTTACGGTTATGTTTAGGAAGATTTTGTCTCTAAACTACAATGAAAAGGAAAATATAGTCCATGCATTGATTGCATTTAGGTAAATGGAGGAGTTTATGATAAAAAAATTTTTGAAATTTAGCTCAATAGGCAAAACATTCTACAGTAAATTCTATCGCATATATATGTATTTTCTGTATACACGTAATTTGTATGACAGCGATGAAGACAATAAACTAAAATTTAAAATATATTCGACATTTTTCATGTGTTATGAGTCAATAATTTTCAATTTGATTTTTATAGTGATATTTCAACAGCTTATTGAGAAATCACGTTTTGCGTATGGAATTTTCACTGAAAAAATTTTCAGAAAATATAGTTATTTAACTAAAACATTTACTTAACTGTTTTAAACTTTACTTAACAGTTACTTAACAGTTATGTGAATTGGACATTTACTGTATTTATCGTTCAAGGTCTTTTTTTTTTTTTTTTTTTTTTTTTTGTGTGTGTGCAGTTTATATCTAAAAGACAGTTTTGTCAGTTTTTGTTCGAAGGAAAAAAAAATTAACGCTGAAACGTTTGGCACTTCCGGTTTCATCTACAGCTATCAAGTAGTTTTTAAATTCTGGTAGACATACTTTTCTATATAGAGAGTTTTTTTTAGATATAAACGGCAAAAAAAAAAAAAAAAAAAAAAAAAAACTTGATCGATAAGTACATTAAATTTTAAATTCATATAACTTTTAAGTAAATGTTAAATAAAGTTTAAAACAGTTAAGTAAATGTTTCAGTCAAATAAATGTATTGGAAAACGCACTTTTCTGTGAAAATTCCATACGCAAAACGTAATTTCTCAAAAACTATTGAAATATCACTATAAAAATCAAATTACAAGTTATTGACTCATAACTCATGAAAAATGTATAATATATTAGATTTTAGTTTTATTATCTTTACCACTGTTATACAAATTACGCGTATACAGAAAACACAAATATAGGCGATCGGATTTACCGTAGAGTGTTTAGCGTATTGGGCTAAATTTCACAAAATTTTGCCATAAACTCCTCAATTTACCTAAATGTAATGAATGTATGGACTATATTTTCCTTTTCATCGTAGTTTAGAGTCAAAATCTCCCTAAACATAACCGTAAACTATAATTAAATAGCTTTTTCAAAAAACTTGCTCCGAACGCTGTCAGATAACTTAAAAATAACAATTTGTGTACAATACCTTATCATCCTTCGAGTTTTAGTGAAAAACTAAAAAACAGCTCACTCTAACGTCGATATATCTCTGAATTTTAACGATATTTGACTGATTTTTTTTAATAAGTTTCTCCATAGAGTTGACTATTAAATTACGCAAAAAGGTCCTAGTTATCATTCGCGCAAGCGCAGATAAAATTTATTTTATACAACTGTCCATATTTCCTTAAATATTTGATATATTTATATTTCAATTTCACTATATTGTTTCTACTATATTTTGTCAATTTTCCTGAAACTGGCATTAAATTTGGTTAAAAACCCTATATGTTATAAGCAAAAAACATGCAAGAATTTTTTTTAAAAAAAAAATATTGCTATATCTCTATTAATATACATGCTATTCTTACACAAATGGATACACATATTCTACAATTTCTACCTATCTATATTCTGTAGCGATAGATCATGCTGTGCATTTTATTTTACAGGGTGATCCCAAGTATTATTTTTTTTCTTTAATTTTTTGTTGGCCCTCTAATTGTCCTCCTTATAAAATCGATGTTGATAAATATGAAGTCAAACCTGTTACTTTTAATCCTAAAATTCCAGAAGAATCTGAAAAGTATATTTTTAAATATTCGACAAAATGTCTAAAAGTGAAAGTTGCCGTCATTAATGGCCATATAGTGTATAAGACCTCCAAGCATAAATCACTTTTAGGTAGCTTTCTTTACAAAAAAGCTACCTATTGCAGCCGTTCGGAGGAAAGCGATTTCAAAAAATTTTGGTATATTTTCATCGATCATGACCCCCAGACCCCGAAACCACCCTCCGTTCAAAATTGATATATATATATATATATATATATATATATATCTATATATATATATATATATATATCTGACCTATGTCACACTGTAACTCCCGTAATTATGAACCGATTTCGATGTAATTCGGTGTGTACATAGTACATACCAATGTCTCGACCGAGTTCGTTGGCCAGCTTCATCTGCCGTTTTGTTTCAAAATGGCGGCCATTTAAAATTTTTAAAAAATTTTAAAACTTGAAATGTGGTACCAAAAAATTAAAAATGGAAAAATATTTTTTACTTATGTATTTGACCTTAATACAAAGATTCCGGAGCAGTTTTTGTTTCGTCTATATCTTAAAAAATGGCTGAGTTATAGCATTTTGAATTTCTAGCGTGGCTGACATTTTGAAACGTCCTGAAGTTTGTCACGCGATAAAAGGCGTATTTATGAACCGATTTGGATGTAATTCAGTGTGTACATAGTACATACCAATCTCTCGACCGAGTTCGTTGGCCAGCTTCATCCGCCGTTTTGTTTCAAAATGGCGGCCATTTAAAATTTTAAAAAAAATTCTAAACTTGAAATGTGGTACCAAAAAATTAAAAATGGAAAAATATTTTTTTCTTATGTATTTGACCTTTATACAAAGATTCCGGAGCAGTTTTTGTTTCGTCTATATCTTAAAAAATGGCTGAGTTATAGCATTTTGAATTTCTAGCGTGGCTGACATTTTGAAACGTCCTGAAGTTTGTCACGCGATAAAAGGCGTATTTATGAACCGATTTGGATGTAACTTCGTTTATACATAGTACATACCAATGTCTCGACCGGGTTCGTTGGTCAGCTTCATCCGCCATCTTGTTTTAAAATGGTGGCCATTTAAATTTTTAAGAAAAATTTAAATTTGAAATGTGGTACCAAAAAATTAAAAATTGAAAAAATATTTTCTTCTTATGTGTTTGACCTTGATAAAAAGATTCGGGAGCAGTTTTTGTTTCGTCTATATCTTAAGAAATGGCTGAGTTATAGCATTTTGAATTTCTAGCGTGGCTGACATTTTGAAACGTCCTGATTTTTCTCACCTAATAACAGGTGTATTTATGAACCGACTTGGATGTACCTTGGTGTGTACATAGTACATACAAATATCTCGACCGAGTTCGTTGGCCGGCTTCATCCGCCATCTTGTTTCAAAATGGCGGTCATTTAAAAAAATTAAAAAATAAAAAAATTTAAATGAGATACCAAAAAATTGGAAAGTGAAAAAGATTTTTTTTGTATGTGTTTGACCTTAATACAAAGATTCCGGAACAGTTTTTCTTTCGTCTATATCTAAAAAAAATGGCTGAGTAATAGCATTTTGAATTTCTCTTGTGGCTGACATTTTAAAACGACCTGATTTTTGTCACGCGATAACAGGCGTAATTATGAACCTATTTGGATGTAACTTGGTCTGTACATAGTATATACCAATGTCTCGACCGAGTTCGTTGGCCAGCTTCATTCGCCATCTTGTTTCAAAAGGGTTGCCATTTAAAAAAAATTAAATTTAAAATTCAAAATGAGGTATTAAACAATTGGAAAATGAAAAAGACTTTTTTATGTGTTTGGCCTTGACACAAAGATTCCGGAGCAGTTTTTGTTTCTGAAAATTTGTTCTTTTGTTTATATCTTAAAAAATGGTTGATTTATAGCACTTTGAATTTCTAGCATGGCTAACATTTTGAAACGATCTTGTATTTGTCACGCGATAACACACGTATTCGCCTATTTCGATGTAAGAAGGCATGTGGATAGTATACATCAACACCTCGACCAAGTTCGCTGGCCAGATTCATCAGCCATCTTGTTTCAAAATGGCGACCATTAAATTAAAAAAATATATATATATTTAAGGTGAGGTGCAAAAAAATTAGAAATTGAAAAAGGTTTCTTTCTTAAGTATTTGACCTTGATATAAGGATTCAGGAGCATTTTTTGTTTGTCTTTACCTTAAAAATGGCTCAGATATAGCAGTTTCAATTTCTATTGTGGGTGACATTTTGAAAAATCTGATTTTTTGCATGCGACAGCACTCCTATATATTAACCGATTCCGATGTGAGTGAGCATGTGCACAGCAATTACTAAGGTCTCGACCAAGTTCACTGCTTAGCCTCATCCACCATGTTGTCTTAAAATGACAGGCACTTTAAGAAATTGCCGAATTTGGCAGCCAAATATATGTTACTTTAAAGAAAAGCAGCTTGGATAAAGCTGACTAATTTCGCGAAATTCTCATTCATTATATTGATAAAAATTAGTATTGAATCTCCTATATTCGGTTTCCACTAAATTGAGCTTCGTGTGTTTGAATGATATAATTTGGCTTTTTTTAAATAAGGATTATGAAAGCTACCTCTTCCTCCCGGCACTGGCCGGAAGGACTTTTCGACATGGAGTACTTCTTATATCTGTACTTAAGACTGGTATTATAGATATCTAGGTGCATCTATAAGACCTCTAAAGGTTGGGCTATTTTTTCATATTCGGTACTTCTTATAGATATACTTAAGATAGACAAGAAATTTCGTCGGAAATACAGCGTTGGGCAAAAGTATTGAGCACCGCACCTACATATTCATATTTCTAAAAATAATTAGATACAAATATTTAATTGTATACAATTATGAATTTTCTTTTTAAATTATAACAGTCAGTAAAAAATAATGGCTTTTTTTTAATTATTAAATTAATTTGTTTTCTGGGATTAATGTTGTGTTGTTAACAAATAAACAAGAAAATTAAAATAATTTTTGTCATGAAGGGATAAAGCCAAAATAAAGAACTTCAACAGCGAATATAAAGAAATTTTATTTAGAAAATTAGCTTGAATTTAAACGCAATTTTTATATTTTAACTTTTAACATGTGTTAATAAAAATAAAAAAATATATATCTTATAATATATAAATTTATATAATATATAAATTTTAATTATTTTTGTTGCTGAATACTAAGTTCTTTATAATTTCACTTTTATGGCAAGAATTATTTTATTCTTCATGATTAACTTGCATAACATAACAATGAAACTTCCAGTAATGAAAATAATTTAATAATTTTAATAGTAGTTTTCTTTATAAAAAAAAGAAAACAATTTAATTAAGATCTGTTCGTTTGCTGGTTTGCTGTCTCTTTTTTTAAAATACATACAAACTGCAATAATTTAAATAGAAAATTCCTGTATGCTGATAAATATTTATAACTATTACTTTTACATATTATAAATATGGGATGCTCAATACTTTTCCCCAATGCTGTATTTCTGGTGAAATGGCACTGTTTTCTTGCATGTCTTAAGCATGTGAAATAATATATTCTGATAATGCTAATAAGCATTATCTAAATACTATTAACAGAGAAATTCTCAGATTTCTATTAATTTGCTAAAAATTGACTGCACTTTCATGGCATATTTTTATAATTTATTCATTACATAAAAAGTAAGCATGAAACTTGAGAATTCAATTTAATTAAATTTTTTATCCCAGCCCCCCTCATTTAACAAAATTCACGTTTTTTATGCGATTCTTTGATGAAATTTAAGCTTTTTTAGCTATCTTTTTGACAAAATTCGGGTTTTTTTTTCACGATTCTTTGACTTTTTCCACAACCCTTAGAGGGAGTATGCGTTTTTCTGTGATCCTTTAATGAAATTCGCGTTTCTTACGCTATCCTTTAACGAAATTCGTGTTTGTTTTTCCGCGATCCTTTGACGAAATTCACGTTTTTTTCCCCGCAATCTTTTGATGAAATTCACACTTTTCCTGCTATATTCTGACGAAATTGAAATCTTTTGACGAAAGAAGTGGTTTTTTTTTCGATCTTTTGATGAAATTCGCGCTTTTTCCGCAATCTTTTGACGACATTCGTGCTTTTTCGGCGATCTTTTGATGAAATTTGTGTTTTGTTTTCCGCGATCATTTGGCGAAATTAGCGGATGCTTGTTGAACAATGGGCCAAATTGATATTTTCGGCGGCCATTTATCAAAATTCACAATATTTTTTAATATCCGAATTTTCGGACTGATGATTGACTTTTTTAAATTTTTGGAACAGAATGTCTTAAATTTTCGGAAAATTCGGAACAGAATCACCCCGTAACTAAATATGCTTCAATTTTAAATTTTAATTATTGACATCAAGTTATATCACACATTTTACAATATTTAAAGCTATACACAATCAAACTGGCGCTGTAATGCACATTTTTCTGAAATAAGTAAATTGGAAATATCATTCTGGATATTGTTTTTAATCTGAAAAAAATATACCGAACTAACTTTTGAAAAATCGGGTTAATCCCAACACAATCTGCAGTAATTTAAACTTTACATGAAACCGACTCAAACCAAAACAATGAGCGTTAAGCCAACCAGCAACAAAAACGATTAGTGCCGGGAGACTTTCCCCTCCGTCCACTATAACTTTTCAGAAAATATGCTATGAATTTCAGAATTTTTTCCCCCTCAGAGTCGCCCCCTGGTCACTGTCATACAAATGTCTAAAAAATAATGGCTTTAATCTTAATTATATTATCCCATCGCAATATTAAGCATTAACCTTTGAGCAGTCTTTGCCTCTAAAAATTACATTTCGAGGTCGTGTAGTGCCTGTTGGACTCCGAGTTGTTGATTTTGTTTTAAAAACACTTTATTTTTCATTAAGTTGTATTATTATAATATGAAAGGAAAATACAACATATCTTGATTATAATGTCTAAAATAAACAAAGTTTTAAAATCATATTTAAAAAAAAAATCATGCGGTATTCATCAGACAGTATGCAACTGCTTTACGGTTAAACAGCATTCAAAACAAAATTTTCAAAAGCCCTTTTTGTTCAGCTGAAGTTCCCTTTTTTGAAGGAGCACACTGCCTTTTTTTTTTTTTTTTTTTGGGGGGGGGGGGGGGAACACTAATTCAAAAATTAAAAAAAAATTGCAAAACTCGCCAGTTGATCGTCAAAAAAATAGAGAACTTTTTTAGTCAGTTGCTTTAAAATATTGTGAAGTTTGTCAATAGGCCGTGCGGAAAAATTCGGCATTCAATCGTAGGAAAAAAAATAAATCAAATTTATTTAACCAATTAAGAAAAAAAAAAAATGCAAAATTCATTGATCGAGTGCCGGGTGGGGGCGGGAGGGGGGGGTGATTACGAAATTCAATATAGGTCGTGGGAAAATATCGCAAAATTATACTGATAAAAAAGGACTCTAAACAAACAGATTTAAAATATTTTTGAGTGCCCTTTTTATCTAGAGTCAACACGATTTTTAAACATACACAAAAAAAAAAAAATTACACGGAATATTAATGAAAAAAAAAAAAGAAAGAAAGAAAAAATAATGCATAACAACAAAAATTAGGAAACGCGCGAAATTCAATCAGTCACTGGAAAATATTGCAAAATTTTCTGATAAAAAAGGACTCTAAACAAACCAATTCAAAATAGTTTTTGTGAACAAGGTACATGAGTATCCTTTTTCAAAAATTCCCCCTAGCAGCCCATATTTTTCTAGAGTAAACACTAAACCTTTAACTCATTTTATTTAGAATTTACTACTTCCATTTATAAAAATGCTTTTCACTAATATCATTTATACAAAATAATAATAATAAACCAAAACATTTTATTTAAACTTTCTAATTTACACACACATACAAAAAATAAATAAATAAATAACCAGCTGTTAGCAATAAAAAGGAAAAAATGTATTGGGGAGATTTGAACTTGGCTAACATAAAAGTACCAAATAATTACTACTGAAGAGTATATTTTTCTAAAAGGAATTTTTAATGGGAGCTATTTTATTAGGTGCTTTATTCTGAGGGGGCCCTAAACTGAATATGGCCAAAATTTTGTCTGGATCAACCCCTAAAATGCTAATAGTTAATTTACATTATTGCACCTCAAATTATGATGCAAAAATACTAAATGTTCTCAGAGTTTCCCTCTGGTTTAAAAAAGGACAGGGTGCTGCAGGTGAGAAAAGGGAACTGTTTATATTCTTAAGAGCACTTTTTTGATTTTTAAAGTCATTTTAATATTTAAAACTTAATCTCTTTTCAAAACAACATCAGTACGATTTTACTATGTACTTAAATTTTTTAATACTAAAAAGGAAAAAGGCACTTTTTTTTAATAGAGAGGCAAGAGGGGTGCAGCACCCTCCTAAAAGTGCTTGGGGGAAACTTTGCATTCTACATCAGTAAAAATACAAGTGTGCCTATATATACAGCGGATGTTCAGATGATCCGCTATTCAAAAAATAATAATAACATTGTTAGCAAACTAATTAGCAAAATTTCAGGAGTGTCAATAGGTAGGAGCAAGTAAATAACGAGAGTAATTAACAAAAGCAAGTGTAAGTAGCAAAAGTAAATAGCAAGAGCAATAACAAATTTTAGGCTTAATGTTACAATAAGTCTATTTTCATTTTTATTAGTCATAAGTTTTCTTAATTATGTTCATAATTTTTTTTAGTTTTCGTGATTAAAGGCAAAAGAACAAATAATTCTAGATAGTTACTAATTTTCACCCGAAATATTGCTGCATAAGTTGTACAAATATGGAAAGTAACAGTCATTAACTAGAGTGTTATTGATTATAACATTTAATGTATTATCAAGTGTGTTGGGGATAAGCAAAACAATAAGTGACTCAAATCACGTTTTTAGAGCATATTAATCGAGTATTAATAATCATTAACACTTGATTACTATTCTCAAAAAACCTATTTTTCTGCTTCCGCTGTTTAGTAGAGAGTGTGTGGATTGACGCCGATGGGATACGAACCACGGATCTCATCTTCAGGAGGCGAGAACGTTAGCGTCGAGCAAAAGGCCAAGCCAGTTACTCTAAGCTAGTAACTTGCTTTATACTGATCATGTGAGATGAGATAGCTACACACTTCATTCCCAGTGAGAAAGACGCATTGCTGACTTCTGACGAGCGATATGCATTCGTGAGTGATGCTGTCGTACGCATGTATGATGCACAATATGACAGGCTTTGCGCTGTGAGCGTTTCACAGGCTTTGTGTGCAGCGGATAATTTTTTTAATTCTGCCATCTGTTGGTTATGCGATGAGATGATTGTTGCTGAAGGTTGTTGTTGCGTGTTTGTCCCTGTCACCACTTTAGAGAGTGGGTGGATTGGCGCCGATGGGATACGAACCACGTTGTATACGAGCCATGTATTTCAAAATGCATGATTTACTTTCCATATTTATACAACTTTTATAACGTTGTTTCGGGCGAAAATTAGTTACTAACTATAATTATATGTTATTTTGCCTTACATCACAAAAACTAAAAACAAATTATGAATATAATTATGAAAAATTATGATTAATAAAACTGAAAATAAACCTACCGTAACATTATGCCTAAAACTTGTTATCTGTAAGGTGTAATCGTGTGTTAAAATATAAATTAAACAGGAAAGTAAATGCATGAACGAAGAAATGAATAACTTACCTTTTAAGAAAGTCGTTTTTGAAGAAGTTCTGAAGTAAGCAAGCGTGCTTCATGGAAGTAACTCTATGGCGTGCTTCACTTCAATGTAAATACAAACAGAAATAGCGAGCGATCGACACCAACCTGCGTTGCGAAAACGGAGGTAAGAAATAGAGATTGACATTCGGTACCACACAGGGCGTTGAAGTAGAAGTTTTTTTTCCATAAGACATGCATAATATGTTTTATTTGCAAATTCGTCAGACGCAAAAAAAAGTACTCCCATTATTTGTTGAAAAGAGCATTTCCTTTGGACTGCCCAAACAAGGATAATTATAATACGTCTATAGCAAGTCATAGACGTTTCATAGAAAGCTAAGTGGAAACTGTCTGATAGACATCTATTTGTTTAATGCTATGCAGATATAAAAGACGTTGTGGACGTTATAGCTGTAATTAGACTATAAATGGACATCTTATAGAGAAAGTGTGCTGTGTGGGTAAGGACATTTTTTTTGCTTTATAATATAGATTTTCAATAAACTTTCCTTTTTTGAATTAAATGTTTATTCCGAAAAGTACAAGAATTGCACAGTAGTTTTTTTTTCTTTCAGTAACGTCAGAAATAATGTCAATAACATTTCGAAATCGCGAGAGAATAGTCTAGTGTTCTTTGAATGCTGATGTTGGACATTTATATAACTTTGTTTCATTACATTTAACTCAAAGCAAGGTAAGTGTGTTGCAAATTAGTTACAATATTTTCAAGTTCTGAGTAACAATTTTTAAAGTTATGAGCAAAAAATCAGGTCAGTTGTAAATTAAAAAATAACTGAGTTTTCATCTCTTCTAATTATTGGCTCTCTCATTTTCAAAACGAAATGACGTATTTGTCTGAATAAACAGCAATTATTAAAATATTCTCTGATGATGGGCTTGGGAAATACACACAAATAAAGAAAGTACTTAGAAGTTTTAAATAAAATGTATATTTATAACTTGTAACATCTCTTTTATCGTTTTAGTAGCCTTTTAAGAAAAATACTGAGCTTCTTAAAGTTCATACAGTTCATATTGTATATTTTATATTAATGGACATTTTAACTTTTTAAGTGCCATAGATTGCACACGAGGACACGATAGCTCTAGGTCACATGAAAGAAAATGAAAAAAAAGTATATTTATTCCAGGTTGATTTTGTTCATAGTGCACTTTGATTTTGTTTTAAATGTGCGTTCTTAATAAATCGACATTACATTAATGGACATTTTAACTTTTTAGTGTAATAGGTTGAATATGAAAGTATGTTAGCTCTAGGTTACATAAAACAAATAAAAAGTATGTTTATTGCATGTTAGTTTTGTTCATAGTGTTCTTTGATTTTCTTTTAAATGCGCGTTTTTATTAAATCGATTTTTTAAAATTATTCGAATGTCGTAAAATGTCCTTGAAATTCAAGCTAATTAAAATCCGCTATATCTTAGATTTTAAAATTACGATTTTATCATTCATTTTTTAAAATTGTTTCGATATTTAGGGTCTTATTACAACTCTATTTAAAATTATTATATTTTAAAAATAAGATTGTACTATTTATATTTTAAAATTCTTTCGATATTTAACATCTTAATACGACTTCTATTCAGAACTAGTATAGTTTAAACTACGATTATACTATTTATCTTTTAAAATACAGTGCGTCTCAAAAGTATATGGACAGGCCATTTTTTGAAATAACAGTTCAAAAAATGAAGCCATAATCACGAAAAAAATAATAAGCATATGAAATTATAATACAATTTTATGACAACAAAGAAATGCGAAATTGGTTTCACAGAATTTTTGTAAAAAAATAAAAATCAAAATAGGCTGTCTCAAAAATATATGGGCTTTTCGAGTTTTTTGCATTTAAATTCAAATTTTGGATACGTTCCTTTGAATTATCTTGAAAACCGTATCAAGTAAGCTTCAAAGTAGAGTTTGGAGAATGTGTGGCTGTAAAGAGAATCAATTCTGTTCTACGTTTTGGCTTAATTCCTGAATAGTAGAAAAATTGACGACCATGAACATATACATCTCGTGCAAGTACTCCCCAAAGGTTTTTAATTGGATTTAGGTCTGGGCTGATAGCTGGCCAGTCTATAACAGTTACTTGAATTTGCGTAAACCAAGCTGTTGTTGAATGACAGATGTGAATCAACGCATTGTCCTCTTGGAATTTTCAGTTATCCCTTCCAAAAATGTTTCCAAATGGAAGTACATTGCTTTTAAAGACATTTTAATAAACCTCAGAGAACTGTTGACCATTAGGAGAAGCAATATCCGTTGTTCCATTGAAACAAATCGCGCCCCACATCATGAGAGAATCCCCTCCTTGTTGTCGACTAATGAACTCCCGAGATTCTCGTCGCAGACCATGCCGATGGTATGCCCAGCCATCAGAGCCATCCAAATTGGTTTTGTTTTCGTCACTGAAGAAACACTTAGCAATTCATCTTCCCAAGGCTTGTGTTTTTTAGTTCAAAGAACGCGTGCATTTCTATGGTGCACTTTCAGCATACATTCCGCGCACATTCTGCAATATTTGTGAATTTTGCTTGCCTGTATGCAACAGTGAACAGTAGATCTCGTAATAGGAAACGCTAAAGTCTTTGAAATTTCACGAACAAACTTCTTTTGGGTTGAAATTCAGGGCTCCCAACACATTTTAGTCTCCTAAAAGGGGGAAAGGGGACCATTTTTATTTTAAAAGGGGACTTTGGGGGACCATTTATATTAAAAAGGGGGGACTTTGAGGGACCATGTCTAAAAATACCGCACCGAATTTTCCTAAATATGCAATCAAATTTTTAAAAATTACCCCCCAAAATATGTTAATTGGTTATCTGAGATTTATAAAGGTGGGTTACTAAAAAGTACACTCAGCTAAATATTCTACTGCAAGAAGATAGGAAGTATTCCAATATTCAGTACTCACATTGATAATTCTACTTAAAGGAGCTTTTAATTTAAATTGATGCTTTATTAAGGGAAGACAAGACTGGGCGCAATCCTATAGGAAATATGCGAGCTTTAAGACCTGTTTTCTCGGAAACTAGCGGACCGATTTTGATGAAATTTGGAATCCATATTCACTGGATTATGCTCAAGACTTATGGCAGACAGTTTTTTTTCTGGGACTAGAACTTTTTATTTTAGAGCAATCGTAATTTTTCGGAAATTTTCTATTTTCAGAAACGTTTTTTTCTGAAACTAATTAAATTTTTTTTTAAACTGTCTACCACATATGATCTTATATTTTTACTGTACTTACAAATTTTTTTTAATAGAAATCACTCAAGTACTTTAGAAGTTAATGGGATTTTTAGCTGAAAAGTACAGTTTTTCGAAAGGCTACAAAACTTAGACATTTCTAATTTGTGTAAAGTTCTTGCAGTGTTTTATCAAACACATGAATTAAAGTATATATAAACACTTGGATAAAGTTTAGTTACATATAATAAATGAGTATAAAATGCTACAGTAAAATTAATATGAGTCCCAGTCGTGTCTTCCCTTAGTGTGAGTAGGTGTGGCGTCCTAATCTTGTCTTCCCTTGAATTTTTACAATTATTTCTAATGGTCAGAAAAGAAAACCGGACATACCAATGGATTCAGGAAGGTTCAAAGAATTTAAAAAGTCAATAAAAAATAGATCATTTTTTTCAAAGAATTTCTCTCATGTCTTCCCTTAATATTTATAACAGCAAAAAAAAAAAAAAAAAAAAAAAAAAAAAAAAAAATATTTGCAATAAAATATAAACACTAAAAATTAATGCATCTAAGAAAATACCAAATCAATTGTTAACAGAGTTGCACACCAGCAATTACAAAGTATAGTGCATTTCTTTGAATTTAACACAGAGTAATGGTGATCAGTAAATATATAAAAAGAAAAATGCCCAGTGAAACTGATGGCATTGAGCTCACAGGCTATTCACACTAATTGTATATTATACTCTTATTTCAAAGAATAATGCCCCTCAAAAAATAAATTAAGGGGGATTATACCCCTGCCCCCCCCCCATTTTTACTTAATCAGCGATCCTCCAAATCTAATCAGGTAAGCGCCTTATCGAAATAAACCGGTATACCAAATCTGAAGCAAATCGGATAGAAAAACCCATTTATCTAAATTAAAAGAGGTATTGGCCCCCCGAGTCCCCCCCCCCCCTTTAGACTTAGCCAATGAACATTCAAATCTAATCGGAGAAGTTTCTTATCAGAATTAACCGGTGTACCAAAATTTGAAGAAAATCTGATAATGCTGCACGAAAGACACATTTATCTAAGTTAAGGGGGGATTAGCCCCCATTCCCCCCTTTATATTTAACCAATGAACCCCCAAAACTAATCAGGGAAGCGCTTTATCAGAATGAACCTAGAAAAAAAATCGAAGCAAATTGGATATTTCTATCAAGAGTTATCGCGTTACGTACATATGTATATACGTACGTACACACATACAGAATCGGCAGGCACATTAGCTCTCGGGCTCTGATAGCCTGCGAGCTAAAAAAGCACAGCATAACAGCGCCTCCTTTTCAGTATTAAATTAGATTAACTATTGATTAGATATTGTTAATTATTAATCTCAAACGTAAAATTTAGTTCCTTTGTACTACCCAATAAAAGCTGAATTAAGCTACCGGGTGTCCCAAAAAGGACTGACTGATTTTAAAATTCAATAACTTGCAAACGGTGACAGATATTTAAAAAATTCTTGCAGGAGGGTTATGCATAAGGTCAAAAGTTTTTTTACAGTGATTTTCAATTTTAGTTCGAATTACAAGCAATAGATGGCGCTGCGATCAATAGACGCTGAATTCAGGCTCGATTTTTGGTACTTCGTGGCCCGGATAATACATTTCCATCTCCTTTTTCAGCATGGAACAAGAGAAAGGACCAGAAATCGAGCCTGTATTTAGCGACTATTGCTTACAGCGCCATCTATTGTTTGTAATTCGAACTAAAATCGAAAATCACTGTAATAAAACTTTTGACCTTATGCATAACCCTCCTGCAAGAATTTTTTAAATATCTGTCACCGTTTGCAAGTTATTGAATTTTAAAATCAGTCAGTCCTTTTTGGGACACCCGGTATAATGTTCATCGGAAAAAGCATAGTATAGCAACATTAGGGTTAGCTGGGTGAATTAGTCCTCCAGATTCGTCCGGGATCAGTAGGTAGAGCATTGGTGGCTCCCGCCAAGACATCCCTGGTTCGAATCCTGGCCTGGACTTTTTTCACCCCAGAAATTTAAAATTGATATGATTTATTTACCAATTGAATAATTGTACTATAAATTAAACTAATAAAGATAGAGATTTGTCTATGTGTCTCCGTGCTGACGAGATCACTGCGCATAGAGCTATAAAGTTTGGCAAGAAGGTAGCTGTATGTCTAAAGTTATGCACATAGAAGCCAATTTTTGGACTTTTTTGAGTAGTTTTTTCTTAAATGTAATTTTTAGACTTTTTTCATGTTTTATGGCAATTTTTCCAAATTTGTAAAAGGAATCTGGTTTAAATTTTTTTAGCAGAATGTAGTAAATTTTGTCCTCTTTACAATAAAGTTTATTTGGAATTTATAGAGTGATTTTTAAATTTTTCGCAATTCTTTTTTTTTTTTTTTTTTTTTTTTTTTTTTTTAGCATTTTGCAGTGATTTTATGATATTTAAAAAAGAAATTTGGTTTCAAACTTTTAACCCTAATGTAGTAAATTTTGTCTTTCCACGATTGCATCCTCTGGTTCAAATTGTTAGCGAAAAAAAAATAATAAATTCACATCCTGCAAGGATTTTTTTCTCCCATTTGTGAAAAAATTCCGAATACAATGTTTTTAGCCCTACTTTAGTACATTTTGACTTCTCTGATTTTCTGAATTTTTAGCGGTTTTTATGCAGGGACCTTTTCACACTAGTAAATGGGATACAGTTTAATTTAAAATTTTTAGCCCAATTCAGTAAATGTTGTCCTCTTTTCAATAAAGCTTATTACAGCAATTTTTGAATTTATTATGCAATTTTTTGACATTCGTAAAAGGATTCCAGTTTCAAACTTTTCGCAGAATTTATTAAATTTTGTCCTCTTTTCAATGAAATTGAATTCCCATGGCGATTTTTTCTTTTTATACATTTTATGGCGATTTTTTTAAAATTCGGTTTTAAACTTCTAGCTTAATGTAGTAAAATTTTGTCCTCTAACTTAAATTTTTAGTGATTTTTAATGAGATTTTCAATGCGTATTTTAACATCTATTCACATTGTGCGGTATTTTTTTTTTTTTTTTTTTTTTTTTTTTTTTTTTTTTTTTTTTTTTACATTCATGAAATAATTTCCGTTACAATGTTTTAGCTTGCTATAGTAAAACACAATATTTGAACTTTTGTGATTTTTAGAGTTTTTTGAGTTTTGCGGCGATTTTTCCACATTAGTAAATTTTTCCCAGCCACAAAAAGGGGACTAAGAGGACCAAAATGGATAAAAGGGAACTAAAGGGGGCCATTTTCCAAAAAGGGGACTTTGGGGGGCGGGGGAAGCGAACCATTTGGGAGCCCTGAAAACTGCTTGAAAAATCTCTCTGTCTTGTCATAGTGTTGCTTTTTTTTGGTCGACCTTAACGTTGTTTTGCAATCGCATTGTCACTTTTTGATAAAATTTCATAAATTCCGGATCTGTTACTCTTTATTTGTTTAGCAATATCAGAAATTTTAACATCTGAGTCTTTAAACGCCAAATTTTAGCTATATCAGCAGCAGAGAATTGAACGTTGCGAGGCATTTCCCCACTATTCGATAATTGTAGAATGAGCAGTGATTTTATATTTTGCAGTGGATACGTTACATGTACAGAACGCAGAAAATGCAAATTTTTTTGATACAGTGGAAATAAAAGCAGTTCTCTTGATTGTCCATATATTTTTGGGACAGCTTATTTTGAATATAATTTTTTTTTTTTAATTCTGTAAAACCTATACTGTATTTCGTTGTTGTAACAAACATATATTATGATTCTATATGCTTATTATTTTTTTCGTGATTATGGCTTCATATTTTGAGCTGCTATTTCAAAATATCGCTTGTCCATATACTTATGAGACGCACTGTAGTTTCGATATTTAGGGTCTTAATACAACTCTAATCAGAGCTATTAAATCGTAATTTATGTTTAAATATTTTTAAAATTTTAATTTAATATTACATTTATGAAAAAAAACTCAAACAAATCCTGTAACAATTGAGCTCTAAAAATTTTTTAATACGAATGTCTTTAGAACAGATGTCTTACTGTTTTGTGTTTTAGAAATTGTGTCAACAAATTATGCTTGTTGCCTCTGAAAAGCGTAGGAGTTTCACTTCATACCTATTAACATTGCTTCCTTCACGGTCTCGTCAATCGCACTTTTAAGGTGTTAGCTTTCACCCTTTCAATAACAAAAATTACCGAAAATTTAATTGAAAACTCCAGTGCATCCCAAAAGTTTATAGACAACATTTTTTTTTTTTTTTTTTTTTTTTGATTTGAGAGCTAACTAAACGAGTAAGAAAGACTAAATAAATTATGCAAATGTATGATGATGAAATAAAAGTAACAAAATACTCAAACAACTTTTAACAGTCATAGTTTTAATATAAAAAAAATAAAAACAAAAAAATGCTGTCCCAAAAATATATAAACAACCGGTGTTAAAAGCTGATTAAAGTACTGATATCAAAAATTTGCATATTTCAAGGTCATGTACTTGTGACGCAATAGTTTCCTGAGATAAAAGCGAAACTGTATTTTCATTTCCGACTGATTGCAAAGATGCCTCGTAACGTGCAGTTTTCAAAAAGGAAATTTTGAAAATCTATCGTTTAAAGGCTCGTGGGTGGAAAGTTGTGAACATTGCAAGAAAAATTGGACGCAGCAGGATTGGCATTTACCGAATTCTGTCAAAAGGTGACAGTTTCGGAACACAATTACGTTCTGGACGACCAAAGAAAACAACTAAACGGCAAGACAGAGAGATTTTGAGATTAATTTCAACCCAGAATCTCTCTGTACGGTGAGTTTGTAAAGGAGTAAGAGTTCCAGTATCGAAATCTACGGTTCATGAACGGCTACAGACAAGTACATTTCTTGATTATCGCAAAATGCGTCGTACGCCAAAGTTTACAAAACAGCATAAAGACACTCGTGTTCATTGGGCCCGAAATCACATGAATCGGACTAATGAATGGTTGAGTGTTCTTTTCAGTGATGAAAAGAAGTTCAACTTAGATTGCCTCGATGGTGGTCATATTACTGGCACGATATTCGCAAGGAACCACGAACTTTTTTCAGCAGGCAACAAGGAGAGGGTTCACTCATGGTGTGGGGAGAATTTTCTTATAATGGAACAACCGATATTGCTTTTTTGAAAGGTCGTCAATGTTCCGAAGATTACCAGAAAATGCTTGAAGTACAGTTATTTCTATTTGGAAAATTGCTAGGTGGGGACAAATTGATATACCACCAAGACTGTTGCTCCATATATGTGTCCAACTCTATAATCCAGTGGTTTGGACAAAGCCAAGTAACTGTTATGGACTGGCTAACCTTAAGTCCTGACCTAAACCCAATAGAGAACCTCTGGGGAATATTAGCTAGAGACATATATGCTAATGGGCGTCAATTTGCAACGGTTCAAGCACTAAAGCTTCAAATTGGACGAAGTTTGGTTTTCTTTAAAGCCAGAATTTCTTCAAACTCTTGTTTTAAGTATGCCTAATCGTGTTTTTGAAGTGATTAGAAAAACGGCTTGAAAATTTGAACGTTAAAGCGAAAAAAATGAGTTGTCTATAAACTTTTGGAACAGTAAAATTTAAGTTTCAATTTTTCTCACAAAGTCTGTGATTGTGTGATATTATTTTTATATAGTATTATTATTATCTTGATCTTATTTATAATTATAAATTATTTTGAAATTCTTACTCCTCTTTTTCAAGTGTAAAAAAAAAGACAAAACAAAACAAACTGTTATCTATAAACTTTTGGGACGCGCTGTATTACACATACTTATATAAAGCCTTAAAAGAATATGGATCTTTACTCCATTAAATTGTCCTTCAAAAAAATAACTGAATGCATTTCTAAAATATATAATTTTTAAGTCATAAGGAGATACACATGCACGGCACACAGGAATAATGCTCACATGATAGAGGTCTGCACGTGCCGGATTTTAAGGCCCGAGCCCGGCCCGATGAAAACATTAAAAGTTCGGCCCGAGCCCGGCCCGTATAAAAAAAGTGAAAACAGGCCCGGCACGGCCCGGGGAAAAATCAATTAAATGAGGCCCGATCCAGCCCGACTCAATTTCTACAAAAAATTCAAATTTTTCTAAATATACAATTAAAATTCTTTTAAAGAATACTGCATAAATATTTATGGAATAATTTTACAGTATATTTTAAAATTTCTACGTGTTCGCAAAACAGAAAACACACAATAGCAACTTTGATGATTACTTAAAGTCTTAGACGTTTCAATATTCAAATAAGGACTCATTATATAAATTCAATATACAAATAAGTATTCATTAAAAAATTAATTTAGTTTAGAAAAAAGAAAAAAGAATGGTTAAAAACATGATAACTTTTGAAGCTTTATAATAAAAAACAGATTTGTAAAAATACTTCTGCCATTTAATAAGGCTTTTTTTCAAATCCAACGGAGATGCTTCCTGATACATTTCTGAATTCATTTCTTTTCGGAAAAGCATAAGATTGACAGGTGTTCTTATTCAGAAACTATGTAATCGAATAACGTTATGCATTTTTTGATAAAGGCAATATATCTTGGTGAAAATACTGTCAGAGTTAAAGTTTTGAATCGAAATTCCAGTAGCGCTATCGAGGGAAAAGTGAAACACCTGCAGTCAGGTGACAAGAATCTCTTATATATCGATAAGGAATTTATTTATAAAAAATGGAAAATACTATTCGATTCCAAACACTTTCAATAGTCAGGCCTGTCAATTTATGCCTCTACAGTTAAAAATTAGTCAGAAAATGTGTCAGAAAATTTCTCATTGTTGACTATTGAATTTGAGATCCACCTTAAGGTATCCAAAGATTCTTTTAACAGAAGTTCATTATTGCTATTAATATTTTTACAAAACATATTGCCTTCCCTACACATCATGAGAACAATAAAGTCCAGTTTCGGCTCTGCTCGACTATGTAGAAAAAAAATGCAAGTCTGATCTCGGCTCGGCACGAGTCTGCTGAAAAAATTAAGCCCGGGCTCAGACACCATGTAATTGTCCGATACTGATCTCTACGCCGGACGTGTTACATATCTGTATTGATGTTGCCAAACTAGCATCGGCTCGTGACGCACATTTATACTTATTCTCCCGAAAGTCAGATTCATTGAAAATGGCTCATACGTTATCGGCTTCGATTAAATTTTTATAGCGGTACGGCAGACCCGCTTAATTTTTTTTATCGGCCTGGTAGGCCCGTTCAATTTTTTTGCGGCCCGCCCGGCTCATTGAAAAAAGTGTTCTAATTCTGCCGTCCCTTTTGAAAATTCACCTGAAGAACAATCACCTGCCGGGTACGGGTCTCGGGTCAAGCCCGGGCTCGTGCAGACGTCTATCACATGACTCAATCTCCATTAGCATTTTTTTTTTAATGCTGAGAAAACAGAGTTTAATTAAAATGGCCTGCTCTCTAAACAAATCTAGTCTTCTTTAAATAATAAAATGTAAACTATTTAGTAATAGTAGGAAATTTATAAATATATTTAAAAAACATAAATAAGTATATTTTGAAAACTATTAATTGAAATATTGAAATAATATTTAATTTTATATGTACTTATTTACTGTATAAGATGTTAAAATTTCATGGAAATCAGCCTAGCAATTTTCCTAAAACAGTATCTGTCAAGTGAAAAATAATCACTTTGAATAAAATGAATTTAAAAATGAACAGGTCCTCTGCTCTAGCTGAAGTTCTTTGCAACTGTTTTTAATTGCAAAGGAATATTTCGAATTCGATCTTGACACAGTTGCCAAGACCGCCAACGCATCTTCGAGTTTTCTTTGCCTGTAAATCTGTCTTCCTAACACATTGACTATTGTGGCTGCGAAATTTATTTAAGTCCTTCTAGAATTAAAATATCACTGATGCAAAATAATTGGCTTTTAAAAAGTGAAAAAGGGAAAAGCTTCAAAATTTTGTTTTTTCTTCTTTTTTTTTTATCTCATTTCCCGATATTAAAATTTAAATTTTTTATAAAGTGTAACCTTCTAGCCTTCCGTTTTAACTTTCCTGCACTAAAAAATTGTCTGTTCTTTTGCAATGCTGGTAAGCTCTGCAATTTCATAAAATTCAACGTATATCTCGCTCGTCGTAGAAGAATGGAATTTTTACTATTTTACTTGTCAGAACATGGAGAAAACATATCTAGAGCCTGGATATAACAATAATATAAGACCCAGGGGCCATATAAAAATTTGAAAAGTAACTTTTTTGAAAACTATTGGCTGGATTTTTTCATCAACTTTATTTAATTTCCCGTTATTAAAAATTTAATTTTTTTGTAAAATGCACGTTTCATTTTTTTTGTTTTAACTTTCCAGCAAAGAAAAATAGAAAAAATCGTCTGTTCGTTCGTAGTGCCGAAAACCTCAGAATTTTCACGAAGTTCAACGTGTCAAATCTCATTGAGTTTTGGTCGTAGACAAATGGAATTTTTACCAGAACATGGATAAAATATTTATAAAAATAAGATATAGCACACAGGGACTCTATAAAAATTTTAAGAGTACAGTTTTTGAAAATTAATGGCAGCATGTTTTCATCAACATTATCTGATTTCCCGTTAGAATTTTTTATTTATTTATTTATTTATTTATTTATTTTATTTTATTTTATTTTATTTATTTATTTATTTTTTGTAAAATGTAACGTTTTAATTTTCCTATTTAACTTTCCGGCGCTTAAAAAATTGTCAGTTCGCTTGTAGTGCCGGAAAGCTCCTAAATTTTACAAAGTTAAACGTATCAAATCTCGGTGAGTTGTGGTCGAAGAAGAATGGATTTTTTACCAGAACATCGAGAAAATATTTCAATATATAAGACATAAGAAACAGGGACCGTGTAAAAATTTTAAAAGAGTAACTTTTTTTTAATTAAGGGCAAGGTGTCTGCATCAGCTTTATCAGATTTTTCGATATTAAAATTTTACATTTGTTTTTTGTAAAATAAAACTGTTTAACTGTCGGTTTTTAGTTTTCCGGCACTAAAAAAATCGTCTATTCGTTTGTAATGCCGGTAAGTTCTGCAATTTCATTATCTCTAGATATAACAAACAAATAAGACCCAGCGGCCGTATAAAAATTTAAAAAGTAACATTTAAAAAAACTATTAGTAGAATTTTTTCATCAAAGTTGTCTAATTTCCCTATATTAAAATTTAAACATTTTGTAAAATGTAACGTTTTAACTTTCTGACACTAAAAAATCATATATTCGTTTGTAATGCCAAAAAGCTCAAAAATTTCACAAATCTCAACGCATTAAATCTCGTTGATTTTTGGTCGTAGACAAATAAAGTTTTTACCAGAACATGGAGAAAATATTTATGAATATAAGATATAGCACACAGGGACTATGTAAAAATTTTAAGAGTGTAACTTTTTTGAAAATTAATGGCCGTATTTCTTCCATCAACATTATCCGGTTTCTCGTTAGCAAAATTTTGTTTTTCGTAAAATGTAACGTTTTAATTTTCCGTTTCAACTTTCCGGTACTAAAAAAATTGTCAGTTCGTTTATTGTGCCGAAAAGCTCCTAAATTTCATAAATTTCAACGTATCAAATCTCGGGGAGTTTTGGTCAAAGAAGAATGGAATTTTTAACAGAAAATGGAGAAAATATTTGTAAATTTTAGATTATAGGAAACAGGGACAGTATAAAATTTTTAAAAGCGTAACTTTTTTTTTAAATTAAAGGCAAGGTTTTTGCATCAATGTTATCTGATTTTCCGATATAAAAAGTTTATTTTTTGTAAAATTTAACGTTTTAATTTTCCGCTTTAACTTTCCGGCACTAAACAAAATCGTGTATTCGTTTCTAGGGGTGGAAGTTCCGAAATTTCCTAAAATTCAACGCATCAAATCTCGGTGAGTTTAAGCCAAAGAAGATTGGAATTTTTACCAGGAGATGAAGAAAATATTTCTAAATGAGGACGTGAGTTTCAAAACTCGCCTTATCCAGAAAATCAAGTTTTGGGAAATTGCGAAAAACCTTCAACTGCGCGTCTTTTGGTTTTCATTGTAAACCAAGATTTTACAATGCCAGAAATGTACGAAATACAGATTGTGGTGTTTTTTCGATGCAGATTCACCAATAGAATAGTCCAGGTTTGGCGAACCTTATTGTTTCCGCGTGCCATAATTTGTACAAAATTATTTTACATTTCCATGACGTGCCAACTAAAACCCAAATTTAGGAGAAAGAAAATTAACGTCTTAAAATTATTTAACATTTTTTCATTAATATTTAAAAAAATATGAGAAACATACTTGTAGATATTATAGTATAATAATTATAGAAATAAATCTATATTAGAAAAAAAGTAATTTGATATTTCTTGTTGAATCTTAATATCAGGTTAATTTTAATAGAATGCAAAATGAACCGGAATTAACAGAGAAGTGTTTTCGATTGTAGTTCTCTGTTAATCATATTGACTCAAAGGCATAGATATGTGGAAAAACTTAAAATGGCAAATACCAATTTCTTTAATCAGCTCTGAAATAAATTCCAAATTGCCATAATTCTACCATCGGCATTTTTAATAATGCCTAATCTTTCCTTTTTGATAGTTTTCAAATATTGTCTTAAATTCTGAGCCTTATTGAATTAAATTGGAATTTAATATGACGCAATTCAAATTTTCAATTTTTATTTAATCGAATTTAAGCAAGATCACCTCATCTAATTTCACAAATTTTGTGCAATTACTCACTATGTTTTAATTTAGGCACAAGCGACGCTGTGCCAGATTTATTATTTTGCGTGCCAAAAGTGGCACGCGTGCTATAGGTTCGCCGTCCCTGGAATAGTCCGGTAGAGAAAACACGATTTTTAAAATTTTGGATGAGGCAACGGGGACCGTATAAAATTTTTAAAAGTGTAACCTTTTTTTAAATTAATGGCAAGGTTTTTACATCAACGCTATCTGATTTTATGATATTAAAATTGCATTTTTGTTTAATTTAACGGTGTAATCTCCACTTTTAGTTTTCCGGCACTCAAAAATCGTCTGTTCGTTTGTAATACCGGAAAGTTCCGAAATTTCATAAAATTCAATGTATCATATATCAGTGAGTTTTGGTCGTAGAAGAACGGAGTTTTTACTATTATACTTGTCAGAGTATGAAATTTTTTTTTCTAAATATAATAGATAAGACACAGGCACCGTATTATTTTTAAAAGTGTAACTTTTTGACAGTTAATGGCACGATTTTTTTTCATCAACCTAATCTTAACCACTTCACTCCCAGGCTTAATTTCGCTGGTGAAGGATTATACAGTGTGTCCACGTATAAACGAACCGACCTTTATTTTCGAAACCGTTGGCCCTACATGCATACTTCCAATGACAAAAATGGTTTAAATAAGGTAAAGAACTATTTTTAAAGCGATCTGGGTCAATAAAAACATTTATTAAAAATTTTCGAAATTTAAATTTTTATATGGTCCCCCGGGCCTATAAGTGATATTTACTAAAAATTTACTGTGACACTAACAAGTAAGACAAAAAAAGTCCCATTCATCTAACATTAAAATTGACCGAGTTATGAAACTTTGAAATTCATGAGGTACACCACTTTTTTGCATATCAAAGCAGATGATTTCAGCCATGCTTTCGGGGGTCGTATATAAAGTGCTTAAACTTATTTCAAGGTATCTGCGCTTTGAAAGAAATCGTACAACTACACTGGTGTCAAAAATTAAAGACTAATCACAAAATGCTAATTTTCAAGTACGCGAATACTCAAAAGGAAATAATATAATTCAAATAATTACTATCTCTACAGCACAGCGAGTCAATATAACATATCATTCATGTCACACATGGTCACAAGTGTCACAGTCACTACGGTGAAGCAAAAAAATAGGAAATTCCATACATCTCATTATGAGTCTCAAATGATCACTATATGTGACTCCACTGAGACGTCACTGTGACTGCTGCTTTGTGGTGAGTCACCATGTGACTTTACAATGTAGTTACACTGTGACTCTCACGTGACTGTCATCTGCAGACCAGGGCTTAATTTGTGCCGGAGCCCACCGGAGCCCGGCTCCGGTACTTCTCTATTTTCAGTAAATATTTAAATATTGGTCGGAATTCACTGGAGCTCATAAATATAGGGCTCCGGAGCCCAGTGCATTAGCACTTCTGAAAAACCGAAACCTAAATTATCCTTTCATTCCCCTTCCATCTCCAAGCTTTTACATTGTTTTCTATCAAAACGCATATTTGTGACGTAATGTGTCTCACTAACGTAGGAGAAGGAGATGAAACGGGAACAGTCTTCGGCGGGCTCCATTTCAATCTGTCTTAAATTCAAAATTTTATGTATTCATGCATAGGGGAAAAAATACTTTACCTCCTTTTTACAGCTATTTTGATCAGAATGAAGGAAAAACAAAAATCATATTTTTTTATTCTAATGATATTTACAGAGTTTGGCGCGATGAGTTGGTGTGGCGCCACTCAAGCGAGCGAACAATGAATATGCTTTAGTTCGATTTCCTTTTGTGATAGTAGGATATTTTTTGATGAACGCTGCCCATGCTAAGGCTTTGCTCTGCACCTATACGAAATCACTTTCATTTGTAAGTAGATATAATTCCCATATATTGTTTTCTGATAGAAAGCAATCGAACAGTGTTTTCCGTTTTTCTATAAAAGCATCGAATCTTTCCAATAACTATATCAAATTTATAACTTAATCTGATTTTCAGGGACTCATCACAAAATATTGTTATGCGGAAGGAATCGATTACAGCATAACATATGCACATTTTGTAGAAAACTGAAAAACATTGTTCCATTCTGCAGCATATAAATATTAATTTCTGTTAATTTCATTCATATTTTCATAAAAATGTATATTTGCGAACTATCCCTTTTTTGTGTTGACACTATTTCCGAGTCATAATCCTTACCATATTCAATCACTGAATTTTGCAATTAATTAACATTAAAATTAGGCAAAGATTACTATTCGGAAGGAGTGATAGCTAAAAAGTGGAATAGTTCACAGCTAAGTATATGCTTATAGTTATATTTAAAATTTTTATTTTGCTAAAGAAAAAAAAAGCTTTAAATTTTGCAAATAGTG
Organism: Maratus speciosus; assembly: GCA_963932465.1. Classification (NCBI taxonomy): domain Eukaryota; kingdom Metazoa; phylum Arthropoda; class Arachnida; order Araneae; family Salticidae; genus Maratus; species Maratus speciosus. Next base: position 82,023,123 of record OZ010788.1, read on the forward strand.
TATGAAATATAAATATGCAGATTGGAGTAACGGGGGTGGGGATGTGGGGGGTACAGTTGTTGTACCAGTACCGCAGAATATTAGGGCTCCGGTACTTTTTTTGTTAGAAATTAAGACATGCTGCAGACTCAATTTCAAAGTCATCGTGAACGCTGCATTGTGATAAGTTACCAAATAATGTCACATTAAAGTCACATGATGACTTTCAGGTGACAGAGAGACTACTGTGACGTCACCATTGTGCTCGTTTGTGAAAGTCACCATGTGACTGTAATGTGATATTATTTGGTGACTTATCATAATGCAACATTCATGATGACTTTGAAATTGAGTCTAAAAATGACAGTCACATGAGAGTCACAATGTAACTACATTGTAAAGTCATCTGGTGACTCGTCGCAAAACAGCAGTCACATTGACGTCTCAGTGGAGTCATATATAGTGATCATTTGAGACTCATAATGAGACGTGTGGAATCTTCTGTTTTTTTTTTCACCGTAGTGACTGTGACACTTGTGACCATGTGTGATAATTATTTGATAGTAATTATTTGAATTATGTTATTTCCTTTTGAGTATTCGCTTATTTAAAAATTAGCATTTTGTGACTGGTCCTTAATTTTGGACACCAGTGTATTACGAATGAGTTAACTTAAGTTTCAGATTAGTTAAAATAATTGTATTTTAACATATCTTTTATTTTGTAAGGATTTGAGGCTAAGATTTCTTTTTAAAAAAACTTATGTTATTTTCATAAGGTTTTATTTAACTTGCAACGATCATCCTTCCAGTTTAAAATTTGTAACCCACTTTCAAATGACCGATCGAAGTTAAATTTTACATACGAACTTAAATCCGATGACAATGTAACATTAATGTTATATTGCCAATGTTACATATTAATAATTTTCGACGCTGACCATCTTATACCTATATTAGTGGATAACACAAAAAAATTCGGACAGATTACCGTCAACAAGTTTAAGAAAGAGTTTTAGATTAGACAACATAAAACTGCAATGGTTGTGTTTTTTAACTTTTATAATTACGTTTTATGTATTTTTTAATGCTGAATAAAAAAATTACCTTCGCTTTTAACCATCATGTCAGGATTTTTCGGAAAACGCAAATTTCAAGGTTAAAAAATAGCGAAAAATCTGATACTATAAAATAGATGTAAGATTTTTTTATTCAGTTTAATTTTATTTAATTCAATAATTTATTTAATTTTTGGCTTATACTGGGTTTCTTACAGCTAAAGAGCTTAGGGGTCCGATGAGGTTGGGAGGGGAGGGGGATCCATTTTAACTCTGGGCTTTTTAACTTTGAAATTTGCGATTTGAAAAAATTCCTGACCTGATGGTTTAAAATGAAGGTCATTTTCGGATTCAACGCTAAAAAATACATAAGAATCAATTTTCAAAAGCTAAAAAACATGGCCTAACCCAAAATTTGAAAGACACGGTAATGTAACGGCATTTAAGAATTTGTATATTTTGTAAAGAATTGAGGCTGTTGTTTTTCATCCTTTTATTTAACAAAATTTCTGTTATTTTTATCCTCTTATATGTTCAGTACAAATTGTAGATTTTGCAGTAATATGTCAGAATTATTAAAGATTTCAAATTTATATTGCAATGCTAATTTTACTCTCAACCAGTTCTTTAATATATCTCACGAAGTTATATTTCTACTAAATTTGTGAATGACCCCTAATTTGCAGCGAAAAATATGATCCAACTTTAAACAGCTATTACTGGGTCAATTTTAATCTTAGAAAAACGGAACTTTTTTTGCCTTAATTATTAGTGTAACAGGAAAATCTTACTAAATATAACTTATAGGACCGGGGGACCGTATAAAAATTTAGATTCTGTAACTCTTCACTAAATTGTTTCTTCGCTTCAAACTTTTTTTTATCTTAACTCTGCACTTAATTTTGACCACTTTTGTAATTGGAAGTATGCATCTAGGACCAACGGTTGCGAAAATAAAGGTCGGTCAGGTTATACGTGGACACACTGTATACCAGGCTGGGGAGTGTAAAATGTTTGTGTCATAAATCATTTCATAACTTCCGTGATATAATAGTAATGAATTCAAGGTCGTTAAAGGATTTACAACACTATCATAATACGTATAAAATAATATACAAAACTTACACATTATATACATACGCTGATATATATACATGCAGTATATACATAAAACTGAAATGAGAGGACGTAATTAGCGTACGTTCTGTTCGCTGATTAATGAAATGAGAGGACGTACGCAGCATACGTCTTGAGAGTGAAGAGGTTAATTTCCCCTTCATTATGCTTGCGCATCTCCAATAGGTAAGAAATTATACCGCTTTTCAATTTTTTGGGGACACCCTGTATATTCCTGGAATTTTAAGTAGTAGTTAATTCTTAATAATTAATTATGAAACTGTTTTTTCGTAAAAGGCGCATAACATATAATATTTAAACGAATCTCAAAAAGTATTTCCGTACTATTGGTAATGAAAATGAATTGATTCTGAAATATCATGAATACTTTTACAAACGTTTACGAAGAATATTAAAGGGTATTCTATTTTTATGCGAAAATATTTTATACACAGGATGTCATATTTAAACGACCCTATTTTAAAGTGGTCTAAAAACGAAACTTTTGTTCAAAAAGTTATGAAATTTTGTGAAGAACATAATGAATGTATGGGAATTTGTTTGAGCAAAAAAAAAAGTTCAAAATTTTTCACCATAGGACTTTTTTAATTGACACATTTAGCATACATTTACAATAGTTTACAAATTTTATTTCATCAAAACATGTTACATATGACGGCCATCATTTTCAGGTATCAACTGTAAACATAAGATAATCGTTCCACAGTTCCTGATATCGTTTCTGTAATCGTTCTGCAGTTCACCGCAGTGAGTTCTGGAAAATGCTAAAAGCATGTCGGGAAATGCTATATTTAAAATCAGGTAGAGTTAATAAACAAAATTTGTAAATTATCGTAAATATATGCTAAATGTGTAACTCATTAAAAAACGCCCTCTGGCGACAAAATTTTGAACTAATTTTTTTCTTGCTTAAACAAAATCCAATCTCTTCATTATGTGTTCCACAAAAATTCACAACTTTCTCAACAATAGTTTCTTCCGTACACAACTTTAAAATAGGCTCGTCTAATTATGGACACCCTGTATGTATAGAATATTCTTGGAATAAAACTTCATAGAATTAAAATAATCTTAATACTCATATAATTACACAATATTTAATGGTAGTTTTTGTTATTCACAGACATAATGAGATACATACAATTCAAAAATATAATTACGCATTTTAAATCCACACCTACGGTACCATGCATTATGTCACTGCACAAATTTTTAAATTAAAATTTTCCGGAAATATATCAAAATAACATCCTTTATATCAAACAGTTCATTTATAGCATTCGTAAAGTGTCAAAGGCATCAGTTAACATCATTTTATTAAAAATCAAAATCATGTCATAATGATTAACTGCTTTATAATATCTAAATTTATAAAATGTGAAAAATGACATAAGCTATCCATTGCAATGGAAGAAAGAAATTTCAAAAAACTAAAACTAAACGTTCCTAAATTTATGACAGCTACGTTTTGTACTTTGCATAAAATGTTTAGCTTTGATGAAGGATTTATTTTAGTTTTTTTTCTCTATTAATTTTAGATGTTCAGTACCAGAAAAAGGCACTTCAAATAGTGTTTTCTAAAATGTTTTGAAATTTGAGAGGAGTGACCTTTAATCAGACAGGGAATTTTTTAAAAAGCAATCGGCACTTAAATGCCTTTATTTCAAATTTAATGATTTATAATTAGTTCAAGGACCATTTATTTATTTAAAGTTTAACATTATGTCATCTCAAACAAAAGTTCCTTTAAAGTGTATTTTTTAAAGGAAAAATCGGTGGAGAACAGATGTGGTATTTTAAACATTCTTAAAAGTACCTGCATTACATCATAGTTAAATCCTAAAAGTTATTATTTCGCCAAAGATTGTACGTTTTTTGTTCAGTGTGGCAGCTTGTTAAGAGAGTACAGTTTTCCTTTTAAAGTTCAATGATGTTTTTGCTTCAAGAGAGAAAGGTAATGAAACCTCGAGTAAATTCTCCCATTCTTAAAAATACTATTAAAAGACAAAAATGCCTGAACAACTCTGTTAGCAAAGGTATTTATTTCATTTATTTATTTAGTTTTTTATTTCTAAAAAGTGAAATTCTTTATTCCTTTTTAAATAAAACACTATAATCAGATGAAACTCGCTTTCAAATCCCATTTGTTTGAATATTACACTAACAGTTTTACCGCTCAAAGAAATTACTAACATTTCAGAAATGATGTGCATGTTTATGTTTTTTTCAAAATATCATAGTTATAAATAAATAAAGCTCTTTGTAATGGTCTTCCAAGATGAATGCAAACATGATGTACATACAATATAAACATTTATTAGCACTTGCGGTTTTCGTAAATTTCAACAAATAAAAAATCCACGCTAAATATGAGTATGAAGTACAGAACCGGATAGAATTTTCATGAATTTGACAGGAATGTAATACAGAAAAACCTCCCTAAAGCGACCACGTTCCGTTCCAATAAAAAATGTTCGCTCCGAGAGGTGGTCTCATAATGGAGGTCATGTTTAAATCGAGATTTTAATTGTTGGAAAAGGTAACAATTAATGTTACTAAAATTTATTTTTCACATTAGGAAAAAATATGAAAATTTAAGTGTCAAAACAAAAGTTAATTACTGCAGAGTCTAAAAAAGGAATATATTGACGTTTGCTTTGATTTTACGGTTTTATATTTATAACTTTTATTTCGAAATTCAGTAAAAAAATGCTTTTTTTTTTTTATTTATTTTTTTTTATTTTTTTGGACGGGAACAAATAATGACGATTTCATTAACTTATCTATTTCTTTGAGAGTTTCCTGACAGAATAGGGCAGAGGCGTTTATTGACCCCCATTCTTAATTTGTCATCAGAGTTAAATTCATTGCCTAAACAGGCTCAAAGTCGTTTAAACACTTCAAAGTTACTGGAATAAAAAAAATTCTAAATTTAGTTTAGAAGTTTGATGAATAATGCGCTCTCCGGGATTATTTTTCTAATAAAACCTTCTTCAAGTGATCAGGAAAAAACGGAATTTGTTTCATTTTCTTCAACGAAATTGGTCGCTCATGGAGGGAGTTCAATTCGGATGGTCTTTGAATGGAGGTAAAATTAGTATTGACCCTATGAGAATAAATTTCGTTCCATGAAAAAATGGTCGTTCAGGGAGGTGGTCGCACAGGGAGGTTTCACTGTACATAGAAGTAGATATAAGGTAGAAATGAGCATAGATAAGCAATGTCGTAACCTAACCTTGCTTGGCATTTTTATGTCTTATTGGTAGAGATGTCTTTGTGCAATTCATTTTTAGTAAAAAGACAATTTAAATAAAGATTTAGTAATATGTCTCTATTTATTTAAATCTATATATTACCACATGGCTCATATAAAACATGCTTAATTATTTGAAAACTGAGTTTCCAAAAATAATTTTTTGCATCTCCATACACACTGCACAAAATACTAATAACATTACTTTTGTAATCTTTTCTATTAATTTTTTGTTTATTCAACTTTTTGGTAAACAGAATTTTGAATAATCAGTTTTATAGTGTAGTATGACAAATGTTTTATTTTTTCTGGTCTAGCTTTCATTTGTTCAAATGGCTCACAATTACACAAAGTTTTATTTTATACATATATCAGGTGAGCCAAAAGTTCGTTAAAACTTTAAAAACTCATTAAAAAGGAAGAAATTATGATAAAGGAGTGTGGTTTGCAAGAAAGGGATCACAAGGTAGACGGATTTTTTTTTAGCAGCGAAAAAAATTTTGTTAAAAAAATCACATGTAGAGGGCGCTGACGACCATAAACACAATGAGCAGGTACTACCACACAACCTGGTTGTGTCGTAGAATGTTCTGGAGGTTATGTTGAACATTTCTTATTGGAAGAACAAATGAATGGAGCATAATGTTGTTCTCTTCATTGTGTTTCGGATTTTTTAACTATTTTTGTTTCCTTTTTCTGCTAAAAAAAAATCAGACTACCTTGTGAGCCCTTTCTTGCAAACCGCACTCCTCATCATACTTTCTTCCTTTTTTATGAGTTTTTAAAGTTTTAACGAACTTTTGGCTCACCCGGTATATACACTATATGGCCAAAGGTGACCGATCACTTACGATTTTAGACGTTTTGTTAAATATCTAGAAAAATAAATGAGGAATTATCTTGAAACTCCAGGTGTGTAAGCAGAATAGTACAGGTCATATATTTCCGTGAAGATTTTTTCCCGAAACCCCATAGGGGACCCTCAACAAATTGAAAAAGAACGAATGTCTTTTGAATAACCCTGTAAAAACTAACGTAGCAAAAGTGTTCAACACATTAGGTTATGATTAAGTGCCTTATTGCAATAAACTGTGGTCATTTCTATGAGAATAGCATGTATATTCGTAAAGAAATTAAAGTTTTTATAAAAAGAGTCCCAAATTTTGCCAAGTTTTTTGGTTATAATTTGTATAGTTCTTAATATAAAAAAAAGTTCATTTCAGAAAATATGACAAACGACATTGTACATAATACACTGCAATTAGATTTAAAAAATAACAAAAACTGGATGAAAAATGAGCAGGTTTACTAAAAAATATTTCACTGTGGATGCGCGAATGCAATCAAAATATAATGTGCATAATATATTAGCTAAGTGTATAGAGCAACTTTTTTGAAAGTCTCAAAATCATAACTTGAAAATTCTGAAAATTATCGTTGATAGAATAAGTTCGAAATCCATTGTTCCCAAAATGAAGCAAAAGATGAGGGGTTGTATCCATATATCCATTAATTAGTGCCAATATAGCATACACAATATTGCACGTACTATTGTATTTGGATATAGCCCCTAATCTTTTTGCTTAATACTTATGATAATTTCTGAAATCACAATTCTTTGCTGAGATAGTGCTAGTATGTTGTTTTTTGAAGCAAAAGTTTTCATTGTATTTTCCCTTGCAGCATGTGATAATTTCTGAAATCATAATTTTTTGCTGAGATAGGGCTAATATGTTGTTTTTTTTTAAGCCAAAATTTCATTTGGGCAGTAAGTGACTACTTGCAGTAAGTGATAATTGCTGAAATCATAATGTTTTGCTGAATTGTGGTAATATGTTGTTTTTTGAAGCAAAACTTTCATTTGTGGCTTTAGATGCAGCAAAAAGTCGCTTAACAGTCTACTTATTTTAAAATTAAGTTCCCATATACCTAAAACACTGAAAATAATCCAAATCAGAATTCTTAAAAAATAATGCAATTAGGTTATTTTTCAAAGCAAAAGTTTCATTTGCATCTTCAGTTGCAGCGCATGATAATAGCTAAAATTATAACTTTGCATTAAGGTTAAAAATTGGTCTATTTATTTTAAAATTTAATTTTAAAAACTATTTTATATACATCTACAGCTGTTCAAGTGATCCAAATTATTAGTAGACCTCCCGAGAGATGATACTATACGTTGTTTTAGAAGTAAATTTTCTTTTGTGATTTCAATTACAGCACAGAATATTTGCTAAAATAATAACTTTGGGTTTAGGTTAATTTTAAAATCGAATTTTCAAAAATCATTTAAGCACTTCAACAGTATTTCAATAAATCCAAATTACTACTTAGAATTCTTAAAAGCTGATACTATTACAACTATTTTTTTCAACAACAGTTTTTTTTTTTTTTTTTTTTGCCTTTGATTGAAACATGGAGTTAATTACTGAAATCATAAGTTCGTATTTAAATAAATTAAACGATTTAGTTGAATCCTAAAAAATCACATATTTAAGTGAAATTGTGTCTATAAATATATTTTTCTGACGTAAAATCTGTTAACGCTTGCAGGCAATATTTAGTTTTGTTCATTACTATTGATGCAAAACTGTTCATTAGTGTACAAACTTGAACCAAACATCCAAACTCGGTTGTAGTTTCATAATCAGCCATACAAACTTAACCTAAAACTATTATCACATCGATAATTAAGAAACTAGAATTGTGATGTGTTATCGATAACTTTTTAGATCAGTATTTTAAAACTTTTATTTTTTATTCTGGGCGCATCTTAATGCATAGTTATAATTTCTTAGCATAGTTAAAGTGGAAGATCCCCTTGTGACCTTCAAAAAAGTGAAAAAATATTTATTATATACAGGGTGTCAACGAATTAGTTGGGCAATTTCGTAAGTTAAGAACTTCCGAAGTATTAAATGAAATTAACTAGTTGAAAGTCAGACTAGTAGTAATAATGCTGACGTTTTTTCATAGATGGCATTAGGTGTCATAACTGACGTTATCGCTTAGCGAGCGGAGGTGTTATTCAATGGCCTCCACCATCACAAGATCTTTCATCGCTTGATTTCGGTGTATGGGATTTTGTAAAGGATCAAGCGCAGAAGCCGCCTCTTCTTCATGCATTCCTGAACTAAAATCAAGAATCTGCACTGCAATTAATTTGATCGACAGAAACATGCTGACAAATTTGTGGCGAGAAATGATTTACCGATGGGACGTTTGCAGAGTCACGAAAGGAAGTCACATCGAACATTTATGATAATGGTAAACTTGAAGTATTTTTCTATCTTACAACAATATGTACTTTAATTTTTTTCCCTGTCAACTCCATTCAATAAATCATTATTTTTGCCCAACTACTTTGTAGAAACCCTGTATGTATATATTTTAAATAACATTTTACAAAACTTTTTTTTTAAAGAATTATGACGCTATTCCAATTAACAATTCCAATTCCTAAAGTTACGAGTAATTAACGCAAGTCAGTTATGGAGTGACTTCATATTTAAAAAATTAATCAATAAAAAGCAATATATTTTCATGAGTTGAAAATGCTTTTATATTAACCTTATCTTAATTATGAGTTTTTATATTGTTCATTGAGAAGAAGCGGGAAAAAATTGTGTGATCGTATTATTGGCTGGCAAGAAAAATATGATTGCAAGTGAAAATTTTATCATTGATGATGTTATGTTATTAATAAATCCAGGATGCGAAAATAACTGCTGACAGTTTCTTGAAATGAATAATCACCTCAATTGTTGACAATTATACAAATGACGTTCTTTTATTCTATCCAACGTAATAATCACTGGCTGTCCAGCTTAATGACTGAAATTAAAGACATTGACACCTTTAGATGGCACCATTTTTATCTTAGTAATGAAATGAATTTTAATTGTTCTTAATAGATCACATTAAAAAAAATGTCAAAAGTCATAACAATATTGTGAGCAGCTAATGATGAACAGACATGATATGCTATTTATGTTTAAACAACGGAGTAGCTTGTGTTAAAAGAAGAAAAAATATCCTGTTAAATAAAGTACATGAAAAAAATATGAAAGGGGAAAAAGTACATTTCGTTCAAAAGATGAAAGGAAAAAAGGCATCAATATCATAATTATAAGGAAGTGATTGCTGTGAAGTATTTTCAGTGAAGCATTCAGATACGGTTAAGTTCTGTTAGGCTATATAATAGTAATGGTGATGATCATCGCTCTGGAAATAAGTGATAATATAGGTGATAGCTATACATTTAGATAATCCCTTTATTTTCAACGGAAGATTGTTAAAGGGCTTCTGTTTCTTTATGAAAAATCAGCAAATGTTTTCGCACTGATTGTTTAATGATTTGCAATTAAAAAGGTGACAAATTTTTACTTTATAAAAGCAAAATTTAATGATCACCTGCCAGTCTAATTCTTTTGTGTGTGTTATCTATTCAAAACTTCAGTTAGTATATATATATTAGACGGTTAGTATGCAATCTTTTTCTTTTTTTTTTTTTTACAAAACTTACGAATAGTAATAATAGACATAGTCATCGTTATCTTGGAATATTTAATAAATTGAAAAATTGTGAAAAAGAGCATCCTTCGAGACTAAAAAGTTTCACAAAAATAGTTGTTTTAAGTTATGTCTTAAGAAGTTATTTCAGTTACTCGAAAAAACTCGCAAACTAATATTAAACCTATGAGAGGGTTCTTTTAAAATATCTCTTTTGTATTCGATTTTTTTTTTCATTGGATAGCTAAGATTGATCAATACAGTGGGCCTTTTTTATTTTTTCGATTTTGATTGCATTTTCATGAGAACAATTTCACTTCGATTTCGAAAGAGAAAGTATCCCCATAAAGAAAAAAAAAAACTGCAACCAAAATTGAAAAAGTAAAAATTGTTTTTCTATATATCCATTTAAAATACATATTTGCCAGTATATCATTTAGCCTCTTACTGTTATACTTTCATGAAAACAAGAATTTTAGCTTAATTTAGTATGTTCAAAACTTTAGAGGAAATAATAACTACAAATTTGTTTAGAAGTAATGCATTACGCATTAAATAGGTAAATATATGTAAATATTATTTTAGAATGTTCACAAAATATTGAAATGCTACATTATTTTAACTTTAAGTTATTTCTTTTTTATGTTTACTACTTTGAATCCTTGCAGACAGCTAAGGAAGGAATCATGCTGGTTCTTTAAAAACAGTCTTTATCGACAAGTTTTATACTTTACATTTTGCATTCCTTTATCCTTCTATAACAGACTCAAACATTCGTCAAGAACAAATAATGTTCTCCAAACCTCATACATGCATAAATCGGTGGAAATGAAGAAAAAGAAATCTATACCATAAATAACCTCCATCCATTCCCCGCTGTTAATGAAAATGCACACTTTCACTTCACATCTTACCTTTCTCTCAAGGCTATATGCAGCCTGTGCACTCAGCTAAACAGCAAAATAGTCAAGGTCTTCTGTCAGCAACCACCGGTAAAACACTCAGAAAATCACAAGGAAGGGGTTTCTTCTATATTCGGATAATGATTTCATCGCCTTTTCTTATTCACGTAAATATTTTTTCCTTTCCTCCAAAGAAAGTTTTCATTGAAGATCCAAACATATTAAATTACATCGCTGTTGCAGTAGAAATTTTTTCTTAAGATAAATTGGTATCCATAAATTAAGGGACAAACACAAAATGCTAATTTCCGAATACAAAAACGTTATATCAACTTAATATATGGACATCTTAAATTCAAAAGCACAAATATATACCAGAGTCCACAAATTAAGAGACAAATACCAAATAGTAATTTTGTACTCAAAAGGTAACTGTGATCGGTCAGAAGAAACTGATGTAAACGGCTGGTGAAGCGAATATGTACTACCTTAATAGGGAGACGTCACATATGGTCACAGGTATCGCAGTCACGACGATGAACCAAAATGTGATATATTTTATTCATATTATTGCTAGTCTCAAATAACCGCCAGTTGGTGACTCCACTATAGAGTCACTGTGACGAATCCCCAGGTGACGTTACAATAAATTTAACTGGTGATCTCATGTAGCTGTTATTTGGAAATCCACTGGGAAGTCTTCGTGACATTTGATTTGTGGTAAGCCTTCAAATTACATCCCAAGAAGTTACCGAGTGGCTTTTCATAAAGAAATGGTCATAGTGACCTTGTAGTGGAGCCTTCAAACAGTAGACACATGAGAGTACCTCTTCAATGTGAAGTCACTTGGTAACTCGTCACAATGCAACGATCGTGGTGATTTGACAGTTGAATATCCAAATGACGGTCGCTTGAGTCTCACCAGGTGACTTTATTGTAAGATAACCTGGCTATTTGTCACAAAACAACAGTTCCGGTGACGTAAAATTAGAGTTACCAAATGATGGTCACTAGTGAGTTATAATGAGACAAATAAAAGACAGATTTTGGTTCATTGCAGTGACTATAACATTTGTGGCTTCAAACTGACGTCACATCGACTGGCTGTACTATTATGATAGTACTTATTTGCCTCACCATCTGTTTATATCAGTTTCTTCCAACCACTCATAATTATCTTTTGAGTACGAAATTAGTATTTTTCATTTGTCTCTTAATTTATGAATTCTAGCGGATATTTGTGATTTTGAATTTAGGGTGTAACTATATCTGTTTGATGTATAAAGGTTCGTACTCTCTTTTGGATGTATTAAATGTTTTCTTCCTTTATTTGATATCAGAAGCATACAGAAATGAATCCACCCATATCCTCACCCATGACTCTCTCCCTCTCAACGTCGGAGTATTTTTTCGTGAATGAACTACAGAATTCAAAAGGTCTTCATCAAAACAATGGTTTTCGTAAAAAAGATAAATTGCTCACACCAAAGGGAAAAACATTGTTCGAAACGATAGAACTATTTCCCTGCAGTGTTTTCTCGAACTGCGATCTCCCCACAGAGCACAGCCTAAGAAAATGGTTCCATCCACCTGAGCACATTTTGACACCTATTGAACTGAAAAAGTAGGATATATGGAGGTTTACTTTCTTTTTTTCCCCCTCATGGTTATTTGCCTATTTTAGCCTATAAACAACACAAATTTTCTTTTCAAATTCCGAGATGCATTTACAAACACAAAACTCCAAAAAACGGATGATAAATGACAAGGATAACCAAACTCTTAACACCGCAATGAATCCCCGCAGACAGCTAAGGCATCATGCTGACTATTTAAAAGCAAACTTTACCGCCAAGTTTTACATGTTATATTTTGCATCCCATTATATTTCTACAACAGACTGTTTATCTCAAACATTTATGAAGAACAAATACTGCTTTTCAAATCTCATGCAATGAAAAATCAAAAGAAATGAAAGACAAATTCTACAACATATATACCCCCCATCCTCCCCCCTCGCCCCCACACACAAATAAAAAAAACCCTTATGAATTTATCCACAAGTTCAGTATATATCTCACTTAAATAAATTTCTATTGAATAAAAAGTGAAATATTTTTACATTAAAATACCTCAATTTGTCAACTATTTTATTGAAGTCTTTGCAATAACATCCCCCACCCTTTTACTTTTTCTGTCTTTACAAGAAGAAAGTATTGGATATCTTAAAAAATTCGACTTCCGGTTTTCAATGTATTTATGGGTTTTAGAATGTCCTGAACACGATTTGATAGTTTTTAGAAAATGTCTGTTTTTGAGTCTGTGTGTCATTCTGTCTGCACTCTGCCTGTCACTCTGCGAGTCTGTATGTGACAAAAATTTTGTGGGCGCTCTATCTGAAGAACAAATGCACGGATTTTCACAAAACTTTATATTCAGTTAGACCTTGATATAAACTGGTGCTGATTACTTTTTGGTGTAAATCGCCCAACAGCTGGCGCCGCTATGTTGTACTTTTCATGGTTATCGCAATAGCTCTATCTCAAGAACAAATGCACGAATTTTCATCAAACTTCAGATTCAGTTAGTTCCTGATAGAATTTAGTGCTGTTTAGATCTTGGTGTAAATCGCCTAACAGGTGGCGCTGCTAGGCTGCATTTTTCAAGACTTCCACAATAGCTGTATCTGAAGAACTAATGCATGAATTTCCATCAAGTCTCAGATTCAGTTACTCCCTGGTATAAACTGGTTCTAATTAGTTTTTGGCGTAAATCACTCAACAGGTGGCGCTACAATTTCCGAAATAGCCCTATCTCAAAAACTAAAGCACGGATTTTCGTCAAACTTCAGATTCAGTTAGAAGTTGACATAAGTTGTTGATGATTAGATTTTGGTGTAAATCATCTAACCGGTGGCGCTGATATGCTGTAATTTTCAGGAAGTATTAACATGTATGAGATAGAAGAAAGTCTTGGAATTACCACATCCGACTAGTTTGAATGTGAAAACATAATTAAGCCGACCGTAACTAAACCTGGCTTTAAACAGATCATTGGTCGATTTGTTCCTGATAAAAATCATATCGAGATTTCGATGTTTTTGTACCAAACCCACCTTCTTTTCCCCGTATCAATTATACTCCCAAATCTCATTTTAAATATTTTCAGAGATAAACGTAAAATGATTTAATATGTATGCTATATTCATATAAATTACCATTATAACTTATTCATATATTGTAACAAATAATCTGATTTTAAAAGCAAAAACATTTCCGTGAGTAATGCTGACATTATATCGACTGTGACAAAGGTCTGGCAATGAATTTTATTTTCATTGAGAAATTATTAACTTCTAAATGTCGTACAATTGCAATTTTTACATCTTCGAATAGAAACAAAGATTTACTTTCAAATGCAATTTTTTAAAAGAAATGTACATCTATTTACCAAATTTCTATGGTTTTTAAACAAATTTTCAAGCATGATTTTCTTTTAAATTTATCTCTATCGCCTGCAGCTCGATTACGAAAGATTAAACCGATTGCACTTAAAACAATATAAGAAGTTCAGCGTATGTCTCCGGCTATTTAGTTCATAACGAAATTAAAACTTCATCAATAAATAAGTAAATAAACATATAAAATAAATATATAAACAAACATTTAACATATATGTAATTGAACTACTCACTCAAACTAAATTTTTGGTGCTTTTTGCTCGCTTTTAACTTCTGGCTAATACGAAAATATCTCTTTTAATAAACCCCCAAAACTTTATTTGAATACATGATTAATATTTTTTACATTTTAATTCCGCATTTTTTTTTCATTACTAAGTAAACATTTAGCCAACAGAGCGAAAAAGCGTCCAAGCCGGGACTCGAACCCGGGTCATCGCTCTAACGCACCAACGTTGTACCAGCTGAAACACTCCGACGATACCCAGCCTGGCACTTCTCACTCTTATTTGTTGGCAAGGTTGTGCAGAGTATCAGGTTGGGTATCATCAAAGTGCTTCAGCTGGTAGAAGGTTGGTGCGCTATACCAATGACCCGGGTTTGAGACCTGGCTTGAACACTCTTTCACTCTGTTTGTTAAACGTTTTGTTAGCTATGAAATAATAATAATAATAAAATTAATAAATTCAGGAAGTAAAATATTTAATATTTCGAGAGAAATTCATAACTACAAAAATTATATATGCACGATATTTTTCGTATAAAATGCTTTCTGGTGTTGTTAACGGGCAATCTAAAAAAAATATGTTGAATGTAAAAAAATCTATTAGAGTTTTCAATTTAAAAAAAAATCGTTTTCACCTATGTTCTGTACACCACCCAAATAGTATTTTTAATTTTCAGAAAATTTGCAACAGTCTTGCTTTGAAAACCTGCAATGTTGCAGCAACCTCAGCATGACAAGACTGAAAGTTCATAACAAGACTGCAGCAAGATAACGCAAACACCGAAGTCGCCACACTTTGTTGCAGCTAACTTGTCGTGCAAGTTAAATTCATGCTTTATCAAATTTATTGCTAATTAACGGCAAACAAGTAATAAAAAAATACTGCAAACTTACTGCAAAGTAGTAATCTTTCCACTCCCCAATATCTGTTTACAACTGTTACACTATAAGTTTAACCCCTTCGGAGGCGTCCATAGACCTGATCAGTCTATTGATGCGAACACCCGTCAGAAGGTGCATGCATCGTTTTCATCACCATAGACAGGTTAAGGTAATATATGTACTTTTAAATGCGAGCCTTTTTTGGAATTTGATAAATATAGCGTTTAGAAAAAGCGGTGCGAACCGAATAAAATTTCTGCAATTTCTGCATATGTGTTGATTGTCTATTCTCTCAATAGAGGGATTTTTTCTTTCGTCACTTTGGTGAATTAAAGAGAGTCTTGCCATCACTTTCACAACAAACTACTCATGCATGAGGGTGATGGTGTACCTTGCAGGAGATTTGCTGCGAATTCCTCAATTCAAATTTGTCACGGCAAGATAATGTCAGAAAAAATCAAACTTGCTGCTAATGTTCATGCTATCTGGGCAGGCAGTATGTTCTGTAACCAGGGAATCCCAAGTTGAATCCCTAGGAATAATTATTGTCATTATTTTACTAAAAGTATAACTGAATGTTTCTGATTGCCACTGTGTCAGAAATCAGGTTTTTTCCTTTATGCTAACTCTTGTTACATTTCATTTATGGCGAAGGCTAAAGTATAAGTACGATTAATTTAAATACTAGCATTCGTGAGAGAAACATGTTTTATTTTAAATTTCAAATGCAAAGATATACTCTCCAAGAACACAGAATCTAATTCATTTAGAAACATAAATTACTTCAATGTTAACTTTATTAATGCGAAAATAAAATGCATTTAATATTTATTTATAAAAGTTGTGTGTTATGATAAGAAATACTGTACCTAATAAACCATAAGTGGCATTTTTATCACGGAGGAATAGGGGGGGGGGGGGACTCGGTTGTGAAGATTTAGCAATTCTGTGTTATCTCCTTAAAGCCGAAATAATATTGGGCCAATATTATTTGTATTTGTTATGATATAGCCAATATTGCCTGAATCTTGGTTATATCATGTATAACATCGGAAACATTGAGTGAAATATTGCCTCCAACATTGGTATGTTTACATTTTACTAATATTGCAATAATATTGGTCAGAAATACTTCGCTATTTCATTGCCATTATTTCCAATATAATCCAATATTTCCGAAGCAAAAGCATTTCACTGGAAATATTTCGGACATAACGGTAATATTTCTCTAATAGTGTCAATTTATTGCAATCACTAAAATGTAAAGACAATGTTTAACTTGTGTTTCTTGGGAGTTACTTTCGATAAATCCAATATTGGCGCAATCATGAGCTGCAGTATAATCAATATAACCATTATTGATTTTCTACAAGGTTTTTTAAGGCCCTTATACATTTTTTACTACTCTTAAATAAAATTAATTAAAATGTATAAAATTTTTTGAGGTTTCGTTTAGAAAATTTAGGATTTAGAAAGTTTAAGAACAAGAACAAAATTCATAAGAAGACTAAATATAAATTCCTGTTTCTTTTCTTCTTATCCTAAAATTGCCAAATTTTATGGCGGAACTCTTACAATTTTAAAATTTATATTTTTTTTTCAACATAATATATTTATTAACTTTTTAAAATTCGATAAGTTTCTAAAATAAAAAATTGCGTGAGCTTCGCGATTTTTCTTTCCACCATTCGGCGGTATTGGAGCGCGTTTCGTCACTTTATCTTACTCTAAAGTTAATGAAAAATTTAAAATGAATGTTTAAAATATTAATGTTATATACTTCTATTTACTTCTACCATGAATAAATTAAAACATTTTTGTTGAACACATTGTATTTAAATTCATTACTAAAAACGATTTTCTTAATACTTTACAATCTTGTATATGAGAAATTATAAAAAAAGTTGCTGAATAAAATCTTGCGTTTCGCATTAATTTTAAACTTGCCCAATTGGCGATGTTGAGCAAGCGTCTATTAAATTTCCTCATTCCCTATTTTAAACTGTGTTTCACATATCATCACTATCTTTATGCTATGTAAAACTTTCCGTGACCTTACCTTTAAAATTTTCATTTTCAATGAAAAATTAGTAGCCGAGTAGCTTTTAAATACAATAGCGTCAGAAGCATGTTTTTTCAATCAAAACGTTAATCAAATTAACGCCCCCACATAACCGCAATACATTACTTCTCCTTATTGAAAAGGTTTTTTCCTCAGAGGAAGAAGATATCTTATTGTAATAGTTTTGAACTAAGATGGCTTCTGATGAATAATTTGTGGTTAGTTATACGCATTCAGTGTTTCTTTTTACGATCATGTGTATTATAGTTTTGAATGAAAAGAAAGGAGTTTTGATTGGCAACTACCGTATTTACTCCCTTATGTTTTTGCACTTTTTAACCCTTTCCATCCATAGTTGAAAAATGGTTATGAATTCGGTTTGTTTATCCGTCTGGCTATCTGTCCTACTGTCTGACCACGCTCTAACTCGCGTAAATATACTCAGATTTTCATGTAATTGATATATATTGATGATGTTTACCATGGCATGTTCGGTATTGAAATTGAAGTGTATACCATTAAAAGTTCATTTATAGAATACTCGAAAGAATTCCGTTACATTATGGTCAATTAGGAAAAACCTTTTGGTTGTATTTTAATGACATTGCGCTATTTCAAATACACTGAAATTTATATATGGGGTGTTCAGAAGACAATCCGACTTACTCCATTTTAAGTGGCGTTTTTTAAACAAAGGAACATTGAAAATTTTCTATATCTTTATACAGGGATAAAAAGTTACTCTTGATTAAAAGAAAATTAATGAGTTCAATCAAAATAGCCCGAGAAAAAATATTATATAGGGTAGTCCGAACAGTAAATGAACACTTAAGCACATTTGAAAAGAAAATTATTCATTATATTTTAATAAACAGTACCTATTGGTGTTTGAAAGTGCAAATATATTTGTTGGTTCACAAATGATTAAAAAATAACAAAAGGAATTTTATATTTTACTTGCTTGGGATGCTAGAGATGTCTTAATAGAAATCGATACAAAAACCAAGTAAATGAACAATTGTTATCAGTGAATGAACGCAAAATTTTCCAGTGAATGAACAGGCAGCAATTTAAAAACACTTAAATTTCATAGTTCTTTATTTATCTTATAACTTGTACAAATAATTTATAGCATGTTTTTTACTGAAGTACGGTTTTTTAAATCCCAGAACGATAATTAATTAGCTTGAAAAATTGTCACTTTTAAGTTTTTAAATGACAGATTTTAAATTACAGATTTAAAAAAAAAGAAAAAAGCTAATTCTATTTCCTGAAATTATTAACCTTGTACTTCTCTATTTCCGCAATAACTCCAGATGAACAGGTGGATGTTACAAAAATAGGTTCAGATGTTTATATTGTACCTTTTCACATTATCCTTAAAATACTTGATCTTACACTTTACTGCAGGCCACTTCCAATTCCACCACATGTGGAAATTCGGTCCACATATTGTCATGGTATTTACTTCATATTTCCAACCTTGGATGCTATTTTTAAAAAAGGGTCATCTATTTCTCCCTTGGATGTTTGTCTATAAGTGGATTTTTCCTTCCTGTTTGTTTCATGGCATTGTAAACATCACCTTTTACTGCATTCTTATGCATTGTAAATACAATTTTCCCTTTCCAACTATCCAATGTTCAAGAAGTTTTCTTCTTCAAAGGATAACACAGAGAACAAAGCGATATAAGTAAGCGTACAAAGTCAATACTGGAATCTGGAGTATATTGATACATCTGCACCATCTGGTGGACGGAATGAATAATGCAAATACGCCGGTTTTCAGTATGACGTCATATATGACAGAACATCTACTATCTGCGCATCTCTTGCGCATATTTTCTGATTCTTTACTCACTTACGGAAGATGAATCTTGTTTCCCAGTTTTATTGCAAAATATTTTTATTACAGTTTGTTTTGATAAAATTATGCACATTTAAAAAAAATAATAGCAATATCATTTTAATTTCGGGAGAAAAGCACTAATGCTACGAAAGCATTACTGCCTTTAGCCCTTGAACTAAAATGACATTGCGAATTTTTTTAAAATACACATATTTTTATCAAAACAAGCTGTAACAAAAATATTTTGCAATATATCCGGCAAACAAGATTCATCTTCTGTGAGTAAGTAACAATCTGAAATTCGTAATAGAATTTTTAACAGGGTTTCTCTAAATGGCTTTGTCTGCTTCAAGAAAGAAAAAAAAAATCTAATTTGGCGATTTTAGGAAAATTTTTGCAGTTATTGTCTGGACTCGCAAATTATTTAAACAAATACTAAATTAACAATACTTGCTCGTTTAATAGTACAACATTTAATGCATGCATTTTAAATTAAAGTGATTCTGAATATAAAATAAAATGAATTTTAAATTAAATAAATGAACTATTTGTAATTTAAATAACATGAATACAATACGATCAAAAGAATATTGGAATACGTTTTCGTTGTATCGTCTGCGCTTGATAAACGAAGAAAAGGACTTAAAATTGAATATTTTATTTATTATTAAATTCTATGCATATTCTAAACCTTGATAAACATTCTATTTTCATCTGGAATAGAACCGTGTATACTATTTTTTATAACTTTCGCGCATCAAGAATTGAGTAAAAAATAAGACTGCAAAATTGAATCTTTACACATTAACTACTTACTAATTTTTATGCGTCATTTTTCACTTCATTAAAAGAAAATAATTAAAATCGAGCGTATTTAAATCAACAACATTTTGTAATATATATCAAATAATATCTTTTCTTGTTTTTAATAAATTAAAGTTAAAATACGTAGCTAACATGTTTTGCTCTTTGGAAAAGGACATATAAATTCTATAAGAAAAAGAATTTTCTTACAATTTCGAAAACTAGAGTTATTCGATTGCCAACATTTTGCCATTTTAACAAATAATATTAGTTCTAAAAAAGAACTGTTTTTATTTAAATAATTAACTATAATAAATAAGTCAAAAAACACGAATAAAAATTAAGAGAACATTCTATTACTGTCAGAATATAAATGCTACAAACAAATGAAAACACGATGTTGGCGCTTGCGCAGTTATTTCATAGATGTGCAATTAATAGATTATCCATAAAGAAGAAAACAGTTAGGCATCTTTCTGTTGTTCATTACGTCCGCTACGTGGCGTGCGTCCTTGATTGATGTGACCTCGCCTTTAATCTTGCGGTTACCTCTCCCATTTAAGATAAGACGCTTACCTATATCGCTTTGACAGGGAATGCTCATACGCTTACTTTCAGTTGTTTTCCCTCGCAGTTTCACAGACAACATTGTTTTTGAAATATTAAAATGAAGAGATGCCTTTTTCAAACTGAGCTGATCTGAGCCTCCTAGCTTGTATAGCATTTTCAAGATCCTCTGTAGACTACAGATAGATTATCCATAAAGAAGAAAACAGTTAGGCATCTTTAAACTCCCATATTTCCTTTTTGAGGAATCTTCTTGGTCATCAGTAAGAATATTTCTAACAATCATCTAAAAACATAGAAAAAGTGAGATTTGAATGTCATCAATAATTATTACCTTTAAAAATGTGTGTGTATATGTTCATTTGTTACCACTGTTGAAAAATCACTTAATTCAAACTATAGGTATAAAAGAAGCCACAAAAACATAAAGCACAAAACTGTTCATTCACTAGGAAAAGTAGCCTAATATATTCCTTCCAGTGAAAGAACAGCTCATTCATTGGATTCTTACCATTTGTCTAACCAGTTATTAAACATCTCTATTCTCAAATTGTACATATTCTACAATGGTTAAAACAATTAGAAATATGGCTATAATATATATATTTAATGTATGTACAATAAAAACAGTAAATTCTTATCGAACATATGAAATGACATTACACTTACCTTATTATTTCAGCATAGAAACAATGTGTTTCTCAGACATGAAAAATACAACATCTTCTCAAAGTAAAGTAATGTGACTTCAGTAACCAAACTGTAATGCAATAGCTTCCTATTGAATAGAATTAAGGCAATGTTGTATCCCCATCTAGTGGGGATGCTTTCAAACCTTATTCTATTAAAATATATAAAAAATGTTCATTCACTGGGAGCTGTTCACTTACTGGTCGGTCTACCCTAGATACAATATTTTAATAGTTACAATAACTTTAACTGTTTATACGGAACATTTTCATTTAATCGAGTTAATCGATTTGTGCACTGAACGGCTCATATATCACTGAAGTTTTCTACAAGATACTTACTATAGTGTAGGGTGTTCATAGCATTTATGATTTATTTACAGGGACACACAAAAGAATTCGCTAACAGTCTACTTCGTAACAGTCAAATTCGCTACTATCTTTGAACAACAATTGCTGGAAGTGTGTTTTCAATTTCGGTATGCGCTTTTAAATTGAAATATTTTTTTGCATGTAACTCTTTGTGTTATAAATTCTATACCTCGTATACAGGGCTGCCCAAAAGACTTCATGTACAATTCTTCTTATCAGCGGAAATTGTTGAAAAGGAGTTTTCAACTGATGTATGTATTTCTTAAGTGAACTAAATTTTTGCATGCATGTAGTTAATAGATACAAATCTATATATCATATACGGGGCTGATCAAAGAATTCGGATAGTTTTCCGACTGTAGATGAGGATTGCTCAAATTGAGTTTTCAAATAGGTTATGCTTTTTCAAAATTGTTCAATTAGACATGGTTGTGGACAGTAGATCTTTAACCCTTGGGTAGGCCTCCCCACCTAGTTGAACTTGTTTAATTAGGCACATCATATTTCAACTTATTAAATGGTGAAGTTCTGTTACATTTTTCTGAATGTGTTGGAAAGCGATTCATAATATAGTCTTGAAGCATGATTTTTCTGTCTTGTTTGTCTATTTTCTGTGTTTCAAAAGGAGAGACACGCTAGCTTTTTGTATGCATTCATTTTTCTTGAAAGAAAAATGAATAAGAAATGGCTATCAATAAGAAGAATATAAGACTTCAATGAAAAAATAATTAAGATTAAACAAAATGTATAACAGTTTTTAACACTTTTCAACATAGTTGAAAAGTGTATGAATTGGGTTTGTCTGTCTGTACTCTCCGTACTCTAACTCGCGTAAATATACTTGGATTGTCATGAAATTAATATATGTTAATGAGGTTTATTATAGCATGTTCGATATTGAAAATGAAGAGAAAAAGAAGTGTGTAGCAATTATTGTAAATTTAAAGGAACACACAAAAGAATTCCGTTATACATTCGTTCAGGAAAACCATTTGCGGTGTATTTTAATCATCTTACACTATTCCAAACATATTGAAATTGATGTATACACTGATGGAAATTGATTTATGAAAACATGTTTTTTTAACAAAAACTTCTATAATATTCATTAAAAATTAATGAACTTTCATACATAAAACATGCTATGTATAACAAAAAATTTTAAAAAAATAAAATTTTACATATTAATAAATTAAAACATAAAGTCAAAAATTAGATTTTAGTAACATGGAAATTGATTTATGAAATATCCCATTTAATTGAAATTAATAGTTAGTAAATCCGCCTTTATTCATCACAGTTTCTTTTATTCTAGATAGAATTGATAAAACAAAATTTTGAATGTATTTCTGATCAATTAATTTCCAGTTTTGACAGATTGAAGCTTTCAATTCTACAAGTGATGTGTACTGAATCCCATTTGCATAAACTATTCGAATAAGATATCCCCAAAAGTTTTCGATGGGGTTCAGATCAGGACTAATGGGTAAATGATCTAAAAGAACAATATTCTGTTCGTCAAACCAATCTTTCATTGCAATCTGGGCCATCCAAATTAAATCTTTATTCGTCGGAGAAAATGCTTTCATCCAATTGTAACCCATTGACATGTATTTCTCGCAATACTGCTAACGCCACTGCTTGTGACGCAGAACGCAGAAGTAACTTTGGACCAGACTTCATTTTTGACCATCTCAAACTCCGTAAAGAATGTAAAATTTGCCTAACTCTTCTAGAAGTAACAGGAAAGGATTTGTTCTGCAGAAATCTGCTTTGAACTGTGATCAGCTTTCGATGCAAGTTGAAGAATCCACTTGTTCTCTCTCTCTTACTTAAACGTGGACTACTATTTTTGTTAAAATTTTTGCCATAAATTGCTGGATCTTTTCTACAGTTATATATCACACAAACTGGTCTTTTAATTAATTTACTAATTTTCGGAACAGACTTTCCACATTCTAGATATGCATCGATTTGAGCTCTTTCTTTCTCAGACAACATCTTTCGCTTACAGATCGTGAAAAGTATGACTGAAACGTATTGCTTCCAATATATAACGATTTTTATGTCTACTGTGCATGTCACGTTACCTTGTTGTGTGCAAATTTTTGGCACATAACTTCGGAATAGCCAATGAAATGTGATATTTCATAAATCAATTTCCATGTTTGCATATTATACGAAAATCTAATTTTAGACTTTTTGTTTATGTTTAATATTATGTATGAAATTTTATTTTTGTAACTCATTTGTTATACATACTGCGCATATGCGGCATTCTCACAATCTTTTGACTTTCGGGAATAAAAATCTGGTGAAATTAAACTTGCTCAAATAACATTTTAATCTGATAGACGAGTGCCTTAATGATTCAAAATAAAGAAAAAATGGTCAGCAGCGATTTTTTTTTTTAATTTAACTGAGGTTTAAGTTAAACTTGCGAGTTTAATTTTCCTTAGCATTTTACCTCTATGACTTTCTACTTTCTTCTAAATTTTTTAATAAAATCATGATTTTTAACCATTTGGAAAAATGGTTATTGTCCTCGTCACGGTAGGAAATCAAAAACATATCTGAAGCGTTTTATTGGTTTAATCTGCATTTTATTCGTTTTCTGATTGGTCCATACAGTAATCTGTAATTTCTCTTTACTTTCAACAGAGATGGATACTTCTGTTGCCACTATGACAAAAAAGTAATAAAAACTACAAGAAAAAAATTAATAACTCAGAAACAATTTGAGATACAGATGTTAAACAAATTGCATTTAAAAGTACATTTTTTTCCCTATACGATGGTGTAAAAAGTAATATTGTGGGATGTTTAGAAGTTTAAGAATGAAATTTCATTTAAAACGGGTCGTCAGGAAATCTGACGATGGAAAAGCCTTTTCCCGAACAGCCAATGAAATGCTTGGATAATACGTAAGTTTCAGGTGGATAATACGTAAGTTTCGGGAAATCTGACGAGTCGCTGGCGATTTCTGTCGCTGGCAATTTTTACTTGTAATAACACTATTAATGTTTAATTCATGGTGTACGTAATGTATGATTAACTCCGTGCGATTTTTTATGTCTTAAATTTTAGTCTTTGAAAAAATCATTTTCCAAATGGTCGTTGTAATTTCTTACATTTTTGTTGTTGTTGTTGTTGTTGTTGTTCGGAAAACACTATATTTGAGTTTATAAAAATAAACTCAAATATAGTGTTTTCCGAACAACAACAACAACAAATAGTTGATATTGTGAAATGTAAACACTTTAAAGTATATAATTTAAAATTATTATTTTTTGAAAAATTTTTGTTACAGGAGTGAGATTATGAAATTATGTCCAACAGAAACATAAATAAATTTTTTCTCTATTTTTCTAATGGATAATTAACAAAAGTTAATTATCCATTAGAAAAATAGAGAAAAAATTTATTTATGTTTCTGTTGGACATAATTTCATAATCTCACTCCTGTAACAAAAATTTTTCAAAAAATAATAATTTTAAATTATATACTTTAAAGTGTTTACATTTCACAATATCAACTATTCATCGATATATTAATTTTTATAATGCTGTTAATAGTTTGCAGAATCGATAATTACTGCCTTATAAAGATAGCGAAAAAACGCCAGTCGAGCCCATTGCAATCAATATCAACAAAAGATGTTATAACCTCCCCGTGATAACAAATAAGAACAAAAACAGGCTTCACGACCTTCAGTGTATGTTATCATACGTAAATAACACATAATAGTTCACTAAAAGACTAATAGAAAGCGCCAAATGTAAAAAAATCCCTGCCGGCCCGGCCTACAGGCGGAGGTAGATTTCGAAGTTAAGTATATTAATTGCACCAACAAAAACTAAATCATGATTACATATAAATCCACTTTAACAGTTTTATCCGGCCGCTTTTGACGAATTTTTATTTCATTTTTATATAATAGCTGGTTTTATCAGAATCATGTTAAGGCGCTATTAAAAAAAAAATACTTTTCCATGCTCAACAACTCGAAATTTTCTGGCACATTTTCAGCTTAATTTTTAATAGAAAAAATACGAAACTGGCTGACGTGATTTTTGAAAAGATTTATAAGCGACCTGTGTTTTTCTTTTTCTTTCAATTAATGCTAACTTAATTAATAAACAATTATTTTCTCAGTAGGACAATATTTTTCGTTTCCAACACAATCGCTTCGGGAAATTCTGTTCAAAATGCCCATTTTGACATCATTTTTTTAAACATATTCTGCCTCTATCAAAAAATCGATCATTACGGTACATTATATAGTTTCTCAAGAAGAGAATATATCAATTGGACGCGTTTGAGAGCAAAAATGAATTTAAAAATGAGTCAGAAAATAAGCAGTTTGGATTTGAATACATTCTTAATAAGATGATTTTTTTTTTCTTCAACCGCTATGTATTTTTAATTTGTTTCTGCTGCAAGAATTGGTTCTATCAAAAACTTGTCTATATAAATGTTGAAGACAGTATTAAGAAGATATATGATAAATTCATGGGAATTTTATATCTTGTGAATTGACGGAGTTATAGAAATTTTTCCTCTTCACTCCCCCTTTTTTTTTTCGTTTTTTAATTTTTTTTATTTTATTTTATTTTTTTTTTGTACGAATTGGTCCTATCAAAAACTTGTGAATACAAAAGTTGTAGATAATATTAAGGAGATGTATAATAAAATTAATTGGATTTGATATCTTGAGAATTGACGAAGTTATGAATTTTTTTCTCCCAAAAACCCTATTTTTTGCGCCCCTAGAGCCAATTTTTAATTTTATTCAAAATCTGTGATACATACATTTTTGGTCCTATTTTTAGAAGTAATAAAAACTTTAAACTAATTTGATACGTACAAAAATTAAGAAGTTATGGTGTTTTTTCTGTTTTCAAAAAACCCCTCCCTATTTCTACACCCTTGGTCCGATTTTGCCCATTCACGAACTTGACCGAGATTTTATGTCCCTTGATTTTATGTATGAGTTTGGAAGAGATTTGTGCAGAATTGTGGAAGTTATCGTGTCCAGAAGAAAGTGATATATATATATATAGATGATACATAGATAGATAGATAGATAAAGTTTTTTACTGATGTTGGTTTTGGTTTATAGGGGTCATAATCGGTGTAGATCTGCAAAACTTTTTCAGAAATTCCAACATACGAACGACGCCAATAGGTAGTATTTCATACGAAATCTACCTAAAAGACCATGTAACCCTCTGTTATACTGTGCTTTTAAGGATTAAGCAGAGAAAAAATATTTTTTGCCAACAACCTTAAATGATATCTGTAGAATTTTATTTTGAAACGCGTTCTATCATTGATGATAATATAGGCCATTTATTCACTTAATTCAGATTTATGTATAAAAATCTGATTATAGGATTCCGTTACATTAATATTAAAAGCTGAGTCAGAACTAATTTATTGAATATGCATGAGCAGTTTGAAATAAAATTTGTGAATGAAGTAAACTAAGCAATCAAATAAGCATGAATTACAATATGATTCGTATTTAGTAAGAATATTAAACATTGTAGGATGATATATTTGACCTCAAATAAATTATAAAGCAAAGATAGGAGAAAATATTGACGTAAAATAGTTTTTGCTGCAGATAAATATGCAGATTTATCGATATCATAAATAGCTCACTTCATGCATTATTAATTAATGAAAATAAGCTCCTTTTCTTTTATCTGGAAAATTATAATAGAGTCCCGATTATCCGAGTCCCACTTAACCAAGTTTCCGCTTTAACCGAGTTATTTTCTTCTGATAGACTGATGCATTCCATTATTATGAAACACCCATTATAAATGAAGTGTTAGGTGAAGATGCAAGAGCAGTCGTAAAAAGTTAGAACTCTGATTTTCTGTTCAGAATGTGAAAAAAAAAAATGGCCTTTTAAAAAAAAAAATTATTATGGGCATTTTTTTCCCCATTTTGACCAGAAAATCAGAGATCTAACTTTTTACGGCTGCTCTTTCATCTTCACTTAACACTTCATTTATAATGGCTATTTCACAATAATAGAAGCCATCAGTCCATCAGAAGAAAATGATCCATTCCAAAGGTATATTTGCCCCACCAGTGGCCGAGAGGCTCTGCTCTCGAAGCTGGTAGACGGGAGGTGCTGGGTTCGATCCCAATCGCGCCCGTCGGCCTAATCGTTCGGAGTTTTCGTGGTTTTCTTCTAACCTTGGTTCTCCAAGCGTTAATACGGGTTAGGTTCCCTTAGAAAGACCTCCACGGAAGGCACCCTCCCCTTAGGGCCTATATCCCACGTGCAGATAATTGGCCGACATAAATACAACCAACCAACCAACCAACCAACCAAAGGTATAAGTTCGATTGAAAAATCCATTTAGTACTTTGGGCAGAAAGAAGAGGATACACCTGCAATTTTCATGAGACTGACAGAATCACATAGCTGCCAATTTGTACGGTTTTGTTACCGCTAAAATTTAAGACAAATTTTTGCCATATTTAATCATTGACAATTGTTAAACTTCGGCAATTGAATTAGGCAAAATCTACTGGTAAGTTTTAGTGGTAAGAAAAAATTCTTAGAAATTGGTAGCTATATACTGGCGTAATACTGCAGCAAATTTGACATTCGCAACAAACAAAAAACTATCAAGGGCTTTTTGAAATAAACAATTCGATTCTTTTTCTTAAAAGTAGTCTTTTCTTAAAAGTAGTAGTTTTCTTAAATAGTTTTTCTTAAAAGTAACGTAAATGTGCATCAAAGAAATATCACTAGCACTATAAAAATTAATGAATTAAGTGGAAATTTATATTTCATCTCCTTAGTTGATGACGATTTCTGTAAATCTGGCTTAACCGAGTTTTATGCTTATCCGAGGTGAGTTTGGTCCATATTAACTCGGATAATCGTGACTCTACTCTAACAGAAAATGAACAGAAATTGTAGGATTAGAGTTTTCCATAAAACTCTCGATAAAATAAAAAATTAGTCCGATGTGCCAATCCTAAAACTTTCTTATATCACATAGATGTTAATACTTCAAAATTTACTATCACAGTGCCTAAATTAAATGACAATTTGTATCCATCATAAGGATTCTCAAAGTTATGGGTTTGTTGAATAATGTGCATTTAAAAAGGAGATATAAGCATCGCATTTTTCAAACAAATCATTGAATTTCGGCACCTACCCTCTTATATGTCTGCAAAAAAAATTTCCAACGTAAAGAGAACAAAAGCGGCATGTGTTGGGCAGTATATACCCAATTCTAATAAGGATCCATTTATGTGAAAGTGTATAACAAAATATGAAGTTTGATTGGATTCCGTGCATTAGTTTTTGAGATATAGCTATCGCGAAAATCGTGAAGAATGCAGTATAGCAGCGCCACCTGTCCTGATACATGATTTGCACGAAAACTTAATCAACATCAACTTATGTTAAGGTCTAATAGAATATGAAGTTTGATGAAATTTCGTGAATTAGTCCTTGAGATATGACTATCGCAAAAATCGTGTAAATCCTGAAAAATGCAGCATAGCAGCGTCATTTGTTGGGCAATTGACACAAAACCTAGTCAGCACCAATTTATATCAAAGTCTAACTGAATCTAAAATTTTATAAAATTCCGTACATTAGTTCTTGAGATAGAGCGCCCAGAAAATGTGTGTTACATACATACAGATAGACATTTTTAAAAGAGAGTCAAATCGTGTTCAGGATCTTCTAAAACGTATAAATCCGTCGAAAGTTTTCCCGAATCCAATACTTTCTTCCTGTAAAGACTGAAGAAAATAAAAACAATACCGTGTTTTTTTAAGCAACAGATAAAAAAGTATATATCAGTATTATAAATTCACAGTAACTTTCATGACGTGTTTTAATCAAAACAGTCAAATACACATGAAATAGATTAAGAAATTTTTATAAATACTTATGTACTACAACTGATGTTTGTAAAATTTTCTCATTTTTTCCCTTTATTTTATCACTTTCTTTAACATAGCTGCCTTAAATCCATCTCAAAGGTTTGTAGACATGTGAACAACTAATTTCTAAAATTCATTGACAGTAAAATTGCATAGAAAAGTATATGACAAGCACAGATCATCAAGAAAAAAAATTCCTGTCTCAACAGCGTGTCATTTTAAGTTTAGCATGAGTGCCAACAAAAACATATAGAAGATTCATTTTACAGCAATTACCATATCCGCTGTCTTAAATAAACTCGTAAGTTTGAATTGAGATATCTTTCTGACAGCAGAAGAATCTAACAAAACTGGTACTTTTATAAACAACAAGACGTTCAAAAGAAATCATGTACTTTTCTTTATTGTAACAGTAGAAAATGTAATATGTTTGATATTATTACTTTCTTCTATCTTTACAAGAAGAAAGTATTGGATTCGTGAAAATTTTCGACTTTCGATGTTCGACGGATTTACACGTTTTAGGGGGTCAGAGATTCCGAAAAACATGTTTTTACAAAATATCGGTCTGTGAGTCTGTGCGTCTGTGAGTCTGTCTGTCTGTATGTGACACAAATTTTGTGAGCGCTCTATCTCAAGAACTAATGCACGGAATTTAATAAAAATTTATATTCAGTTATTCCCTGATATAAATTGGTGCTGATTAGTTTTTGGTATAAATCGTTCAACAGGTGGTGCTGCTATGCAGTCTTTTTCACGATTTCCGCAATAGCTCAATCTCCAGAACTAATGCACGGATTTTCATCAAACTTCAGATTCAGTTAGTCCTTGACATGAGTTGAAGTTTTGTACATTTTGGTGTAAATCGCTCACCAGGCGGCACTGCTATACTGCATTTTTTACGATTTCCGCAATAGCTCTATCTCAACAACTAATGCTTGGATTTTCATCAATCTTCAGATTCAAGTATACTTTGATATGAATTAGCGCTGTTTGTGTTTTGGTAGAAATCGCTCAACAGGTGGCGCTGCTATGCTGCACTTTTCAGAATTTCCACTATAGCTGTATCTCAAGAACTAATGCAAGAATTTTCACCAAACTTCAGAATCAGTTAATCCTTGACATGAATTGACATTTTGTACATTTTGGTGTAAATCGCTCAACAGGTGGCGCTGCTAAGCAGTATTTTTCAGAATTTACACTATATATGTATCTCAAGAACTAATGCACAAATTTTCATCAAACTTTAGAATCAGTTAGTCCTTGACATGAATTGACATTTTATACAGTTTGGTGTAAATTGCTCAATAGGTGGCGCTGCTATGCTTTTTTGTGATTTCCGCAATTGCTCTATCTCCAGAACTAATGCTTGGATTTTCAACGAACTTCAGATCCATGTATACCTGGATATCAATTATTGCTGTTTATGTATTGGTGTAAATCACTCAACAGGTGATGCTGCTATGCTACATTTTTCAGAATTTCGGCTATAGCTCTATCTCAAGAACTAAGGCGCGAATTTTTATCAAACTTCAAATTCAGATATACTTTGATATGAATTGGTGCTAAATTGATGTAATTTCTTGTACTTATTTAAATGATTTAATTAACGTGATTTATGTAGAAGAAAGTTTTGTGATAGTCACAAGATACTAGTTGATATTGTAGTACGTTTGATAATTTATTAGACATTAAGAACTTTTAAATAAACTTCTGGACTGATGTTTTTTTATAATCTGGATATAGTTTAGCAGTATTTTGCGTTTAGTAATATATTCTTCGGGGTAATATACCTTCCAGGGGCAAGTAATTGTGCTTCTGTAATGCTGAATTCACATCAGAATTTAGAAATATTTTATTTGGAAATAAGCAAACGCAATTTCACTGCTTTTGTTAATCGAATTTATTAAATGAAAATTTCTCTTAAAAATTCTTGTACAAATCATGATTAAAATTATGTGGTATAAAAAATGTAGACCCACCTTTTACGGGATTGAAGGTTGAACTAAAATTATTTTGTTGTAAATAAAGAAAACAAATATTTCGTTTAGTAATTTAAGAATTATCATCTGTTATCTGTTTAGAAGGTAAAATGACGAAGAAACATCTGTACAACCATTAATTGGTGGTATTTTTAAGCCTCAAATCAAGTACTTTTTCATTCAAAATGCGTGGCAATACACTGAAATGAACCAAATGTGACCAAAAGAGCATAATTAGATCACCACATATTGATTTAAAACAAACTTTTTTTTTCCAGGATAAGGCAGGACCGATTCTTTTGTCAGTTTCCGGATAAGTTTTTAATTAATTCGTTTAATTCATGTTATTTTCAAATCAATTAGCAATGTTAACTACAACCACTCCCAATTAATTTCAAAATCATCTTCTATAACATGGTATAGCAAATTAGTTATAATGAAATGAACCAAATTTGACTAAAAGAGCATAATTTAGAGCATAAAACAGCATAATATTCATAAGTCCTTTTCAGAAATTATAAAAGCACTCAAGACATTTTAACATAATTTATTTTCATGTGTTTAATAAAGCAGCTTGAAGAAGATCTATTTTTCTTGGGTGAGAGGACATACTGGTAATCAAATGAGGTATAGGGGATTCATTCGCTAAAGCAGTGATACTCACTCAAGATGCAACCTTGTTCAAATTCTATCCCCTGCCTTTTTGATTTCTAAAACAATGTCTAAAAAATAAAAATAAAAATTAGAAAGCAATAGCAGCAATATTGCGTAAATCATCAGAATGAAAGATATACATATAAACTTTATCCAAAAATTTTCAGAAAACGCACTTTTTTATCATCCGAATATATATATGTAATTATGACAAATCATGGCCCATTCTCATTCCACTTATATAAGTTTTACTGAGTACTATTACCACTCTGTTATCATTATGTGGCCATACTACATTCCTACATAATATCATAGAATGTTCACTAACATCGTCGTAACACATCAGAAAGTCAATACGTGATTATTAACAATCCTTTATTTTTATTTTTTTTAGAAATATATTCAAAAGCACTTACAAATTCTATTATCTATCTGCATTCGCCCTTACATTATTGAAGATGATAAACACTATATGACCTATATTGTTGATATTATCAATATCATGGCCAATATGGGTTATATATTACCTATATCTCGGAAACTATTGTCAGTATTGGCATAAAATAAGGCCCTAACATTGGAGTCTTGATATTTTGCCAACATTGCCTCAACATTGGCAAAATATATTTGGTAATTTTATTGCTAATATTTTCAATTGAAAGCTAATGTCCATGCAATATTTGATTTCGTTGCAAATATTACCAATGTGAAGTCCATATTTTTTGTAAAAGTGACATTTCACTGCAAATATATCCAATGTAAAGCAATGATTTACTTAATTATATGTATTCCTATAAAAGTGTGTCATATGAATGCATTATGTTGGACTCGTCTTTAATTTTTATAACGAATACAGGTTTTCCCCAACTGTTATAGCCTTTATCAAATTTTTGTATATAAGTAGCAAAAGTTATATCTTCATGAACATTCTTTTATACTTTCTTTTTTATTATTCAACTAGCAGTATTATCACTGAATTATTTCTACACATTTTTTCATAAGTCTGAACACGAAAAAAAAAAAATAAATAAATGAAATTCTGAAGAAGATCGCTTTTGAGGAAAAAAAAAAAAAAAAAAACTTCCCAAACCAGTGACCGTTAAGATTTATTTTTTACCTTCTCGTAGATATCTCTTCTAACAATGACAAAAGACTCAACAGGAAAAATATCGAAGATGATGTCATTTGGTCGTCACCTTCTGAAACCTTCTTGAGCTGGTAACCTTTGTCTTGATTGTTTGTATTCACCGGGAATTATTTGCTCATACAAGTTATATCCATGTAAGTAACTCTTCGAAAACATTTTCTTAAGTGAACATGTTGTATGGTGATTGTTTTAAGTGACAAATATTCATCGCTGCATAACTTTGGATATTACAAAAAAATATAGTGTATCTCCATAAGCAATGATAAATTTACAGTGAGCGTTTGTGATTTTTGTCGAAAATTGATTGATGATAGCAAATATGTATTTCTTTGTAGTGAGTGTCGGAATTGTTTATAAAATCAGCCTTTTGGATTAAGATACAGAAATATTTGGAATCTTAACTATAAATATATTTTAATTAAAAAAATCGTGTGAAAGATAATAATTTGGATTAGGTTTCACAGTTAAAGCCTTCTTGTAATTTTCGGCAGTATTTTCTTATGTTTAATATAACCGTAACTTAAATATTAAAGGAAATGTAAGTAATTTGATTGATGATAGCAAATATGTATTCATTTGTAATGAATGACGAAGTTGTTTATAAAATCAGCTTTTTGGAATTAAGATGCAGAAATATTTGAAACCTTAACTATAAGTACTCGTATACTTTAATTTTAAAAAATCTTGTGAAACATAGTAATTTGGATTAGGTTTGTACATTTAAAGGCTTATTGTAATTTGCGGTAGCATTTTCCTATGTTAAATATAATCGTAACTTAAATATTAAAGGAAATGTAGCTAAATAAAATAATTCTATTATAGTGTTCTATTGATAAAGCCATTTTTTTTTTAAATGTTAAACTCTTCTTCAACTTTGATTTTCTCTCAGAAGCACGGTATAATTTGGGTTTTTGAGCATTTTTTATGTAACATTCCGCGTTTTTGGTTACTTTCTTTTTAGGTGCGTTCGTAATTATATAAATACGTAGCACCTATAGTCGTCGTTCAGTCCGTCCGTCTGTCCGTCTGCCCGTCCGTCTGTCCGTCCGTCCGTCCGTCTGTCCGTCCGTCTGTCCGTCCGTCTGTCTGTCCGCATATAACAGAACAAGAACTACCCAACCGAATGGTTTGAAATTTGAAATATAAGATTGTTGTAAAATTTTGTCGAGCCATTTCAAATTTTATGAAAATCGGATGTATAGTTTAATTACAGGGACAGTCAAAAGTTTTTCTTTACATTACGGCCAATGGGAAAAATTATTGCAAGTGCATTTTAATGATTGTTACAGCCTTCCGAATGGTCTGAAATTTTAAAGATATAATTGTTGCAAAATTTTGTCGAGCCATTCGAAATTTTAGGAAAATCGGATGTATAGTTTAATTACAGGGACAGTCAAAAGTTTTTCTTTATATTACGTCCAATGGAAAAAATTATTGGAAGTGCATTTTAATGATGTTACAGCCTTCCGAATGGTCTGAAATTTTAAAGATGTAATTGTTGCAAAATTTTGTCGAGCCATTTCAAATTTTAGGAAAATCGGATGTATAGTTTAATTACAGGGACAGTCAAAGTGTTCGGGGAATGGGAAAAAAAATTATTGGGAGTGCATTTTAATGATGTTAAAGACTATGTACTTTATGAGGTGCAAAACATTATACATTCAGTACAATATGGGGTGCAAAAAATAATTATAAAACTTGTTATAGTACAAACGCACCTCATTTGCCACGTTTGACGAGCAATTTCCAACTTGTTCTTATTTTATCTCGTAAGACAATATGTTGACTAATTTTTAAAAAAACGCAATCATTAAAAAAAACGCAGGGGCCTTTTTCTTTAGGGGAAGGGGAGAGCATACCCCTAAACATCTTGCGAGTTTAACGAGAGAGAAAAAAATACATTTTTAATTTTTAATAAAAGAACTTCAAAAGTGATGTAGATATTTATGCGAGTTGTTACGTTTTTTTGCATGATTTGTGGGCAACAAAGATGTTTAAATTTATTCTGGATAGAAATCCCTAAAAGACTGGCGTCAAAATTGTATCTTTCTTGAGCCAACTTGAGAGTATCCCTGGACATTTTTTATTAAGGCGCTCAAAACATATAAACTTTTATTAGCCCCGGTATGCTATTTCTTTCTCCCAGCTTATTTTGTCTCCAATAAATAACGTTACCTTGTATACGCCAGCCGTAAAACAAAAGCCGATGTTTCATTGTGCGATTCAATACTCTACAGCATTTTTTTAAAACTTCTAAGCATCGCACATTTTCAATGTTTATACCGTCATATTGGGAAAAAAAGTACTTTTTAATGCAATTTGTTTGAAAACTGCATCTCCATTTGTTTTTGAAATATTATTTTTTTTTTGTAGTTTTTAGAGACATTTGTTTCATTTTGGCAACTCAAGTACTCCATTTCTGTAGAAAGTAAAGAAAAAATTGTTGAAAAATAGCAATTACACCTTCTTGTTGCCATTTTCTCATAAAAATTGAAAAAAAAATTAATTAAAATACGTACTATTTTGAGAAAAATATAAATGAAGGATTTATGATAAAATATGGAGGTATTATAAACTATATTTAATTCATATTCAAGGCTGGAGTAGCACAGTTGAAGTTTATTCCAACAGAGCGAAAAATGTCCAGACCAGGGATCGAACCTGGATACTTGGCGTGCCGTGCCAAGTATCCAGGCCGTATATTTAATTGTAAGTATCTATATTAATGCAAATGACGTCATTTTACATAAAATAAAAGCGTGTGCTTTAAGTCTTAAAATTGAAATATGTTTTGCAGTAGAGTCCCGCTTAACCGAGTTATTTTCTTCTGATGGACTGGTGGCTTCTATTATCATGAAACAGCCATAAAAAAAAATTATGGTCATTTTTTTTTTTCCATTCTGACCAGAAAACCAGAGTTCTAACTTTTTACGATTGTTCTTTCATCTTCACCTAACGCTTCATTGTTGTTTCATAGTATGGTTTCATATGATTTCATAATGATTTCATAAATGATTGTTTCATAATAATAGAAGCCACCAGTCCATCAGAAGAAAATGAAGTAATGGAAATGCCGGGGGCGACACTAAATTCTGAAAAAGCAGAATTCCTGTTCTCTAGTTTTTTAATGTATTTATTATCACTTACTTATTTTCAAAAGCAAAAATTACAATTTCTCTCCTTTCAAGAGCTTTTGGAATTAAAAATAAAAAGTCTGTCTACGAAAACGCTGACAACTGTAAAAATGCACAAAATTCCTAAATTATGCGTAAATTTTGAAATATTTTCTGCTGACTATTTAACGTGATTCAATTATATCCAGATATAAGTACAAGATAATAAAAAAGGTTTCATTAATTTTCAATGATTTAATACATTTTATGTCTGGTTTTCCCATAGCTCTATCTTAGAATTTGAAATTAAAAGGTCGAAGTAGACAATTTTTGCTAAATAACTACCTGACTATATATCTAAATGAATGCTTAACTATTTTGTTTATTTTTTTTCTGAGAAAATGAATAGTTTTAATTTCAAAACGTAAGCATTTTTTTTTTTTAATTAACATATCGCTTTTAAACAAGAAATTAGTTGGAAAAGAAAGTGGACACAGAGAAACAAAATTGCTTCAGTGATTTAGTCATTTCTGAATATTGGTGGCGGTTAAAAAATAATTCAAGAAAATAATTACCGTATTTATTATCTGTATAACATATTTTACTCACAGAGATAAAAATTTTATCTACTTGTTATGTTTCAATAAGAAATAAAGTAATTTTTTTACGAAACATAAAATGTTTTCTTTAAGTAAATACTATCTCTTCCAGGGGACAATAACAAGTTCAAAAAATGTCTTCGCCCTTTACGGTTCTTCATCGCTTTCATTAGCATTGTTCAAATATTTAGACAAATATTTATTTATTCATTCATTTTTACAATTTGAATTTCATTTCTTTCTAACTTCACTACTGATTGTACGGAGATTGTTCATTGAACTTTTCATTTTATGTTATTTTTCTGTGAGCATGTAAAAAGCATTCGAAATCGTTGGTGGTCCGTCGGTCGGAAGCTATTGAGAAAAAGGCCTGATTTTGAATCGTAGTGTATTTTTTATTTATTTATTATTATTTGTAATAATTAAACATAAGAAAAATCCCAAAATGCCGCACATAAAAATCTCAATCATTTCTGAACATTTATCAACGTAAAATAATAATAGTAATCGATAAAATAATTAATGTTTTTTTATAATCTGTGTAATATATTTTTTGTGATTGCTAGTTCCAGAGGTCAATAGCATGCTCAAAAAATACCATTGACCTTTATGGCCCGTGATCACCTCCATTTGCATAGCTTAAGGTGATCCGAGATGCAAAAAAATATATATTTGTTTAATATAGATCTTTTATTAATTTATTCCCTACACACACATATATATATATGTGTATATGTTCCGATTTTATTCATTTCTCTCTCATTTTAAGTACATTTTGTAGTTTTTCTTTTTGAATTAATGAATTTTCAATTTTGAGATCATACATTTCGTGCAAAAGATTTGTTGATGCTCAGACCCCGATCATGACCAATTGGGGCCCTGGGCAAAGATAAATTAGGAGGCCCCATTCGAATCGTTACAACATTATTCAAATAGAACTGATGGTCAGTTGTGCGTGTAATGATGCATAAACAATATTTTTGCACCTTGGATTTTAAATAGAAGTAAATTCTTAGGTCCATGAATTCTAAATTAAGTACCTTAATTAATAAAAATACCCTTTTTTTCCTTAGTACAGAACAAAGCTCTTTTATATAACTTTAGCAACTTGTTATATAACTTTAAGATGAATTCAATAAGTTAAACTTATGTAAGAGTGTCAAATACTGTAACATATAAATGTGAGTTAATCCAGTCATTTTCTTTTTCTATATTTCGCAAGTAGAAAGTGTTTTTTCAGTAAATCTAAAAAGATAGCAATTTTAGGTTTGTTTTTCATATTTAACTCGAAGTTAAAAGAAAAAACTTTGGATACGGAAGAAAATATATCTCATGAAAATTAGAATTGATTATTTTCAACCACTTAAGTTTATATATGATTTAAGATCATTGCTACAATCTAATAAAACCAAAATATTTATTTATTATATTTGGTTGAGGTTAGCTTTGCGAAAGTAGTGAGCTCTGTGAATTCAAAATGAAATTTGCTTTTCAGAAAGTTAAGTAGAATATTTTAGGGATGTAATTTGTATTTTGTATTGAAAAATTTTGAGAGTTGGAATTGGAGGAAAAAAAGCAAATATTTTATAAATTAATATATGGATTTGGGGGCCCCTGGTCAAAGTCCCGATTTGCCCATGTGATAACAAGGGCCTGTTGATGCTGACAATGATTCATTATTTTAGGTCTTTTTTCATTGATTAAATTGATTTAGTTGCAAATAGTTTTAGAAAATAGGGTAGATTGGGTGAAGATGCCGTAGTTTTTGACTTAATTGTTTTAAAAATCGCCTGTTGTTTATATTTGTTATTCATTGATTTCTTGTTAAAGTGTAGATCTTTATGTATGATTTAAAAATTTATTTCATTTTACAGATGTTATAGAAAGCATGGAAAGTTTTGTTTTTGTAAACACTTGCATTTCGGCATTTTACGCATAGGTATGGGTTAGATGGCCAACTATCAAGGGGTAAGGTGCCTCATGGAGTTTCAGTGTAAACAATAATTTTATGAAGCAATATAAAACATAATGGGACGAATAAAAGTAACTTTAATATTTTAGACATACTAAAGTTGTTAACTTAATATTAGGAAATTACACAGATATGAATGTAACAAACACTGGCCCACCACAATAATAAAAGAACAAACTAATACATATTTGTTATATAATTATTTATGTTATGTTAATATGTTTGTTTGTATAATATTTATTTAATATATTATTTCTACTTAACATTTAAAAGAATTATGGCTCTTAAATATGCCTACTTTTAAACATTATAACACGTTTAACTGCGGTAAAGCCACTGTGATAAAGTGCTTTAGAGTCAAGCTTTTTTGTTAATGTTTCATATGTCCCTTTGTTCTTTTTAGCAATGTGTCAGGTCTGCCACAAACTGCATATTTGTTTAGGAACTTCCAGCAGCTTTTATATAATCAACAGTTTCACTAAATGAAATTGATCCCATCACAATTTCCCGATGTTTTATTGCACTCTGTTTAGACAATCTGAACAATCATTCACTTAAAAAAAAATCTTCTTCTTCTGAATCTTGGGAGGGAAATTAATCATAATCCCTATCATCGTCAGTTGAAGATTCTGTCTTTCTACCCTTTGCCTTCTTATCTAATTCCTTTTTAGAAAGGCTTGAGACACCATAAAATAAGCAGTTGCTATTGTCACACCGATTTAGTTTGACTTTTATAGGCCTTTAAAATTATTTTTATTTCAATATTAAAATGAGAAAAAACTTTGGTGAAAATTAAGTCATATTTAAAACGATACATTTAAAATGTGTAATTAAAAAAAAAATTCTTATAGCGTCTTCATAAAATTGTTTATTTAGCCATTTTATACAAGCTAATTTTAAATTGTTGGGTTGATCTTATTTAATCAATCACGAAAGTAGTTAGCTGTCTAAACAGCAATTGATTCTGTCTTAAAATCCCTCAGCCAAAGTGGAAATGAATCTCATTGAGAGAAAATGAGACCTGGTTACAGGAGATCGCCACTAGTCTTTTAATTGCGGATTAATCTTCCGTAATATTTTCAAAGCAGATCAAATTAGCGTGTTTTTAGAGTCTGCAGTGTCTGGATGGAGGTTGGCGAGTATAGCTGGTAGGGGGCAGAAATCCCTAGTTATCTAAAACTATATTATATATTATCGATATTTATATTTATTGAAATTATTTATAAGTGCATTTAACATAAAATTTTTAACAATGATTAAAATTAATAATTTTTAAACAATTATTTATAAGGCAGAATACATATAGAAACCTTTCAAATTATGTTCACCTTAGATTTTAATATTTCTTTTTGTCATCTTAAGCATTTAGAAAATTTATAATTTTAATCAATGATTTTTTGTAATCAGTTGATTAAAATCACGATTTAATCACTGATTTAAATTACCCGATTAAAATTCTTGACAAGTTAGTTAATAGCCAAGAGTAATTTAAACAATGAAGAAACAACCAGGCATTTGACTGCAACGGGAAATAACCGGCGTCTTACACCAAGGGAAAACAACTGCCATCTTACCCCCAAAAATTTTCGTCGACTCATCCCAAAATATTGGGCAAGACACCGGTGCCCCCCACTGACGTGAAAAGCGGGAACCGGCCATCATTTATGTTTTGCAGAAAGGCCAGGTACCAGTACTCTCTAAAAAAAAAAAAGAATTATTTCTCTGGTGTTTAAACTAAGACTTATATAGTCAAATAAAGAAGTCTCGTAAAAGATTTTGGACACTTACCAGAAGTGTTAAGACAAAATAGCAATAAAAAAGTACCACTTACAAATTTAAAGAAAGAACGCAAATGGAAATTAAAGTATCACTAGGGAACCCTCTTCCTTTCAACTGAGCAGCGTTTCACTATCGCCTGCGCATATGAAAACTACGTGATACGGCATAAATATTTTAAAGATAGGTGATACCAAACAAAAAATTAAATAACAAGGATTCAATCATAAATTGTAGCAGAAATGGAACAAATAAATATGACAATGGTAAATGAAAAACAAAGCGACACGTGAGTACTTAATCATCAATCGGCAAGAATATACACGTCTCTCAAAAAAATATATTATTTCATATAATAGACTGGCGAATAGTCACTAAGTCTATCAGACTTGTTCTGAAATTAAGCGGAACTTTCATTTTGGCTATTAAAAAAAAAAAAAAAAATCAAATTGCTGTGCTTCCTTAAAAGTTTGTGTTTCCAACATTTATTTAAAGCTTTAAAGAAAAAAAAAATCATGATTCGTGATCAAGGTTTAAAATTTTTTACTTAAAATTACGATCTGTTTTTCATATAAATAAGTAGACATTATGCCGTATAATAATTATTAAATACCAAATATAATTATTAATATAAAATTTTCCTAAAATGGAAATATAGGTTCTATAATTAAAATAAACGGTCAAGTGCGAGCATTACTCGCGCACAGAGGGTTCCGTAGAATAAATATATGAATTTGTAATTGTATTATAAAAAAAAAAAAAATTGCTAAAAGAATATTAAGACTTTGTAAAAAACTATACAGCGTAGGGTTGGGTATAACTGTATATATTAGAAAAGTGTAATCGGGTATACCATGAAAGTTCAAAGAGATATGTAACCTAAATAATACCAAATATAGCTATTCGTATGACTCTTTTTTTAATATTATCTTAATCTGTTTATGATGAACTTAATTCGGTACTGACAATAAAAGCAGTGCATAGTTAAACTTCATTTGGCATTTCATGAAACTAAATTCAGCATAGTAATAATCTTTATTTCTACAGTGTAGCTAAAACAAAACCTTTGTTCAAAGTTTAAATTTGGCATTGTACT
Source organism: Maratus speciosus (assembly GCA_963932465.1). NCBI lineage: Eukaryota > Metazoa > Arthropoda > Arachnida > Araneae > Salticidae > Maratus > Maratus speciosus. The sequence goes on from OZ010788.1 coordinate 82,065,146, forward strand.
AAGCGCGTTTCGAATTGAGGTCTCAAAGCTGCAACGCCGCCATGGTCAGTGCTGCGTTTTTCCAGATAGGTGTTTAATTAATTTTTAAAGTCACTCGAGGCGTATTGAGAGATACAATCAATGCAAACTATCGCGAATCCCACAGTATTTATGCGATTCATTCTAATTAAATCTTTTGAGCCCTTAAAAAACGGACACCTAATTTTAATTCCAAAACAAACAAACGGCAGCAAGAATATTTAATTAAAATTTTCCTTTTATCATGTACGCGTGAAAATAAGCAAGTTCGCATTTTCTGTCAGATCATTATTTCATAAGTTTATAAATAGAATTACTCCGTGCCGGAAAGGATTAAGTGGTCGCAGGACTCTTAAAGCTTCAAAATTTAAGAATTTTTTTTTTTTTTTTAGATGTTAAACTCCTATCTTTTCTGAATATTTTGATATAATTGTTTCCTTGAAATTCCCATTAGAACAGAAGTTTTGGCTTTTAGAATTATACCCGCTCAATAGCTGAAGCGGCGTTTCCGAAACTTTAAAGTCATTATTTTCCAAATGGCGTTTTTTGAGCATAATGCGCAGGATACCTCAAATATTTTTTCATGAAATTTTCAAAACATATATTTTATATGTTTCATATGAAACATATATACTCCAGTTGGGTTTATTGTATTCATTGTTTGTATGCTTGTATAATATTTATATATACCTTTAACTGTTGAATGCAGGCGTTATATATGTATGTATGTGTGTTTTAATGCATATTGTAGTATGTGGGCTTAATATTATTTATCGTAGATCGATGTAATAGTAAAATCTATTCATCGTTGTCCTGTCATCCAAGGCTGTCGTATAGATGGCTGGTGACTCGCCCAACATGGTTTATTAGTGAGAAATTGCAGACTCAGGCATAGGCCGGAGTAGCAAAGTGGTTAAAGCAGCAGTCTTGTAAACTGTGGTCCCGGGTTCGATTCCTGGCTCTGGCTAATTTTTCACTCCAGTTAGGTTTATTGTATTTATTGTTTGTATGCCTGTATAATATTTATATATACCTTTAATATATTTCATGTTAGTCTGTATAAACTGAACCTAAAATTTCCTTTTAATTGTTCAAAAAAATATCTTTTTAGGTAATTTTACTGTTGAAATTTTCAAAATTTTTTATTAGCTAAATGCAACATTGCATTAAAAATATAAAAATGCTTTAAATACAAATTTATTTAAGTGCAGGGAAATTATTATAATCTGAAGTATAAGTAAGCACCAAAATTTTCATTCTAATTGCAATTTTTATTTTGTAATCCTGCGCGTAAAGTGTTATGCCAATATTTGTTCGACAAATGTCTAACAGTTTCGAGCCCCCTATAAATACTAATTCTGTATCCTGCAATTTTTTAAATACATGAAACGAAAGAACATACTTATATCTTTCATCCCAATTAAAATTGTGTTTTAAAATCATATACATTTTAAGACATTAAATGTTGAAAATGGTCTTTTTTTTCATTTTTTTCACTTTTTAGAGTCCCGAGACCCCTTAAATTAGTATGTTTTTTAACAATTTGACGTTTATTGCTTTTATACTGTTACTGGACATTACATTAAACATATATATCATTAAAAGTTGTTAACTAGGCATAGAGTACGCCGCCCCTGTCCTTGTGTATGTCCAAACTGACCGTACCTTTAAGGGTTAATATCTCGGCTAATTACCGATGAGAATCATTATGATTACCGATCGAAAATCATTATCAACAATGCATCTGCAACGATAGGTATATTCAGTGATGCTCAACAATTTTTCTCAATGCCCGTAAATCGATATTTGTGTATAACAGAAAAATGGTAATTACTCAAAAACTATGTGACCTAAGGGTAATCGCTATAATTTTCCGGAAAGGTTTATATTAACATCTACTACCTCTATTTTTTTCATAATTGTAGCTTCAGTAGATTCGGAATTAGATGGGGGGGGGGGGACATATTTTTGCGCTACATTTTCAACAATATCTTTGAAAATATAATACCTAAAATTAAAAGGAATGTATTTTTGAGTTTACAAAAGCTTTCACAGGATACCCCATATGATATACAAAGAAAAGATTTTTTTTTTCAAGTAGCATAATTAGCCCCTCTACTTTTTTACTAAATATATTTATGAATGTTTATTAATCTGAAAATATGTGGGTTAATAGTCTTTATTACTTCCCCGAATTTGAAATTTCCACGTTCCATAGTTTACGAGTAAAATGGCTGTGACAGACAGACAGACGGACAGACACAGGAGTGATCTTATAATGGTTCCGTTTTTACTTTTTAAGTACGGAACCCTAAAAATACTTTAAGCACCCTTAAAATATTGTTTATATCAATAAATGTTACATCAATGGATCAATTTCACCCTCTATGCTATCACAATGTCATGGATGTATCCTTGGAGGTAACATAATGCAATTTAGGCCTAACGTTTTCTAAACTATGCACAACATCCACATATACTGCTTGGATATAAAATTGAATAGATCAATTTAAATCTGCTTATCAGCAGATTTCTGCTCTTTTTAAAATTTTCATAATTAATAAAGTTATGGATTTGACATCCTATAAAAATAAACAGTATAGTTATTAAAAGTTTTAAATTAAAACCACATGAAATAATAACTCCCAATGCTTCAGAAATATTCCAGCCAACAAGGGGTTTCCTGTATTTAATTTGTATTTCATGTTATACATTATGCTGCCATATAGTAGATTTTATATAACTATAACTTATATTCCATGGAAGTGACTATAATTCTTGAGACGGAAGTGTCTCGGGCTGCAAATTTTTAAAAGTAAATAAGTGCGAGTAGTAAGTCAAAATTACATCCACTACTAACCCTATCACAATATTAAAATATTCATTTGCTTAAAAGACGTTATAAAAACACATTAAAAGTAAATTAAAAATCTATAAAATTTAATCTATTTATGGGTTGAATGGTTGGACAACTTACAGTGTCGCGACACAGAAGGAACACGAGCAATCGCGAAAATGTAGGACGCGTTATATGATTACTTGTTTATATTCGTTGATTCTTTCCATTTGTCATATGCATTTGTAATTTTCTGTTATACATTCTGATGACGACTCAGTAAAAGAGTTGAAACATGTAAATATAGATTTTTAATTTACTTTTAACGTGTTTTTATAACGTCTTTTAAGCAAATAAATATTTTAATATTGTGATACGTAAATTTTTTAAAGTTTTTTTTTTAAATAAATAAAAAAACCGCATTTTTAACTTCATATATTTTATACGATTCCTTTCATCTTTAGGAACACACTTGTAAAGTAAAAACAGGCATGGAGGTGACATTTAGTATGATTTTAATATAATTAAAATAATTTTAAATTTCAATTTATTCTAAAGTGTTTTTTTAGTTTAAGCTTTAGACTTCAGACATCATCTAATTAAATGGACACTTATTTGTATAAAAGTACAGTAGAACCTCGATTATCCAAAATAATTGGGACCGACCCTCTTTCGGAAAATCGAAATTTTCGGATAATCGAGAATGTTTCAATTTTAAGATTAAGGAGAAATATATGCAATATTTCGTATTATGATAACAAGTGCTTAATAAAAATTAAGCAATAGCAAAACAGAAACAAGAATAAATTACCTTAATTTTAATTTTGAAATTAAGTACCTTTTACATGCATCACAAGGGTTTGAAAAAATGTTTTGTTTGTCGCAGTTTCGATTGCCCTTGCTTTGAAGCTCTATCATGGAGTTCTTAATATTATTAGTTAACCAGTATCGCAGTCTTTCTACTGCTCGAACCATGCCAAACCTTTTGCAAAACAGTAAAGCTTCAGAATTGGTAATTTGTAGGTTTCTTCGTTCCACTCCGCAGCTTACGGGAGTTCAAGTTAAATTAAAAGGAACTCTAAGAAAGGGGATCGAAAATATTTATATGTACTTGAAGTTCGGAAAGGATCGCGTGCACACAAAGAATATGATAGTTTAAAAAAAAAAAAAAAAAAAAAAAAAAAAAAAAAGAAAAACTTTCAAAATGGATTTTGCACACAACAAATGCAACAATTAAAAAAAAAAAAAAAAAAAAAAAAGCTTCAAAAATGGATTTCGGTTAAAAGAGTTTCGGATAAAAGAGATTCTACTGTAATAAAAATTGATTGGGACTCAAATTTCCACTTCATTTCAAAACAAGCCATCACTGCCGTTATAATGCACTGGATAAAAAAAAAATCGTATAAAAACAGATGAAAAATAAAAGAAAAATCCAATAATAATCATCATCATATATATTAAAGCGTAAAACTCTTTCTGTAAGATCAGACTAAAAAATTCACGCATTTGCGCATGCGTGAAGTTAAATTTACTAGATCTTCCATTTAGAGGAAAGGTAGAGCAGGTTTGGTTAGCAGAGTGTTCTAAAGCACCAGTTTAAAGCTCTGAACTTTTGTAGACGACTCGGGTCCGAGCCCAACGACCGTCAAAATGATTTCTGTACGATTTTTGGCAATAATTCATTTCGATAATGACATATTTTATTAAGAAGAGAAGTTATATGATTTTGATTTTATTATTATTTGAATGGTTTATCATTGAATAAAATTTAACACTCAAAAATATTTTTTAATTTAACACTCAAAAATATTTAAGAGAAAGAAAACTTTAAAATAATAAATTCATTAATATGCGTTAAAAGCAGAAATGAGAGTTATTACGTCGTAATCGACAAATGATAATATTGACGAACAGTTAAAATTAAAAAGAATATATCTATGCGAGACTTCAATTCCAAAGAAATTGGTTTTTTTTTTTTTTTGTGTGTGTGTGTGTGTGTTTGTTCCCATAACAACAAGAGGAATTAAATTTCGATAAAAATAATTACGAGTTTGTGCAAGTTCATGGAGACGACACACTTTTAAATTAAATAATGTATGTACCTGTGAATCTTAAAAGAGAAAAAACTTAAATATAAATAAATTATTGCAGGAGAAATGCATTTAATAGTGTAAATTACGTCCTATTTTAAAATGATACATTAAAACGATTTTTATTCCGGAGAATTTTAATGTGACATCACATTCTATAAAAGTAGTGAGGCTAGCAAATTTATTTATATACTACATCACTTGATGCAGCATAAATACAGGTAAATGTAAGCGCAAAATACTTTAAATTAAAATTCGATAAATACATACTATTTGAAAATTCGGATGTTCCTATTAATTAATATAAACAATATGCAATGTAAAAATAACATAAAAATATGCATGATGGTGTTTCAAAATAGAGAAAAGAATTCATGAATAGGCTATACCTGTTCCTAAAAATATCCACAACTCGATCAAAACATGCAATATAAGCGCAAACACAATGGTTTTCAATACCGTGGTTCTGAAAGCTATTCCCAAGCAGAGGGAGTTTTTTAACATCGAACCGAAAGGAAGAATATTGTCCGTAGCGTCTTTATAAAAGTCAGAAATATAGCGACATTTTTAACGTACCATTTTATACAAACTGATTTTCAAATGTGTAATTGATCTTACTTATCAACACCACAGTCATCAGTTTGACGGCCTGTGTGGCGAAAGATCGCCTGATCAGAGATCCAGCTTTGACTTATTTACACTCAAGCCGAAGGTCTCCCCAACACGCAGGGGCTCAAAGGCAGAATCCCAGCACAGCCAGAAGGGGAAGGCACCTATCTTTTACAAAACATAAAAAAAAAACTTATTCTAGTTAAAATTAATTTACAAACTGTGACCGAAGCCAGGTTGCCAATAGTCCGACAAGGTGCAGCATAACCAGTAGTTCTGGAAAGTTGCAAACAATTTTAGGGTACCAATCGAAAAAAATAAAATAAAAATACAATTATATTCTGAGTTTAACGATAACAAGTTAAATTCAGTTACACACAATAAATATTCTCTGTGTCAAAAGAATTTGCAATTTCTGCACACAAACAATTTGCCAGTAGATTAATTAACAACAGATTGATATTTTAATTTTGCTATAAGTACTTTTGAATGCCAAAAGGTTTAATCTACACAATTTTTGGGCCATCAATATACTAAATAATAGTGTTACGACAATGATGAATGAGGCCAGGGTAATAGAAAAAAAACCTCATTCAAACGGAGAAACACGGCAGCCCAATTATAGAAGATAGCCACCGATATGGTGATAATTTCATTCAATCTTCCGTAACCTGTTAATATTTTTCAAACAGGGCCCATTATCATATTTTCAAAGGTTGCGAAGTCTGAACAGGTGTTGGCGGGCGTAGCTCGCAGGGGGCTGAGCTCCCTAGTATACATATATAATGGATACTTTGCCTGACAGGTTAGAGTTCCATCCTTTATTTTTTTTTTCTCTTCCATTTGTGTATGATAAATTCTAGATAAGGTTTATTATGGTTTTGTCTTTCCAAATGTAAATCTTAAAAAAAATAATAATAATAAAAAATAAAAAAAATTATTAATTTTATATTGACATGTCATCTGAAAGAATGATGCTTCTTGCATATTTTTTTTTTCTTCTTGAGTATAGAAAAGAATAAATATTAAGTTCTCTTCGGGATTTACAAAAATATTTTTTCCAAAATAATTTAATAATTTTAAGAAAAGATTTATTTATTATAAATGCATTTTACTACCGGAATCATATTTTTAAAATTTAGAAATAGAATGTATTGCTCAAAAATTAAAATAAAACTGATGTACTGTGGCCATAACAAAACTTTCTTCAATGTCATTCTAGCATATTAATATAAATAGAGATGTTACACATCAACAATTACGAATATGAAATATAGTGCATTTCTTTGCATTTAAGGGAACATACCTTTTCAACAATTTTGTTTATTTTTAAAAATATGGTTCAAATGGTTAACTTACTGCATTTCAATGTTCAACTAAAAGTACAGTTTGAAAAAATAATTAACTGCATACTTAATTAAAAATTTTAAAAAGTTTATAAAAATTTTAATTTTTTAAAACCCCTATTACTTCTTAAAAAAATGATATTTTTGCCCATTTTTTTACAAGGTTTTCAAATGTGTATTACACAAGACTGCGCATAGATTTTTAGATACATTTAATATTACAATTAATGTAATTTTTTTACTGATATATATAGTATAAAACGACGAAATCTAACATATAGAGAAAAATGTCCAAATACCGGCTACCACTTTTGTTTTCAATCTAGATCATACAATTTTCAAAATTAATAAAATAAAAAGTGGCAGCAGGGTACTTTGACACGTCTTACACCTGTTTAGAGAAAAAAAAATCAGTTTAAAAGGCGTTTTCTGTTTATAAGAAGCAAAATTCCGAAAGTCTTCAAATTTTGAGTTTCTAAAATGGGGTCTAAATACCGGCTACCTAAGTTTTTTTCCAAAAGATCACACAAATAGAGCTAATGACAATTATTAAGCAATAAGAATGTTATTTTAATAAATTGTATTGATTAATAACATTTCTTATGCTCAGAAAAAATACGCAATTTTTAATAAATATGTATTTTTGTCAAATTTCTAAAAAATTTTTCGACTATCTTTCACAACCTTCTTCCCTTATGTTTCTAATTTTGTTTTTTAACGTGTAAAATAAAAAAAAGCTTACTGATTGAAATGAGAATTATTTTATCTGAAAAAATCAAAAGCATAATATCACTCTCTGCGTCGGTATAGTCCCTATCAACCCCCCATATCGCATTCTTAACATTGAACCCAGAATCCCCTCCCCCATTCTTGTCCGCAGAGAAAGCACCCATGCAGAAGACACAAATTTATCATCTTCCTCTGTTCGATATTTTCCTTTTTCACTTTTTTAGCCCTCTCGCTGCATAATTGTTTTATCAAAATAGCTTCAAAAATTGCGTATTTAAACCATTCGCGACGAGCGTCTTTTAGGAATTTTTATTCTTTTGTCACCGGTTTTTCAAAAGAAAAATTTTTGTCTAATTTAATCAGGAAAATGCTCCGATTAAATAAGGCATAATTTACAATAAAAAGTAGCTGGTGGGAATAATCAAAGAGGGTTAATTAGACGGAAAAAATGTATCCCCGTGGAAATCTCGGGTTGCGCAAATTTTGCTACTTTTACGTTGCCCAAGGAAATCTCGGGTTGCGCAGCGAGAGGGTTAAAATCAAATTTCTGCCTGTTTTGCCTGGTTTACTCCGTCATTTCCCCCCCCCCTTTCTCTTCACATTTATTACAGGCAATATTGTAATGTCCAACAGCTCTTATTTGGAAAGTGATCCGGTAACCAGTGTCGGTCCTGAAGAATTACGGTAATGGTTGCTTCTTTCATATTGAAATATGGGACGGGGACTATTTCTGAACCATTTAAATTAATTTATTAATTATGGAACTATTTAAATTAATTTATTTCCCTCCCCTTCAAGCAGAGCAACCGAGAGAGTTCCAAATACCGGCTAGCCGGTATTTAGACCACTCTAGGTAGCCGGTATTCGGACCACTGATATGTTTAAGTTAAAACCGATATTACTCATTCTTATAATAAAATACCAATATTGTGCGCGTGGCAATTGAGAGCTAAATATGTCTAGAAAATAATTTAATCAACAATTCAAGCCAATATACGATCAGAACATTTTGAAAAAAATGAGAAACACATATCTGAAAAACTTTTGATGTACCAGATTACGTAGATTCGACACTTTTGCATTTACTATTTGTAAATGACACAGACTTCAGCGACGTACTTTTCGTAACTTTCTTCTCTCAATTAAAGTTACAAACTCTGCCTATCACTGCTAGGCTGCGTTCGCTCAGTTCTCAGAACACCTAGTAGCCGGTATTTGGACCCTAGCCGGTATTTGGACCTTCTCCTCTATTCATATACTTTTTTTTTTAAATAACAAAAAACCTGAAGGCTAATTCGATGCGTATATTTATCACATATAATAAAGAACATGAATAAAAAAATTTAAATCTCTATCTCAAATACAAAAAAAGCCTTAGCATTATTAAAACTAGAAAGTAAATAAAATATGAACATGGAGAGAAAGCCATTAACGCTCGTATTCGCCAACTACTTCGACCCCGAGTTGTACCGATAACCTCAGTCGAACGCTCAAACGGTATGCACCTTTAATCCTGATTGGACGTTTCCTTGATAATGTCCAATCAAATGTTATCGTGAATTTCATTTGAGTGTTCGACCGAGGTTTTCTGGGTCGAGGTAGATGGTGAATACGAGCATTAAAGATTTAATTTGTGTGGGTAATTGCGCTGAGTGTATTATGGGTAAAAATAAGGTGTCAAAATATTCACAATTAAACAGGCTTTCATTTAATATTAAAAAAGCAAATTTGATTTTTTGACCAATTTTAACCCCTTGATTACCATTTTTTTTTGGGGGGGGGGATATTTTAAATTAAACTTAGCACAGTGTTTTAATAAGGCCTAAAAGCCACAGAACTGGTTTCAACTACGATCCCAAATGAACGTGAGAGACCAGTGAGACAAGCAGCCATGGTTTTCCAAGCGTTTCAGGGACTGCTGTGTCCAGTGGTAATTTTTGAAGTTGCACTGAGACATAGTGTCCCACTGGGAGTCTAATCCAAAAATAGACCAACATAAATATGTTTGATTTATCAAAATATAAAATTCAGTGTTTTTTATTCAATAGAAATTGAGATGCAGTTATAATGTTCATCGCCAAAATAGCGTAACTTAGTAGTGCTGCCTTCGAGGGATCTGATTCGAAATTGAATCGGTATACTTTTTAACAGTATCTTTCATATTAAATTTCAATTATTTTGCAAATTAAATTTCAAGTATGTTACATAATAAATTTAGTTCAATTCAATCTCATAGATGGTGAGATATAATTATCGTACAAATCATGAAAACACGTCATAACAGCGTCACTTTTTAGGCGATAAACGCCAAAATCTAACAAGACTCAGTATATGTCCAGGTCTAACTAAATGTGAAGTTTAATGGAATTCCTTGCTTTATTTCTGAAGTTAGAGCCATCACAAAATTTGTTTTGAGGAAGAGCTTAAAATTCTTTTTGTGGTAACAGCAACTTTAAGCAGTGACGTTTTTTTTTTTTTCTTTTTCTTTTATGTGAGAATTCACTAAAACGTGAAAATACAAAGTACACAAAAATACAAAATACACAAGTGTATTATAACGTGCAAGCTTTCTTTAATGTTTTATTATGAGTTTATTGTTCATTGAATGGTTATGATTTTTTACAGCATGATTAAGGTTATTTTTTATTTATAAATGTATATTACACTTTAATTTGAAATATTATCAGATTTGTATAATACGTCTTTGTAAAAAAATATGTATATATATAAGATATTTTTCACTCACCAGTGGCGAGTAAAATGATGCATTTTCCAATCCCTGCTAATTACAACCGTTCAGCCTTACAAAAACAACATTTAAGAAAATCAAATTATTTATTATTCTTTGTTCATTCTGGTAAGTAAATGCAATTTATACACAATAAAATAGCTTTTGTGTTCGTTTCCTGTTATCTCTGTTAGTTTGAAATAAGCGAAATGAATTGAATAAGCTGAGCAAAAAACTGCAACGGGTTAGCCTCGTAAAATTTTGCGATTACTGCATACCTAGCAACTGTTTTCATAAATATTCCAAATCAAGAGGCTGAAAACATTAAACCATATCATAACAATCATTTGTTATTTAAAGGAAAACATAGATACCTTCCCAAAATAAATTTTTCCTTATTTTCATAAACTGTATTTGAACCTTTGGTCAATTATAGTTGTAGGTTTTTTTTTTTTTGTAAATGTTACCTTCCACTGATCCCTGCATATCTGTGAGATGCACTGCTAGTTTTATATTACTCTAGTCCCCCTACTTCCTGTTTTGACTCTCTGGCATAGCTCTTTTTCCCTAATCTCCGTAGGAAACTCTATTTATCTGTTGCGGCCTTTATTTGAGTGATTTGATCATTCTAAAACCAGAAAAGGAAAACTAAAATTATCTTGCTTTCGGAACTTTCAAAGAGTAGTTTGGTTCAATCGCGTAAAACAAATGGCTTTGTTTAAATTTCTGTTTTACAGCAGTCTAATAATACGCAATACTGTTTTCATATTTAATTCAATTAGAGTTAAGAATACTTTAAATGTATTTGTATAAATTATATGTTACATATATATTTTTTGTTATGCAAATTTTTTTATACGCTGTACTTTACATCATACTATAATCTACATTAAATAATTCTCATATTTGTGAATGAATTCCTTTGATTCATTGCAATAAAGCTGTTTCATTTTATTAATTTATAAAGAATAAAATTTTCTCATCACAAACATTAAATCATGAAAAATCAATCGATAATCCAAGAGAGATTAACTATAAGAAGGGCTGCTTCTTATACACCTGGGGCATTCTCACAATCTTTTGACTTTTATGTCCCTGAATAATAATTTTTATTTTAGTACATGTTCTTGTGGTTTTTTTTTATTTCATATACTGGGAAACACCCTATTGCATGATTGCATAACAATATTAACGAGATAAATAAGCTTTGGACGATGTTGGGGATCCAAATACCAGGAAGACTCCTATACCGTCTCGTGTCCCTGATGTTGATTTTTAAGTTTGGAGCTGTCTGTATAAAATTGTTTCAATAAAAATAATTCGATGTAATTTTTTTCCGAAACTGGAGCTATTGTTTTATATAAACATGTAGCAAAAAATTAACCTGCACACATTTTTAGGGTTGTTATTATTTTTTAAACTCTGTCCCTGGGTTTTAGATTCCTTACCGTCCCTCTTCTAAAGTTATACAGAAAATCACTTCACATGCAGCCACAGAATTGTTTTCAACTTTTTTCTCATGCAGACGTATGCTAGAAAAAGAATGTCTAAAGTTCTTTGACAGGAAATTTACTGCAGAATTTAAATCAGCATTTAAATATCAATTTCAAGCATCGTGGCTTTATTGGTAGTCTTACCATCCCCAAGGTTTAGCCCTGCACTTTTCGTGGTAAATTATTTTTTTATTATTATTTAATCCAATGTAAATAACAGCTTTTAAAAATCAATGAACATTGTGGCTACCACTTAGTCTTAACATGATTTGCCAAAAATAGGTGGTAATTTTCCTTACCGTTCCATCTTTACCGACCCTTTTTTTCCCATTTCGTCCCTTTTTTCCTATACCGTCTCCCTTTTTTTACCTTACCGTCCCTTCTTTAACACACCTTTAAGACAATGTTATACCAAATTTTTGTACTAAAACTACTACATTGTTATTATTTTTTATTTGAATGTCCTGTGGGTACTATGCAAATTCATTATAAGTAAAAATTTAGAATGAAATAAAAAGTTTTAGTGGTAAAATGGTAAGGAAAATTAAACTCGCAAGTTTAACATAAACCTCAGTTAAATAAAAAAAAATTCGCTGCTGACCATTTTTTCTTTATTTTGAATCATTAAGGCATTCGTCTATCAGATTAAAATGTTATTTTAGCAAGTTTAATTTCACCAGATTTTTATTCCCGAAAGTCAAAAGTTTGTGAGAATGCCCCACCTATGTCGTCAGATGTCAGCGAAAAAAAAAATTCATTTGTTCAACAGTACTTGTGCTGTGTTATAATGGTAGAGATGTACAATATACTATTATTAAGGGAGATTCAAGTATAACGGGTAGAAAAAATCTTAAATTTAAATTAAATTACAAATTTATACATGCATTTGTACATGGGAGCCGAAAAGGGGAAAGAGGGTGGGTCATTGCCCATCCCTGGATTTTGATGTCGGTTTTCAACAAAAATAAAAAAAATAAATTTAAAAAAAAAAATATATATATATATTGAAAAATCCAAATTCACATAATTTATTACACGAAAAAACATCTAACAAACTGTAACTAAAACAATAATTAACAAAACCAAGAGTAACTAAGAAAAAACTAAACATGAAGACAAGTGGTCAAGGCTTATGACTTGTACTGCGGGGTTAAACATGTTTTACGTGCACAACATTCCCCCTCACTTGCCGAGACCAAACAAATAGAAATTGAAAGAAATGAAAACCACAAACTAACCCGAAAGCCGTCAAATGAAGTCTGTGAATATCCTCACCGCTAAGCTATTTTCGATAGGAATCACGTATCGATAAATCACCATCATCGAACAATTCCAATATTTTATTTCGATAGCTTTTTTTCTTGATAAAATTGAAAGTTAAATCATTCAGAAAATGTATTGGGTAATTTTGTTTACTGGCGTTTATGTAAAGGTTATAAATTTCACCAACCAATTTATCAACATTTGAACACAAATTTGCAATACGATTTAAACCATTTAAATATATATTTCTAAAAATTGAAACATGCACGTTACTATTAAAGTTTAATATTTTTATTGTATCAAAATCAAAATAATTTCTTTTATCATAAATACTATATACTAAAATTCCTTTTATAATCTCCAAATTAACGTCCAAGTAGTTGACACTGCCCTGATCATCCGAAGCACTCTTTAAATTCAAAGTGTCTGGATAACATTTAAATTGATAAATTTCTTTATTGTTATTCAGCTCAACCACCAAAACATCATCTATATATCTGTATATCTTTAAGTCTTTTTCCAACAATAAACCGGGGGGGAGCTACAACTCCCCCCCATTGGAATACCTCTCACTTGTTTATATATTTGTTTCCCTTCATACAGATAATTTTCGTAAACAACAAATTGAAATAAATCGGTGAATATTTCAATACTGATATCTTTCTCTTTAGATTTCTTGAAAAAATCCATAACTCTGTACTTCAAATCATCTAAATTTATGCTATTATACAAATCCTCGAAATCGTATGTATATAATCCTGTAATTTTTTTCAGCTTTTTTAAACTTTTTATAAGTTCATAGCTATTTTTTATTACTATCGAAGAATATTCATTTATAACCTGATCGAAAATCTTTTTTAATATATTCAGCAATTTTTTATTTACACATTCCAGGTAAGAACCAAACCCACAAGTTACAGTTCTAAAAGTAATTGGGTTTTTATGGAATTTTGGAATCATTACAAGATAAGGAAATTCCACACTATTTTGCTTTGATTTTATTTTTTTATAAAACGCCTTCACTCTGTTTACAATAACTTGTTTAGTAGTTTTTAGTAGTTGATAATTACCCTCATTATTGTAGGTTTCCCTTAGAATATCTCCGTATAATTTTTTACATATTATAGCATAGTTGGTGTTAGCTTAATCCACATACGTAATGATAAAATCATCCTGTAGATTTTTTACTGATTTAATCAAATCTTTGTAAGATTCTCCCGAGACACCCTCAAAATCTTTTTGGTAAAAGCCTTGAAATTCTTTTAAAATATAGTGCCTCCATTCCTCAAAAACGCTTTTTGGTAAACCATATTTATATATTAATTTTTGAATGAAGATATCTATATTATTTATATATATATATATATATATATATATATATATATATATATATCCACGCTAAACAAAGAAACATTTTATGCCACATTTTCTAATTCATTTTTAAATATGAAAGCATTATACATGCAGGCATGATAATTGAACAGATTTGTAATCGAACAGTTTTTTTCATTTTTCGATAAATGAAGTACATCGTGAATTATAAGCGATTATTGTCTCAGAAGGGCATTTTTCCCTTTTCCCTCTCTGTCGCATCCGATTTTCAGTTAAATTTGATGAAATTTAAGTATTGCTATGTAATTATTCGTATTAAAAGTTATATAGTCCATGAATCATTCATAGAAATGATATTTTATTCATAAACACAAATTTTATTTTTTGGTTTTCTAGTGTTCATTTTTATATTAATCATATTATGTATCTTCAAATAGTTAAATTAGAAGAGTATTAAAGAATACAAAGTAACGGTGGGAATGGCAAGTGGAAATGCATTAATTGGAGCAAATAATTACGACATTCATACCGAAAGAAAAAACGAATTGGGTGGTTCGGCGCGACATGAATAAAATTATGATTATTGCACGGTATCTCAAATTACATTTATTCATATTTATCACTTATTCTATTCACTTATATTTATATTTACGCATTTGGAGAAGCGGCATTTCAAAAGCATCGAATTTGGTACTCACTCTTCACCGGTATTGCCAATTTAATTCTTTTACGGCTAAATCTAGCACGTTTTTTGTTTTATTTAGGCCCGGAAACAATATTTAATTCCCTTGCCTCAAATCTAGCCCCCATCATTAATATTTTTATTTTTGTGCGTTTTTTGGCCTTTCTCCTAAAGAATACAGAAAAACGGGCTAAAAGATTGGCAACACTGCTTGATACCTGATGATATAATCTGTAATCAAAACCTATACCAGGTGGTTGAAAAAAAAAAGTGCTTATGCTGATTGTCTCGTAAATCGTTCCGTAATAGATACACACTTTAAAAATGATAAAAAGTTACCCAGTAATGATACTTAAAATTTTGTGAATCGTTATTGTTTTCTGACACTAAAACCACGTTTGTCTGTTTTCAGTGTTATAATTCTGTAGTATTCGGACGAAAAATAATGGATTTTTTTTTATGTTCTTCTTTAGGCAATATTTATCTAAATATAAGTTATAAAAAAAGGGGCTGTATGAAATATTAAATTTTGTACTTTAATATATGTACAGAGGCTTGTAAAATTAATTCCATTTCTCAAAATTATACTTGATTTGTGTACTTTTTGTAACTGAAAGTATGTATCTACCATGAGCAGTTAACACGTTGAATGTCACGTCAGTCACCGGTGACGGACTCTGATCTTTCCGTCTATGTCGCGTCACTCATCGGTGACTCACACTTACAGATTCTGTAACGGGAGTCTAATTTCGTGACCTAAACGGAAAGACAGACAAAATAGACTTGGCATTCAACGTGTTAAAGAATCCTCCAGTTCCTTTATTTTACCGGTACATTTAGATTCATGAATAATGGTGCACAATAAGTAGTACATAGAATAAATGAGAGAGGGGACATCCAAGCTCAAATAAATGTTTATTTCCAGTTTTGAATTCAGACTCTTTAGCACGAGAGATATTTTTTTTTTCTGAAGCGGGAGTACACTATTGCGATATGAAGGGTTAATTACAGAGAAATAAGCGTTTTTCATTGTAGCTATGCAAATTAAACTTTTTTTTTTTTTCTAACAATGTTTTTAGTATAGTGTAAAAGCATTTAAGAATATATGACAAAAAGAGACACATATTTAGCACATAGTAGCCAAAACTATATAAATTACAGTTAAAAATATTACGACATATATGTTTTTGTAATGAACTTAGCGATTATGGATTATTAACAGTTGATACTATTTACTGTATATTAATTATATTAAGTATGTTATTTAAATACATTCAAGTAGAGGAAATTTTATTAGTTCTTCATTTCTTTGTTTAATTCCCTATTACACCTTTGAAGTTTTAAATAAATCCTAGGAAAAGGAATTTTTTTTTTATGCTAAAATTATTTCTTGTTGTTTATGTCTCATATGTGATGCAAAATTTATAAAACGAAAATTGCAATGAATTAATTCTAGAAAATGAAAGAACCCATTGGTAAATCTGAAAAAGATAAAAACATTAAATTAGGTATTAGTAAAAAAAAAAAAAAAAAAAAAAAATATATGTATATATATATATATATATATATATATAAAATCTACATATAATAAGTTTCTCCAGAAAAAGTGGTATACTTTCTTTATTTTACAGAAACTAAATGGAAAAGAATACAAATTTCTCATACTCTATCTATTTTTTCCCTCACAAATTTCTTCTTTTGGATTTGAAATTCGAAACAATTTAAAAAGAGGATAAAAAACTGCAAATGTCTTAATGTTTAAGAATAAAATGCCAGTTAGGAACATTTAATTTTACAGGAACAAAAATTATTTTTTTAAAAATGGTAAAATAAAAAATTTCAATAATAATTACATTATTTAATTTCTTCCGCAGTTTTTGCAATAATTCTGGGAATTTTAAACAGATTATCTTACAATAAATAAATAATTAAATATAGCAAAAATATAAATAATGCTATCAAATAATTAAAATTTTATCATATAAGTATATCATCATCCTATTATATATATATATATATATATTAATTCAAAGGTATTTATTATATTATACTGCAGTAAAATTTCAAATTAATTTCTAATTTCATTGATTAGTAATTACATGAGATGTTAAAAAAAAGATGTTTGCTTGAAAATAAATTCTCTCATTCTGTTGTCAGTTAACCAAACTGACCGCATATTTATGGATAAAAATTTTAATCGCTCTCTATATCTCATTCAGAATCATTCATTCGTTGGACCTTCAAACACAGCTTAATGTTCACTATATTTCATAATTTCATTCACTGTTAATTAAATTAAAAGGCAAAATACAGATTTATGGAATTTGTTAGAATTTCATAACTCGCAATATTAAATCTCTCGATTAAACACTCCTCTAGTTTGTGATAAATGCAACCACGTGATCAACTGGCTTTCCCATTCATAATCATTCTTTCTTTGTCCACCATCTTCATTCACAACTTAATGTTTACTACATTTCACTATTTCATTCATTGTTCATTAAATTTAAAGGCAATTTATGGATCTATGAAATCGTCTAGAATGTCATGATTCTCAGTATTTAATTCTTCGATTAAACATCACTCTAGACTGTAACACATGCAACCACGTGATCATCCGGCGTTCCTATTCAGAATCATTCATTCTTTGTTCGCTTTGTTATTTTCATTCACAATTTAATATTTACTATATTTCATTCATTGTGCATTAAATTTAAAGACAAAATATGGATCTATGGAATCTGATAGAATGTTTAAGTCTCAGTGTTTAATTTTTCGATTAAATAACTCTCTAGTCTCTGATACATATAATCATGTGACCACCGGCTTTTCACCCTTCGATAGACAAGAAAGTGCAGAGAGTCTGATAAACGAATAAAAATAGTATAAAAAATTCGTCTACAGGTTGCTCCCCCTCAGACCTGAGATCCATGTTTGTAGCGGCAACAGGCCACTCCGACCAATAGTCTGCCCGGTGAGCCGAAGGCGGGCTTCGTCACTATTTAAAGAAGGCTCTGAGCGACGGCAAGAGTTTGTTGGTGCATCATCTTCAAGGTAGGAAGAAGAAAAGAAGCATGACTTGCTCCCGAAGCTCACTGTGATTCTGGTACGATACAGGAGAGAGACTATTTGCAATTGGACTGTGGAGAAGGTCGGACGCTCTTTGTGTTAGATGCTAAACACCACGGTACAAGTGCTATTGAACCACTGAATTTTTCCGTTCCTCATAACTGGCGTTAAAGGTAGGCCCTTCTTCAACCACTTGTGGATTAACCTCTGTTGGATTATCTTTTGAATATTTTCCAATTTACGGTAAGAAAAACTGATTCTCTGGATTTTTTTGATGAAATGGTGTGGACTTGGAATTATTAATTAAGGAAACATAAAGCAAGAATTTTTTTGAAAAAAAAAAATTAAACATTTTTTATTTGCGATCATTTGTGTATTATTCAGCTGAGCACATCTGATTTTTTTAAAAATTTATAATGGAAAAACTAGTATTTTTAGTCAATCAGTATATTATAAAAGTATTATAAATTTCTGCAAATACATCACGTTATTCAATCCTATTATTACTTATCACCAGATGATTCACTGGAATTTAATTTTTGAAAGAAAAAACTCACAATACTATTTTTTTAATTAAAATTTTCAATTAAATTACATCAAAATTACACTTAAATTAAATCAAAGTTACATTTAAATTACAGTAATTTATTGCATTTATTCACATTTTCTTTGTATAACTTTACCATTTTTTAGAAAAAGAAATGCATGCTTTAATATATATATATAATTTATTTCTTAATGAATTTTTGAAAGTAAAAATTTTATTTTCTAATTGTTGAAAGTAGAAAACTTTATTTATTTTTCTTATGTCAAAATTGACATTAAAATTATTTCTTTATTTAAATTTTCTTTACGATATCTTTAAAGATTTTATAAGAAATGTGTGCTTTTATTTTAATAGTTTTTTAGTACATTTCCAAATTAAATAAACTAACACTCCTTTATTTCTTCAGAAGTACAGATTTTTAATACGTAATTATATTATAATAACCTACAGTATTTGTTCCCCATTAAATACTCACTTACAATTAAAACGCATGGGGGTAAAAGATTAAATTAGAACAAAAGATTCAATTAAGATCAAATTAAAACACCTCCACCCTTAAACAGCTTTCAGTTTTCTACATTTAAATTTTTTTAATAAATGATAAATATAGATTGTGAGTTTATACCCAAAACTTCACTGACTTCCGTAATTTCCAATCTTTTTGTCTAATTTCACGAATGAGATTAAAAAATTCGGTAACGCCTTACTTTATGTTTGTGTAAGTAAATATTTGTGCACTGCTTTATATGTCTGAAAATAATATTTTGTTGTACTTGAGAAAAGAATATTTTTATATTAACAGAGATATCAGTTTTTCTTCTGTAAAAATTTTACTCTTATAATATTAGGCTGAAGTAGCACTTCCAGTGATCCGGGATAGAAAAATTTTGATACACTTTTTTTTTATCTCAAAAAATACTCTAGAACTTTTTGAATAGAATAATGCAAAACGTATGTAAATATATAAATTACATCAAATTTTTGGTTTGTTTGGTTGTGGTTACCGTGGCTACTTTCAGGACTTAAAAGTATGTATCTCAGAATATATTTCTTTTTCAAGATTTTTCATATTTAAATTTTAAACCTGATTTTTTTTTATTAAAGATAAAATTAATTTGCCTTTAAATTGACTTCATAATATTATCTCGTACAAACTACTCATAAAGAAGATTTTTCTCTTTTAAAAATTATTATATATTTCTAATATTTACTCATTTTTGAACTGAAAAAAAATTCAAAAGAGTTATTTTTTCAGAAGATATATCAATTTTTAAACATAGCTAAAAAAAAAAACTTTAAAAAAATATTTTTTTTTTTTTTAATTTACATTTGAAAAGAAATATATAACTATAGTAGATACACATTTCAAGAAAAAATTGGGCAAAAAATACTTATAAATAAAAGAAAATAACATTTTTGTTCCAGATCACATTAAAAGCAGTTTTTTTTAAAATACCTGCATAGATACATAGGAAAGCGTGTTATAAATTACACCTTTAAAATGTATGCATGTGTATAAATTGCCACACATTTGCGTATATATGTAAGTTTTTATTATGTAAATTTTTATGCGGAGTCATGGTGAATGGGGATATTAATTTAAATAATTAAAGATATGTTAAAATTATAATGTTGTGAAAATGGGTTATATATATATCTAGATAAAATTTAAAATTTGTGTTCTTCATGAAATCTTGACAATTTCATATTATTTGATTACTTTTAATTATTCCTCTAAGATTTCTTTCTGTTTCTGCGAATTTTTCTTTTTTAACAGTATGTACAAATTACATTTTTTATAAATTTTACTTTATGTATAAAAAGTGTACCACATTTAAATATATCTTTAGTTTTTATTCTTTTTGCTAAAATCCTTCATTAAAGATCTATGTTTTTATCTGGAGTTAAAATGAATGAATCTCATGAAAATTTAAATCTAGGTAAATAAATTTTACTTTAATTATTAAAGACTTAAAAATAAATAAATAAATATTTTGATATGAATGAGTGAACGCAATACAAAATGAACAAAAATAAGTTAATTGCTTTACAAAAAATGCTTATTGAATAAACTAAAGTTTTAATTAAACTTGCATTATATTTAGTTATGAATATCTTACTTACGAATGAAGCCGCAAATAACGAGCTTTTGGTTATTTTAGTACTATGAATTTTTTTTCCTTATCATTTGTCATATTTTATCGATTATTCATACCGTGTGTAATATCAAAGAAGTATACTTTATATGTTAGTCTTAATTTTAAGAGTTTGTGCACGCATTATGTATTTACATAGTAAAATTGTTAAAATTACCTTGGAAAAATTGATAAAATTTCAAAACATCATTATATGTATATATATATATACATTCTAGATTTTTTTTTTTAAATTTCCCCCGTAAAGGACGCTTTTATAAAGGCTTTTTTTTTTTTTTTTTTTTTTTTCCAAAAATAAAAACTTTTGTAAGAATATTTCTGGCATTATCTGAAAAATATTTGGATTCATATTTCACATAGAACTGGTGCTCCGAGCGGTACCCTAGTACTAAACGCTGTGCGCCAGCTATTCGTATTCAAACGGAAAATTTCTTTACACGAAATAGAATTATTACAGCACAAATTTTATAGTCATACATACTTAGAATTTTCACACTGAAAGCACATGTTTATTTTAAAAGCTCCTAAAACTAGAGCATTTTGCAAATTTTTGGACGATTTTTCAACTTTCTGTCCATGTTTTAATGTTTTGTAATTACACTGTATCCCGGTGAATTATATGTACTATAAAATGCAAAAAGTTACCCTGATATACGATTACGACATATATTTTCTGGTATAACGTTTACGAAAATTTAATGTAACATGGTAGTTACTGACGGCTCTGGAAACTTTGTTTTAATCCCCAAAACACATTTTGATGACGAATTAGAAATCTCTGTTTTTTTCCTTACCTATATAGCTTCATTGTTGCTTTCGGAAAAGATGTTCCTATTAAAGAAACAAAAATCTATTCATGTCTAAGTTATGTTTCTTTGAAAATCAAATTATTTTTACAAACTTCTGAAACATTTTATAATAAAAATATGGTACTTTTCGGTTAGCCGGGCGCCAGTGTTATATTTACATTCATATATGCATATATATGCACATATATGTACATATATATATATGTGTACACACGCACACATAAATATATACATACATATGTATATACCATGTACATATATGTGCATATATATGTTATATATGAATGTAAATATAACACTGGCGCCCGGCTAACCGAAAAGTAGCAAAAATATACTTTAAATGAAGTACTAATACGTGATTTTAATAATCATTCATTGTTTCTTTTATTTTGATATTGATTTACAATATAATATTCTGAATTAATCATTATTTTTTCGATAGATCATTTATAACAGAATTCGCTATATTAATAGATTATCAATGAATATTTTGTAATGTTCTTTTCAATAAATATAAAAGAAAAACATATTGTTTTGCGCTTTAATTTAATAGTGAATTCAAATTCAGCTTATTCAAAAGTACTTCTTGGTTATATTTTGTTTGACATGTGTAACTTAAAAATCCATTTTTTTTTTTTTTTTTTTTTTAAACCTTTAGATTATTTTATGATAAGTAAATGTTTCTGAAAAATATTAATATATAATTTTGATTGTGTCTTTGCAACATTTTCTTTTCTTTTCTTTCTTTTTTCCTATCGGTTTACAATGTAACGTTTATAATTAAATTTGTTATTTAATTAATAATATAATTTACTAAAGATCCTAATCTATTATCTCGCACTGTTCATTTCGACAGCTGAAAAGTAAAAAAAAAAATATTGTTTTGTGCTTCAGTTGATTGTTTTGGAGTTTTTGAGCATCCTCTTTAATAAAAAGCTACGCGTTGATGACAACTGGCTTTTTCGCTAATCGTTGCCACAGATTAGTCTCGGAAAATGAAATATTTGAAGTTACTGACAAAATTAATAGCTCGAAAAGTCTTTGTCAGAAAATTGTTAGACAAACTGCGTTAGAAAGGTAAACAAAAATGTATTTTTCTTGATATAAATTTCAAATCTAATGATTATGCCGTTTTTCAAATATTGCATTTCAAAATTACCAAATTTCACAATGGAGTACCAATGCGAAACCTTCACGCGTATAAAGATAATGATAACGGCAATGTGTCCTCCCGTGTATACTGCTATAGCACCAGTCACAAATTATAGTAGCCTTATTATTCTGTTAAAATATAAAAGTGAATTATGAATGTGCCATCTCCTTTTAGTTATGAATGATATAGGTTAATTCACGTATGACCTCATATTTAAAACAAAATATATGCTTAATGCATGGCTTTTACAAGAGAAAGTGATATCATGAAGTGCTTTTCATGAATTTATATTTCTTTTTCAATTTTTTTTTCAAGAATCAGGACTATATTTATTTAGGCTTAGGAAACATTTTTTTTTTAAATAATGGTATAAAAGCAAAATTTCTCAAGGCTTTCAATATATTAAAAAAGAGAGCATATTTGCGCGAGATTCATAGTCCGTACGGCGTTTAATTTTAAAATTGATTTTTCTAATCAAACATGTTTAAAATCCCGGGCAACGCCAGGTATTTCAGTTAGTTTCGAATAATTAAATAACCATCATCGTCGAATAAACAAAAATAAATTATCAACCACAAAGAAATCACGCTTTTACCATAACGCACTCCTGCAACCATTCATTGTGAATTTTATTAAATAAATTAAATACCATAATAAACAATTATTTAAAGAGCGGTTTAACTCTTAACGATAAAGACAAATAGGGCGGAATATATTAATGCTCTGTGCCAAGCTTTGTTAATGGACCGATTGGCTAAGATAGCATCTCAATGATTGAGCACTAGCATTCATTTAATAGCATGGAGTAGGTGGTAATTGTACAGATAGAAAGAACGCTTTTACTTTCATCCGCTATGCAACCATCTTTTACTTTCTACAACTGGAAACCGCGGAAAAGTGGTGCAGATCATCTGTTAAATGAATTCGCCTCACTTCCTCGAGTGAGAAAGTCGGCTGAACTTGACCGTGAACGCATAACTGCTGGAAATAGGACACTGCAAACAGTGATTTTATATGCGTTACTCAAGCTAAGTGATTTGATAGCAATCTCAGAAACGATTCAAAATATTTGATAGCATTTACTCATTGTAGTTTTTATCATAACCGCATTGTGCATTTATTTTACACGTGTGAATTTCAATATTTTCCCTACAAAATCGTAAAAATATTGAAAAGTGTTAAATTTTCTCAATGGCAAAAAAATAAAAATTAAATTAAACACATTAAAAAAATTAATTAATTAGTTAATTTAAAAAAAGTGTTATTCCTATCTGTAATTAAAATTTTTAAAATTTTTACTGTAATATTTGAAAAATCTTTTTTTTTATTTATTCTCAATATCAAATGTAACATCATTGAAAACTGTTCATTCGAATTCCTATTCCATAACAATACACAAGTGAATAATAAAAATCAGTTTTATAAATAAAACCAGTTTTACATATCGTGGAAGCATTAGACGATTTTCATTTTAAAAAAAATCTCAATTTGTTACAGTAAAATGTAGGTTTATTTATTTTAGTAAAAAATTAAGTTTTAAATCCTGAGTGCAGAATATTCAGTTATAAATCCTACAAAAATACGCTTCCTAAAGCCTAAAAAATAAAAAATCTGTGAGCCAAAAAAAATATTACATTTATTTGTATAGTTTAAAAAAGAGAAAAAAAAATTACAATGATTAATTTAACGTGAATTTAGAAATTTTAGATTTATGTATTTTATGCCTATTGAAAAAAAAAAATGTTGTCACACCAAAATTTCAAGTGATCCATATTTAAACAGAAATTTTTGTTGCCCCAAACGTTTGTTGTTGCTGATGGATCAACAAAACGAAAACGCAAAATATTGTTGGTCCATAAAATATATTGGTCATGATTAGCTCAACAATTTTTTTTACGAAAATTTAAAATACATTTTCTGTTTTGTCTTTCTTTTCACAATAATTTTTTTCTTTCATTTCCGTAAATGTTTGATAATTTAATTTACAGTTTATGATTTATAATTCCACTTTTTTGCCGGGGTGTGGGGGGCGGAGGTGGATAATATATTTGTCAATTACAGATTAAAATTGTTAAAAGAAGTTTTATTGTCTGTCACTCGAATAAGCAAAGAAACCTTTAATAAAGCACATGTGTTTTTACGTTATCATATAAATTAATTATTAATTCGGACTTGTATTTACTTTGTGATTTAAATTGTTTTTATTTCGCTAGATAGGTGGGCAGTTCCTTCTAAATATACTATAGTACTTTAGAACTTGCAGTTTTACATTTTATACTTTTCATTTATTCCGTTTATCTGTATCTGAATAATGTAGTCCCACTAATATATTGTCTTGGTATATGAATAATTTATTTTAGATATTCGTCCTCTATTTCAATTGGTTATTACTATTAATATTATTTTTCAACAGAATTTTACTTCTATTTTTTCTGTACTATGATATGTATATTTAGTGTAATTGTATCTTTAACCCTAAAACTCTATTAGTTAACAGATTTTATTATTTTGCTAAGAACTTTGCGACTGTTTTAAATTTCTAAGAAAGTTCAATACACTGATCTTTATTTATTGGTAGAATGAGAAATCATCCAAATCCTGCGATTTTTGTATCAATTCTCGAAACCTCACCAAATTTGTACAACATGTAATGGTGCTATCAAATCTTATAGTTTAATCTTCCATATATCGGTTTTTAATTCTGTAGTTTAAGGATATCAATCATTAGAAAAAAAAAGGGGGGGGGGGCGGGGAGCCAAAATATAATTTTTAACATTTACTTTTATTCATATGATTTACTTTCCTAGTTAAAATATTATTATTTGAAATCATTTTAAGCACATCTACCGTCTTTTAGATCACTTTTCAGTTTTATATGGCTTTTCAAGTAGTGCATTATGAAAAGTGGGGGGGGGGGGGGGGGGAAAGGCTGTTTTTATGATTTTCTGTACATTTCCATTTTTTTGGCTGAAGCATAATTTCTTTCTCAAACAAACAAATGATCTTAATTATAACGAGACAAAGCCCGTCAAATTTCGACGAAAGAAAATGCTTTAAAAGGAACTGTTACATTAAATTTAAAATTAACCCACAAAATTAATTAAAGTAAAAAATCCATCTTACACTATTTTAACCTAAAGTTACCGAAATACTATTTTCAAAAACTCCATCTGTTAAAATTATTGTAAAATTAAACTTTATTCGTATACGTAATCAGTAACATATAATCCAGATAAGAAATTAAGATGAGGTCATCGATTGTTCAATTGCAAGGTTTCTATTCCTGGTATTACAAAATGAAAAAACAGTAAAAATGATTTCATTTTGACGCAATCATAGATTTTCTCTATTGTGAAATCTAAATCTAACGTCCTTTTTACCGTCTTATACCCATCATTTAAAAAATATTTTAACGCGCATTAAGTTATTAATAAATGTATTTCGAAATTTGGAGTCAGGTTTGTCAGATACAATTTTCCATGGGCAAATTCGTGATCATGACTTGAAGTTGTAATCTCAATACCGGCGAATAAAAATTCCAGAAACTAATTTATTCGTGATAAAATATTTCGTTTTATCAAAGAAAATTATGGTTTTATTTTAAATGTGACTTCTTTTTCACTCACTGAAGCCTTTCGCCTAGCGTCTAAAGCTCTGTATCAGCGAGATAAAAATAATATTGAAAAGTAACAGCTTTATCAGGAAAATTGTATTTTTTTTGTGTCAAAAATGACGTCCCTTTCTGTTCAATTTTTTTAAAAGTTATTTTTAATTGTAATGGAGAAAATGACATCAGGAAAGATATAATCAACGAAGCCAATATTTCTTTTTTCACCGCAACAATGGAAGTAAACCAATTGCCACCATTTGAAGAAATTTCATAAAAAAGTTTTAAATTAAAATTAAAATATAAAAATGGGAATATTTTTTTAAATAGCTAGTGCGGGCACATCTACAAATGAACAGCTCTCATTTAAAAAAAAACTAATTAGCAACATCGGTTCAGTAAGAACATCAGAGCAGATGACTAAAAGATGTAGATTGCTAATTTATTCTACTATAGTATTAATGAATTTTAATTTTTGGAAATAAATAACATAGATTAAAAAAAAAATGTAGAACGATAAAAAAAGAAATTTTATCGATTCAGGTATGTTGAAACGAACACAAAGTGTTTTACTGTCAATTAGCGTATTGTTGTTCTTCATCCAGAAAAAAGAGCTTTTTCTGCACGACTCGTGGAATATTTCTTCCTAACTGTTTACGCGCGATTACAGACCCATCAACTGACACTGACCCTTATGATGTCAATGAACAGAAGAATATGATTGTAAAAGCTACTGATGCGTAAAAATTCTGAAGCTTTAAGGGGAAAATGGCATTAGGGGTATGCAGAAAATGAAACTTTCATTCTCATTTGGACATTATAAAAAGAAGAAGAAAATTCCGATTAGACGATAGAGAAGAAAGAAAAAAGGAAAAATAGGAAGTAATGTTCGGAAGAAATGGTGCTCTGGAAAGAAAAACTAAATCTGAAAAATACAGATTTTAGTGGTTCTGGCCCGATCTATAAAATACTTTTTAAATACAAATATTCGTTTTCATAAAGTTATAATTATTCATTTGCAAAATAGAGCGCGAACTTATTAATTGAGCAACTTTATCACAAAAAATACTTCAAAATTTTATATCGAATTAAAAATAATAATTTCTTTATACATGAAAATACTTTAAAATTATCAGTCGATTAAAAGCTTAATTTATGAACGTTATCACTTGAAATATCTAAGTATTACCAGGCAGTTTTAAAATGATAATAATAATTCCTAAATTTTGTCATATGAAAATACTTTTGAATTATTAGGCGGGATTAAAAAAAAAAAAAAAAAAAAAAGAAAGAAAACTGTTTAACTTTATTGTATAACAATCCTTTACTATTACGAGACAAATAAAAATATAACTGCCCAACTTTATCATAAAAAATATTTTAACATGCATCATAATTTGGCTGCAGAGTAAGTCAGGGATAGCTGCCCCTCTTAAGACCCCTAATTTATCTTTTTACAGGAATGATTTTTGTGGTGTACATTTAACCTATCTACTCTAAATTTTATGTAGAACTTCATAAAAAAATATTACTGTTATATAAATACCAGATAAAATGGGATTTTTATATAAAAAAAAAAACTTAATGATTTTGATCATCTATCTCAGATCTCAGGGTTAGACGCCCCACTTGATTGGAATAGATGATAAAGGCAGTAGGAACAAAAATGGCTGCAACGTATAAAATAACACATTATTCGATACCTGTTTCAATAACATCCACTAAATATTTCATGAAAAATCTCTAATAAATACATTATATTTCATATGTTACTATCTCATCTCATGACAACATACAACAAAAACCAAACTTACCTTTTTTGATAAATATAAGTTTTATTTGAAGAAATAAATAGCTGTAACTTCGTCTACGACGTTTTTTTTTTTTTTTTTTTTTTTTTTTTTTTTTTTTTTTTTTTTTTTTTTTAATAACGATTGAGAGTAGAAGAACGGTCACTAGCTCCATCACATGCCCAATAGCTTAAATACAGTTACTGGGGCAACTTAATCCAATCGATCATCTAACCCGAATTTACCCTAATGCTAGTTTCAAACATCTTTTATGATGGTGGCTCACAGTGGGACGAACACCGTAAAAACCTGGACATCGTAAAAAATTTGAAATATTTATTTTTAGCTGTATTACAATTGAAAATTACTCCTAAGCACATAATGTACACCAAAAACATTATGGATTTATGAGAAAATTTCCCCTCGAATTTTTAGCTTAATGCGATGATGAAATTTTCGGATTTTAATGACATTAATCCTAAATCGTTAAAAGCTAAGTTTAACTATTGTTATTCCTTTTCAATCCCGGAATGACATGAAGGAGAATATTTAATTACATTTCGGTAAAAAAAAAAAAAAAAAAAAAAAAAAAAAAAAAAGAAGAAGAAGAAGAAGGAGATACTTGTACTTTTCTTGGAAAGGCAAATTTGGAGCAATTTTCTCGCTTACTTCAGAGAAGACGACTACGTTTTCGTCATTTATTTAAAATGTTTAAATTTGCCCAAATTTTCACTTTTGATACTTCAATCTAGTTGCATTTGAGTTTGAATAAATATCAATATCAGCTACGACCTGAAAGAATAATCCCGATTATAACCATTACATATTAAATAAATTATCATATGTTTCATAATTTTCCTGCGTATTTAATAGAAATTAAAATACTGTTAGGTTTATATTGCCAACTTTCCTTCCTTTCACACCTTTTAAAAAGGGTGAAGTTAAATATTGAATAAGCAACTATATGAAGTGTTTTGAGAGCTTTGAACTAGTTTAAATTATTCGCAACAAATGACCCTTCAAAAATTTATTTAAAGTTATTTACGTGATTTACATAAACACATAAGCGGTCACGCTAAATGCACGCAAATATCCGTCCTCGAGCCTTAAAATCTATTAATACCATGAAATTCCTGGCCTTATCTCTCAATCTGTAGTACTTCAAGGTATTCTGTGATGATTTCAATGGGCGTTGTTGAACACCTGAAATTGCTGTTTCTTTCTCATAAATTGCTCTTACCTTTTAGAATACTTAACTTTAAATGTTTTTAATTCTTCCGCTGACAACATTCCTCTCTTTACCATTCTTTATTATATTCTCATATACATTCATCATGTAATCGATAATGCCTTAATGATGATGTACTGCGTCTGAAAGAAAGGTACGTCTTATTAAAATAGGAATAACAAGTATGGTCCTTACTCGCATTTACCTCAATATTTAATTCAGCTCGTTAGAATTTCTTTCTCTTGAAGCGGAGGGGTATACAAGATTATTTTTCTTATTTTAGTTATTTTCAATATACATAACAAAGAAAAGCGTCCGTATTTTTAATACTTCCCCCTTCTCATCCTCCTCACTGCGCGTTTGAATTCCTCAAACTGTGTTCAGAAGAAAGTTTTGATAAGTTGAAGAAATGTATTTTAATAAAGTAGGGGAAAAATAAAATTATGACTGTTTAAAAAAATATTTAATCTATAAGCACAGTTTAAAAAAAAAATAAAAAATTATTCTTTCTGAGAAAAAACATTTCGAACAAGGCCAAGTACCTTAATTTTACTCATTCAACCACGCCTAGTATACACATTTATGATATCTGTGTATCCATACATATATTTGCTATACTTTGAGCGTTGGTTACATTTCTGCATATTTTTATAATGCTTCATAAAATGATAGTTATAACTATGAGTATGCAATGCAGATACGTATTCAAATACCTTACATATTTATTTATCTTATGCAACTAAAAAAAAGTCAGCATAATTTTAAAAAATTTTGCTGCATCAACCAAAAGGTTGTCGTAAGAAAATGGGCCGAGACGCTTACAAGGTTAGAATCTGCTGAAAATAGAAATGTTGTTTAATATCTATATAATTACTATTATTAAGATTTTTGGTATAGTGCTATCTGTTTAAAATATCTTACTTGTTATTTAGTGGTTATCACACTGATTAATTGTCAAGAGATATCGCTTTTCTTTTCGGATGCTCGTAATGGTTTGGAATCCGTTTAAAGCTGAAGTCTAGTTGGCCTCGCACGCAAAAAATGACCACAACACTGCAAAAAGTAAAAAATAGCCCTTAGAAAACGTTTAAGATAACTAAGCCATTTCCTGAATGTATAGCTAATTCTGAAAATGTGTTTATGGGTATAATAAACTTCTTGATTGTTTCAATTATATTTTAGAGAGTGTTTATGAATTTCAGCATATAGACGATATTTTGTGGAGAGTTACTTTTAATCTAGTACTAAAACCTCGTATAGGTGAATCCAACAAGTCTGGTTTTATTTTCTTAGTTAAAAGTCTGTATGTTTCTAAGTTAAAGTCAAGGTCATGGGAAGTATTATTTTCCGGGGGTAAGATGCTCGAGAAATCTGACTTCACTGACGTCCCCAGCCCTCATAGAGCTTCTTAAGACTTATTCCTGAAAAAGTTAGAGGGCAAAGGTCACCTCTCTAGATTTGCTCCCAAAAAGTGTTGTTGATAGAGGATACACTTCACTGCATTACCAAGTTACATGAAAAGTAATTTCGTTTTTAATAGAACTTCCTCTGATGGTGGAAAAAAACCCTACTATAAATTTTTTATAGCTAAAAAGAAAAAAAAGTTTCAATCTTAGTTGCAAAGCAGTATTGATCCAATAAAGTTTGGCCAAGTTATAGCTTGCCCGATATTGGAAATATCTTGTCTATATTTTGGCCAGCAACGGCAATATTGGCATAAAATACTGCCTCGAAATTATGGTTTTTACATTTTGCTAATATTGCACCATTATTCGTAAAAAAAAAATATTTCGTCATTACATTGCCGATACTTCCAATGTAAGGCCAGTATTTCTGCATTGTTGACATGAGTTTATTTGCAAATATTTGTAATGAAGAATAATATTTAATAAATATTAGTATTTCATTGGACATATAACACGAACATGTTTCACGAACATTAAGCTCGAAGCCGCAACGGTCGTTTGATGGCTTTAGGGCCCCGGGCCCGCTCCTTGCCGCTTTTCGCTGTCTTTAACGAATTTCGTTTTTAAAATTACCCGGAAACGTCTTTTAATTTTTTTTTTCAAAATGTTAACGTTCGTATATTGGTGAAAGCAATATTGGGCCAGGCTCCTCATATAATCAATATCAATTTGCTACTTGGGAAGGAAGAAAATGCCTTTTGTAACTCCATAAAAAATTAAAATCACGATTATAGCTCCAGGATCAAATAATTCACTGCGCTCTTCCTCATATGAAGACGGGAATTTCAAGCTACGCCTTTAATGATAAAAAACAAGACTTGGAGAAAATGACCGTTAATTAATTTTTCTGGAAACCATAATCGTTTTGTTCATGTTCTCACCTTTATCGACTTATAAGAAGACTGCGAATTTTTACATTGAACATACTCATTTTTTAGCAGTTTATTAAGAAGTAAAAGTATTTAGAATTATGAAAAAAAAAATCTCTAATTTATTTCAATTAAAAAAAATATAAAGAAATTTGAAGATTAACTGAATTAAACAGAAAAATATTTGTTTATGGAAAAGCATTATAGATTTAACAGATCTTCAGCAATATAATTTTTTAAGTTCACATTTCTTAAACTCTTTATTCGAGCTTTAATTTATTGAATTTTTTAATTCCTCTTTTCTACCCAAAAGTTTAATTAAAAAAATTAATTTATAATGGTCATTATTACTATGGTCTCTATGCTTCGGCACCTCCTTAACCTGGCCAGTTTTAAGACATGCGTGTGAGTTTTTTTTTTTTTTTTTACTTCGTGTATGGAGAGGAAATATTTATCTTGTTGTATTTCGTCAAGTATTATAATTTTCTTAGATATGTGTTATGTGGCAATCTTAGATATTTATCTACAATTCTCACTAATTACACATTTCCTGAAACTTTTCCATTTATCTGATATTCCTGTTGTCTGGTTAGTTTCCTAAAGACTTTAGACGTGGTAATTTTCGTGATGGACAGCGAGAAAAATATTCATAGACCATTCCTCTAAAAGTCATTCAAGATGTTTATTTTAACTCAGCAGGCTAGATGCACAAAAGACCCAGCAGCCTATATTTGAAAGGAAATCCAACGGACCGTTCTGAATATAAACGCAATAAACTAAAGAATGGCGATTTTATTTTCTTTACTTTTTAAGAAACTTCCGATGCGGATCTATCTGATGATCACTTTTAATCCTCCTTTACGCGATGAAACAGGATTTGACAGAAAATGTGAAGAATAAAAAAAATGTCTGTTGATAAAATGAAGACAGTAAGTGACCAGAGGTTGAAGAGTCTGAATACTGTAAAAGCACTTATTTTCGCGAGGCTTTAATTTTCGCGAT
The DNA here is from genome assembly GCA_963932465.1 of Maratus speciosus. NCBI lineage: Eukaryota > Metazoa > Arthropoda > Arachnida > Araneae > Salticidae > Maratus > Maratus speciosus. The sequence goes on from OZ010788.1 coordinate 82,097,968, forward strand.
TTTCGCAAGCCCGTTGTAATCGCGAAAATTTATGCATCGCGAAATATATATTTTTTTTCGCCTCAAATAATAATGAAAAACTGAAATTTTTCACTTTCGAAATTTAATGATTACAGTTACTTAAATAGGAAATAAGTACAAAAATTTCTTGGATACTTACAACTATTTCTTGAATATTATACTACTACTTCTTGAATAAAAACAATAATACAACTAATAGAATGCAGCTCATTTATACCAGCTTCTTTGAAGCCATTCATTTTTAGAGCGATGGGGAAAAGGGGGGGGGGGGGCGAAGAACTTTTCTTATAAAAGAAGTTTCTTAAATTGCCTTATGCAAAAGGTTCTATTTAGGTAGATTCAGAATTTTTCAACTTTTGGTTCAGCTTATATAAAATTCGCGAAATTTTCAGCTCGCGAAATCACGGATATCTTCATTTTCACGAAAATTACGGCTCGCGAAAATAAGTGCTTTTGCAGTATATTTGCCCTGCATTTTGATACTTTATAACCACGAGTTGAAACCCGCCGAAATTCGACGAACTAAAATGTTAGAAAGGAACTGTCAGATCTAATTATAATAAACCTACAAAAATAATTACAATAAAAAGTTCATCTTACATTGGTTGTCTAACTCTTAAACGAATAATATTTTTTAACGAAAAATTACCAAAGTATTATTTCCACAAACTTCAACTGCTGAAATTATTGAAAAATTAAACTGTATTAGAATATGTAATCAAGATGATTAATTATGGTGAAGTTATTGATTGAGGCTCTTACGTTGTTTTTACGGCATGAAAAATCAGTAAAAAGGATTTCGCTTTGTTACATCATAAAATTTTACCCCATAAAATCTGAACTGTACGTTACTTTCAAATTCTCATAATTTACATACGCACCACTCAAATCCACAATTTGAAAGTATTTTAACTCGCAATAGATTATTAATGAATGCATTTCCAAACTTAAAGTCACGTTTGTCCGATACAACTTTTCATGTGAACTTTCGCGCAAACTTTAAGTTCTAATCTCAGTACCCGCGAAAAAAGAAAAAAAAAAAAAAAAAAAATCAGAAATTTGCCTTTAATTGTCATAGTATTGGCCATTTAGTATTGTTCAAATGTTTAGTTTTATCAAAAAAAAAAAAGATCGTTTTGTTTTAAATATGACATATTTTTTATTCACTAAATCATTTTGCTTAGAGTCTCAAACTCGGTATCAGCGTAATGTAAAAATATTGAAATGTGACAAAATTTGACAAAATGTTCAAAAATTATAAAAAAGTTACTTTTATTTGTAATGTGAAAATGGCATCAATAAGGATATAATCAATAAAAATAATAAACCATGACTATTTTTCCTTTACGTTCAATATAAATGGCGTACTTCAGTTGCCACGATTACAAAATTTGTATTAAAAACTACAAAAAAATTAATATCTCAAAAATAAATTGAGATACAGCTTTCAAACAAATTGCATTTAAAAGCACATTTTTTTCCATGTACGAAGGTGTAAAAATTTAAAATGTGCGATGTTTAGAAGTTTAAAAATTTGCAGTAGAGAAAATTGCAAAACCGAAATTTTATTTCAAATTTCAAAGTGTTGCCATTCGCAGAATGACGTATGCGTTACGCACAGATATGTTTGTCCTTTATAATATAGATAGCAAAGAAAAGATGGTTCGGGAAATTTTTGAAAACCGATGAATTTAACACGTTGACTGCCACGCTACGAGTATACTCGTAGCTTTAATATTCGTGGCTTTAATTTATTACTTTATCACTATTATTTTAAAATAAAAAAATTATCTTATTTATTGGCAGAAATTTCGCTGTATTAGTAAAGCGAAATTTACCTTTCAGAATTTGTGGTGACAAACGACTTTCAAAAAGAAATTTGAAAATTCTTACTTTTTGCGACAGTGAACGTGTTAAAGTATATTTTGTAAACCTATGTGTTGATCCTACTCATATTGGTTATATGAGTTGTAATTTTCCAACTGTAGAAAAATATCCAAGCCAGGATTCGAACCAGGATTCGAACCAGGAATCTCTTTGCTGAAGCTGCCAATGGCTAAAACTCCTTCAAGCAATGGTGGCTGAGAGGTTCTGCTCTCGAAGCTGGTAGACGGGAGGTTCTGGGTTCGAACCCAATCGCGCCCGTCGGCCTAATCGTTCGAAGTTTTCGTGGTTTTCTTCGAGCCATGGATTTCCATGCGTAAATACGGGTTAGGTTCCCTTAGAAAGACCCCCACGAAGGGCACTCCCCCCTCAGGCCTATATCCCTAGTGTAGATAATCGGCCGTCAAAAATCAACCAACCAACCTTCAAGCAATTTTTGAAGTATTTTTTTAATGCTTACAAAGCAATGGGTCTTGCTGAGTTTCTATAAATACGAATGAGTGGTAAGTAATCCATAGAAAACATTGCCATTTGAATACATTTAATATCTCACCTATCTTAGGTTTCTTATTAAAGTATAATTAGGATGACTAGATTAATTTTAACCCAGTTATTATAAATCAGATGAATTGTAATTTTTGAACTGGGCGAAAAAAGTCCAGACCAGGATTCGAACCAGGGATCTCTTAGCTGAAGCTGCCAGAATGCTCTGCTAACTGTGCTAGCCCGGGCGAATCTGGAGGACCAATTCACGCAGCAAATCTTATAGCATCTGGTCTGATATATGAATCAGTTCAACAGAATAAATCGCAGGTAATAGATCTCCAGTAAACGCTGGATACGTAATTACACTAGATTAATTTTAATACAATTATTTTTATTGGTAAATAAATCATATGAGTTGTAATTTTGTAACTGGATGAAAAATGCCCGGGTCAGGATTCGAACCAGGGATCTCTGCTGAAGCTCCCAACTGAGCTACCCTTGACGAATCTGGAGGACCTAATGAAGTTAGTTGGGTGAATCTGGTCCTCCAGATTCGTCCGGGTTAGTACAGTTAGCAGAGCATTCAGTCAAGAGGTTCTTGGTTCGAATCCTGGCCTGGACTTTTTTCTTCCAGTTGGAAAATTACAATTCATATGATTTAGAATAATTGTGTTAAAAATATTCTAGTCATCCTGTTTATACTTTAATAACAAACTTAAGGTGAGATATTAAATGTATTCAAATGGCAAGGTTTTCTACGGATTACTTACCACTCATTCATACTATTTATAGAAACTCATCAAGACCCATTGCTTTGTAAGCATAAAAAAAAAAAAAAAAAACAAAAAAAAAAAAAAAAAACTTCAAACATTGTTTGAAGGAGTTTTAGCCATAAAAATAAAATGCAAATATCATAAATGTTTTAATAGTATTCAAATAATTATCCAAAGAATCATGTGTGTGAAATCCATTCAAGAAATGTATGAGGGTTGCATTTTATTGGACTGCTGCAACCATACTACAATTAATTCTCTTTGAGACATTTTACATTTAAGTTAATATTCGCGAAAACATTCGACTTCTTTGAAACTTTTACAATTCAATTCTAAAATGCTTTCTGAGCCTGCTTATTAATAAATGAATGCATTTTAAACATGTAAAAAAAACAGCCATGTATTTTTAAGTAATAAATTTCTAAATTAAATGAAAATAAATAATTTTACTTATGTATTAACAGATAATATTATAAAATAATGCATATTTACTAATATAAAATTAACACTTCATTATTTTCTTTCTTTTTTCTGTAAAAAAAAAGAAAATGAAATTTGTATTATAAACGAAAAACGTGTCCATGTGTAACTCTGACGTCATATCGACGGTAACAATCAAATTCCTCCCATATTCTCAAATTCAATTACTTCTAAACATCGCATAATTTAAATTTTTACTCCGTGGAATAGGGGACAAAATATACTTTCAAATGAAAATTGTTTGAAAGCTGTATCTTAATTTACTGATTTTTTTATGTTTTTAAAAATAATTTTCAAGATTTATTTTATAAAAAATCTATATAGCGTGCAGCTCCTTAATTACAAAAGATTAACAGACTGCACTTAAAACATTATAAAGATTTCAGCGTTTGTTTCCTGGAAAATTATTCCATAACGAAAGTAACCTTCATCAATAAATAAATAAAATAACATAAATAAAAAGCAAATTTAACAGATATATAATTCTACATGCTTAAACATTTAGGTAATCAGAATCAGGAAGACTGTTGTAAGTAGCAACATCGGTTATTAACCTCTGGCACACGGCTAATATGAAAGTATCCCCTTTACTGAATTTTAAAACTTTACTTGATTTTTTTTTTCATATAAATGCTTTTTGCTGTTGTTAGTGGCAATCTTAAAAAATATATTAAATATTAAAAACTTATTAGAGTTTTCAACTTAAAAAAATGGGTTTTATCTATTTTTCTGTTCATTGGGCGATATCTTCTGTAATCCAGTAAGACCAGTTTGGATGCTCTGGTAGTTATTAAATAAAATGTGCAAGGGGTTTATTTATAAATTGCGAGAAATAAAACTAAGCTTTTGTAGGAAAAATTACAAGAAACATTCAGTTATTTTCAAGGAAAATATATCGAAATTTTAGATGGGAAATGAATTTTCTTTCAGAAAAACTCAAAAAAGAGTTTAAAGAGGATTGTCATATTCACCTTGAGTTAATATAGATAAAATAATTACTAACTTACTAGAAAAGGTACTTAAAATTTATTAAAACCATTCCATTATATATAAACTGGTCTTAAAAACTTTAAACCATTGATGTTAAAAACATATGTAAAACGACGTTTACATTAACCCCGAGATCTTTGAATCACAAACGTGATCATTTTCAAGAGGATATCTTTACTAGCATGTCACTTTCACTGGGTTATTTTTATATAGGTTTGGAAGAAGGGTCAGTCTATTAATCGTTAGGGGGTGTATATTAAGTTCATACAGATGCTGAAGTTCTTGATATTTTCAAAATATTGAACCAGATCTCAGGTATGTCATAAGATAAAACATCATTACATGCGCTATTCTCTCTATTCAAAAGCTTTAATGATTCTCTAATTATAATAATTTGATGTAGGTATTATAATATCTACATCAAATTATTGTGGTATGTAATCCACATCATGCCGTAGATGGTTGGTTGAAAACCGACCAAGCACTATCCAGATTACATCAACGCCAGAATATAAAAATAGATTTCGAAAATGCAAAAATTATATTACCTACATCGAAATATTATACTTTAAAAATTAGAGAATCATTAGAAGTTTTGAATAAATGGAATAGCGTATGTAATGATGTTTTATCTTATGATATACCTGAGATATGGTTCAATATTTTTAAAATATCAAGAACTTCAATATCCGTACGAACTTAAAATACACCCCAACGATTAATAGACTGACCCTTCTTCCAAACTGATATAAAAAATAGCCCAGTGAAAGCGACATTCAGTAAAGTCCCTTTGAAAATTATCACGTTTATGATTGAAAGGTCTCTTTGTTAATGTAACATCTTTTTACATATATTTTTAACATCAATGGTTTTAAGTTTTTAAGACCAGTTTATATTAATGGAATGGTTTTAATAAATTTTAAGCACCTTTTTTAGTAGATTAGTATTTATTTATCTATGAATTTTCTTTAAATGAAAATAAATTCTATAAAAATTTTCCTATGAGTTTCTGAGATTTGCTTTTGTTTGGTAGTAAAAGATAGCATGAGAATGCCATCTTAGATTGCCAAGAAGCACGATGTCTCTACATTTCGAAAAATAATGAAATGAATGAGTTGGAAAAGAATGTAGCCACGTTTTAGATTATACTCATTTCTTTAAAAAAAAATAATTGTAGCTCATAACTCCTATTTAGATAAAAAAAAAAAAGAATTAAGATTTTTTTTTATAAATATTTAAAGACACAAAAAGTATGAAAATTTGTTGAAAATATCTTTAATATTTTTCATCCTGGATTTTAGTTTGTAAGTTACAAAATTTATAAATCAAGATTAGGGAGCAACAAATTTCAATTTTTGCACATCTTTTGAAGAGACCGCAATTATCATTAGAATGAGAACAATAGATCTGACATCTAGCAATTATTTGTTATCGAGGTTCCTCGCGAGCGAATTTGTCGCTCTTGTCTACTATTGAAAGTATATTATAAAGCTTTTTTTTTAAATCAGCAAATTAAAGATTTGTTAATTTAAATGTATATTGAGAATAATGCTGCCTTTCTACTAAAAAATTGACTCTCTGCATTTGGATGGATGTGTTTCGTGATAACCATTCGTAGTCCCTTGTACCTATGGTTTGGTTTTCCTGGTTCGATTCCGTATGTTCTCAGTGAGTTAGAAATGTCTTTCGTGTTCCTATAAAAGTTCCTGGTGTTGCTCAAAAACAAAAAAATTATGTCGCTTTCTCACAAAAGTTTCTTTCCTGAGACACTTCTCTCCTGGCAAAACTCTTCACGCAATATAAACCCACAAATTCTCTATTACTTTTACTCAAAAAGTGTGCATAATCGCCTCATATAAACAACACAGTCAAATAATAATATTTTCTATTTCCAAGTGTGTGCTTTAAACGCTGTAAAAATCAACACAAATGTATGTTTTTGAGAAAAAGCGTCACACTTTTTCGGCAAAAGAAGGCATGAATGGAACTTATGAATTGTTACGTTGTTACAAACCTGCCTATTTTATAGTTATGTAATTCAGAGGATAAAATGTCAGATTATAACGTACTATTTTATATCGCCTCGGACCTGCCAACGCCCCAACTTTTTCCCCTATATTTCTTGGGTGACCTCCTGCTGAGTCGAGTCAAGGTTTTCTCACGGCTACACCAGACGGTTTTTATCCACTGCAGGCTTATGATATCAGAAAGGGAGGAACTACAGCTACACAAACAAACCCTAAACAATGCACCAAAAGAAAATACCGGACCGGGTCTCTTTTAAGAAAAGAAAACGTCTCGCGAAATCGGCAACTCTCCTTTCCATATACCTCCAGGACAGTTCCAGGCGGAAAGGGTCACGGCTGTAGCCGCCCACGACTTGTGGAAGGATTCGCAACCAAATGGGAACCTCAAGTTATGACGTGACCAGTTTCACCTGTGAATCCATCTCTTTGACCCCTTCCATTTAGCTCTTACTTTTCTCTAGGGTCTTTGAGTTTGAAATACTTTATTCCTCCCCTTCTTTTCCATTTGGTTGTTTTCATTCCGTGGTAAAAGTTTGACCCTATCTCACATGGACTTCTCTTTGATTTAAAAACAAAGCCCATTTAGGGTGCGGTATGGCTGAGAATTTAGCAGACAGGGATATGCTACCCGACGGTCAAAGAGAAGTCAGATGCCGTCTGATCAACAACGCGGAAGCGTCAAAATTTTGAAAAATTTTGTTGCAAGTTCCATTACTGGCATCAATTATATATTACGCTGGGTCACGAGCGGTTATCTTGTGGCATCACTAATTCAGTGTTGAATGCTTATAGCTTAATGAGCTTTCGTTTACGACTCACAAATTTTTTTATACATAATTCTGAAAAAGAATACTTATGTAGTAAAATGTACTTTATATACGCTGTTAATTTTAATTAAAATACTTCTTCATCTTCTTCGTGAGATGCTTATTTTTCTTCATAAGTTATTTATTTACGATGTGTACGCACGAACCCAAGTGCAAACATCATTAATGAGATTCTGGATGGAATTAAAAGATTCTTTGATAAACTCATAATTAATGACTTGATCTTCCACTTTCATTGCTCAGCCTGATGTTCATATTTAGATAGGTTGAGGAAGAACGTGCAGGTTATTTTTTCTATTGTTGCTTTAGGAGTCAAGGCCTTAGGTGCTCAACATTATTATTAGAATTTAAAAACACATGAGCTAAGTTTTTGTTTGCTTCATTCTAAAGAAATTTTGTATGAAATTTAGGGAGTCATTATCCCGTGTCTCCTTTAATTTTAGTAAACTTCTTTTAACTTTTTTTAATTCTCTCTAAAACATCATATTAAAATTTAATAAATAATCATTAAAATTTAAAAAAACATATGAGCCGAATAGTGGCTTCCTGCTTTCTAAAGAAGTATTTTAAGACATTTTGATAGTCATTATTACAATTATGTGTTTTTATTGCAGCATTTTAAAATTTTTGTTTAATTATATACAATATAGATTTTATGTGTAAAATAGTTTACATCTGTGCTTCTACATCTATATTATTCTTTTATGCTCAAATGCATACATTTTAATTTTAGTTAGATGTAAATATACCTTTAAAATAAACTGACGGATATTTTGAGTTCTTTACAGGCTAAATAAATCAGATAAATTCAAACAGAGCTGATTCAAATATCAGACCAAATGCCATACTCAAGAAGGTTTCTGGGTGAATAGTGTGTCCGCCAGATTTTTCCAGATAGTAAAGTTGGCAGAACATTGGCAGCTTCAGCCAAAAGGTCATTGGTTCGAATCCTGGAGTGGACACTTTTTCACTCATTTGTCAAATAACAACTCGCGTGATTTATTTACCAACTAGAAAAATTGTGCTAAAATTAATAAAATTCCGTGCAGTATTTTTCGTCTTATTTAACGTACTATCAGGAATTCTACGATTAGACAAGCAAAGATTGCTTCAGACATATTCTGGTACTAAGAAATAAAAAAACATTCTCACCCTATATTGAACGTATCGTGACACCCGTTCTGAAGGGGCTATTCTATTAGTCTCCATTATTTTTAACTGAATCATGCTGATTGGTAAACATATCATACGAACTGTGTAGCACAGAGACCAACATACCAACAGAGTGAAATCTTTATCTGGTAAATGATATATTTACCAATCAGTGTGATTGAATTAAAAATATTAAAGTGTTCCATAGTTTAATTATTAGTCCCATTACCTGCGGTATATTCTGTTGAGTTGTCTACGTGGCAGACCAGATGCTGTTGCATGATTATTTGGGTGAAATGTGCCCGCCGGTTGTCGGTCCATGTAGCACAATAGATAGAGCGTTTGCAATTTTAATCAAAGCTTTTAGGTTCGGCTTCCGGCTTAAATGTTTTTTCTCTCACAAGGGAACCACTTTAGGTGTTGCTCGCACCTAGTATTGAAACCTGGTGCATTTTAAAGCTCTATATTAGGAAGTTTGGGAATCGATAAAATTTTTTTGTTAAAATAATATTTTTTGATTTTACAGCCGATTAACTTTCTGAAAATGCAATTTTCGAGACCACTTTTCGGGCTGTTAAAGTAAAAATTTAAAAAAAAAAAAAAATAGTTAAAAATATAAATTAGTCAATAATAACTATAAAATGTTGAAAAAAGTTTTAAAATTCTTTCAAGAACCTACGAATTTGATTTTTAAAAAAATACAGTATTATATTTACATATTTGGCGGGGAAAGATTGGCGCCTTTTTCATCCCGTACAGTTTTCCGGCAACCCTAACTCAGTATTTTCGCTACGCACCGTGTTGTAAGGGTTTGGACGTAAACCTATTGCAAGTGTAAAGCTAGTGAAAATTTTGAAGTGCCATATCTGGCCATAGCTCTCTTTTGGTGTAAAATTAACAAATAAAAATCCAATAATAAAAAAATATAAATATAAAAAATATATAAAATATGATTTTAACAAAGAATTTTTATCGGTTCTCTAACTTTTATGCATAGGGCTACAAAATGCACCAGGTCTCGATTCTAGGTGCGAGCAAGACCTAAAGTGGTTCCCTTGTCAGTTGGAAAATTCAATTAGTATTAATGTTAATATTGGTTTCTTCAATTTATATTGAAATTATCATACGTTTGAGCTGAAACATGAAATATTTTGCAGAAGACTTCCTTGAAAAAGCATATGCTATTCATTATGTATAAAAGATATATATTAAAAATTTATACATATACATATATCGCTTCTTAGCTGTCTCAATTTCACGGATTGTTTGACAATCTCCATTTTGTGCAGCATCAACTTATTTCGTAACTCAATCCGCCCACGAAAAACAACCTATCAGTCTGCAATGACAGTGTAACCTAGAACGAGTGTAACCCAAAACTACTTGACAATCTATGGTCTATCCCAGGAATCGACGTTTGATCGTGGAGCATTTCCCGCTTGCATTCGTCACGTGATGTCTGGCATCGACTACAAACAAATCAAATAAATCAGTTCGGAACTTTACAAATGCAGCATTGTTTTTTTTTTATTTTTTTATTTTTTTTGCAGAGATAAATCTTCCAGGTTCATGCCACTGGATATCGTTTCAAAACCGGGGTTGCCCGATACGGAGAAGAAAAAAACAAACAAAATCTTCTTTTCGCTCTTATTCTAGATTACACCTTTTTATTCGACGTCATACTACTTAGTCAGCGCGGTTTCTGAGAAAGAATCTAAGGAATGCACCTGACCCTTTCCTTAGAGAGCAGAGCAGATTTGTTTACCTCTTCCTCCTCTTTCATACGAGAAGTCAATTTATCCCCTCTTTATTTTCTTTGAAGGGTAGATCTTTAATAAGGAATGGAAGAGTCAGAAAACTGAATGAAGTGAACAAGTTTGATGAGTAATAAAATATGATTAGATATTTAGAAAATCTGCAGGTGTCAAAAGCTCTTATGATATACATCATTTATTTACATATTTGCAGAGGTGTTAATGACTTTGATTTGCCGTGTCCATCTGTCTGGATGTTTGTCTGAGATGTAGCTTTCAGAAAAAATGTAGTATATAAAGAGACAAGAATTACTGTGAATAATCAACCAAACTATGGTAATAGTTTATTCAATTTAATTGCTAAAAGGTGTAACTTAAAACTTTAAAAACAGTAAAAATAGGTTCATTCGACTGTTCCGACTCTGCCCGAGTCATTTTCAAAACAAATAAAGTATAGTATTACAAGGTGTGAATTTGTTATATATTTGTGGTAATAATGGACAAATATTGCATTTATTTGCACATTAGAGATAAAACCAAATTTAACCCTTTCAGATCCGAATTTATTATTATTACTATTATTATTATTTTGGGAAAAAATTACTTTTCAGTGTAAAAGTATCTAAGTAAATGTCAAAAATTAAGATTTACTGAAATCTAACGAATATGTCAATAATTGTTTTGCGTACTGTTAATACGTCAGACAATAGGCTATGGAAGAAATCTTGATGATATCTGAAAAATATGTTATCTTATTAGTACAGCAGGATCAAATGGGCATCGCAACTTTCCAATGCCTTTTCCCTTTTTTATCATAAACGGGGGAATTTTTTTCCATGCGTGTAAAACTTCAAAAGTATTAATTATTTTTGCTATCATCTTTTTTGATTTATTAAAAAAGTAAAAAATTAATATACTAAAATATTATTCATTGAAAAAGCAAAATTAACAAAAGTAATCTAATCTTATGATTACTTTTGTTAATTTACTATTTCCTGCGTAGTAGAAGTCCAATCTGGATTACTAACAGGCCATTTTGCGATGGGTATTAGTTGTGATTAGTGAAAAAGTTAGTTACAAATTGTTTAATATAATATATATATATAAAAAAAATTGAGTTACAGTCTTCTAACAAATTGCATTTAGAAGTATATATCACTTTATTTATTTATATATTTGTTGATGAAGTTTTAATTTCGTTCTGTTGAAGTTTTAGTTTCGTTTTTATTGGCTAAATAAACAGCGCTAGTTTTTTTCCCTCATTCTGACCAGAAAATCAGGGTTCTAACTTTTTACGGCTGCTCTTTCATCTTCACCTAACACTTCACTTATAATGGCTGTTTCATAATCATGGAAGCTATCAGTCCATCAGAAGAAAATGCTCCATTCCAAAGGTATAAGTTCGATTGAAAAAACTATTTAGTACTATGAGCAGAAAAAGAGGCTACGCCTGCAATTTTCATGACACTAATAGAATCGCATAGCTGCCAATTTGTATAGTTTTGTTACCTCTAAAATTTAATACAAATTCTTGTCATATTTAATCGATGACCATTGTTAGATTTCGGCAACTGAACTAGGCAAAATTTACTGCAAAATCTTAAAAATTGAGCAAAAAAAAAAATAAAATAAAATAAAATAAATAAATAAATAAATAAATAAATAAATAATAAAAAAAAAAACTGCAGCAAAATTAACATTTAACAAACAAAAATCTATCAAGGGCTTTTTCAAATAAACAATTTCATTCCCCGCTTTTCTTTAAAAGTAACGGAAATGTACATTAAAAACATTACTAGCACCATAAAAATTAATGAATTACGATTTGTGTAAATCCGGTTTATCCGAGTAATTTGCTTATCCGAGGTGAGCTTGGTCTATATTAACTCAGATAATCAGGAGTCTACTGTACTAAATTGCAAAAAGGACTTGTCTAGACTTGCCCCTTTTCTTTCTTTCTTCCCTTTTTTTAAAAAAAATATCTAAGATAACATGTAAGAGAAGAAATAGTAATGTTCAATAAAAGCCGAAATATTTTTTCTTAAATGAGAAAAAAAAAAAAAAAAAAAAAAGCATTTAACTGCATGGGAAATTCCATTAGATAACATGCATGGTCTCGGGATCTTCAATGATCTTCAATATATCATTTCTGCTTTGTAGAGAATGACATAAAATAATCTACATACAATAAATGTTTTTTAATACTCAACAAATAGCCATATTTTAAGGATTTTACTATGCTATTGTCTAAAGATGTATAACCTTGAGTATATTAACTTTGATATATCACACTTTTTTAACTACTTTATACCTATAAAATAACCATAAAGGAACGAAATTTAATCAAAATTTTAATATACACCATTGTTTATGTTAATGAAGAAAATAAAAATAAAAATAAATGAATCATAATATGATGACTAATAGATTAGAAAAAGAAACAGGATTGAAATCTAAAAAATTGAAACTCCTAAGGACTTGCATGCTGCGTTTCTTTTTAAAGATTTTATTTTTCAGAATAGAAAATACATAGGTATAAAAATTTGCGCTAAATCATTTAATTGCTTTGAAGATACACTTTGTCTATATACATGTTAAATCTAGGGATGCACCGAATAGTGATTTTGGCCGAATACCGAATATTCGGGCTACAGGTGAACCGAATACCGAATATATGGCCAGCCGAATAGTACCTATTCGGCTTGTCGAATAATTTTTTATTTCAAAGTTTAAAGGCATTAAAATGTTAAATTTTAAAACAATTTTGCATAATATTTAAAACATAAACTTTCATTTTGATAAACAAGAGTTTTTTCAAGTAAACTTTATGCTGAAAATAATCTGCTTTAAGTTATTTAAGAAGAGGATAGTTATAAAACTTTTTTAATTAATAAAATTTTAAATTTCATGGCTTCTTCTGTGAATTAAAACGAATTAATAAAATTTTCTTAAATTCTAAAACAAACATTTTAAAATCAAAGAGACATTGTGAAAAAATTGGAAGAAAAATTGTACAGGATCATACATTATTTGTTTGTCAGGAAGAGACTAAAGTAAAAGTAAATAAATAAAACAATCTATTGAAATTTTATACGGTAGCAACCCAGCAAGAATAAGTGTTCTACTCTCTTTGATTAAGAAAGGAAGTTTTTGAATGCATCCTAAATTGGTGTCTGGGGTGGACGATCATTTTCAGAGATTGTAAACGTTGTTCTTAAAATCTTAGCAAGAAACAGATTATTTACTGGACAATGTTCAGAAACTTGCATTTGTACATAATTAATTCCTATAAAAATCTCGTGATTGGTTAATTTTCTTAAGCAATACTTAACAAAAAGTAAATAAATAATGTAAAAATACTCTCTTTTATTTAAATATGTGATTCTGTTTCTAATTATTCTGAATATCTTTATAAGTTGACTGTTAAACGTAGAAGAGGTATAAGGTTTTTAAAAATATGTTTTAAAAGTTTTTTTTAAGTATTCGGTTGGGCCGAATATTTCGGTATTCGGCCAAACCGAATATTCGACAGGCCGAATAGTTTGATATTCGGCCAAACCGAATATTCGGTAACATGGCCGAATAGGCCGAATACCGAATAGATACCGAATATTCGGTACATCCCTAGTTAAATCCATGTAGCACAAAGAATCGTCAAAAAGGGGGACGAAAATAAAATTAAAAAGCTCTTCCATAGCATTAAAAAAATCAACTATTTCAAATTTAACTGGCTTAGGATTCAAGGTAGGAAGAAAGTGGTAGTTGAAAATGGAGGTCACTGCTGACATCTAGTTTGAATGAAAATATAATACGTCAAGAGAATGAGGAAAGAAAAGAAAACATCAAAAGGAACACTACTAGAAAAGAAAAGCTATATTCTCCAGAGGAATACCAAAGAAAAAATTTAATTTATAAGATTTTTTATTATAAGTGTGTAATATATTTATCATTTTAAGTAATAACTGTTCTCAAACATTATCAGTTAACTATCTTTTGTATCCATCTATCTATATTATAAAGGACAAACATGTTTGTGCGTAACTCTGACATCATTTTGCGAATGGCAACAGCCGACGATCAAATTTCGCTTTTACTGCAATTTTTTTAATTTTTCAAACTTCTAAGCATCTTCAAATACTATTTATTTTCTTTGGAAACTATATCGCAATTTGTTTGAAAACTGTATTGCGATTTACTCTTTTTTTTATTATAAATTTCAAGCATGAATTTTTTCAAATCTATCTCTATCTCTATAGTGCATAACGCTGACGTCATTTTGCGACCGACAACAGCAGACGATCAAATTTCGCTTTTACTGCAATTTTTTTAATTTGTGAATCTTCTAAGCATTTTCAAATACAATTTATTTTCTTTGAAAACTATATCGTAATTTGTTTGAAAACTGTATTGCGATTTACTCCTTTTTTATTATTATTATAAATTTCAAGCATGAATTTTTTCAAATCTATCTCTATCTCTATAGTGCATAACGCTGACGTCATTTTGCGACCGACAACAGCAGACGATCAAATTTCGCTTTTACTGCAATTTTTTTTAATTTGTGAATCTTCTAAGCATTTTCAAATACAATTTATTTTCTTTGAAAACTATATCGTAATTTGTTTGAAAACTGTATTGCGATTTACTCCTTTTTTATTATTATTATAAATTTCAAGCATGAATTTTTTCAAATCTATCTCTATCTCTATAGTGCATAACGCTGACGTCATTTTGCGACCGACAACAGCAGACGATCAAATTTCGCTTTTACTGCAATTTTTTTAATTTGTGAATCTTCTAAGCATTTTCAAATACAATTTATTTTCTTTGAAAACTATATCGTAATTTGTTTGAAAACTGTATTGCGATTTACTCCTTTTTTATTATTATTATAAATTTCAAGCATGAATTTTTTCAAATCTATCTCTATCTCTATAGTGCATAACGCTGACGTCATTTTGCGACCGACAACAGCAGACGATCAAATTTCGCTTTTACTGCAATTTTTTTAATTTGTGAATCTTCTAAGCATTTTCAAATACAATTTATTTTCTTTGAAAACTATATCGTAATTTGTTTGAAAACTGTATTGCGATTTACTCCTTTTTTATTATTATTATAAATTTCAAGCATGAATTTTTTCAAATCTATCTCTATCTCTATAGTGCATAACGCTGACGTCATTTTGCGACCGACAACAGCAGACGATCAAATTTCGCTTTTACTGCAATTTTTTTAATTTGTGAATCTTCTAAGCATTTTCAAATACAATTTATTTTCTTTGAAAACTATATCGTAATTTGTTTGAAAACTGTATTGCGATTTACTCCTTTTTTATTATTATTATAAATTTCAAACATGAATTTTTTCAAATCTATCTCTATCTCTATAGTGCATAACGCTGACGTCATTTTGCGACCGACAACAGCAGACGATCAAATTTCGCTTTTACTGCAATTTTTTTAATTTGTGAATCTTCTAAGCATTTTCAAATACAATTTATTTTCTTTGAAAACTATATCGTAATTTGTTTGAAAACTGTATTGCGATTTACTCCTTTTTTATTATTATTATAAATTTCAAGCATGAATTTTTTCAAATCTATCTCTATTTCTTTAGTACATAACACTGACGTCATTTTGCGAACGACAACAGCAGACGATCAAATTTCGCTTTTACTGCAATTTTTTTAAAACTTCTAAGTATCACACATTTTCAATTTTTACACCGTCGAATGAAGAAAAAAAAATTACTTTTTTTTCCCGCTTTTATGACGAATACATACTTTTTTTTTTTCTATAATATCTACATGGGACAAATTTAAAAATCATTCTTTTACTACTTGTATACTCGATTGGCTTGCATGTATTTACAAAAAATGGGAAAAGGAAATAGAAAGAGGGAAAAAAACAGAATGCTAATTATTTTTCAAAAATGCTTTAAATCTATTTAGAATACATGTAAATATAATAAAAAATTCCAAATCATTCAGATAACTAAAAGATAAATTACACTCACTACTCATTAAATCTTTTTTATTTTTAAGCGTAACCCTTTTTTATAGTATTTCATCAAGACTTACTTACAATCATGCTTATTTTTGTAAGTTATTTGCGTTACTACTGATGTTTCCCTTCGCTTCCATAACATAGCTACGACAGCAGGTGGGCATTTATTCAATCAAGTTTGAATAAATGTCCATAAAATTGATACATTGAACTGTGTAAAGTATGTTATAGATTTGAAATTCTAATTGAAATGGCCAGCTTAATATCATATGTCATTTGAAAATTCGTATCAAAAAATAAAATATGCATACAATATTTATATACATTTGATTATAAATGCTTTTATTTTTGTTGCGATAAACATGATTGATCAACTCTTTTTATTATTATTGAAAAGGACCTTTTGAACTCTTTTAAATTCTCTACTTGTATGATGGTTGCCATTCAGGGGAAAAATTGTAGTTATGCTAAGATTTTTTTTTTGTGTGTGTGTGTGTGTGTGTGTGTGTGTTACAGTGGCGTGCAGAATTAGAGACAACGTCGGCAGTTGCACCAGGTTCTAAACTGGAGGGAGGGGGATGATTTAAAGAATATGCATGAGCCGGGCTACTTGTACTTGTGTGTGAGTACTTGTGTGTACTTGAGTGTGTACTTGGTCTCATAGTTTCTGTAAACGACTCTTGTGTGGAGTGGATTTCTTCTATTATCATCCTCAAAGTATTGGCATCAGAATGCTTATTCTCATTAAACTATTTTCTCGTAAGTCGTAACTAGTTACCGTATCTTCCTTCGTATAAATGGTCTGCTATAGCGCGCACCTAACGCACATTTCTGTCTTTGCATGAGATACACAGTAAAAAATAAAATAAAGAATATTGTAAAGTATATCCATTACTTTCATATAATGTAATTGCAAAAATTGTTATTATTATTATTATTATTATTATTATTTTGTAAATAAATAACATGTCCATTAAAATAAAAAATCTAAGTTTTTATGATAATCTTTCTGTTTCTTAATTTTTAATCTTTCATCTTTATAACCGGTGTATAACGACACCCGCAAATATAGTTCAGTTTTCTTGTATCAAAAATGCTCGTTGTATGCCGGAATATACAATACTTATTTAGAAATATGTGAGCATTATGGTGGACAACATCTGGGTTTTAATAATTAGACGATGTTCAAAGATTAGTCGGATAACGCTGCTATTCATTTCAGATACATATCAGCTGGCTTCAAATGTTCATAGGTCTTCACAAATATTTTTATTCTGAGTCAAATCACATGCCACCTTTATGCGGAAATGTCCACAACGTTGACCTCTTCAGCACAGACGTACCTTGTCTGAATACCGCCCAGAGCGTAATATTAAGGTCACGGTGAGAACTCCACACCACTCAACCTAACCTGTCCTATCACTTTCCAACGAAGATCTTACAGCTTCTTCTACTTTGAAAAAGCACTCCAGGAAATTAAACGGTGAAAGGAAACATTTTCCACCCTCGTTAGCGTCTGACAAGTTCAAAGTCACCGAAAACCAAGACAAAGTTACAAAATATTGCCTTGAACTCAGTTAAGGTTTTCAGATGTCATGCTAGACAACTGACTGACTAAAGCAAAAAATGTTGTAAGTGATATAAAAATATTACTTTTGTTATCAGAAACAGCTAGAGGCATTTTATTAAATGAATAAAGGAAAGTATTGTTTTATTATTTTACTAGGAATTATGTTGATGACTTCATACATGAAGAGGAAATTAAAAAAAAACATTTATCTACAGTTATTCTAGGGATTTTTATTTTTATTTCTTCGGCTATATTAAAAGTTATAATATGTCTTAATAAGGTTTATACCAAGAATAAGTACTCAGGTTACAATTTTTAGTTCAAAGTTGAACCATTCTATGTTGTAAAGTAATTAGAAGAACCGATATCGTTTTCTTAACTTTGAAATAATCTTCCTTATGATTCAAACTTGTAAACGATTTTAAGTTTCCTCAAAATATGGAGTCATTTCACATCCAATCAGAAAACGCTTAATATATTGCTTTAGAACACCAAGGTAGGAAAACCAGGCACCATGGTCTACTAGACCAGCAGACATCCGACTGCTGGCCTAGTAGTTTGAACATTGGCTACAAGTCCAATAGAGAAAGTCATGTTTGAATCTCGAACGAGGCTTGGATATTGAATATGTGATGTGTGATGGATTCCACTTTAAAGAAACCTCTTATTCTTGTTTGCAAAGGATAGACGATGTTATGATTCAAAAGTTTAGGTGTTTACTGCTCAAGATTTTACTATTTCTCTGTCCAACATGTTACCAGTTGGTGGTTAAACATACACAAGTTTATGATTCAATCAGCGCACCAAGTGGTGGAACAAAGTTTCACCACCACAGTTGTAGGTACAGCAACATCAAATGTTGGTTCAACCTGCAGTGTACGGAAATATCTTACCATAAATATCTACAAATAATCTGTGCGCTTCGTCTGATAAACTCAAGAACTTGAATTTCAAAGTAGCTCTCAGAAGACAAGCGGAGGGAAGAACCTTTAAAAAAATACATATAAATATAGTTTACATCCTTAAATATCGGTATAACAAAATATAAGCGTTCCTTTTAAGATCTGTTTTTAAAGATATTTTCAATTCACAGTTTCATCCAAACAAACCAATTAATATTTTCAATCATAATAAATTTCATTTTCTCAGTTTTAACCAAGTACACATTCTTCATATTTCACTCTAAAATTGACATAATGAATAACTAATGTGAAATAATAATAATGATATGAAATCTATTTAAAAAATATATATATTATACAATTACATGTAAATTATGCAGAATAAAAGAATTTGGTTTACTTAACCTTTAACTGATGTGACTAAAATTTGTCACACAACTGATGTAATCCGGTCTCTCAGACCCCTCGAATAAAATGAATAAAAAAAATAACTCAAATGGTTGAATTTACTTAAATTTTGTCTTAACGATATCGTTATACTTCTCTTAGGAGCATGTGAATTAAATTGCATGAAAAAAGTATTTTATTCATATTATTTAACTTCAGTACAGAAAAGTAAAAAGCTGTAAAAGTGTTTACAGCTGGGGGTCGCGGGGTCTGGGAGACCGCGTGACATCAGTTAAAGGTTAATAAACTTTATTAGTAAACAAGTTCTGAACAATAAGAAAATGAAATATCGCAAATTAGAATTACTTTTATGGATCTACGTTAAAAACAAAAGGTTTGAGAATTCATCGATGTTGCACATTTTAACTTTTTTAATCAATTGCACCCAGTTTACTTCGAACTCATTAAGTTGATGCACTGGTTTCTAAGAAATAGAAAGTAATTCTAACTTCAAACGTAGGTTAAATACCTAAGCTTGGATAAAACTTTTATTTTAGTTTCGATTCGTTAATAATATAAAATAGCAAAGTTGTCTGTGAAAATGAATGAAAAATTGTGAAACTATATGAAATATAAATTTAATAAAACTAAAAGAAGACAATTTGAAACGTAAATATAAAAATTATCATTGAATTTTGTATTATTGGCGTCAGATAATAAATAAATTGGTTTGAAGATTCTATATTTATGTCATAGAATATATTATACTTTTAAGACTCTATTAAGCATGAGTGACGGAAAAACAAACTACACGCAGGGGCAATGTTTTCGAACAGATGTGCTTGTTGTCTGCACCCAAGATCGATTTTTTAAAATGAAGAATTTAAACTTCAAATAAGATAAAATACGATTTTATTTGACACAACCTCCCGTGCAAAAACAATTTTTACATTTCATCAATCTCAGCATAAAAACTATACAAAAATGTAACAAATAAGAAATACTAAAAATTTAAAAGTGTTATTGCACCGACTTTTTACAAAACAGAGAACTTAAAAAGCTATTTTCTTTTCCATCAAGAACAGAGCCCTACTGGTTGTTTGATACCTTGAATTTTAAAATCCGCATGTTTAAACACCTCGTTTAAAATAATATTTAAACACACTAACCTAAAAGAAAAACAATGAAAATTGTCTTCACGGAAGATTCGGAGTACGCAGAGTCTCCTCCTGATGAAATCTCTTTAATTCCTGATTGTTTTAGCGTTTAATTATTTTAAGTCACACTGGAAAATTCTTTTTTAAAACAACTACACAAAAAGGAAATTTAATTTATCTAATACACAATATGAACTTTAAAACGTTTTCTGTTTACTGAAAAGGTAATAGATAATAATACTACAGATGCTACAAGTTTAAAATAAACTTTTTATTTAAATTTCCTGGTACTTTCGGTCTGCAAATCCCGCAGCCATCGCCAGGAAATATGTTCATTACTTGCCATTATATTTATTTCAAATACGTCACTTCGTTTGAAAGGGCAGCGACTAGAATTCTTAGGGTAGCTATTGAATCAAGGTGAAATATTACATTTCGTCTTATGATTTTATTTAGTTTATCTAATTTTATAATCCACGGAGGGCAATGGTCCTCCTCTTCCTCCTTTAACCGGGGCCCATGCTATTAAGTAAACGAAAAATTAGATGTTGTAACTTATAGATAACTCTTTCTCTTTCTCCAATATCACTTCATCCTTTTTTACTTCAAAGCACGGAAACATCACAATGCACATAAATAAATACAAAGAAAAAAATTCACATCTTTTGCTCTTCCGAAAAAAACTATCTTCATTAAGCGAGAAGCTAACTGCAGTTCCTTTTTTCACTCTTCACTTTCTCCTCTATTCTCTCTTGTTGATCACTGCATTCGGTGAAGCGGGACGGATAAAGAAGAGCACCCAAAGAATCCACCCACGCAACAAGGCAAAAAAGATGTCGTTCTTTTGTGTTTAGGAAGTTTCCGATTTCCACGTTTAATAGCGTATACTCTGTTAAATGGCTCACCCCACGATAACTACATGGGCGTGGGAAAGTCCGGGATTGAAAAGGGATTTGATAATGGATTTAAAGCAAAGTCGACGGCACGGTGTGTTTTGGTGGATTTCGACACGGACTAGCCAGCAAGAAAAGGAGCCCCTTTTCTGGATTTTGGAATTTAAATAATTTCTTTAAAAAAAAAAAAAATAATAATTTTGTTTATGCTAAGTAAATTAAAATAATTAAACACTAAGAATGTGAAATAAAAAAAAATCGTTGGGAAGGGGGGGGGGGGGAGTCATTTAGGTAGTAATATAATGAAAATTTTTAATGAATTTCAGGCAACATTACTTTAAATTATTCCTTTTTATGAACACTAAAAAATGCATCCTAAAATAAAGATGGAAGCATTTAATTAAGACATGTATTGACTTAAAGGATCATCCCTTAAAAATATATATAATAAATAAATTACTGAGTTGTTTTATTATAATATTTAATATTCAAAACTAAAATAAGTTTTGTTTAATAATAATAATAATAATAATAATAATAGTAATAATAATAATAATAATACTTTTGTTAAATTTTTAAAAATTAAAACTGCAAAAAAATTACGACATTATTGGAGTGTAGCGAAAACACAAAGACACACACACGTGTTCTTTCATAAGTTTTGAGTTATTCTGCCCATAGCCGCAAAAATTATGATTAAAAATACATACATAATTCATATTAAATATGATGAACGTATGAAGTTTCTTAAAATAGTATGAAAGTGATTTCTTTAACATTCTTTCTCAACAACCTTTAATCCGCAATTACACGGCAATTTATAACTGCGAAGAGGTTCCTGCTCGGGGTGTGTTCTAAATATAGATTTTATAATATAAAAATTATGCATTTCTATCGAAGTAGCTATACGTTTAAAATCTCTTGTCTTAATTACATTAATAGAATATTGAATTTAGTATGAAAAGTGCTCTGTTTTCATTATATCTCTTGAAGGTAGAATTAAGGAAATAGATATAAAGACTTGAAATAAATAATTTAAAAAAGAGCGGCACACCTTGGTATAATTTGTAAGATCATTTGCTGTAGACCTCAACTACTACATTATCCTCTACGGCTAACATTCAGTATTTGCCCGAGGGAAATGGTATTTATTTTTCTTTTTTTTTCTAAAAAGTCAGTTGATTAATTATCAAACTATCATTCGAAAAGTTTAGAGTTCGTTCACACAACGAAAATAACAGCAACAATCTATTCCAAACAAATTTACAACTACTCCAATTATTTAAACGAACAATAATTAACATATCCGCCTGCAAGTGATTTTAACTAAATTCTCTTTTAAATTGTATAAACTTCCGCGAAAGTCATTTGTTTTAAAGCAGTTATACTGCTTAAAAAATAAGTGTTCTTACGCGAGGTCTGAACAAAGATAAGACGGCATATTTCGCTTGAATGATACTGAAAGTAAAAAACTTTGCCATTGTTCGTGTAAAAACATAGGATCGAGCGAAAACATAGGAAAAATAGGATCGAGCAAGATAAGCTCAATTGATTTCGCCCATTTTTTCCTTTCTTTTCTTTTTTTGCGATTTTTACTTTCTCCTATCTTTACAATAAGAAAGTATTGTAGTCCTGAAATTTTTCGAATTCCGATTTTTGACGGGTTTACACGTTGTAGGGGTTAAAGATCCCGAAAAACATGTTTTTACAAAATGTCTGTCTGTGAGTTTGTCTGTATGTGATACAAATTTTATGGAAGCTCTATCTCAAGAACTAAAACACGGAATATAATAAAACTTCAGATTCAGTTAGTCCCTGATATAAATTGGTGCTGATTAGTGTTTGGTATAAATCGCGCAAATGATGGCGCTGTTATGCTGCATTATTTGCGATTTTCGCAATAGCTCTATCTCAAGAACTAATACACGGAGTATAATAAAACTTCAAATTCAGTTAGTTCCTGATATAAATTGGTGCTGATTAGTTTTTGGTGTAAATCGCTCAACAGGTGGTGCTGTTATGCTGCATTTTTCGCGATTTCCGCAATAGCTCTATCTCAAGAACTGATGCACAGATTCTCATCAAACTTCAGATTCAGTTATACCTTGATATAATTTGGTGCTGGTTACGTTTTGGTGTAAATCGTCGAACAGGTGGCGCTGCTAGGTTGCATTTTTCACGATTTTCGCTACAGCTGTATCTTAATAACTAATATACGGAATTTAATCAAACTTTATATTATGTTACACTTTCGCATAAGTAGCTCCTTTAGAATCCTCATGATGGACATATATTGTCATTTAATTTTGGCACTGTGATGGTGAATTTTGAAATAATAACATGCTTCAGATAGAAGAAAATTTTGGGATTGGAACATCTGACTAGTTTTTCTTGTTATACTGAGTATTTTATCTTCATTATACTTTTATTCAAACGATTAAAACTATAACTTTTGTGTAAGTATTGGGAATTTTCGACAAAATCAGTATTTCAAATGTCTATTTTGCACAATTTGATAAAGCACAAACAAAGT
Organism: Maratus speciosus; assembly: GCA_963932465.1. Taxonomy (NCBI): domain Eukaryota; kingdom Metazoa; phylum Arthropoda; class Arachnida; order Araneae; family Salticidae; genus Maratus; species Maratus speciosus. Next base: position 82,121,812 of record OZ010788.1, read on the forward strand.
TAACACTTGTTGTATCTGAAAGAATAATGTATGCATTTCATTTTGTGGAAAAAGTAGATGCAATCATCAATCATGTCTGACTATGATTCGAACCAATGCATTATGACATGAAGTGAAATAAATATTTTGCTGAGCCGATAATTTTCCATAACAACATTTTTTTCTTTCTAACTTTTCTCTTTTTTAATACTTTTCAACATAGTTGAAAAAGGTTTAAGTATTAGGTTTGTCTGTCTGCCGTCTGTCCGCTCGAACTCTCCAAAATATAGTCAGATTACAAAGTAATTTTTATATAATATTAATGTTTACGGTAGAATATTACATACTGAAAATAAAGTGTATAGCATTTATAGTTCGTTTACAGGAACACACAAAAAAATTCCATCACATTAGGGCCTATGAAGAAATATTGTTTGCGGTGCACTCTAATGATGTTATGATACTTTAACGAAAACGGAGTAAAATATTATCACTGAAGTGCTTTATAACCTGTTTCCTATAGATTATGAAGTGCATGGCATTTATCGTTCATTTACAAAAAAAAAAAAATCGTTTACAGGACTGACTATGATCGATAATTGCTGGAAGTGCGTTTTCTTCTGTGGTATGCATTTTTAAGCTTACCTGATTTTTAATGTATTACATGATGTGTATAAATGATATAGGATAAAGTGCCCATATTTAGTCCCCCCCCCCCCCCGCAGTCACTTTTAGGCCCTAAATGTTGTAATTTTCAGTGAAAACCTACCAAATTTGAATTTTCCATAGACTAACTATCCATGCACATAGAGACATAGACAAATATCGTACAAAAAAAAAATTAACAATGAGAAAAATTGTTTTTCAAAAGTATCTAAAAAATGCAAAAGAAAGAAAATGGTCCCAATTTTGTCCTCCCAAAAAATCCAATACGCCGAGGCTTAACTTATAACTAAATCAAAATTTATTTCTAAGTGAGTAAGTAATTTCATTTACATTAAAGTAAGGCACAAAGAAATGTACTAATTACAAGTGGAAGAATAACATAACGAAACATTTGCCATCCAAATATGGGGGGAAAAATTGTCACGAAAAAGCATTCCTAATTTCGTCCCCGGGACGAAAATAAGAACTGCAAGGGGGATGAAATTGGGACCAAGCTACTTCCAAAGGCGAATGGCGGACCTTCAGTTCCCGTAAGATGAACTGAGCGTCCTAAAACTCTCTGAATGCTACTGTTAGCATCTTTTCTACGTAAAATACATGCAATGAATAAGAAATAAATACTTACAGTACAGTGAATAACGTTCTACAAGCGACGTAATAAGAACTCAGATCTTCTAAAAATAGAAAATTCGGCGTCTTTAATTTATGTATGCATCTTGGGGAACGAAACTTTCAATACTGACCCCTTTTACTTCCCTCCCTTGTGCCTTGCGTCATAAGTGGCACTACTTTCTCAGAAGCGGAGGAGTTAAGGGGGACGAAATATGGGCACGTCACCCTAGATCATATACATGACTGCACGAGTGAATTCGCATAATTTAGCAGATATGGACAGCATTTGCTGTAAATGGATTTTTACTGAGTTATGTGTTTTTAACACTTTCCAACATAGTTGAAGAGTGTTTATGAATTCGGTTTGTCTGTCCGTGCTCTAACTCGCGTAAATATAGTCCGACTGTCATGAAATGAATATATGTTATTGAATATCACTATTCGGTATTGTAAATGAAATGTGTAGCATTTACGGTTCATTTACATGGACACTCAAAAGAATTCCATTACATTATGGTCTATGGGGAAAATCGTTTGCGGTGTATTTTAAGGATATTATACTATTTTAAGCATATTGAAATGGATAAGTATCACTGAAGTGTACTACAAGGTTTTTACTATAGAACGTGGTGAACATAGAATTTGTCGTTTATTTACAGGGACACACAAAAGAATTTGGCTACCGAAGAAAATGAACAATAATTGAATTATATTGAAGGCTACGAACAATGATTGCTAGAAGTGCGTTTTCAGTTGTGGCATGCATTTTTACATTTAATTATTTTTTAAACATTGCTTGATGTGTATAAATTCTATAGATCATATACAAGACTGCACAAAAGTTTTCGACAACGTCTGTTTGTTGGCAGAAATTGCTGAATAGAAATTTTTAACAGTGCTATGCGTTTAACTGAACTAAATTTTAGCATATTATGTAGTATACATACTTATCTATAGATCGATACAGAGCTGCACAAAAAAATCGTATGTTTTCCCGACTATTCTTGTAATAGCAGAAATTGGGCTTTCAAATGCGTTTTATAAATTGTTCATTTAGACGTCATCTTTCACCTGAATAAACTATGAAGTTTTGTTATAGTATTCTGAATGTGTTGGAAAGTGTTTCATAATCTATGCCGTACGCAAGATTTTTCGTTCTTGTTTAAATTGCTTATTGGTATATCTCATTTCATTTTATGAAAAAAATTAAAGTTATCTTAGTGTTGTAAATTGTTTCTTAATCTATTCCTAATGCATAATTTCTCTTTCTTGTTTTATTTCTTACGTATCAAAAGGCTGATATAAAAAATATCTGAATCAGAGAAAAACAATTAAAAATGCAATATTTATATTCAAGAGATTTTACAGTAAAATGCAGCTTTGAGACAAAATTTTGAAAATGTTTTTTGCCTAGCATTAAAAATTTAAATGAACAAGATAATCGACTTCAACGACTAATTGAAATTTTTCCTTTTTAAAAATCTTCTTTATTAGAAATTTGTCTTTAAATTATAAGAAATTTAAATTATTTTTATTTATAACTTATTGCAGGTAAATTTTTAAACAAAATTCGCTATTGCCTCCTTTTTTTGAAAACGAAACATTATTATTTTTCTCAATGCAAAATACCAATTCATGCTATCAAAATTCTAACTTAAGAATGTGATGAGTGTAAGCAGGAAATACATGTTTACATGCAGCAGAAATTTTCATACCATCTGAAGCGAGAATTTTTCTGCAGCTATTGAAGTTTGTATATTTAGCAAACTATAATAGCAAATAACATTTTCTTGAATAGGAATCTTCAAGCATTTTAGAGTATTTCTTGTGTCAGAGAAAAACAATTCAAAATGCAACATTTATATTCAAGAGATTTTACAGTAAAATGCAGGTTTGAGACAAAATTTTGAAATGTTTTTTGTCTAGTAATAAAAATTTAAATGAACAAGATAATCGACTTCAACAACTAATTGAAATTTTTCCTTATGAAAAATCTTCTTTATTAGAAATTTGTCTTTAAATTATAAGAAAGTTCAATTCTTTTTATTTATAACTTATTGCAGGTAAATTTTAAAACAAAATTCGCTATTGCCTCCTTTTTTCGAAAATGAAACATTATTATTTTTCTCAATGCAAAATACCAATTCATATTATGAAAATTCTAACTTAAGAATGTGATGAGTGTAAGCAGGAAATACATGTTTATATGCAGCAGAAAATTTCATACCATCTGAAGCGAGAATTTTTCCGCAGCTATTGAAGTTTGTATATTTTGCAAACTATAATAACAAATAACATTATCCAGAATAGGAATCTTCAAGCATTTTAGAGAGGAAAAACAATAACTGTAGAATTTGGTTTTGTAAAACTCGCTGAAAGAAATCAAAGAGCAAAACAACAATCTTACTATGGTTCCGCTTTTTAGAAAATAATGACTTCTTGTATTTATTTTTTCTTTCAAGAAGTCGAAGTCTATCCTATCGCTTCGAGGAAATAATAGGCAGAGAAGAATAATGACTATAAATAAAGAAAATTGAAAATTACACCTAAAGAAAATTCTTTCTTCAGGTGCTGAACATGAACTTCAGATGGTGATAGTGAACATTATATGCCTCATTAGATGTAGATTTGTGAGCATTAAATGATAAACAAGATTAGCGAAAAAAGTCTTTCATTTCTATATGTTATTATAAGCAGTAGCTTGTAATAATGTATAAATAAGGAAGGCAAACATTTCTTTTTGTTGATAAGCAACTATTTTCTCTTTATTTCCGTATATATGTAATGTGGGCGGGTACATCGTTTGCGAACTTACAAGCGCATCGATTGCTGTGCAACTGCAAAGCAGGGAGATTTGTTTTCTCTTACAACTTTAAAATACTAATGATAAGAGAAAAAAAAAAAAGGAAAATATCCACAGTAAGTTTTACTGGCAATTGAAAAGAAATAAGTCAATTAATTTAATTCCTTAGAGGTTTCAGAATCAATTAAATCTTTGGAAGAGGTTCAAATTATATAATATTTTATAGCTCAAAATATGTAAATTTTAAATTCTCCCTTTAGATATTATTATTTATTTATTTATTTATTTATTTATATATACAATAATGTTTTGCTGTATGTAAACATGTACTTCTTACAAACAGTTTTTTTTTTCTATGATTGAATATCACCTGTAGTTTTATTATACTTAAACATTTATAAACTCCGAAATCTGAATATTAATTTAGAAATTTTCCCTAGTATCAAAACAATATTGGGAAAATATTGTTTATATTGGCTATATTTTGGCCAGTTTTGTCATGAAATTTGTCCTCAATTATATTAGAGTATTTACATCTTGCCAAAATTACAGGAATATCGAAAATAAATATTTCGCAAATTTATTGACACTATTTCCTATCTAAAGGTAATATTTCTGTAGTATTGATGTTTTATTGCAAATAATTTCGATATTTTTATTACAAATAAATAATAATGGGAAACATATTCTTTAACCACTTTTGGAAGTTCATTGGTGTAGTTCCGGTATATGCAATATTTGACACTAATATAACAAATGGTGATTTTCTATTAGGATTTAAAATATTAATTTAAAAAATGTAAGTGCATTTTAATATTTTTTTATTTACATAAGTAATGTCAAATTAGCACAAGAGAAAAAAATCCCCTTTTCTCGACATTTTAAAACATGTTCCTTAAGCATAATTATGCATACATTACTGACTTTTATCTGAAATCCGTTTTCCATCAGCATGTTATATTTACTTAATCCAATTATTCTTTCCTCACTCCGGCCAGACTAGCTTTATTTTATAGTCAATGTGGGGGGTTTCGGAGTAATTTCATTCATTTAATTTTGAAGGTGATCCGTCAATCATATCCTAGCACGAAATTTGAAGGTAACAAAAAGAAAGGAAGTGAAGGCAACTTAATAAGAAGTATAAGAGTGGTCACGGTTTTCAAATTTTTGACAGGAAACAGTTCCACGCTTTCTTCGTATAAAGTAAAAAAGTTTTAGAAGGGGTACTGACCGATAAGATTTTCATAAGGCATTGGGAACATGTGTGAGTTTAGTTTACGATTTGATAGTAACAGTTGGGGGTCCTAGTTACAAATTCTATCTGCAGTTCATTTTAGTGGCATGTCCTGTTTCTCAGTTGCTGATGGAGATTTTTCAACTATATAATCGAATAACAGACATTGGATATAAAAATTTATGTTTTCTTGCTATAGTATGTTAATTTTCAGAAAATGCTGTTTGCATATAAAAATACGCATCCAAATATTCCAGCAAAAGCTAAAAGCTATAATATGGGGTCTATTTCACTTAAATTAGAGGGTGTCCCAAAAATGACTGATGGATTTTAAAATTCAATAACTTGCTAACGGTGACAGATAGTACAAAAATTCTTGCAAGAGTCTTATGTAAGATGGCAGAAATTGTTATGCTGCGATTCTCAGTTTTAGTAACAAATAGCATCGATAGATGGCACTGCAAGCAATAACCGTTAAATCCAGGCTCGATTTTTCGGCCTCTCTCTTCTTCCATGCGAAAAAAGGAGATTAAAATGTATTGAATGGGTCCCGAAGTACCAAAAATCGGGTCTGGACTGAGCACCTATTGCTCTTAGCGCCATTTATTGTTTGAAATTCGAACTAAAATCAAGAATCACAGTAAAAAAATTCCTGACATCATACATAACCCACCCGCAAGAATTTTTTTAATATCTGTCACCGTTTGAAAGTTATTGAATTTTAAAGTCCATCAGTCATATCTGGGACACCCGGTAAGTGCAGCTCAAACTTAAAATAAGGACAACGTAAGTCAAAAGCTCTAATACTGGAATTGTGTGGCTTAATTTTGACTTAAATTAAGTCAAACCGGAATGCAAAAGAAAAAAGTAATGTACAATTCCTGTAAAATTTATTTTATATGTAATTTAGATAGGTATATTTTATCTTTGAATATTTAAATTCAAGGCTAGCAATTTTTTTGCTGAAGTTGTTATTAATTAGACAGGTACATTTTATATTTAAATATTAATATTCAAACTAGATTTAAAAAAATGATTAAATAATATTAAAAAATAAAATTCATTTAATATTAATATTCAAAATTTCAATTTTTTTGTTAGATAGGCAGATATTTTCTTTAAATATTTAAGTTGACAGTTAACATAAAAAAAAAAAATTATTAACTATTCGTTCATGAAGTATAACCAAACCCTTATATTAATTGTAACTATTTTCTATATTAATGATCGAGTGCTCCTGAATATGATTATGCAACATAGCAAATCTATAGTGCATTTGGAAATTAGCTCTTTCTTAAAAGATTTAACTTGAAACCTACATTAGTTTTCTCTCTCACAAATGTCTTTAAAGTTTCTCAGCTTCTTTTCTTTTATTGTTATTTCATTCACTGAAACTACGCATGGGTACACTATCGTTTGTTTCGTAGTAAAAGGCAGAAGAGAGAAATCGGGCGGAAAATAGCATCAGACTAGAAAATGTAGATATAGAAATTGATAAAGCGTGATACAACAATACTAGAGTTAAAGTATCGACATTGAAAACATCGAATTGAAAAATCCTTAAAAAATTTAATTTGACTCACATTGGCTTAAAAATAAATAAATCAATAAAAAGATAGCAGATACAACAGAAAGATGGCTTCATTTTTTACGTTAGAAATTACTTTTCCTTCCTATAAGGGGAAATGTAAGAGAAAATCATAAAAGCGATGTTTTGTGATTTTTCACAACGCACAACTTAAAAATTATATGAAATTGAAAAATTACCTAAAACTTTTAAAAATCGGCATGTGTAAGGTCATTGTGCCTAAATGGGACGCGATTTCCCATAGTTTTGTCGCATTTAGGATATATTTGGCATTTTATTGCATAAATATATATTTTATTAAGTAACAAATTACTAAATAATGCGCCAATAGTTGAAAACTAACTTATTTTGTATAAATTTAATAGTTATCTGTAGTATAAAACCACAATATACGATTGTCGCATTTGTGGCAGTTAAAACCTAAATGAGACGTCCATAGTCCTAAATGTGATAATGCATTTTGCACATGACAATTCATCTGAAAAAGTTCATTTAACCCTTAACTGCTGTTGCAGAAAATTGCCACGTAACAATGTGAGCGGACTGCGAAACCATTCGATTGAAAGGTGAATAAAAGTCGCGATTAATCATAAAATAATGTTTTTGCACTAAACTGTTTGTACAGTACTATTTCTAATAAAATTTCGCTATTTCAAACAATTGTACTTGGGCTCTAAATGAAACAAAATTTCACTGTATCGATAGTTAAAATGGAAATTACAAGTTAGGGCCTAAAAGTTTTGAATCTTGGGCTCCAACTTTTCCTCACGTTTATAGGGGGCCTTAAAAAAACTGTGAAAATAAAAAAAAGGTAGCATTAACAGCAGTTAAAGGTTAATTGCAATTATTTTTTGAATTACTTAACCCTTAACTGCTGTGACAGGAATTGTCGCATAACTACTGTGAACGGTTTCCGAAACCGCTTGATTAAAAGATAAATGAAAGGCTCTATTAACTTACAGGGTACTGTTTCTGTACTAAAACTAGTACAGTACTATTATAATTAAACTTCACATATTCAGAATCTCTAGTAATAGTTCTAGGGCTCCAAATGAAAGAAAATTTCCCGAGTATTCATAGCTTAACTGGAAATTACAGGTTTAACTGTGAAAATTGAAAAATGTAGTAGTCTGCGAGACCGCTAACAGCAGTTAAGAGTGAATAAAGAGTTGAAAAACATAAAATTGAAAGATAAATAGCTTATTATTGAACTACTAAATAAACTTTATTTAATAGTAATTTAAATAATAAAACATTAACTGAGATGCATAATCTTAAATAAATTATAATTAAACATCGCACATTTCAATATTCATAATTTACAACAGATCCATCAAGTGAATTGCTTATCACAAGCGGCGCAGGACCGTTCTGTTTGACAATTTTATGCTGCTAATATGCAAAATCTCCGTGCTGTTACTTGAATGTTGTGTATAATGCTTCTGTTCCTAATATAAATAGCTTTCAGGCCTCTTTTCCACAGAGCTATGGCCATAACTACAATTAAATTATTGTCGCGGAAAACTTCGTTTAAAATTCGCGGAATTCGCACGTTAATATCAACCCATAATTTCTACACTAGTATGATTTAGGTTTCCGTAACTTCAACTACGCATAATTTTGCTCACAATCTAGTGATAATGAAATATAACTACGTGATTGATATACGAAATTAAATAAGAAATCGAAATGAGATATTGTATTTTATCAAAAGTCTTATTTTGTTAATGAAAATTACGGATGAATTAAAGCATATTTTAAATAACACCAACATTTCGGTCTGTGCGAATTCGCATTAGTGTGGCGTTTACAGCTTAAAAGAGTATTTACAAGATATTTATAATACTGTTAACAAGAGTATTTATTACATATAATTTTATTTATTATAAAATGTCACATGATAAATATATCAGCCTTATAAATAGATAAAATCGTACAGTATTTCTAATAATTCTGATTAAGCCAAAGAGAAGCCCTGTGCTTGACATTCTGTTGACCCCCTCCCCACACACCCACACACCCCTCTTCATTTTTCTTGCACTTAAAAACAATTTGAACATTTTCTGTACCTAAAAATACGAATATGGAAACAAATACTCATTTAGATAAACATAGTTTTATTTATTTTTTCTGTCGTTTTCTAATTTAATAGTAGAAAATGTCGCATAACTATTGCCGCAAAGTAGAAAATGTCGCATCGAGTAAAAAGTGTAAACAGAATTAAGATATCATATTTTAAGAAAGTGCTGACAAAAATTATGGACTCCTAAACCAGGGCATTATTCAAATGCATCCTGTTTTACTCAGAGAATGTATTTAAACTACCTAATGGTATAATGTTGGTAAAATTAACTTACTTAAATGCATTAAAATAAACATTATTTAAGAGTTTTCAATTTACACACGATTTTCCAGAATTTCTATCATATAAAATTGTTCTAAATTCCGTAATCATGTGTCTATATTATGTTACTGGAATATATCCTACGTTTCTTATAACTTTTTTTAAATTAAAATTTTTAAATAAGAGTATTTTTCTATTTTGTTCATCTTAAGGGGGTCCGGGGCACATTTTCAAAAAAATTTTTGTTTATTGAGTTAAAATTTTGAATTTTTTTATGATGGTTAACCATATCATTTGTAAACAAAATCAAATGATAAAACTTCTCATAGCTTTTTTAAAAAAATTTTAAATTTAAAATTTATGAAAAAAGTGGTATAACTTAAAATCGTTATAACTCGAAATATTATTTGCAGAATTTAAATTGTTTTTCATTTAAATAAACAGAAATATATATATTTTAATTTAGAGCCAGCATTTAAAAAAATATTAATTTTTAAAAAAATTAAAAATATTTAACGAAAAAATTACAAAAAAAAGTGGTGCAACTTTAAAAAAAAAAAACATATTTTCAAAAGTAAATATTGTTTTCAAATATGCTGGCTCAAAAGTAAAGTAAAATAATTGGAAAAGATATGTTCCGAGTTTCAACCCTGTATCTTTAACGGTTCTCTAGTTATAAGAATTTAAATATGAGAAATGGTGAAAAAACCTATCATGAAGAAAAACGCAATTTCACAAGAACTCGTTTCCTTGACAACCATAGCTTGAAAGGTAGATTTTGAAAACAAACCTAAACGAAAAAATTAATATTTCCTGTTCTAATTAAGATAGAAACATGATTTAAACATCATTTTAAGTAGAAAACGGCAGAGAAATTTTTAATCCAATAAAAAAAAAAATTGAAAATTTGAAGATTTTTGTGTCCCGGACCCCCTTAAAATACATATTTAAGTGCCTGGTTAAAGTAAAATATTAATGGAGGATTATACTGATTCAACACAGCTTAATTAAACATAATATTTGCTTTAAACATCATTTTAATACAATATATGAAAAATACCGTATAAACTTACCTCGTTAATCTCCTAAACGTCTTTACGCATTTACAGCAATCGATATGTCGATATTAAGTACCTGCACAAAACAAAGTCTCTAAAATGCGTAGACAATTTTAAATTCTAATTCGAAAACTGGTAGTCTTTCTTAAGTTTCACTGGTCATGTAACTGCAACAGACAACGTAGTTCTTGACGTTCATAAGGTTATTTGATCTTCAAAGTTAAAAAAGAAAATCTGTGAGCCAATTTCGGGAATTTTTGTCGTATTTACGAAAGATGGGGGCGCTATAAAATAAACGATGTGTATTTGATTGAAAATTTCTTTAAAAAAAGTTTTAAATGCAGAAAAATGTTTTGGATTTTGTTCATTAAGATCAGATGCCTCTTTATACAACATTTATTTATAATTCTTGCATTAAGATTTTAAGTAAAAAAACATTATCGCATTAAAGGGTCATCACATTTAGGCACAATGAGCTTACTTAAAATGATTTTCAATGTTAAAAGAATTTAAAATGTAACAATATTAATAAAGAATGCATTTGCTGTAATTCGAAACATGCTAAAATGTAAAGTACCGAATTGGGGATTTAAATCACATAAAATAAATCTAAAAAAAACATATGTGTATACATTTTCTTACCATTTTAATGATTAATGTCTTTAAAATAAAGCATTATAATGTAAAATGTAAAAAAAAAAAGCCTACAATATTCCTGAATATGAATTTGTCCTATTAACGGGTAAAACAAAAATCGATTAATATTATAATTAACTATTGGGCTAAAATAATTAAAATTTGCAATTCTATAAAGTAGTGACATTCAATGATACAACTACGGAAAAATCCTTAAAAATTAAATTAAAGCGATTAAAAAAAAGACCTACACGCGAATAATCTATTAGCCACATGCCATCAGTATGCTAAAAAACCATTAATTGGAGACTAAGTTCAGCAGGAGATCGCATTTTATGAGTTCTGCTTTAGAACAAGAGTTGATTGTTATTTTTACCTAGTAGCAAAGTGCCTCATATCGTTCAGAAAAAGCAGGAAGAAGCTCAAGACAAAGAAGGAGATTGTTTTCTATCGAGAAGGGAAAAAAAGGAAGTTATGTTCAGGAAGTTAAATATTATTTTTATTTACAAACAAGGTAAAAATGAAAAATATTATTGGTATAAAAGTGATCTCAAAATTTAAGTCTTCAAACTATGCTTATTTAAGGAATTTTTTGGCTAAAATTTAACATAAATCCTTTTAGCAAGGCATTTGATTCCGTATTTTCGTAACTGTTTGTTTCTTAACATTTGTTTGAAAAAATGATAAATTAATCAAGCTATAATAGAGATACAGATAGGAAATAGATAATAAAAATAGAAATAATATAGAAGTAGAGAAATAAAGTTATTTCGTTAAAACTTTATTGCTATGAACGATAATAACGGCATTATTATATAAAACATTATTTTATTAAATTAGGCTTCATTGTTGAAATCTCTCATACATTTTCTGTATGTGTGTGGGTGTGTGGAGGGGGGCGGCGGAGATTGGTATTGTCGCGTGAAATATTTATTCTTAGCAGTTTCAGAGATTTATAACTTTTTTTAATCTTTTGAACATACATTACAAATTATTATATTTTTAATATTACTAACATTTCATAAAACGATGTGCAAGCTAAAAACACATTTACATATATTTAACTTGCACATATTTAACTTGTCGAAAATGCTTTATAAAACGTAAATAAAAAAATATAAATATTCTTAATTTATTTTCGAAACATCCTTATAGTTTTACGCATTGAAACGCTTGCCCAAATACACACGGGCACACTTACATATGTGCACATTTAAAATATCGCGGAACTAAATGTACTGTAAGGAACACTTTTTTATGTACCCATATACATTAAACACTTAAATAAACTAAAATTGGAATTTCATAGCAAATAGAAAAAATGTGTTCAAATAATTTAAATGGATATTAAACAGACGGTGTGCCAATCCCATGATAAAAAAATAAAACATAAAACAACATTATTGCATGTAACTGATAAATATTATAAATAATTACTATAATTTCATTATTTAAATATTACGTTGTTTTATTATTTACTTATTTAAATTTTATTACGTCCAAGATGACGTTATGAAATTCATTTCGGACTTAATCTAATCAATAACTATACTATACATTGTATATGACATATACTTACTTATTTAATTGAAATAATGATTAATCAAATCCGAGATAATTTCCGTTAGAACAAAAAGCAATGGATTTGGAAGGATTAATATTTCTAAATAAAATTAATTTATTGTTTTAATATAATCTTTAAGCTGCAATATCTTGACATCAATCAATGCTGTTTAATGAAAGCGACAAAAGGTGATTCCCATCGTTTATTAAATAAATTATGAGCTCCTCTAAACAAAAAATTATGCTTTAGGTAATCTACAATTTTATCAGCAAGGTCGGGGTTCATTGATGAAAATAAAATAAAACGAGAGGACGTGAAAACCTTTTGCTTCGCGATGCATTACTAAGCCTAAAACAATGGCCTTGATGTCGGTGCTGAGCATTATTGTAACAATCTCGTATTCCATCAGCTTTCACACTCCCATTATCTGTATAAAACGGTGTTTTTACCTTACTACTGAAGCCGCTGTTCATGGAACAAAAATATAGGATAAAATGTTTCCTTCGTCCTTTTCTTTGTGCTATCGCCTTATTCCTTTAAGTTTTTATGTCGCATCAAAGTCATTCATGCCAATTGCTACACTGTAAAAAAAAAAAATCTGTAGCTCTACAGATGTAAAGTTACATGTTTACTAAACTTTCGACTGTAACTGTACAAAAAAAGCTGCAAATCTACAAAACTAGTTTTTGTATAGCTACAGAAATCTGTAGTTTTACAAATGAATCTGCTAAAATTACAGTAATCTTACAAAAATTTTATTTTTAACCCTGGTTGAAGTTACATAAAAAGTTCGGGGCACCCCAGTTTCCTAAAAAATTCTGAGTAACGTTACAGCTTTTTTTATTTTCGGCGCAAAAGTGTGTCTGTTACATGAATTTTTGTTGTTGCCGTTGCATAAAAAGTTCTAGGAATATCAGTTTCCTAGAAAAACCTTAATAACTTTACAGATTTTTTTTTTTTTTTACAGTGTACGACTTTTGACCTCACTATTTTCAAATTGAATTCTTTGCCTTATTTAAATGGGGATTTCTACGATTAAATAGGGCAAAGATTTTAGTTTCAGATTATCGGGGGCGAAAAATCGTAGCAATTCACAGCTATTCGAGATATAAACTACAGTGAAGTAGCATTTGCTTCCAGAAGACCACATTTAATTTCATGGAAAGACATCTTAATATTATACTGTATTTATAAGTACTGATTCTATTTTTATTACAGTGAATCAAAATAATAAAATGATATAATATATTTATAAATAAACAAATAAAAGAAAGAAATGAAAGAAAGAAAACTAAACAAAAATAAAATAAAAAATAAAATTACGAAGTTGTGTAGTGGCAGAAAGGTGATTAAAAAAGAAATAAGAAAACTGAATAGTAGTGCACAGAGTAGGTTTGCAATATTTATGCCTAAAAAAAAAAAAATCGTTGACAATTGTTAGATTTCGGCGATTGAATTAGGCAAAATTTACTGGTAAGTTGTTTTAGTGGTAAGAAAAAAAAAATCTTAGAAATCTAGGTAGGCGTAATACTAAAAAAAAAAAAAAAAAAAAAAAAAGAAAGAAAGAAAAAAAAGAAAAAACCCGCAGCTAAATTTTCAACAAACAATAAAACTATCAAGGACTTTTTTCAATAAACATTTTCATTCCCCGTTTTTCTTAAAAGTAACAAAAAAGTACATCAAAGAAATGTTACTAGTACCATAAAAATGAATGAATTAAGTGAAAATTCATATTTCATCTCCTTAGTTGGGGACCATTTGTGTAAATCCGGTTTATCCGAGTTTTTTGCATATCCGGGGCAAGCTTGGTCCATATTAACTCCGATAATCGGGACTCTACAGTATATTTAATCGAGTTCGAGGGTTACAGGCAAATCCACAAGCAAACGGCTAACAGATGGTCAGACAAAACGAAGTCATAAGCACTTTTCAATTATGTTGGAAAGTGTTAGAAAAATATTATTATTAACTCTAATATATTTTAGTTTGTCACTGTAACATCATTTTTCACATGCTATTAAAGTGTTTTGAATGTGGTAGTCAGTAACATCTTCTTCTCCCTATACACAGTTCATTAATTAGTAGCTATAATTATTATTTTAGAACCCTATTTATTATTTAAGTCATATTTCCCGTTTTCTTTCGCGTCGGATGTCACCACTCTTCCGAGATTATTTCCGAGTTTATTTGAAAAAGCCCTTGATAGTTTTTTGTTTGTTGAAAGTCAATTTTGCTGCAGTTTTCTTTTCTTTTTTTTTTTCCTGCGTCAGTATTACGCTACTGTATAGCTACCTGCTTCGAACAAGGAAGGTTTCCATACGGGCATGCTCAGACAAATCTGAAAAAATTACAGAATGTTCTTCTCATATGGATTATATACGTTTATAAAAAAAATTTTGGCGGAACCCCGATACAGCGCCTGTAAAAAAATAACGAAATTTTCGTTTATTTGGCGATTTATCACTGGTTGGCGATGAAAAATAAAATAAGCTTTTATGTAGGAAAAAAACTTTTTATGTTGAATTTGTTTATATAAGTTTAACTTAAATAACTTTAGTTTTGTCATTTTAATTTGTTTTAACTAGAGTTTTGACATTTTTAGCTTGTTTTAACTATAGTTTTTCATATATATTTATATGTATTTATAATAATTTAAATATCATATTTTACGATTTAAAACAAAATTTAAATTGATTTAAATTATTTCAAGCTCAAAAATAAGGCAGATAGAACACTGTCGATTTGATTTTGTTGCTATGGGAACGACTTTGTCTTCGATATGGAAATATATTATGACAATCAAATGTCAGCTGACTAACTTAAAATAGATATTTGCAACTTGCAAAGCATAGAAAATATTTTTACAGTGATAAAATTAAATAACTAGAGCAACAAGGAACATATATATGTAATATAAAAAATATATAATAGCCTTTTTTATTGATTAAGTTTAAATTAATTAAAAACCGCGCATTCTAAAAAAACAATCAATAAACAATTTTCAGATGCATTAAAATCGTTTGCTTTTGGCGAGGTAAACTCCTGCTCGCCAAATCGCGTGTTACTTTCGTATTTTCGCGCCAAATATTCGAAAGTATTTTGTCTTTTTACAGACTTCCTACTGAAATTCCGCCGTTAAATTTGACTGATCCCTTATTACATACATGAGTAGTTTCACTAGCATTTTTTTCAACATATTCTGAGTATGCCCTGTAAGGAGACCTTCCTTGTAAGACTTTTTCTTACCACTAAAACTTACAGCTAAATTTTGCCTAATTCAATCGCCGAAATCTAATAATTGTCAACGATTAAATATGGCAAAAATTTGCATTAAATTTTAGAGGT
Organism: Maratus speciosus; assembly: GCA_963932465.1. NCBI lineage: Eukaryota > Metazoa > Arthropoda > Arachnida > Araneae > Salticidae > Maratus > Maratus speciosus. The sequence goes on from OZ010788.1 coordinate 82,137,641, forward strand.
AACAAAACAGTACAAATTGGTAGCTATGTGATTATATTAGTGTCACGAAAATTGCAGGTGTAGCCTCTTCTTTCTGCTCAAAGTATTAAATAGTTTTCTTTTCAATCGAACTTATACCTTCTGAATGGATCATTTCTAATGGACTGATGGATCCCATTATTATGAAACAGCCATTATAAATGAAGTGTTAGGTGAAGATGAAAGTGCAGACGTAAAAAGTTAGAAATCTGAATTTCTGGTCAGAATGGGAAAAGAAAAATGAAAAAATTATGGCCACCCCCCCCCCCCTCTTCTGACCAGAAAATCAGAGTTCTAACTTTTTACGGCGGCTCTTGCCTCTTCACCTAACGCATCATTTATAATGGCTGTTTCATAATAATAGAAGCCATCAGTCCATCAGTAGAAAATAACTCGGTTAAAGAGGAAACTCGGTGAAGCGAGACTCGGAAAATCGAGACTCCACTATAGGAGGAAATCACTCAATGATATTTGGTAACGCTTGATATCAAAATATATTAAAATGTATAATATTAAATAACATTAAAATGCACTGAAGATGTAAAATATTAAAAAAAAAAAAAACCTTGAAGATTAATTTAAATTTATTTTTTTCCTTAAGAAAATAATTGTCAACAGAAATAATACTTATAGTTTAATTTGCATTTATTCTTCCGACATTTTATTCTACCAAAAGGAAAAAAAAAAAAGATATTTAAAAGATACAAATACATTTTTCCCTAAAATGTTTCAAAAGAAAGAGCTTCTGTATTATTTTTAATAGAAAACTATTTCATACAACGAATATAATAGCTGAGCATATAAAAGAATGTAATAAATATAAATGATTCTAAAATAATTCCTCTAAAATAATATTGCATGAATTTCAAAAGAATTACACCTTACTCAAACTGAAACAAAACTTTTTACTCAACACAAAATTGGTAATGCATTAAAATGTTTACATTATTTAGAAACACATTTTATTTCTATGAAATATTCTACTTCCCTCAATACAAATGTATTCCTGATCTTTTAAACTGGTAAACAAAAACTATTTCAGCATACATAAGGAAAACTTTACATATTTATGGAGGTTTAAAAATAATCATTCTGCATAAATATTTTAAAAATATTTATGAAATGAAATCATCTTTGTTAATAGCTCAGGTTATTTTAATTCTGTTTTTTGCAGATACAGTCTAAATATAAAAATCAACGCAATCATAATGAAAAGTTTTTTTGTTAGTAATTGGATTAAAGTTTAAACAAAAAGCGATCGATTAATCCTTCTTTAAGCTCCTAAACTGCCACAGAAGATTTAATTTAATTTATTTTTAAGCTGTAATGAAACTGCAAATATCCAATTAAAGAAAATAGTTATTTTGCTAAAAATACGTTCATAATCTTATAGATATAACAAATGAAATATCCTTTTATTGAATAAATTTTGAGACTTTCTTGCAATATACTGTTTATAGTCTTTTACCCCAGAAACTGGAAATAAGGTTAAAGTTTCAACAATAAAAGACTGACTGCCCCTGAAGAGGTTACAGTTCTTTCAAATATAGTGCAGAACATTTTTAGGTTCAATGAACAAGACTTTGGTGGTGCAGTTAAACTAGTAACCTTTCTCAAAAAAATCCACAGGTGGTAAAAAGTATTAGCTTAAACGAAAGTTACAAGTGTAGGTCAGTGGCTTCTTTTGCTTAAGAAAGGATAGTAAAAACCCATGCACATATTTGTTCTTTTTTGTTACTTTTTATGCAAATAAAGGTGTGGATAGAAATGAAAAGTTAATGTGAATTATTATTTACCTAGAACTCTCATGTACTACAAAAGATGCAAAGAGCATTATTAATGTGTACACACACATAACACACACACACATATGTATATATATATAATATTTCTACAATTGGTCAATAGTCTTAAAACTTTAAAATGTAATATTTTCCCAATAGATTAATGGTCTTAAAATTAAATATACATAATTTGATTCAGTTTTCTTTTTGTATTTTATTTAGTTTTTTAATAATTTATTGATTATTAAATTTAAATCAATAAATAACTTTACTGCTTGTATTAAATCTTAACTGTAACAATGATAATTAAGGAACTTGACTGTTCAACTCGTCTCTTATCTGTAATTTCAGTATAACTGTTGGATACATCTATTAGTTCTTCTCAAATTGTGTGAAAGTCTGTGAGTACAATCTCTCTCTCTCTCTCTCTCTCTCTCTCTCTATATATATATATATATATATCAAAAATGGATTGTTTGATTCCATGTTTTTCCTCTAGTATCTTCATTTTTACTTAATTCAGTGCATTATACCGGCAATCGTTATATATATATATATATATATAATACTGGTTTCCTATGTTAATTTCTAATTCATCTTTAAAACTTTACCAATTTATTCATATATTTGTGATTTCAAATTTATTATATATATAACCATTAAATAAAGATTACCGACCACCGACAAAAACAGTGATATTATGAATAAGATGACATTAACAAATTGACAAAAATACAGTTCCCCCCAACACACTTAACAAAGATTCCGAAAAACAGCAGAAATTGAATAACAGAAATGGAATAATGGAAATTTGTAGAACTTATACAGAATCGTCGGGCCCCAAATGCCTAAAGTTCCACAAATAAAATGAGTGGTTTCATCTTCATATTTGCCTTAAATTAGCTAAAGAATATGAATATGGGACAACCACTTACATAAAATAGATAAACCCCTGAACACCAATTAAGTTAAAAATAAAATAAGATTTAAAAAGATCGAGAAAAAATAAAAAACAAATTACCAAATTGGAATCCATACTATCTTAGCATGAGGCATATCATAATACAATCATTTGAGACACATGTTGCCAAAAAAGATTTTTATATGATGGTGGACCAAGGATCAACAATATACAGCATAGCCAAACACATTCCCATTATATATAACCAGTGCCCTCTATAAATAATTTAGAATTGAGAATGAACTGCTCCACATATTCAAATGAATCAGTGTGGTGCTTTCATCTATTGACTTATTAGTAAAATAAAAACTATTATATAATAAAAACTATTTAAAACTATTAATGGATTAAGTTTTAAAGCAAATACTGAGATATATGATAACTAAATAATAATTAAAAATATGTTAATAAATATATACAATTGTATTAGAAAAAATTAGTAATTGATATATTAAATCAAAAAGATATGTAAAATGATGAAATTGATGATTATTAATGTTTCACATAAATATTTGTACCTGGCTATATCACATCACAATTTAAATTCCTGTGACAACATTGCAGCATCACTTAAATTAACTTATAATTAAATATAAATAAAAAAAATTAAAATTAAGATGCTAAAGAATTAATATTAATAATAATTAAATTTTGAAATTAATTAGTTACATTAAATGTGTCTACAAACTTTCTTAAAAATTAAATACACATAATTTAAGGGGAGAGGGAAGAACAAATAATAAATTTATTAAAACATGCATTTTATTCTCATTTAAGATAGTATACTTTGTATTAGAAATTAATATGATATTGTCCTGAGTAGGCTAAAATTTAAATACAAGTTAATCGTTAACATTATTAAATATTTATGAATATGAATAAATTTAATATGAATTGATAAATATATAAATATAACTGAACCTTTATACATATAAAAGTATCGAATCAACATCCATTATAAACTGTGTATTAAGTATTAGCAACGTAGATATAAATCAAATGCCCCATTTAAAAAAAAATAAATTAACCAATGCGTATTTTCCAGACCTCGCCACATCATCTACCCACAACATCTACCCACCCATCCGTCCTATAATAATTTTTTATTATTATTTTACATTTTTAATTTTTTATAATTATTTTCTTATTTTATATATTTTTTTGTAATTTTTTACGCATGTGTTAATTTGGCTTTTACGATCATTTAAGTACTAATTATATCAGGATTCGTATACGGGTACTGTTATTTTCAACTTCAAATATCAGAATTTTTTTTATAGAAAAATAAATCTAGTTTAAACGGATGAAATTTCGCCTTATTTAAAAAGAGGTTTTCCATAAGAAAATACTGGTACCGTAGAATTTCTCAGATTGGAAATTCAAAGACCCGTACGAGCCCTGTTATATATTAAAGAATGATGATACATATGAATTTTTTTGGTTTGGTTTGGTTTGGTTTGTATTTATGACGGCCGATTATCAACACGTGGGATATAGGCCCTGGAGGGAGTGCCCTTCGTGGGGGTCTTTCTAAGGGAACCTAACCCGTATTTACGCATGGAAAACCACGGCTTCGAAGAAAACCACGAAAACTCCGAAACGGTTAGGCCGACGGGCGCGATTGGGTTTGAACCCAGCACCTCCCGTCTACCAGCTTCGAGAGCAGAACCTCTCGAATTTTTTTTTTTTTTTTTTTTTTTTTTTGGAAAATCATGATAAAATGCATCGTAAATTAGTTTTTGAATGTTGTTGTTAATTAGATGAGAAGATGATAATCACTTTATTCTATATAAATAATTAAGGCTATTACGATATACAGAATTATGAAGATAAGATTTAAAATTAGTAAATGTATTACCTTTGAATTTAAATTATTTACGTTTGTCATATAGAACAGTTATTGTTTTGCATTCTTTTATTGTAATTTTAAGATCTAAAAAGTTAACTGTATTGTTAGATAGGAGGTTTTCCGTTAATTATATATTAGTAGGATAATCTACTGGAAATTAAGAAATATGTATATATATACATATATATATATATAAATGGATTTTGTGATTCCATGTTTTTCTCTAGTATCTTCATTTTTACTTAATTCGGAGCATTACACTGGCAGTGGTAGACTTGCTTGGCTATATAATGGCTCAATATGGCTTAATATATTGAGTTTTCCAGGTACATTTTATTTATTAAGACGTTTATTATATTTTTATACTATAACAAATATGTAAAATATTATTGAATATCATGTGTATGATATGATATTAGGTCGTTTTTGTTGTACGAACTTGTAAATTATTATTTTTTATTTCACAGGTATATATATATATACATATATCATTATTAGTTTATAATCACTATTAGTTTTAATTTTAGATGCTTAACAGAATTTTGTTCTAAAATTCATAAAGTGGTAGAGATTTTTTAACAATGTTTAAACTACTAGAAATAGTATTGTCATGTTCAAAAAATTTATGTAGTTTAAAAAGGGACATCATTGCATTTTCAGTTAGTAGATATACTCGGGCTGAAAAAAATGCATTGAAATAAAAATATACATATACTAGCGGACTTCGCCCGCTTCGCTGGTTGGTTTCTGTAAAAGAACTTTGAATGAAACGAAATATATCTAGCAAAGATGAAATGTGTTTATCTATTTTTTTAGTATGTTTGTTATCTTGAATTTCACGCTTGTACTTAAAATGGCTGCTGAGATATGCCAAATTTTCTAAGATTTTCAACCCCCCCCCCTTTTAAACCCCTTAGGGTGGGGAATTTGTAATATCGCGGAAACGTGTTTTCAATTATTTTTTAGTAGATTTATTTTCTGGAATTTCACGCTTCCACCTAAAATGGCTGCTGAGATATGGCCGAATGTTCTAAAAGTTTCAACACCCCTTTTTAACCCCTTAAGGGTGAATTTCTAAAAACGCTGATACACATGTTTAATTATTTTTTTCAGTAGATTTATTTTCTGGAATTTCACGCTCCTACCTCAAAAAGGCTGGTGAGATATGGCAAATGTTCTAAAATGTTCGACCCCTCCTTTAATCCTCCTTTTTATGGGGGGGGGGGGGGATTTCTAAAATCTCTGAAATATGTGCTTGATTATTTTTTTAGTAGATTCATTTTCTGGAATTCCACGCTCCTAACTAAAATGGCTGCTGAGATATGGCCACATACTCTAACGTTTTCGAAATCCTACCCCTTTTAACCCCCTTAGGGGGGGATTTTCAAAAATCCGTCCTTAGTGCTCCCCCTCCCCCACCAATTTTCATGCTTCTAGGTTCCGTAGTTTGGGCTGGGCCTTTTATATATGGAGATAAAGATTAAAAACTATCTCAAACGATTTTTCCCCATAGGCCGTAATGTAATGGAATTCTTTTGAGTGTCCCTGTAATTCCCCCACTTCCAACCACCGCGACCAAAATGCCTTACTAACAGCAGGAGACCAAGGGCTATCTAACCACTACAACGGCGTGTGGGTGGTAATAGGTGTTCATGGAGACACTATCCGTAAGCCTCAGGAGTGAAGGCTTTCTGGATTTTGGAATTTTCCTGATTTCGGGTCTCCCCCAAAATTTAGATTTCTCCCCCCCCCCCCCCCCCACAAAAAAAAAAAAAAAAAAAAAAAAAAAAAAAAAATCTGGAATTCTAGTAATTCTTTTTCCAAAACATAAAAATAACAAAATTGAAACAATCAGGTGCAGGATATGAATGAAAACTTACCTTTTGTATTTTTCTTTTAAATTGATAATGCATATTTTGCAATTCCAAGTAACAAGTTTTTATGTTTATTGTTTTCTATATCAGGAAACAAATCTTTATCTATCCGTTAAAGTGTTTCACCAAATATTATTAATAACGCGTTTTGGAGTGAGGTTTGATTACTGTTGATGAAGTTCGGATATTAAGTTTGAAATATTTCCAAGGGCTATTCTATTCTTTGAAGATTATTTCATTTTAATAAATAATTGAAAATAACAGATTAAATTTCCTAAATATTAGTTTTAAAACATTGAACGGAACAGAGGAAACAACCAGTTCCTATTCGATTTCGATTCGACAATAATATTTTCCAAATTTTTACAATATTATTGCTTTTTTCTCTGCTCATTAAACAGAAGTAAAAATATACATATATGTAATGTATATTTTGCAATTCCAAGTAACAAGTTTTTTATGTTTATTGAATTCTTTATCAGGAAACAAATCTTTATCTATCAGAAAAAAGTTTCGCCAAATATTACTAATAACGCATTTTGGAGTGAGTTTTGATTATTGCTGATGAAGTTCGGATATTAAGTTTGAAATATTTTCAAGGGCTATTCTATTCTTTGAAGAACATTTCATTTCAATAAATATTCTTTATCAGGAAATAAATTTTTATCTATCAGAAAAAAGGTTTCGCCAAATATTATTAATAAAGCATTTTGGAGTGAGGTTTGATTATTGCTGATCAAGTTAGGATATTAAGTTTGAAATATTTTCAAGGGCTATTCTATTCTTTGAAGAACATTTCATTTTAATAAATATTCTTTATCAAGAAATAAATTTTTATCTATCAGAGAAAATATTTCGTCAAATATTATTAATAACGCATTTTGGGATTATTGCTGATCAAGTTCGGATATTCAGATTGAAATCTTTTCAAGGGCTATTCTATTCTTTGAATAATACTTCATTTTAATAAATAATTGAAAATAAGAGATTAAATTTTTTAGATGTTATTTTTAAAACATTAAACTGAACAGAGGAAATAGTTACTATTCAGTTTCTATTCAGCAATAATATTTTCCAAATTCTTACAATATTATTACTTTTTTCGGATAGTAAGTTTGAAAACTTTCCAGGGTCTATTCTTTTCTTTGAAGAACATTTCATTTCAATAAATAATTAAAAATAACACATTAAATTTTAAACAAATAAAAACAAAAGATTTTTTGGTTAATACTTGTATAATACTATACATTTATATATTTACCGATTTTCGTCAGGTATTATTTCATTAAATAACTTTCTGTATGAAAGACCCCATTTTTAATGAAATATTACCTGATGAAAATCGGCAAATATATAAATGTATAACAGATTAAATTTTTTAAATGTATTTTTAAAACATCAAATTGAACTGGAGAAACAGTCAATTCCTATTCGCTTACTATTCAGCAATAATATTTTCCAAATTCTTACAATATTAATGATATTTTCTCTGCTCGTTAAACAGAACTGAAAAAAAAAAAAAAAATAAAATAAAAAAATCTTCAGAAGTTTTCTTTTCCTCCTTTAGTTTAGGTTTTTGATTCGCAAATTGCTAATTTGAGTCATATAGCTTTCGCATTTTGTCACGCTGAATGAATATTCCCAACATTATTGGATTTTAAACCTCAGAGAGGAAAACCATCAATTGTCATTCCAAGGTAAGATGGACAGTAAATGCACGTTTCTGCAAATTATTCTCTTCCTTGTACGCAGTAATTATTGATTTCGCTTAAGATCCTGGAATTTGGGGAGAGAAAACAAATGTTTCTTTACAGGCAAGAATTCGAAAAAAGAGATGTTTGCAGGCAATACTAGTTTTGAATACCCTTATAATTAACTGCTCTGTCTGTCTTCCCCCCCCCCCTTTTTTTTTTTTTTTTTTTTTTTTTTTTTGAAAAGTTATTTTAGTCTTGTAAATTTTTCGCCTTCTTTTAATGATTTCATCTTTGCTTACATAAATACTAGAGGGATTGTCTAATACTCTCAAACGAATAGCATTATGTAAGCATTTTCAAAATCTCCTTCCTTTTAACACTTTCCAACGTAGTGGAAAAAGGTATATGATTTCATTTTGTCTGTCTGTCTTCTCTCCGAGATCTAACTCGCGTAAATGTAGTCAGAATGCCATGAAATTGATATATGTTCTTGGGGCAGGCAATACTAGTTTTGAATACCCTTATAATTAACTGCTCTGTCTGTCTTCCCCGTTGTTTGCAGGCAATACTAGTTTTGAATACCCTTATAATTAACTGCTCTGTCTGTCTTCCCCCCCCCTTTTTTTTTTTTTTTTTGAAAAGTTATTTTAGTCTTGTAAATTTTTCGCCTTCTTTTAATGATTTCATCTTTGCTTACATAAATACTAGAGGGATTGTCTAATACTCTCAAACGAATAGCATTATGTAAGCATTTTCAAAATCTCCTTCCTTTTAACACTTTCCAACGTAGTGGAAAAAGGTATGTGATTTCATTTTGTCTGTCTGTCTTCTCTCCGAGATCTAACTCGCGTAAATGTAGTCAGAATGCCATGAAATTGATATATGTTCTTGGGGTTTACTATAGCATTTTCGCTATTGAAAATGAACTGTACGCAATTACGGTTCGTTTATAGGGACACTCAAAAGAATTCAGTTAAATTACGGTCCATAGGTAAAAATCGTTTGCGGTGCACTTTAATGTTGTTACGCTATTTAAAACCTATTGAAATTTATATGTATCATTAATTTCTGCAAAATGCTTACTATAGAAAATATGATGAACAAAGTATTTTTCGTTCATTTACAGAAAGAATTCGGTTGCAGCATTCTCTATGAACAATAATTTCTGGAAGTGCGTTTTCAGTTGTTGTACGCTTTCTTTAAATGTAAATATTTTTTGTCTGTTACTTGGTGCGTGTAAATTCTATCGATCATATACAGGGCTGCATTAAAAATCTCAAGTACATTCTGTTTATTGACGAAAATTGCTGAATAGGATTTTTCAGCTGTATTAGGCCTTTAATTAAACTAACTTTTACCATAGATTAATTTTAACACAATTATTCTAATTGGTAAACAAATCATATTATGTGTAAATTTCCAACTGGGCGAAAAATGTCCGGACCAAGATTCGAACCCGGGACCTCCTGGCTGAAGCTGCCAGGTTGGTTGGTTGATTTTGTGACGGCCGATTATCTACACTAGGGATATAGGCCCGAGGGGGAGTGCCCTTCGTGGGGGTCTTTCTAAGGGAACCTAACCCGTATTAACACATGGAAATCCATGGTTCGAAGAAAACCACGAAAACTCCGAACGATTAGGCCGACGGGCGCGATTGGGATCGAACCCAGCACTTCCCGTCTACCAGTTTCGAGAGCAGAACCTCTCAGCCACTGAAGCTGCCAGTGCTCTGCCATCTGTGCCACCTGTGCCAGATGGCAGAGCACTGGCGGCTTCAGCCAGGAGGTCCCGGGTTCGAATCCTGGTCCGGACATTTTTCGCCCAGTTGGAAATTTACACATAATATGATTTGTTTACCAATTAGAATAATTGTGTTAAAATTAATCGAGTGTAATTTCGTATCCAGCGATTTCTGGAGTTCCATTACCTGAGATTTATTCTGTTGAGCTGAACCAGGTTTCAGACCAGATGCTGTAATCATCTAGGTTAGCTGGGTGAAAAAGTTCGACCAGAATTGTCCGGGATAGCTCAGATGGCAGAGCACTGGCGGCTTCAACCACGAGGTCCCGGGTTCGAATCCTGGTCCGGACATTTTTCGCCCAGTTGGAAATTTACACATAATATAACTTTTACCATCTTTAATTTTTTAGAAAATAATGTCTTCTCCAGATCTGTGTTATGCATTGATGCTTATATAATCACTTGCGTTCCACTACGAAAATGACGCGTATGAGTCTCGAATAATTTCTTATTTAAAAACTTCATAAATGGGCATTTTCAAGGAGCGTGATACCTTTTATATGTTCAGAATTTATGCAATGTATAAGAAGCTGAAAGAAAATAATTCAAGGAACATAATATATATATATATTCAAACGATTTAATAGAAATGTATTTTGAATATAATCAATATATTTTTCCTTCAAACAGAAAATTAATTATTATTTACTAGCTGTTACCTATGGCTTCGTGCACATAATATTTAAAGAATAATCAATGCATTAAGAAAAAGTCATTCCCGAACATATACAATTAACGAATTAACCAACTCTGTATCATATTTTATTGTAGAAATTACTTCTGATGATTTTAATTTACATCATTTAAAATTATTTGATGTGCTTCAAATTTCATACGCTTCTCTTTCCTAACAAGATATTACTAGGATTAGGATGTCTAAGTTTTTATATAATTTTTTACATGTCTAAAGCGACATACTTATCAATATCACTCCTGAAAAAAAAAAATGTTGTTAAAAAACTTTATAAATGAGCGTTTTTAGCAAGTGCAGTACCTCTTGCATGATTAGACGTGATTAGCATTACTAGAATCGTGATTGGATGGTAGCGGAACAAGTCATGCGTCGATCTTTGAGACATCTTATTTCCATCTTGATCCAAGGTTGTCTAGAAAACTTGACCCTAACCTTAGGACAGATTCGAAAGATCCTTAAGATCACCTGTACTCAAATCAATCAATCAGTCACGGAGTACTTTTTTGTTTATTCTAGACAGATGTTATCTTGTTTAATGCGGAAATATTCTGTGTCCATACATTAATCACTGGATTAATAAATTAAATTAAACATAGCCTTACAAAGTATTCGAAACAATTTATATCGATATATTTTTTAATTTAAAGTTTTTTATTGTTGGGTGTGTCAAAGCGGAAACTAGTTTTAATTTTTGTTTACGTAAGAATGGTGTTCTCTTGCCGTTGTTTATGACACATAAAATCCACAAAGATAGTTCGGAGGAGATTCTGACTCGCATCTCATGTGGATCTATCAATGGAATTTATTACATTAAAATCTGACGGTCTGTTTGTATTTCACGACTCTTCCTAGAATGTGAAACGCAGTGCGATGAAATTAACCAGTTAACCGCATGCATCCGTGGTTGTCATATAAGTTCTCAGAATTTAAAAATTTGAATTAGTTTTCGACATGTTATTTTATTTTTTTTTATTTTATTTTTTTTTTTTGTAATTTTTAACGAAGTTTCTCAAAAGATGGCAACTAAATAACGCCATTTTTGTGAAAGAAAAAAGGAAAAATAAAATAATGGGATACCGTCTGCATTCCGAATTGTTGAACAAATATCTTTATTTTTGTTGTGCTTGAGAAAATCCATTTAATGATTTTTTGTTTACGTTCACTTTTTTAAAAAAAAAATGTAATGTAATGAACATTACCATTGACTAAAATTGTTTTTTAATCGAAACCAAAGATTTTAGTATTATTGATCGGTACGAAATAATACTTTTTGCATTTGTTTAAAATGTAGATGAATGGAGTTTTGAGCATGGAGTTTGAACGTAGGCGCAGGACATATACTTAGATTAAAAGTTTTTGTCCGAACCATAGCAACCCACACTACAGAAACTGACGATACTCATCTCGACGAATTTGCTTAGGTGAGTTAGAGAGATAAAGAAACATTAACTTGGCAAAAATGGCAAGTTCTTCAAATTTTTATACAAAATCCTCGCAACCAATGGAATTTTATTACCCTATCTCGCCGTTTTCTTTGGAAGACAATTCTACTACAATTGCATCAAAGTCGTGTAACTTGTAAGATTTAAATTTCCTTATTCTAATTTTATTTATATTGTAAACATCGTTTCATGTTTATAATAACAAATTTAATAAAATTAATATTATAAATCTTTTTCAGATGTAGAAGTAAATTAGATATCTTTTTTCCTTTAAAAATTAAAAGATCTCATGCAATGCAAATGTAACACATCGGATTGCTAATATAGCTAATAATTAATTAAATGATGGCTAAAACAATTTAAAGAATATTCCCATATAAATGGATTTATAGAGATGGATCAATTACGTGATTTCCATGTTCTCTTGATATCACGCTCAGGGTCGAAACTAAGGGGGGAGGTCAGAGGGGGCATGTTCCCGGGCACCAGAACGAAGGGGCGCCAAATGAAGGATTATACCTTTGGAATGGATCATTTTCTTCTGATGGACATATGGCTTCTATTAATGATGGCATATCTTATCTGATGACATAATTTTTTCAAAAAATCAGAGTTCTAACTTTTTACGGCTGCTCTTTCATCTTCACCTAACACTTCATTTATAATGGCTGTTTCGTAATAATGGAAGCCATCAGTCCATCAGAAGAAAATAACTCGGTTAAAGCGGAAACTCGGTTAAGCGGGACTCGGATAAGCGGGACTCTACTGTATATTTCACTTAAAAAATGATCTTTAGACTATTTTTGTTGGTGTTCAGATGAGGGGGTCATGACTCATGACCTCCGTGACCTCCCCCTTGGATCCGCCAATGTAGATTACGGAGTTCTGTATTACATATTTTATGATTACATATTTTAAATTTTAAAATAAGCCGGCTATTAGAAAATTAGCAAAATTCTCTTTGTAAATATATCTTGAGTAAAAGAGGGGAGGGTGCCAAAACCCATGTTTGCCTCGGGTGCAAAAAAGGCTAGTTTCGGTCCTGATCACGCTGCTTGACTTTTGTTTGGATGGCTGTTTGAAGAACAGATCTTATATTTCAGAGATTCACGACGTGATAGAATCACGATAAAAGTAGCTACTGGGATTCCTCAAACACTTGATAATGTGTAACTCACTGAAAAAGGTGAATAAAGAACACTCTTGTTATTCTCCGAGCAACTAAGGCTGCTTTGTTAAAGTTAATGACTATTTTTCGTGTTGCTACTCATTTCATAAAATATATTTAGCTTGTTGAATTAAACAAAGCCTTTTTCCGATGGGTACAGAAAATTCCAATTGTACGGATTTTGAAAATTATTTAACTAAATTTTCTTTATCTCATATGATTTTGGAGGGGGGGGGGGGGGTAAGAGAAATTTATTCTTCACAAGAGAATTAAAATCATTGAACACTAAGAGAATAAAAGGACTAAGCATTTTTTCATCGGGAGGTTCTTTCCTTAAGAATCTCCCCCACCCCCAAACCACCACCACAGATACACATACACACAAGTGCAACGTCTTTTAATTTTTCCTTAGGGGGAAAAAAACTCACTGGCCCCTAAACTTGAACCTCGTAACAAACGAAGAAGGTATATAATAGAATTAAAATTTTTATTTGTAAAATTTCTGTGTTACTTTTTATATTACGTACGTGTGTGACGGTGAAATCTATCCTTAATTTAGCAACAGTTCCGAAAGAAATGACGAGGGTTACGCTGGGACCACTACCTATCTATTCTCCAAAATTTTGCTCCTCTCCAGATTTCGTTTTTCTGGCTCCCATACTTTGTTCTAATACTCATTTTACACTTTTTTGTAATAACTGTTTATCCAGTAAAACTTGCGTACACTGTGTATTTTGAGTTCATAATCTTATAGAAACTATTCAGGGAAACTATAGTAAACTATTCAGGATTTGATTGTTGTTGAAATAATTTTGTTAACGTTGTTTAAAACTTTGTAAATATGAATGTATCAGAAAGGGAAGATGATCGAGCGAGCAGCGAGATTATTAATAAACATATTCGAAAAAGAAAATCTGTACTAAAAAACAAAACAAAAGGAACTTTTACTGAAATTGATTGTTTATCAGATTTCGTTATCCGTCCTGAAGCGATGTTTTATCTTTTGTTATTTGACCTCTCATCTTATCTTATGAAACTTAATTCTTCTCACGTAATCGCTACGCTTGAAGAATTCTTCTGAGGCAAATTAATTTTGATAGTTTTTAATAATACACACTAAGAAAATATGCCGATATAATGTGACAGTTAAATGTAGAAAAGATTAACTAAAAAGATTATAAATAAACAATTTAATTACTGAATTACAATCTCATATATTCAGATTTTCATATGCCTACTTGTCAAAGTAAATGAATTAAAACGGCTGCGAAAAGATTTCCATCTATTTCTGAACCCCATCAATAAAATTCCGACTACCACATAATAATTTGTAATATTTATAAATTATGTGCTAATTATATACATATAATTAGCACATAATTAGACATGAATGGATTTGCTAATTAACTGTTAATTTCTTATATGTTGTTCAATAAATATGCAGTTTTTAATAATATACATGCTACGAAAATATACCAGTGCAATTTGATTGTAAAATATGGAAAATATTAGCTGTAAAGATTATAAATAAACAATTTAATTATTGAATTACATCTTATATACAGTAATATCTCGTTACAACGAATTTATTGGGAGCCCTGATCGAATTCGTTACACTAAAAAATTCGTCAAAGTGAATATTTTTATAATGAAATAAGAAAATAAGATTTTAATTAACAATCCAAATAATGTTTGTTAAACTGAAAAATTCGTTAAAAATACAGTCGATGTAACGAGTTTCTACTGTAGTCAGATTTTCATATGACTACTTGTCAAAGTAAATGAATTAAAACGCCTGGGAAAAGATTTCCATCTATTCCTGAACCACATCAATACAAATTCCGACTACCACATAATAAAATTTTAATTAATTTGTGATATTTAGTACATATTTAGACGTATATGAATTTACTAATTAACTGTTAATTTCTTACACGTTGTTCAATAAATAAGCAGTTTTCAATAATACATGTACTTCAAAATTATACCAGTATAATTTTGATCGTAAAAAACGGAAAAGATTAACTAAAAACATTATAAATAAGCATTTTAATTACTGAATTACATCTCATATATTCAGATTTCCGTATGCCTACTTGTCAAAGTAAATGAATTAAAACGGCTGCGAAAATATTTCTATTTCTAAACCACATCAATACGAATTCTGACTACCACATCGTAAATTTCTTATTAATTTGTAATATTTAGTACATATTTAAACATGAATGGTGCTAATTAACTGTTAATTTCTTACATGTTGTTCAATAAATAAGTAGTTTTAAATAACACATGTTACGAAAATATACCAATATAATTTGTTTGTAAAATACAGATGAGATTAATTAAAAAGATTATAAATAAACAACAAACGTAATTTGGTAATTCAATTACTGAATTACAATTTGGTATTAATCAGATTTTTATATTTCTATTTGTCAAAGGTTTATATTAGTATTTATTAAAGCTCTAAGAAACGGAGAATTTAATTTATTTTTGAAAATGTCATCGTAGATATCGACTAAAGCAGAATAATTTGTCTAATTAATTTCTGACATTTAACATATCATAACATATCATTGTTAAAATAGTTTATGAGTACTTATAATTTATATATTTCTGCTTTAGTAATAATTTAAACCTTTCACATCCGATTTTTTTTTTTAACCATTTCGAGCCCGGTTTTTAAAAGAATAATTTAGGGGGGAAATGATTTTCTGATAATAATAATAATAATAATAATAATAATAATAATAATAATAATAATAATAATAGCAATCCAAATGTCAAACATTAAAGTTTACTGAAAATTAACAAAAATGTAATTTACTGAAATCTAATTAATACATTTATTGTGCGTACTATTAATTGACTATATGCTATGTAAGGATATTTGAAGCTTATGAAATTTAAAAAAAAACATACTAATATTTTATCGAAAATTTTTATTTCGGACAAACAGAACCTATATTTAAATTTTAAAAAAATGTTTGAAATAAAAGTCTCACTAACGTGTATAGAGTTTTAAGCCAACCTTATTATTACTATATAATAATTATTATTATTACTAAAGGATGAAACATAAAAATATGCCCCCCTCCCAATATATATATATATATATATATATATATATATATATATATATATATTTAATTTGAGATTTATAAAGAGACATACATAATCTAGGGATGAATATAATGATATTATGATATAACTATTTTATACATTTTTAATGAATGAGGAGGAAATGGCGTTCGTTTTCCCGTACAAAATAAAATGAAATCCATGATAAGCAATTTCTAAAATTTAATTTTCAAATATCGTCTGCTGTAGCATAAAAATGCGATCAATTTTTAGATTACAATGAATTTAAAAGATGAATTTTAGGTGAAAAGGTAATAAGCAATTCTAGCTTTTATAAATCTCATTATATTTCATTTTCAGCTGTCAGAAGTTATTATAGGAATGGGGAATTATGATTCCTGTGACGAAAAATCATCATCTATAAACCTGATATGCATGAAATAAAGCTGTGGAAATTAAATCAATTTCAAAATGATTTGTTCTCAACTATATGGCCACCAACAATTTCATATTCAGCGCTACTATTGAGTAACGCTGCATCTGGTCAAACTGATTACAGTGACTAACATATAAATAAAAATTAAATATTTTTTCAATATATTGGAACTTTCCATCTATTGTTCAACATACTGGACAACAGTAATTAAGTTGAAAAGTCATCATGTTTAATGAGAAAATTGAGTAAAATAATTTTCACGAAAAATATAAATCTGTTTTTATTTAATTCGTTAATAAGTGTTTTACAGATGATTTGAATTTATTATTCTTACGAAAAACTTTAAAGGCATTTTATGCCCTATTTAAATTTTTGTTTTTATCGTATAGTTATTCGATTTTTAATATTTCGTCTGTGCTTTTATGTCGTAATTAATACTCTGTGATGAAAGAGGGGCTTTCCTTTTATTTTCTTCTATTTTTAAATGAAAAAAATATATCGATGTTAAATTAACTTAATATTTGCTGAAAGTGATAAAAATACATTTAAAAGTTGAGAAATACCTTTTTTTATTCAGATTCGACATGTTCATTGATCTGACGGTAAAATTCTCAAGAACTAAAAAGAGACATCAAATATAACAAGAAAACTACAGCTTTAGCCAGACCATATAACAAAGAAATTTACTGATTAATTTTTAAAATAGTAGGATAATTTATCCATCAAGATTTTATTTGCCATCCATTATTCGAGAATCAATAGAGATCTTCTTACGCAGTGAGAATATATGCACTGATTCAGCCTCCGTGGAGCTTCCTATAATTTGGGAAGAGATGCTACACAGAAAAATGAAACAATAATATAAAATTACTTACGTTCATAAATATCCAGTATGCTTGAGTTTGAGGGATTTTTGTTTACTAGTTTTCAATTTAAATTTTTTTTGCGAAAATATCTGTATCATTTTAGTTCTTGCTGTCGTCAGAGCAATGAAATGTCGTATTTGAATAAATAAAGGTATTTTTTGCCTTTTAAATGTATTTTTATCACTTTCAGCAAATATTAAATTAATTTAATGCTTTTAAGTGATTTTTATATACAGGGTGCAATATATTATCTACCGTCGACCTTTAATTTCTCAACCGTTGGCCGTAGACATATAGTAGCTCCAATTACAAAAACATTTCAAATGAGCTAAATATTCATGTTGAGGCATTATTTAAAGGTAAAACATCAATTTTATAAAAAATTACGAAATCTAACTTTTTATACGGTCCCCCAGTCCCTAAAGTTAAATTTAGTGAAAGTTTACACATATCATAACAGATATAACACAAAAAGTTTGACATCTTTACTGCAAAAATTGACACAGTTATTAAATTTCAAAGTTTGAGAATTTTACACATCATTTTGTCTTTCCTCGAGGGATCAGTTAAAAGATGAATTAAAGTAATTCGAGATCAAAGTGAGGGTGCAATTTCCTTTTTACGGCGAAACCACCTTTAGCCGGTATCGCCAAATCGGGGAATCACCAAAGAGGGTTATTTCATCTAAAAAATTGAGTTAACTTTTATGGGTCGAACAACATTCAAATGTTAAAGTAGGTAGAATCGACAACTGGAAAATAAAACATACTCACTACCCGTAAGGCATGGTGACGTCACGGCGACGTCGTTGTGAAGTCACACTGTGATTTTGTGACCGTCGATGTGACGTCACGTGACGTCGATGTGACGTCATAGTGACTAGAATGCGAGGTCGTTATGGCCGTTTTAGAGGTCGTTTGTGACGTCACATTGTGACCACTCTGTGAAGTCACGGTGTGACAAATTTGTGAAAAGTGTGTCATTTGTGACTATTCTGGCATTAACTTTGTGACGAACCTGTGACGAAAGCGACAATGCTTTGAAGTCACACTGTGACCAATTTGTGAAATATGTGTCATTTGTGACGAACTTGTCATAAACACTGTGATTTCAAATGAAAATCAAATTTCAAATTAATTGCTTAAAAGACGCAAATCGTGAAAATGATTCCATGCTGGGACTCGAACCCGGGCCATCAGTACAGTGCACTGACATTCTTTCGACTAAATCGCATGAAACGATACCCAGGCTGAAAAATTTGTCACTATTACATGTTGGCAAGGCTACAAACGCAGCACAAGATGGAATATTTAGCGTGAGCCACCAACATGATGCAAACACTAAACTTAATTAAATCCAGCATCGATTGAAATTATATTAATACTTGGAAATTTTTCCAGAGAGAACCATTCGCCTTGCATACAATATTTCAAATAAAAATCAAATTTCAAATTAATTGCTTAAAAGTCAATTTTAATTTGAAATGTTGTATGCAAGGCGAATGTTTCTCCCTGGAAAATTTTTCAATTATTAATATAGTTTCAATCGATGCTGGATTTAATTAAGTTTCGTGTTTACCCCATGTCGGTGGCTCACGATAAATATTCCATCTTGTGCTGCGTTTGTAGCCTTGCCAACATGTAATAGTGAGAAATTTTACAGGCTGGGCGTCGTTCCATGTGGTTTATTCGGTAGAATGTCAGTGTGCTATACTGATGGCTCGGGTTCGAGTCCCGGCATGGAATCTTTTTCACTCCTTTGCGCCTTTTAAGCAATTAATTTGATATTTGATTTTCATTTGAAATATTGTATATAAGGCGAATGATTCTCTCTGGAAAATTTCCAAGTATTAATACAGCGATGAATTTTAAAATAAACTTTTGCTGTAAATATAAAATCTTATCTTTTTACCGTACTTTTTAGCAAAATATCGCTATTTTGGAGTCCTATTCTTCTAAAACATTTAAAAATTTTCCACTTAAAAAACAATGCTTATCAACTGCCCTATTTTTTTATTGTTCTATGCTTGATATTGAGTTCAAGCTTGATATTTAGAATGTGTAAGTTTTTTTAATTTGTTGTTATTTGTCATTGCTTTATTAAATATGAACATGGAGACTAACGGATATTAATACAACTATTATTTATAGAGCGGCATGATAAGCGATATTTATTTAAATTTTTTATTCCCGTGTATAATTGTATTTTGTGAATAAGAGCTAAATAGATTTGGTATGTTTTATAGGAAAAGACTGATCTAGGAAATAGAAAAAAAAACGAGTAAGAAAAATCATGCGTTAAGCATAGATTATAAAATACTTTCCAACACTTTCTGAATGCTTTAACAAGACATCGTAATTTAGGGAAATGACGTAAATAAGATAACTAAGTAAACATTTCAGTAAACGCATAAAACATTTGAAAAACTGATTTCAACAGTTACCGTCCATAGCCAAATATGTTTTCCAATTCTTTTGAACAGCCCTGTATTTGATCTGTAGGCTGATGCACTGAAAAAATGAAGTACTCAAAAATGAGTAAACCGACGTACTCATATCGAATTGAATATTTTTGGATCAAAAATGAACCTATGCTTTCTCTATTTTAAAACATCACATGTTATAAAACCCAAACAAACGAATAGTTTTGTACCCTGTAATGGTTCATTTCATTTATAGCGTCATAAATGATGTTTATTAATGTAAATATTAAATTATGCACAGCATTTTAAAAATAATTTAAAAGTGCTTAGAAATAATGCTCTTGTCATAAAAATATTCGATTTGAGTATCTTGTTAAGAATTTTGCTATTTTTCTTAATAAATAATTAATTAAACATTTCTTGTTAAGAACTTTGAACGGGAAATAAATGTCAGTACATTTTTACTTTAAATTTTAGGTTTTTTTTTTTTTTTTTTGGGGGGGGGGGGGGGGGGGTCAGTGCATAACGATTCATATTTGATCACAACCATGGACTAAAAAATGAATACATGTGTTTCTCAACTTTGAGTACATTTGGATCGGAGCTATTTTGAGTATGTGACGCATTTAAAATTGAGTACTTCTTACTCAATTTTGAGTACCCATTTTTTTAAGTGTATATATAATATATAATGGGAAAATTTAGTTTAGCAAGAAAACGCCTAACAGGTTGAAATTCTTTTTCAGCAATTTATACTAATGTAAGGAAAGATACTTGAATACTTTTGTACAACCCTGTAGTTTACCTAGAATCTTTATTACACGCCACTATTTAGTTAAATTTAATTCAAACTAAGACACTCTTAAAACTGCTGAAATCACATTTCCAGAAATTATCATTTATAGACGGCCATGTATCCATTTCCTTGCGTGACCCTGTGTATCATTTTATCCATATTCTACAAACATTTATTGGTAAATCAAATGCAGTTCAGCGAAAAAAAAAACATAACTCATTTAAAAAACACCTTTAAGCAATTTGCGCCCATACCCAGTAATCCTTACGAATACTTTTGTGTAGCCTTGTATAGGAATTATAGCATTTATATACACGATACTATGCATAAATATAGTGAATCATAAAAGCGCATATCATAATTAAAAATACATTTCCAGCAATCATCGCTAACGAACAGTACTTCGGATACAATATAGTATCTGAAATATTTTGGGTGTCCCTGTAAATGCTATATACGTATTATTCGTATTATACATGAAATAATTTATAGTATACAAACCTAAGCGACATACATCAATTTCATTATATATGAAATAGATTAACATAATTAAAGTATGCTGCAAACAATTCCCTCCACCCCTATATCATTATGTATTTGAATTCCTTTTTTAGACCTGTAAATGAACAATAGCTATTCTGTGCATCGCATAGTCAACAGAATGCATATTTTAGTGCCCTTCATAAATGCATATAAATTTTATTATGTTTGAAAGCGTGCGTAAAATCATTAAAAATCATTTGAAACGATTTTTTCCCATAGGCCGTAATGTAACGGAAAACTTTTGGCTGGCCCTGTAAATGAACAAAGTATGCTACAAACTTCATTACAAATAGGTACCGTGCTATGGTAAACGTCAATAACATCCAAAAATTTCAGGGCAATCCGAGTATATTTTCGGGAGTTAGAGTGCGGACAGACTGCTAGACCGACAGACGGAGAGACAAACCTAAGTCATAAGCACTTTTCAACTTATGTCCTATATTATGTATCCTGTATTATATGAACTTTTAAAAAATATATGCTAAAGCAGTTTAATCTATAACTTCCTATCAGGCATGAAAAACACTTTATTTCAATACTTAAATATCATATTTTACTTTTTAGTGCCAATAATTACGCGTATCATAAACGTAGAAAATGAATTTACAATAGAAGAAAATTTAATAACCGATTCAGAATGTCTATAATTAAATGTTTGATTAAAATCACAAGCAGAAAAAATGCTTACATACAATTTAAAAAAAATAAATATACCAATTTGAAAAACACTAAAAATACTAATTAGTATTTATAATTGTACTATTAAACAACAGCAAAATACAATAAATAAATTAAATGCATTATTAGATTTAACAATATCTCAAAAATATTTCCGTATGGTATAAGGAATTACTATTATTTTATAATTTTGGCAAATGTTAAATCTGAAAACATTGGTTTGAAGATTTAGGATTTTAAAAGATAATTTAAAATATTATTAGCACTAAAAGAAAATTCTTTCAAATGTTTCACTACTGTAATATGTAAAAATATATTTTCCCAGTATAATGTTAATTTCTAATCTGAAACAGCTTCGTAATCTCATGATAATCGAACATCATATTTAACCCCAAAATAATAATAACTATAAGTGTTAGTAATCAAAAAATAGTAAGAAGCCGATAAAATAATTCCAAATCATTGTCGTTCCATACATTTTCAATCTCAAGTAAGAGTAAATTAATGTTTATATTAATTCCAGTATGAACTTAAGCCTGAATCAGTCTCTGCGCAGATTTTTTTTTTGAAGCGATGGCAGATTAAGATATTTTTCTTTACAGTTATCGAATTGAAAATTATCGCTAAAGATCAGTCTCTTACAAATATAACATAAAACTATTTAACTCATAATATACAAATCAGGAACAAAATATTTAAATTAAATAACACTTACATATACGTTCCATTAATATCCGTGTATCCTAAAAGGGTCATTTCCTTATCTTAAAGTGTTGTAGACTTGGTGATGTTCTAAAAACAGTGAACAATTTCCCGCGTCTTCTCATATTTATTTTTCTGTGGGCAGACGATTTTCAAGCAGATGTTCTGTTACAGATTATTTGTTTTTGTATACAAGAAATATTGAACTTGAATGCGCAGTAATTTTCTGAAAGTATCGTTAATTAAAATTTTGTATTTGAAGACATGCCCAATATATTTAACCTTTTCTTTTTATCCGTACCATATAATTCAAGTTAAATGTATTGTAAAGTTCCTTTTTTCTAAATAATTATAATAATAATATTCATAATTAGAGTTTATTAGATA
Organism: Maratus speciosus; assembly: GCA_963932465.1. Lineage (NCBI taxonomy): Eukaryota > Metazoa > Arthropoda > Arachnida > Araneae > Salticidae > Maratus > Maratus speciosus. Next base: position 82,160,836 of record OZ010788.1, read on the forward strand.
AAACATTGTTTAAATTTTTAAAAGGTGTAAAAATAAATTTAATGGTAATAACGATCCCACCCCCCTTTTTTTTCTTTTTTTTTTTAAGTAAAGTTTGTTTTGCACAAATTTTGTATATTTCTTTTATTTTCGGAAAATGCTAATTTTGTTTAAAAAGTCTGAAAGAAGTAGAATTTATGACTTGAATACAAATTATAAAAATATTCTAAAGCAAGAAATGCATAGATGACTAAACTCTGAAGACTCTTTCTACGTGCTCATTAAAAGGTGCAGATTTAACTGTAATAGAAATTTTTTAGTTTGAAACCACAGAAGTGTTTCGAATAATCCTGGTCAGTAAAAAAAGAAAGAAAGAAAGAAATTTCCTCCCAGCAAACTAAATATGTAAAGTGTATAAATTTAATAATCCTAATTCTAAATATATTATCCAAATGCTAGATAAAATTGAAATCATGAAAAAGTATACATTCACTGTCTTATATATCAAATGGATAAAATATAGCCTGAAAATTTAGTTTATTAATGCTTGTATCGTGCACTTTATTTATTATGCCCCCCCCCCCTCCCCTTTAGTGACAGAATTTACCATTTGCTATCCACTAATATATTTTCATTCCTTATGCCGCTATAACTCGTGACTGCTTAAAATATTTCTCTTCATTTTCAAAGATTTTTGAAGTTCATATTTTTGTCACACTGTGACTTACAATATAGTGGGGTTTTTTGTCACATATGTGACGTGACGTACGTTACATAGCAGTGACATAACAGTGACGTCACATTTTTTTTAATTGCCAGAAAAATATAATTTTACAGTAAATAACATGTTTTGAAGAATTTTCGTAATTTTTTAAAGTTTTCTAAGAAGTTCACATCTCAGTCACAATGTGACATCACTGAGTGGTGGCATTTTCGTCACAGATGTGACGTGACCACAGTGACTTACAGTGACGTCACAACGACGTCACCGTGACCATGCATGCTATGAGGGTAAGGACTAGGTAAATGGCAGTGGAATTGCACCTTGATTTTGATCTCGAATTACTTTAATTCATCTTTTAACTGATCCCTCAATGAAAGACAAAATCATGAGCAAAATTCTCAAACTTTGAAATTTAATAACTGTGTCAATTTTTGTAGTACAGATGTCAAACTTTTTATGTTATATCTGTTAAGATATGTGTAAACTTTTACTAAATATAACTTTAGGGACTGGGGACCGTATAAAAAGTTAGATTTCGTAATTTTTATAAAATTGATTTTTTACTTTAAATAATGCCACAACATGAATATTTACCTTATTGAAAACGTTTTTGTAATTGGAACTATATGTCTACGACCAACGGTTGAGAAATTAAAGGTCGGCGATAGATAACATATTGCACCCTGTATATAGTTTTATAACGATATTAGTTAGAATTCTGTGAATACTTTCTGGGTGCAGTCATGATTTTGAAATAATTGTGGAACTTTCTAGTGTTGTAATTTTATTTTCAGTAATTGCTGTTCTTTTAGTAAGAAATAAATGCAACTTTTTGAAAATATTTTTTTTAATCTCTTTGGGGGTCTGACGTCTAAAAGTACTATTATTTTGAATTTCTAATTATTTTTGTTATCTCCACATATTAATGGTAGTATGTCTTTCCATTAACTATTATCAGTTTCTTTGGATATGTTATCACTATTTATGTTTCAACATTTAGCAGTAGTAATGATAATAATAATAATTATTATAACTCTGTTGTCTATATCCGTGTAAAGGGAATTGATATCCCTCAACCGCAAGAAAAGTGACACATCTCGCAAAAATTAATTTTGCATTTTATTCCACTAATAGGTCTGTCATAGATTTGTCTTGCTACATTAAAAGTTTCATAAGTGTAGTCATATGGAAAATCACTTTATTGCACTATATGTCCATTCGTGACCAAATAAAAGGGGTAGATTGCGTGGGGAGGTAAATTACTCAATCTTCCAATCGTCATCTATGTCTTCATTGTCATGGGGTTTTATGCTTTTATGCATGTTTTTAGTGCTGCATGCAGAGCTGTAGTGCTATAATTTGATGTTATGGTAAAAACATGCAAATTTTCTATTGCCTGTCCTGTGAAATTTACTTGTCGAGATGTTTCACTTTTCTTGTGGGTGAGCGAATGTAGCCGGGCCCACTCCGGTTATAGAAGGTAAAGTTTATATTTCTTTTAACTGTTGCTAACAAATATTCTGTAAAAAATTAAAATTCTAATGATGTTATGAACCATTTTTCTATGAAACCTTTAAGTTGTCTACCATCAACTTTTGACACGTACTATTTACTATTCTATCATATTGATGAAAATTTTATGAACAATATATAAATAAATAAGTTTCGAATACATACCTTTCATTATAGACTAAAGTTGAAAAAAAAACAAGAAGTCTTCAAAGAGAATTGAAGCATACAGGTTAAATACTATTAACTTCACGGATAGAATTTTATTAAATATATTTCCCGTCGAATTCCAATATCAATATAATTCGAATATCTAGCAAATGTTCCAATATACAAAATGTTTTCGTTTGGAATAATTCTCTTACCATTTCTCAAAATTTCCCTCATTATCTCAAAACCTTACCATTTGTTACCGTTTCCAAAATAAAAAAAAAATTAAATTTGCATTTTAGTACCTGGGAGGTTAAAACTAATTAAATAAATATACAGTAATCCCTTAACATTTGTAAGGGTTAGGTACGCGAATGTCAAAATCGCAAATGTTGAGACTATCTTCCCGTGCATAAAAAAGGGTTAAGTTTTAAGATTTTGTTTTAATGGAAAAAAATTAATTGAAACGTAAAAATTTATTTATTAAGCATTAAAAAATGCATGCTGTAAATAAATTTGTATAATTATAAACATATTGTACAAAGTTTAGTTGCTAGTTGATGGCTGAAAACAATTGTTGATATACGATTGTTTGAAAGAACAGATATTTTGTAAGCAAAAACATGAGGGGTTGTATCCATATATCCATTGATTAGTGCCAATTTAGCGTACACAATATTGCACGTACTACTGTATTTGGATACAACCCCTCATCTTTTTGCTTCATTTTGGGAACAACGGATTTTGAGCTTATTCTATAAACGATTATTATCTGACTTTTCAAATTATGTTTTTGAGACTTTTACAAAAGTTGCTCTATACATTTAGCTAACACATTATGCACATTATATTTTGATTGCTTTCGCGCATGCGTAGTGAAACATTTTTTAGTAAACCTGCTCATTTTTCATCCAATTTTTATTATTTTTTTAATTGTGATTGCAGAATGTTGTGCACAATGTTGTTTGTCATATTTTCTGAAAAGAACTTTTTTTATATATTAAGAACTCTGCAAATTATAAGCAAAAAACTTGGCGAAATTTGGGACTATTTTTATAAAAACCTTAATTTCTCTATGAGTATACATGCTATCCTCATAAAAATGAACACAGTACATTACAATAAGCCATTTATTAATAATCTCGAGTTTGAACGCTTTTGCTACATCAGTTTTTACAGGTTATCCAAAAGATATTCATTCTTTTTCAATTTGTTGACGGTTCCCTATGGGGTTTCGGGAAAAAATCTTCGCGGAAATATATGACCTGTACTATACTGTTTACACATCTGCAGTTTCAGTTTAATTCCTCATGTATTTTTCAAAATATTTAACAAAACGTCAAAAATCGCAAGTGATCGGTCACCTTTGGCCATATAGTGTATTCGCGAATGGTGAAAAATGATCTTCATTTTTTATTTCGCAAATAATCAAAACGAATGTTAAGGGATTACCGTATTGTATCAAGTAATGATGGGCATAGTGAATGATTTTGATATTCGAATGAATCATTCGGGCATGCACAAAAGCATAGCTGCTAATCTTCGTATTACTTTTAATCAATTTAAACTAGAAATTTTGTTTAAAAAATTAAAATAAATTAAGAATCTAGGCTTTTAGTTTACTTATTTTACAAAATTTCTTGTTTTAAGAAATTAAAAAGTGATTAAAAAGAATACGAAAATTGGCAGCTATGTTTTTGCTCGAATGGTTCATTTGAATATCAAAATCATTCTTCATGCCCATCAACTACAAATTAAAAATAATAACCTCACTTTTTACGTTATAACGGTATACACAATAAGTTAAGCACAACATAAAAAAAATTAAAATAAGGCCAGAAACTAGAGAAGCATTTACAATTAAACATCATACATTTATTACTATACCTTAATTACACGGTTATTGCATTTTAGAAATTTTAATGCAGACTGAATTATAAATTTATTTGATTCAAATGAGGTATCTTAGAGAATTTTGTAAAGGTTGTTTCATTAATATTTCTTTGAGAAATAAATTAATCAAAAGCTCTGAATCTAAGTTTACTATAACGATGAATGTTCATAATAAATCCAAATATTTATGGAATCCGAAGCAGAGTTTAAAAGAGTTAAGCGCTTTTCAATATAGAAATGTTTTAAATCTCCCACACTAATCTGCTAAAATATTGAAGATTTGGAAAATACTAATTCCATTAAAATATAATTGCTTCTAAGCATTTTATCATTCTATTTAATATGGTCTATTTTGGATACAAAATCTATGTACTATCTTAGAAATACCGAATAACTGAAGCGATTAAAGCCAGAGCGGCAACTATACGTTGTGTAAAAGTTCCTCAGCATCTGTAGTTAAGCTAAAAGTTACAAGTTAAGCTGTGAAAATTTAAAAAAATCCTCTGTGCCTGTGATGCCGCTACAGCAGTTAATGGTTAAAATTTAATTGATTTTACTGTGAAGTGAATGTATGGGGGACGTTAACCCAGTTCCAACATAAATATTAAGTTCTGTATTATGATTTCAAACAGAACTATTAATTCAAACCACGCACTACCCCTCTCCCCTCCCCCAGTTCATTTGTCGCGTCACTACGCGTTACATTCGTGTTTGCTTCGCATTTGTGAGATAGACCATCAAATTTCTACAATTTGTAGCAGTTAACTCATAGACAAAACTGATTTTAGACCATATATTAACAGCAAAAAAAATATCATCTGCAAAATAAATATATTAACGTATAACATAACATAAATTACTAGCGTAGTCCTATTCTCTCAGACCTGGAGCAACTACTGGGGTGTTAAAGTGGAAATAAATTGATTGACATCAAAACAAAGTCTTGAAATCCTTAAAATTGCGTTAGAAAATCTTGAAAATGTTGCTAAAGGAAAATGAGCAAATATTTGGTGTTTTAGGAAACTCAAATTCTAATTTCTTTTATTTCTTTTATTTTTATCTTCAAGTAATAGAGCTGATGTCATCTGGCGCCGGTCTTGAGCAGTGATGCTTATGTAATGATATTCGTGATCGTTCGGGATTCTGTTTGTTTCTTAATTCCTTTTCTATCATTTACTTTCCCCTGTTTATTGCCCATTTACACGGTTTTCATGGCCAGAAGCGCGACCCTACTCGATGGGTGTTCTTGAGAATGGCAAGGCTGAAAGATGAAATTGAAAGTTATCTTCAATAAACGGGTTTTGGTAGAGTTCGTACTGAATCACGACTATTTGAAGTGTGATGAGTATGAATTTTTAAAATGCTAACGGGAAGGTGAAAATTGAAAGTAAGTAAAGACCTGTGTAAAAGGAACATGAGTGTAACATAATCCATACAATTATACCTGCTAAATCGGAAACCTGCCTTAAAATTCCACAATTGTTTTTGAAGGAATCTTTAAAATAAAATTTTCTGAAAATAATTCAAAATAATTTTTTGAAGTACAAAATATCTCGATAATCAGGGTAATCGCAATCATTTAGGAAACCATCTGGCTGCCCCGCGCCAATTGCGGTCTTGTTAGGATCCCTCGGTAACTATGTATAATTCGAAATAGTGTTTCCTCTGTATAAAATAACAATAATTTTGCTAAAGATTTGCTTCTAAAGGCGAGGAAAAAAGTTAGTATTAACTTTATTTCTTACAGTTAAATTTAATATAATTGTCGTAGGATATATAGATTTGATGGTCTTGAACGCAACAAATATTTAAAATATTGTAAAGGATCGAAAATTTTGCTAAGTTAATGCACATTGAATGTAAAAGTAGGGGTAAATTTCGTACATTTTATTATCCATATTATATAATATTATTCTATGATACATACAATGACTACTAGGCTATATTCTATGCTGTATATTTTATTAATCCAGTATTGCAGTATAGGTTGGGCCCCACAAACTGATTTGCCAGGGCTCCGCGCCATGTTGTGCTGGCACTGCCGAAAATGCAATGACAAAGCAATAAAAGCTACTGAAGCTCAAAGCGTTAATGGAAGTTGAAATTTAAAATGTGAATAATAAGTTATTTTGTTCATAAAATACCGGAAGCGAAGATATAAATATATGAGGTAAGAACAAATTTATTATAGTTTCTAAATTAAACTAGAAAACAACCAACAGTTCAAAAGTACGAAACTTTATGTAAAATTTCATTAATAAAGTGCAAAATGTCTTTAACACATTGAATACCACGTCAGTCACCGGTGACCGACACTGATCTTTCCGTTTAGATCGCGTCAGTCATCGGTGACTAACACTTATAGATTCTGTAACGGGAGTTTTATTTCGTGGCCTAAACAGAAAGACAGAAAAAATAGTCTTGGAATTCAACGTGTTAAAATACAATGGGGGCACAATATTCACAGTCACTCAATTCAAAAGGTTAATCCTTTTTCAAGTCCTTATAAAAATGTTACTGTACCCATGTTTTCTTTATTGTATTTTTAAAAAGACCTTGTGGTTTACTAATTTACCGCCTCTTTATTCAGTCTTTCCAGGAAAACATTCTCCTTTTTTTACGATTCAAGTAGATTAAAGTAAATCATATAAAAACCTTCTCATACTTCTTAGGTGAAGTATACTCGTTTGGCCTGATAAAGGAAGAGGAAGCTTAATGCTAATGTTTAAGGTTCGGCAACATAGTTGCTGTTGTTTTCTTAAACCAGTATTTCACTAATTATATATCAACACTTTTTAAATAAAATTTATTTAGATTTAACTTCGAAGCAAATAATGTATTTTTTTTGCTTTTAAATGGTAATGTACATGCCGAAATGATTAAATATCTTAAAATAAAGGAAGGTTTTATGAGAAAGAATCAATTTTTAAAGGAACAAATGTTGCTGGAAAAGTTTCAATATCAACGTTTCTAGAAAAAAAAATTCTACACCTTCTCCGTTCTTTTTGTTTAATCTTTTTAATGACTTATAGGAAAATACTTTTAAAAATCAAAAAGTCCGAATCCAAAAAGAGTAATTCAGTTTAAAGTTTGTTTTATCTGGTTTAGTTATTGTAACCAATTTTTTAAATTATTAGATGCAAAATACCAATAGTAATTTATGGTAGTGAGACCCGGAGCACTGCACAAAAGATGAAAAGCAACTTATTATTTGGCAAAGGAAGATCTCGAGACAAATATTTGGACATATTAAGGAAGATAATACACGGAGTATCAAGGTCAGATATGGAGATAGGACAGTTATACAACAAAAAGATATAATAAATACTATAAAAATAAGAAAAATGCAATGGTTAGGCCATTTAATCAGAATTAGGGATGAGATAAGCACAAAGAAGACATATAAGGGTAATTTAATATGGAAAAGTAGTATTGCTAGACCCAGGAAGAGATGGATAGAAGAAGTAGAGAAAGATCTTGCACAAAACCAAATTATAAATTATAAATTAAAGGCTAAAGATCGGAAGGTCTGGAGAGGTATACTGAGGAAGGTCAAAATCCTACATGGATTGTAGTGCCATTGTGTACGTATGTATGCAGGTACATGCGAAATAATTTCAACCAAAACTGTTTGAAATTTTTATAAATATTAGCAGTCTTATCAATTACGCATTACTAAAAAAAAAGAAGAAGAAGAAAAGAAACTCTTACCAGAGTAAAAAAAAAAAACCAAAAAACAAAAAATAGGGACTTACTTATTAAGACTTACATACTTTCCAAAAGTTCCAAAATCTCAATATTTCAAACCAACTTTGTTGAAGAGGGGGAAAAAGGGAAGTTTGTTTGTTAATCTCTAGAAATCAAACATTTTAATGACATACAATAATGAAAATTAAAAAAAAGAATTATTTCATGGAGCCTATGAAAGAAAACATTGATATTGGCAGAACTTTGCAGAAAAAAACACTGTTTATAATCTATAACAGCATAATACAATGAAAATGTAATGTTATTTTATTCCATTATTTTAATATTGCTTTGTTGCTGTAAATTCATAATTGTAATATAAAAATCTTTTCTAAAATTAATCTTCGTGATCATTTTTATTTTTTAACTCTTTACATACCTTCTTTTCTTTTTCTTTCCTTTTTTAAGTGCTACTGATTGAAAGTTAAAAGAAAAAAAGGTTTTTGATTAAAACGATTTGAATATTAATTATACAATTTCTCTTTTTGATTAAAAGAATAATTATTGAGCTTATAATAGTAAAACACATTTTTGCCCACAACTATCTTTATATCTTACTTAATTCTGCTTCGTATAAGTCTAAAAACTGAGAAAGGAAAGCCTTCAAGCTGTTGAAAATGAAATTTGATCTTGACATTTATCTTTTTAAACCTTTTGAAGTCTTGCTTGCACACGGTTTAACTCTTCGTATTACAAGCGAAGGTTTCATGTTAATTCACACTGGTTTCACTGACATATTCAATGTATTTATTACCATTCTTGTATGTTTGAATGACTCATAATAATTCGTTATTTTCACCACTATTTATATTAAAAAAATTTCTCTCATAAACGCAAGATCTGATAATATACTGAGGAGTAAGATGGTATAATTTAATAAATAATACAATTTCTATTGTAAAAGTTACTAAAATTCTTTATTTCAAAATATTGAATTTATTTCACATGAAAAATTATTCGAGATGTAATTCTGTAGTGTGATACTAAAACTAGAGTGTGTTATGTCCGATTTTTTTTTATTATTATTATTTCTTTAATTTCGTTGAATACTGTTTTGAGAAATTAAAATCTTGCTTTATATGAAAACATTCAAGCTTTTATGGAAAGAAAAAGCTTTAAACCTGAGGTACATCGAACCGTCCACAAATTCATTTTCCATAAATTAACTGAAATATTTGCAGCTAAGTAAGCTTTAAAAATTTGTTTTTAAATCCATGAAAATGAACTAATAGCACAATATCATTATTCTTAACCATAATGACAACGATGTGAAACCATTTAAGAGACCGCTGTGATAACGATTTTTGTGCGATTTTCCCGACTTTTTACAGTTTAAGTGAAGAATTTATGACTGTTTTTCAACGAAATTCAACATTTAGATGTAGCGTAAGGTTTGTATAAAACTTTAGGGAACATGAATTTGTGTGTCACCCATAGTTGACATTGATAAAATTTGTTTTGTATTACTCTTTTTTAGTAAAAGCAATATAATACATCCAATGAATGTAAAAAATATGTATAAGTTTACTTGTGGGATTTGGAGGGTTAATTAACGAGCTTTAGAATGTTTCGCGGCACATCAATCGAAAACTTCTGCTTTAGCCAAAACAATTGTATTATGTTCCAACAATCATCATTAATGTAAGTACAATCTTTTAATACATTCTAGAGGATTTTTGGAGTATATATTAAATAAGATAATAGTAGGATTTGAGCATACTAACATTTATCTTGAATCTGAAATGTCTGTTACACGAATTAAAAAGAAAGTTTGCAGGTTTCGAAGAAGTTCTGTCGAACAGCCATACTACGAATGTTACTAATTAACTCTTTTGCCACACTGTTTACATTTCTTCATTTTATCTACAAACGATGAACACTTCGTCACGTTTAGGCAATCGAGATGCGGATCCTCACGCTCCAGGCCATCATTCAGGCTTATTGACCAATCGAAGAAAAAATAATGGAGAAAAACCATGCGTGGGTGGAGGTCACCCCCAAGGTCGGTAGAAGGCCGTAACGTCACCATATATAAAATTCAAACATTCGGAAGGGGGGGTGAAGATGAACCGTCATATGTATGGATGAAATTATAGGAAATTAGAGATTACCACAGTGCCAGAAATTTATAAGGGGGATAGATATTTCGAGTGATTACCTAAGAGCTTGAAGACTTAGAAAGCAAAAGGTTAGAAGATGAAATGCATAAAAAAAACACATTTGTGGATGACGATCACGTAAGATATAAAATAACATTGTAAAGGACCGCAATGTCACATGGTAAGAAAAACAGAAATATTGTCACGTACATTAGATAGATTTGAGAATGAAGTGTAATTGACTAAAGATAATAGTTATTTATGTGATTCTCTTTTAAGATACGAGCTACAGGCAATTATTTTCTGTGTGTCTGAGTCAAAAGTTTTAAATTTTTATTACGTTATTGTCCTTAAGGATAGTGTGGAACATAATGCAAATTTGGAAACGATACGTTCTCGTGAACCATTCCAAATCGCAGAAAATAAATAGTTAAACTCTTATTTATTAGCCGTCAGTTCTAAGTGTAGCGATGAACGAAACGAAACATTACGGCTTGTTAGCACTGTAATAATATTTTAATACAAGCTGTATGAACATCATAAAAGTTTTATTATTATTCTTATTCACACTTCATTTTAAATCTATTAATTACACCAACTGTTATTATTTACACTAGATTAATTTTAACAAAATTATTCTAATTGGTAAACAAATCATATTAGATATAAATTTCCAACTGGGCTCAGATGGCAGAGCACTGGCGGCTTCAGCCAGGAGGTCCCGGGTTCGAATCCTGGTCCGGACATTTTTCGCCCAGTTGGAAATTTATATCTAATATGATTTGTTTACCAATTAGAATAATTGTGTTAAAATTAATCTAGTGTAATTTCGTATCCAGCGATTTCTGGAGTTCCATTACCTGTGATTTATTTTGTTGAGCTGAACCAGGTTTCAGACCAGATGCTGTAATCTTCAAGGTTAGCTGGGTGAAAAAGTTCGACCAGAATCGTCCGGAATAGCTCAGATGGCAGAGCACTGGCGGCTTCAGCCAGGAGGTCCCGGGTTCGAATCCTGGTCCGGACATGTTATTATTTATTTTAGAAATATATCACTTTAAAGTTCACATAAGTGTAAAAAGATGGCTGAATTAAAAATAGAGGAAACTTTCTCCAGTTTCCCAGTTGAAACAAAATATTTCTTTAATTTAAGGGGGCGCAGGGCCTTTGAGTTAGTCGAAAAAATAAAAAACATCGCCTTTTTCAAAGTACCAAAACACAAACAATAAGAAATTAAGCTATTTTTTTCCCTTTCCTGCTTAAAGTATATATTCTTAACTACGTTATCCAGAAAAATAAATGTTGTATGTACAAAATTAATATTTAAATTTTAAATTTAAAAATTCATCTCAATAATGCGTGATTAAGTGCTGCGCGCATGATAAAACTCTAGATTATGCATATAACAAACAATTTTTGAACAAAATGGAATCATAATACATCTACTTCAAACTTAAAACCAAAATGTACGCAAAAAGTTTTGTTTAAAATTTAAATTTTAGCACAAAATAAAAAAAAGTTGAAAAAACTCAGATTTTTTTTCAAGTTTTTCAAATGCGAAAAAATAAATAACCAAAATATGTGAATTTTTTTGGTTTTAGACTATAGACCATAAAGAAACGCATATTTGGTTAATTGTTTTAAGCTGTAGCTTACATAGTTTAAAAGTAACAGTGCGCGCAAACTCCAAATTTACTAATCTGAGAAAACGCGTTTTAAAGTTTCAATATCTACGGATCCTCCATTATACTCATCGTCTATAAATGATTATAACTCAAGAAATAATGCAGATTTTTGAATGCGGTTTTTTGCATATTGTTAAGAAATTTTAAAACCTTCAGAATAAAGCAAAATCGAAAAAAGATTTTTTGAAGGATTAAAGGTCCTGTACCCCCTAAACATTTTCTTATATTAATGTTCATATTTTTGATATACAGAAAGGAGATATTTCTTTCGATTAAGATTAAATGCACTTAGTGGAATATGAAGTATTCCTTTGTAACTTAGAAGGTTAGTCTTAAGCTATGAAGAATGTTTTATTAGTGTTGTTCTTATGGGGGGAAAATAATAAAAAAAATATAAATAAAAATCTTCACCAAAATGGACTTCTGGCAAAGATCAGCAAGAACATCAAGGCTGGGCTGGAAAAAAATTTAAATGAGAATGAAGAATATGAAAATGAGAAAAAAGAATATGTGAAAATATAGAAGTCAAACAAGATGTCTTACAGAATATCGAGCTTAATAAATTTAAAAGGCCTTGGCATGTTTTCAGAATGAATGATGAGCGCCAACTATATGTTCTTATAGACTCTAGTATGACAGGAAGACGAAGAAGTTGCAGACCAAGGATTCATTGGAAGAATGCAGTAGGAGAGTAATTGAAATATTACAAATAAAGTGAAGGTATTATCATGCACAAGTAACAATCAAAAAGAAACCTCAATTTTTTTTTCTTGTCGATAAAAACCACTAAGGGAAAGTCCGAAAAAGAGAAAGAAATACTATTTAGAACGTCCTTATACACTGTATGGCCAAAAATGACCGGTCACTTGCGATTTGGGGATACATCCCCTCATCTTTTTGCTTCATTTTGGGAACGACGGATTTCGAGCTTATTCTATCGACGATAATTTTCAGAATTTTCAAGCTATGCTTTTGAGATTTTCACAAAAGTTGCTCTATACACTTAGCTAATACATTATGCACATTATATTTTGACTGCATTCGCGCATGCGCAATGAAACGTTATTTAGTAAACCTACTCATTTTTCATCCAATTTTTATTATTTTTTAATTCTGATTGCGGGGTATTGTGTATAATATTTTTTGTAATAGTTTCTCAAAAGTACATTTTTTTATATTAAGAACTCTGCAAATTACAAGCAAAAAAACTTGGCTAAATTTGGGATTGTTTCTATAAAAACCTTAATTTCTTTACTAGTATACATGCTATCCTCATACAAATGAACACAGTTTATTACAATAAGCCTCTTAATCATGTTCTACCGTTTAAACGCTTTTGCTACATTAGTTTTTACAGGATTATCCAAAATATATTAGTTCTTTTTCAATTTGTTGACGGTCCCCTATGGGGTTTCGGGTAAAAATGCTCATAAAATGCTCGGGTAAAAATGCTCATATAAAAATATATGACCTATACTGTTCTGTTTACACACCTGGGGTTTCGGGATAATTCCTCATGTATTTTTCTAGATATTTAACAAAACTTCTAAAATCGCAAGTGACCGATCATCATTGGCCATATAGTGTTGTACTACACTGGTCCATTTAAGGACGCATCCTGAATCTTACCAATATCTCTATGACGTCATATTAAAGCGTCAGTATCCAGAACCACCAAGACATTTCTGTCATTCAGTCAAATTCAGTGTTTTATTTTTAAATAAAAACAGACGAAGCAAAGTTCAGAATCAAATTCCGTCTATTTTATCTTCTAATTCCAATATTTTGAAGTAAAATTATAAAATATAATTACTAAGTCGTTTCACGAGAGATATGGAGAAAATCAGAATATCAATATTGAAATTAAAAAAACGCATCAAAATTGAGAAGAAGGGATCGGAATCAAACCTCTTCTAATCTAATTCAAATATTTTGATGCAAAATAATAAAATACAATTGCTATGCCCTTTAAAATAAGGAATGATCTTTTTACGAAGAGTCACCCCCCCCCCCAAAAAAAAATAAAGTTAAAAAAAAAGAAAAGAAAAGAAAATGAAAGAAAGAAATATGTAAAAAAAAAAAAAATTAGAAAGACAAGAATCTGGGAAATCATGAGAGCAACAACGAAACATCATGCATATTACTAAGCAAGATAGGTTAAAATAGTATGGGCATTCGCGAAGGATGACTAGTAAACGCCGATCAAAAATACATAAGGATTGAAGATCTATTGATCGATGAAAGAATAGCAGTCTGAGGCAAGAAAGGAAAGAACATGATAGATGAAATTCTAAATTGTTGCCAAGTGAACCATGAGCTAACGGTGGAGAGAAAGGAGTCTTGAAGGAGATCCTTTGGTCGTGGAAAGAAAGCCACTATTTTGCCGAAAATCCTAGAAAAGAAGCGAATTTGAAATGAGTATAAACTATGCCAAGAACTGAACAGGTGGTAGGTTAATTTATGACAATGGTGTTAATAGATATGTGCATACAGCAAGGGTGTCAAACCGAGGTCTCGATTGCACCAATTTTCGAGTAGTAATCTTCGCTTTATTAACCACTCAATTTCCACGATTAATTAAGGTGAAGATTACTATTCGGAAATATTGTTGCCATTAAAACCTTTTGAGCCACAGTTTGGAGTATAGGATTGAAAATCTGCATTTCTATAAGAAAATACTATTTTTATCAGAAATATACAGTTAAAATGCTTTTCGTAACATATATAATAACCCAAAACCTCCAGACTTAGCAGATATATAAGACTGATGCAGGATTTCCTCAAAAGTAAAAAAAAACAAAACAGAAACCCTATGCAGATCACGCGTAGTGACCCAAGGTCTTGCAGGTGAAAGGAGACAAACCAGAGAAAGCCCATCTTCAGCTTTCAGGAAACGGGAAAAATAAAATAAAATAAATAAATAGACAGTCTGTGGGTCCCCAAGAGCAATTTGACCTGAAATGAAAGGGTCAGCATCAAGCGAAAATATGAGGAAGACCGTGACATAAGGCAGCCTCGGGTGAGAACAGAAATGAAAAGCGGAATAAATAAATAAGGCCAAGCCTTCAGAGGTGAGGCAGTAAACTGGATCAAATGATAGAAAAGTTGATGGAATGTTCTTGGATGAGGGGCAAGTTCAAGTCAAAACGTTGAAGGGCAGTGTGAAGTACATTGAATAAAAGGGTGAAAATCAATAGATGCAATAGCTTTAAGTGGTGGTATAACAGAAAAATAATATACCGGAAAACGAAATAATGGTAGGTGATTTATAAAATATTTTCCACCCTGTACCTGTTGAAGAAAAAACACACAATGGTGTAGTTATGAAACGGCCGACGTTCTAATATGTACATACCGTCGCGCTGTTATATAACATTAGCTTAGTAAGTTCATTCGTTCATTGTAAGAAATTTTATTTATGATTATACCCTTTTGTAAAAATAATTATAAAACAGAGACTAAACTAGCCACTTTTGGCTTTTCAAAAGATGAAGAAGTGAGAAAGAAATTTATTGCTGCTATTCATAGGAAGGATTATGTTTCAACTAAACAATCTTGGGTTTATTTTTATTGCTGATTTAAGAGTTTTAAATTTTCGGTTTTTTATATATTATTATTAACAACAAGACAAAGTGGAAGAATGATAATAACTGAAGGAATTAAGTATGTATGATTAATTGTAATATTTTGAGTGGAAAGAAATACTTTCATAATTTTTAAATATCTCTAACATTTCTTCAGGATATTCACAGGCTAAGATTAAAATTAAATTGTTAAATATGGGTTTTTATGTGTAGTGACTAAAGTTAAAATTTGTTATAATATTTGTAAGATAAATAATAAATGTTATAACTAGAAAGTTTTACTTTTTATACTTCAAATACTCAAGCTTGCATTTTTCTTTCCAAGGCCTTTTATTGGTCATAAAAGCACATGTTTTACATTCCAAATGCGAAGGGTTAGCCTAAATGATTCATCGGGTTTCAAAAAACTGTATACAGCGTACAAAGACAGGTGATACATGAAAAGATACATACACTCACCAAGTTTCTGGTATATACTTCAAATGTTCAATGTGTATGCCCCTAGTCATTCGGCACACATCCCAACGGTAATCCAGTTCCGTCCTTAGGCTCAACAGCATGTTTCTGTCAATGTCCGTCACAGCAGCAGTGATGCGTTCCTGCACGCGAGCCACGTGGCGGGCTTTTAAACTTGGTGAGTGTATGTATCTTGTCATGTATCACCCTTCTTTGTAGATCATATATCTCTCAATGCACAGTGTTTTGAAACCCGATTAATCATTTAGGCTAACACTGTATATCAATCGGGGACGCTTATATCTACCCCCTGTATATCTGCCCCCATACGTCATTTTGACGTCACAGATAGAAGGGGGCACATATCCAGTGCTGCAGAATTTCACTGTCGTCGAAGGGTGTATATCCGACCCCTGTATATATGCCCCCATAGCAGATGGGGGCACATATCCAATACAGAGCATTTTATTTTCGTCGATAGCTGTATATCCACCCCCTGTATATTTGCCCCCATACGACGTCACAGCTGAAGGGGACACATATCCAGTCCTAGAGAATTTTCCTTTCGTCGAAGGGTGTATATCCAACCCCTGTATATATGCCCCCATACGTAATTTTGACGTCACAGCAGAAGGGGACACATATCAAGGGGGCAGATATCCAATGCTAGGACTTTTACTTTTGGAGAGAGATTTGGATATCCAACCCCTGTATATATGCCCCCATACGTAATTTTGACGTCAGAGCAAAGGGGATACATATCAAGGGGTCAGATATCCAATGCTAAGGCTTTTACTTTTGGTGAGAGAGTTGGATATCCGACCCCTGTATATATGCCCCCAAACGTCATGTTGATGTAACAGCAGAGGGGTCACATATTCGATGCTATAAGAATATTTTTAGGTTCGTCGACAGCTGATTATCCGACTCCTGTATATGTGTCTCCCCCCCCCCTTTTTACGTGCATATTTTGATGTTGCTAGTATACGGCCTTGAAGAAATATTAGGAAAGATTTAGTGTGTAATATAAAAAATAATATCTCGCTTATTTTGCATACTCGACTTTCAAGGACATACTATGCCGAAACAGGACCGTAGACAGAGACAGCCGGCCCCGTTAATAATTCGAATGCCACCACAAGTATGATAAAGAAATATCTGCTAAGACGAAAACTTAATTTATCAGTAAAGAATTCCGTTTTACACGGTTTTTTTACGTCTGAAGTGGTATAATTGCATGGTATTTTTTTTGGCAAGAACATGATTTTTCCCGTTTAAAGTGAGATTCCGTTACAGACAGGCTTTACTCTATTAGAAAATAAATTTGTGGGCAAGTTTTTTTCTAACGTCTATAAATTTGCGTACAATTATTATTATTATTATTATTTTTTTTTTTTTTTTTTTTTTTTTTTTTTACAGCATTACTGTTTATTATAACACTTTTCATCTAAAGATTTTAAATAGAAATATAAAATATTAAAATATAGGCAAACCATTTTCGATTTTCTTGTAGCAACTCACTGTAGAAGGGATGTAAATCCCTTCTTTTCCCCTTCGGTAATCTATTATTTATATGATTAATCCAATTATCATGAAATTCAAATGCATTATTTGTGAGATACAGATATTTGTTGTTGTCAAATAAAAATTGCAAGCAATATAATTTTTTTTTTCGGAAACGTTATTGTGTTAGCTCTGCTTCTGAATAATAATAATAATGTATTATTATTATTATTATTTAAATAAAAAAAATGTGATTCTTATATTGTTTATTTATGTGAGCTGGAAACATTCTATTGTGAACAAACTATTGTAATGCAGCCAAGACATTCTAGGGATAAATTTTGGTTAATGGTATGGGTTTCAAAGTCAAAGAATTTGAGATCTGAGTATCAGCACGCAAGTAAAGAAAAAAATCTTGATTATAATTCCGAAAAAAAAAAAAAAAAATGAGATTGCGTAATGCATCTTAAAATTTCATTCAGGAGGTTATACAGTTGTCAGGTTTTTTTCCAAAACATATGTCATAATCTATGTTTTTATGCTTTAATTAATAAAACTATTATTAGTACTAAAAGATTAAATCACAAAATTAGTTATTTTATCAGTTAGTAATACCATTATGTATGTTGAAATTTTGTAATAATTATGTAAACCTATATTAAATACTGCAGACATTTATATTTATTAAAATTATTAATAACTTAATTTAATATAAAATTGTTAATACTATTTAAATTAATAGTTATTAAACAATAATTTCTCTAGTTAGAACATTACACATTTTACGTTTTGATTAATAAAATTATAATTAATATAATTACAGAAATAAATAAAACTTCACATAAGTAATTTCATCAGTTAACACAAATAACAAATCAAATATCATGGCAAGAATTTTTGCATTTCAACTTATAAAAATTACTGTTAACACCATAAATAAAAACTTACACGCAGGTATATGCTTGCTAATCAAAACAAATTATGAAAATGGGTGGAAACCATTAAATTATGCACACAATGTAAATATGAGAATGACCAATTTTATATCTGAAGTTATATTTGAAATCCAGAAAATAGCAGCATTAGATTTAAATATCTTTTTTAAATTGAATGATTTTTACGCCAGATAAGAACTTGCTTTTTACAAACTTATCATATTTAATTTTTTATAAACGTAATCATTTAAGCCAAAACATGTATTTAAAGCATTTTTTGGTTATTCATTAAGGCAAAATATCCATAGAAACTTTACCACTTTATATTTCAAAGCTTTTTTATACCGTTTTAAAAATCTTTAATTTTTAAACACGATTTAATCATTAATTTTAATTGTCTGATTAAAATTGTTGACATTCTTATTAAAAGTATTAAAATCAAATTTGGAGTTTATTTTTATTTTTTTAGTTGTACTGGTTGCTTTTCCAGTATGAAAAAATACTTTTTTTTCTATTTGAGGTTTTTTTTTTTTTTTTTCAGATATAAAAAAATTAATCTAGTATGAAAGTATTATAAAAATATAAGTATTTTATAAATTAAAAATTTATTAAATTTAATAATATTTTAATACGAGTTTATATATATTTTATTATTTATAATATTTTGTCTTTGAATGTTGCACTCTGAGTTAAATACAAAAAAATATCTTTCAAATATTTTACATAATGAATACTTTTATCTTTCAAAGCATCCCGAAAAATCTGTGTTTTTTATTTTCATGAATTTATTTAATTTGTGTATATATAGTCGGTTCCCCCCACAAATTTCAAAAGGTAATATTTATGAACTCTTTATCGCCTTATTTAATTGCAAAGTTTCTGCTATTAAATAAGACAATTTTTAGATATTGAATTAGTGGTAATGCGTCGGTTTACGGTCTTCAGATTAACCCCTTAACTGTCGCATTAAATTACAGTTTAAAAATTCAAATTGCTTATTGGCACCTTCTTTTTTTTTTTTTTTTTTTTTTTTTTTTTTTTTTGAAAAAAGAAATATTCACATTATTTAATAGCAGGTGAAATGATACCATAATAAAACCAATTACACTGTTTTATAAAACTGGTGGGGATTAACCCTCCGACTGTCTTGGAAAAGGGCAAAATTGTAATGTTGTTTTCTCTGCATTTTGTTTTAAATGCTAAAAAAAAAAATATTCTTTGAACATTTTATGAAAAAAACTTAATAACGAATATGAATGCAATCCTTGCAAGTATTCATCATTGTTCAATGTATTAAAAATACATTAAATCAATAGAATTATATTACTTTAAATATTGCTTGTATTGTAGTGAAACCTGGAGCTTAGTGAACGTATTAACACGGGCTTGTCAGTGAGGGGGTTTTAAACAAACTGAATAAAAGACACAGCCCGTGAATATCACGGGCGCGAGAATTAAGACGTTAAAGACACCTTAGGAGCTACTACAAGCAAATGTGTAGAAATCTTATATATTTAGCAAAATTTTCGTCTCAAAATGTCCATAATGGACAGAACTTTAGCACATTAAGATTCACAGAAAGCATATTGTTTACATAAGTATTGTACTGATTGATGAGTTTAGACATTAAATTTTTACGTAATTAATGAAAATGTGCATCAACAAATTTTTCAGAAGGACATGTTTTAAAAAAATGGAACATATAAGTTAAAGTTTTTTTTTAATTATTTTAATTAATTTGCCTTTTAAAGTTTTGTATGTAACGGTTTGCACAAAATAAAATCTAAAACTGAATACAGTAGAGCGCCGATTATCCGAACAAGTTGGGACCGACCCTGGTTCGGATAAGCAAAAGTTCGGATAAATGGACAGATAATTTAAGGAATGTTTCTGACTTTACTAAAACCTTCATACCTTATCTAAGCTTAAGTCTGGCAGCACAAGTTAGTGCTGGCACGTTTATTTATTTTTTATTTTTTTTTTTATATGTTTACCATTAAATTTTTTTCTTTCCATATCATTTTCTCTCAACTCCAGAGATTATAATTTAAGCAAAAAAGATTTTGATTGTTGCTTACTTAAACGAAAAAATTCTTTTCAATGCTGCCCTATTTCTAATTCTTCTTAAATACGTTAGTTGAATACGATCAACGTTCTTCTGCCGTTCGAGCCATTTCATAGCTGTTTCCAAATATTCAAATGCTTCATTATGTGATGGACCTTGGTTATTTCCAGAGCATTCGTTTTCATTATCTCCAATTTCTTTTTCATCATGAATCTCATCCACAATCTCATCATCTTTTAAAATCTGATATCCAGGGTTATGTACTACTTCACTATCTAACCACTCGTTAATTTCATTTTCTTCATACGTTCTTCCCATCTCCTTTATTGTTTTACACTCTTCATTTCCTGATCCACTATCAGCTTTTTCTTCATTTAAAATTTTATTTTAAGCCAATGGATAAGTGGGAGTTCGGTTACAAATTTTTTTGGGGAGAAATAGGCTGTTCGGATGACTGTAAGTTCGGTTAAAAACATTTTTGAGAGAAATAGGCTGTTCGGATAGTTGGAATTTCGGTTGATTGGAGTTCCGATAATCGGCGCTCTTCTGTACATGGATTAAAATCAACAGATTATAATCATATATATATTATATATATATATATATATATATATATATATTGTTTCCCGTGAAAATTCACTAGACTATTTAAAAAAAGAGTTGTATATTGTAGAGATCATATTACCTTAAAATGAGTAGATTCATATTTCAAAAAGATTGATATATATGTATATGTAATTTAAATATTTCTGATTATAAAAGAAAATTAAGCATTTTTTTGTTAGCAACAAAATCTTATTATCTTGAAATTTTAAGAGACTAGAGCTGTTTAATCACCGAAATATTGATTTTTCAAAAAATTATATATGAAAGAACATTATAGTAGTTTGTTGCATTTTAAAACATTTTGCATAGAAATATTTCTAGTTTTACGTAAGTTATGACTAAAAAAATGCGTCCACCATTTTACTGCAAACAATGATTTAAAAGGCACTTTTAAAGATATTTTTCTCAGAAAGATAAAAACCATTTTTTTTTTGTTGTTAATTGCGCACAAAAGATGCATTTTAGATTAGTTAATATTTTTGCATGCAATCTTTAAGAATTTAGATATTATATCTACAACTTAAGATTGGATTTTAATTTGTACATAATTTAGTAAAATTTCTATTTAAAAATTATTGTTGAAAATATTGTACCCATTAAGATTATCTGTTTTTGTGCCTAGAATTACAAACGCACTTTGGTTCAGTTTTAATATAATTCTTGCGTTGCAGGTTTTATAGCGAGAACATAGCCAATAGTATTTATTTAGATTTTTTTTATCTTGCTGAAATTTAGAACTGAACATTGGCACTATGCGACTCCTATATCATCCTTTACATTTCCCACTCTAAATGATTTTCGGGCTCAGGTTCTTTCCTAACGGAAGTGCTTGATTGAGTACTTGATTGATGAGTTTTCGGAGAATCCGGAAAGTACGGTTTTGATTATCGCTTTCTTTTCGGTATACATCATTAATTTTCCATTTCCTCACACTGGTTTGATGGAACGTTTATTGATCTATTGGTTATTGATCAGTAAAGGCTTAGCAAAGATTATAGCAAAAACCAAGGTTGCCAACAATTAATCTTTGATGTCTTTTAACTATCGCTCCCGTTTTTATTGCGCATAGAAAAAGATAATATAATCTGGACAACATGGAGATTCAAAAAAGAAGTAAAAAGAGACATAGAGAGTTACAAGATAAATTGTCTGTAATCTAGCGCCGGTAATTCATATATATATATATATATAAATAATTCAGAGACTTAAAACTCAAAAGAGAAGAAAAGTTAGAAAAAAAAATTTTTTTTTTCGAAAAAGGGCTACAAACTTTGTAATATTTTCTTAAAATAAAAAATCTTCATAAAAAAGTCTAAATTCAGGGGATCACCACATTTTCAGAAGATATGCCTAAGCAAATCCAAAAAAAAAAAAAAAAAAAAAAAAAAACTTATT
Organism: Maratus speciosus; assembly: GCA_963932465.1. Classification (NCBI taxonomy): domain Eukaryota; kingdom Metazoa; phylum Arthropoda; class Arachnida; order Araneae; family Salticidae; genus Maratus; species Maratus speciosus. Next base: position 82,183,163 of record OZ010788.1, read on the forward strand.
TAAGATTATTTATTTCACTTAAATTATGATTTTGACATTTTTTAAACAATATTATTCTTCGTATTATTGTTGTTTATTAAGTTTATTTTAATTTAATGTCAAATCATTTAAATCTAAAAGTTAGGCGTATGTGAAGTTTTTTAAGGTTTTCATATAAAAATATATATCGGTAAATAAGTTATATTTTAATCAGAAAAAGAAAAGTTAAGAAGGAAAATTACTAAAAAGACAAAGATTTTATAGGGGAAATGAAGTTTGATTAACTTTGTCAAGTTAACTTATGTTATTTTTTATGTAATAAAAGAAAATTTAGAAATAATTCCATTAAGAGAAAAAGTGCAAAATGCAATGAATTTTATATATATAAAAAAAATGAAATTACTTTGTTATTTTTTTCAAATTCTGGATTAATCTTTATAATAAATGTACAGTCGTAAAAAAAAAAAAAATAAAAAAATAAAAAAATAAAAAAATAAAAAAAAATAAAAATAAAATAAACAGTTCCCACAAATTAAGCAATAAATTATCATAGCAGAAAGTTGTTGGTGCCAAACTATCGGAAATAAAGTCTACTGTTAAATAATGTATATAAATTTTGCTTAGAGGGCAATATGTATGTATATGAAAACAAACTCAATCTTTGTTATTTTTTTTTTTGTTGTTGTTTTGTTTTTTTTAAGCAAGTCATAATTTTGACACCATAAATAAATTCTACACCACTTAATTAGTCTAAAAACGAATTTTCATGGAATTCGCACTATAGTTTCAGGGAAATTATTTATTTTAAAATGAGCATATTTGGAAGGCTGTATCAAAATTTTAAATTACACATAATACAAGAGTAATAATAATAATAATAATAATAACACACGTACACAAAAATGAAATTTTTAATATGAACACCCAAAATTGACATTATATTTGTATTAATTAAAAAACTGCCCTAGAATACGAAACACAAAGTCAATGTTAAATTCATTTTTAACACTTTCCAACAAAGTTGAAAAGTATTTATGCATTCGGTTTGTCTGGTCGTCTGTCCGTCTGTACGCGCTCTAACTCCCGTAAATATACTCGGATCGTTCTGAAATTTTTGTATGTTAGTGACCTCTACCATAGCACGAACCCTATTTCAAGTGAAGTTTGTAGCATGTTTAGTTCATTTACAGGGACAGTCAAAAGTTTTCCGTTACATTACGGCCTATGGGAAAAAATCGTTTAAAACGATTTTCAATGATGTTACATGCTTTCAAACATATTAAAATTGATATGCATTTATCAAATGCACTAAAATATGCATTCCTCAGAATATGCGGTGCAAAGAATAATTATAATAATAATTTACAGGGCCACACAAAATATCTCCGTTACATAATGATATACGGGTGGAGGGAATTTTTTCCGGCATATTTTAATTATGTTAAATTATTTCATGTGTAATGAAATTGATATACGTCGCTGAAGTTTACTACTACTTATTTCATGTATAATAAGAAGTGCATAGCTCTTACAGGGACGCAAAAAAGATTTCAGATACGGTATTGTATCCGAGGTACTGTACGGTAGCAATGATTGCTGGAAATGCATTTTTAATTATGTTATGTGCTTTTATGTTTCACTATATTTATGCATTGTATATGGTGTGTATAAATGCTGTAATTCATATACAGGGCTACACAAAAGATTTCGTAATGGTTACTGAGTATGATTGTAAATTGCTTAAAGGTGGTTTTTAAATGGGTTATGCATTTTTACGCTGAACTGCATTTTGTTTACTAAGAAATGTTTGTAGAACATAGATAAAATTATATACAGGGTCACGCAAAGAATTGGATACATATGACCGTCTATAAATGATAATTTCTGGAAATGTGATTCCAGTAGTTTTAAGAGTGTTTTACTTTGAATTAAACTTTAGCTAAATAGTGGTGTGTAATAAAGGTACTAGGTTAACTATAGGGTTGTACAAAAGTATACAAGTATGTTTCCATCTATTAGTATAAATTGCTGAAAGAGAAATTTCAACCTGTATTCGTTTTCTTGCTAAACTAAATTTCCTCATTATATAGCATATATATCAACCTGCAAATCAAATACAGAGCTGTTCAAAAGAATTGGAATACATATTTGCTATGGATGGTAACTGCTGAAATCAGTTTTTCAAATGTTTTATCCGTTTTCTAGAATGTTTACTTAGTCCTCTTATATACCTTATTTCCCTAAATAATGAAGTTTTGTTAAAGCATTCAGGAAGTGTTGGAAAGCGTTTCATAATCTATGCTTAACGCATGATTTTTCTTACTTGTTATAGTTGTAAACAAAACTGCAATTCCTGTAGTTTCTTTTAATTTTAACTCGAAAACCACTTAATGAAATGAGCTGCAATTTTGGATTCGGATATTTGAAGCTCCTAATAAGCTTTTTCTCTTAATTTTTTCAAATGTTACATAGTATAATATTTTTTATCATATTTTTAAAAATATTTTATGTATTCCGTAATTAATATTCGAAAAAAAATATATGTACCATAACGTATAAAATTAGATGGATTTGTAATTTTTTGTTGGTCTATTGCAGCAGGCTGCTATACTTAGTATTAACATTTATTTCTATTTACCTCTAAAATTGTTCAACTAAGTGAAAAAGACAAAATATTGAAAAATTTAATTTTTAATTTAAATTTTTATAATTTTCAGACAAGCACTTTATTAATTTAAAAATAAAAAATTTATTATGTATTTAATTTTAAAAAACCTCATACAATTTATAATTAAAAAGTGGAAACTTTTTTTTCTTTTTTTTTCATGTTCTTTTATAATCATTGGGGAATGATTTAAAAATGTATATGAATGTGTATACATGTGGTGTTGCAACCAGAGCTGTGGAGTCGGTGCGAAAAATGGACGCCTTCGACTCCGGGATATTTTATCGACTCCGACTCCGATTCCTATTCCGACTCCGGGATGACTGCACTAGTACTCGGGCTGGGGTACTAATGTTGCCTGTTGATTTAAATAATGATAGAATATAAGAAAAATAAAGCTCAAATCTCACTATTTCGGCATTGATTATCTTTTTTAGAGGCCTGCACGGGTCGTAATTTCCGAGCCTGGCCCGGTTCATTTATATTTTCACAGTTCATGACCCGGCCCGTACAAAATCAGTGAAATCAGGCTCGGTGGGGCCGTGGAAAAATCAATCCAATGACTCAATTTCTACAAAAAAAATCTAGGTTTTTCTAAACATACAATTAAAATTCTTTTAAAGAATCTGAATGCATACTGCATGCATATTTATGGGATAATTTTACAGTATATTTTAAAATTAGTATGTATTCGCAAGACAGAGAATACAGAATAGCAACATTAATGATTACTTATAGAGTATTAGATGTTTCAACATTTAAATAAGGATTCGTTAAAAAAATAATGTAGTTCAGAATAAATGGAAAAATGGTGGGTTAAAAACATGATAACTTTTGAATCTGTATAACAAAAAGCAGATTTCTAAAAATATTTCTTTGTCATTTAATAAGGCTTTTCTCAAATACCAAAGGAGCTTTTTTCTGATACATTTCTGAATTCATTTCTTTTCTGAAACGCATAAGATTTGTGCCGGTGTTCTTATTCAGAAACTTTACGTTATTACGTTATCCATTTTTTTGATAAAGGCAACATATCTTTGAGAAAATACTGTCAAAATTAAAGTTTTTAATCGAATTTTCAGAAGCGATAGCACGGGAAAGGATAAAAACCTGCAGTCTCGTGACAAGAATCTCTTATATTTTATTAATTTATTTTTAAAAAAATGGAAAACGCTGTTCGATTCAAAATCTCTTCAATAGTCATTAAAATAACATTTTAACAGTCATTAATGGTCAATTAACATAAATTCTCTTATTTCTACTTACACGGCCTGTTTGAAAAATTCCCTTCATTTTCCGGGCTTTGGGTCCTTCCAGACCTTTGTACCTCTGGTTCTATCCGCAAACCCCAAAAATATGAGGGAAGTACTTATTTATATACTACTAGGGGGCTCTGCCCCCTACGAGCTACGCTCGCCAACCCCCGTTCAGGCACACCAAAATCCAAAAAGCACGCTAATTTGATCGGCTTTAAAAATATTGAATTAAAATTAAAAAAAAAAAACAGTAGCGATCTCTCTGTAAACAGGTTTCCATTCGTTTTCCTTGGATTGGGACTTTTAAGACCAAATCTGCTGCTGTTAAGAGACACAATGGCTGTTTTCGTATTTAATTAAAAAAATTAGTTAAACATTGGAAAATAAGCTAATGTAAAATGAATTAAGTAAACAGTGTCATTGTCTCCCGGTATTTTTTAACTGCGCTATAAGATAGTTCTTTTAAATAATTCATTTTAAATGTATCATTTCAAATCTGACGTAATTTACACCAAAGTTTTATTTCTCTTATTAATATTCACGTGAAAATACTTTTGTTGTTAGAAGGAAATATTATTTGCGCTGTCTTCGAATTCACGATAATAGTTGAAAAGATTATCTCAAAATATCTCACGCAAATATATTTTTCAATTTAAACTGTTTTGCCATATTTTTGGGGCATTTTAAATATGACGTAATTTCCTCCATTTACAAGTTTTAATGCATAATAATGATTTTTTTATTTTAAGATTTTGTTTCTCAAATTCAAGTGTAAATATGGTTCTTATGACGTAATTTTCCTTCTATTAACATGTAATCATTTAATTCTAATTTTAAAGTTTTTTTTCTGTTTGTAATAGTCACGTGTAAATAAATTTTTAATATGAAGTAAACATTATTGTTTGCGCTTTTTATACAATTGGCAACAGTTTAAATTAATAACATTTTCTAAATTTTGTAAAAAATATCTCTCGAAATGCTGAAAATTTGAATTTAAAATAGAAATAAAACCTCAAAAATGGGTCTAATAAGAAAAATAAATGCAATATGCACACCGGGAACTTATAACGTATAAAATGATCTAAAAATGATTAAATTCTGATGTACAGCTTTTGCTCCAATAAAACATTTTTAATAGAACGATTTTGTACCACTTTAGCATTAAATATCTTAAAATAATTCTTCGATTTGAAAACTGTCTGCATCAGCGTGTTTATCAAACATTTCTCTATAATACCGCCGATTTTCATATTTTTGTATGCAACAGTTTTTTTTTTTAATATTAACGATGAAAGGCCATGCTTAAGCATTCAAATTGGATGCCGATCTACCCGGAATATCTACGCAGATTTTCATTGGTCCATTTCCAAATCAAAACTTTATATATATATATAGAAGGAAATGTAAAATATCTACTACGGTTATGAAATAAACAGTTTTCATCTACTCTGTATATGGGCAATACCTACCTACCCTTGTATCTACTTTGTACACTGCAGTAAATCGGTCATCTGTAACTTGAGTAGCCTGATATAGTCCACAAATAACAATAACAATTCATTTTATAGATTTCAAATTGCATATAATTAGTTTAATTAGGATTTCGTTCATCTGACGAAACTCTATTCGTCTCGCTCATCTGTCTGTCCGTCTGTATGTCTGTCCGTCACAGAGCCCGTTCTCAGAAACTATACATGTTGGAGACATGAAATTTTGGGTACTTATAGCTGAACACCTCACATCATACGACAAAGCATAAAATTTTGAAAATGTCGTACGTTTAACCCTTGTGTGTTTTAAACAATTCTTTCTAAGTGAGCCCTTAATTATGTTGGAGGCGTGAAATTTTGCATACTTATAGCTCAACAACTCAGATCACACGTCAAATAATAAATTTTGAAAAAGTTTTATGTTTAACCCTTTCAACTCCATCTTGTGTATTTTAAGCAATTCTTTCTAATTGAGACCTTAATTAAATTGGAGATTTGAAATTTTGCATACTTATTGCAGAACACCTGAGGCCAGGCGACATATCATGAAATCTTGAAAAAGTCTTACGTTTAACCCAATGAGCTACCACATATGTATTTTAAGCAATTCTTTCTAAGAGAGCCCCTAATTAAGTTGGAGACATGAATTTTTGCATACGTATAGCTGAATGCCTCAGACCACACGGCAAATCATAAAATTTTCAAAAAGTCTTATGTTATTTACTCCTCCGGGACTTGGGTATTTTAAGCAATTTTTCTAACCTCCGCCCTTTTCACCCGGGGAGTACTTTTCCAACTTTTGCCGACACCCCTTTGACCATTCTTTCATATTATGCACCATAGCCTTACATATTTTAGTCCCACTTTTTACCGCCAGGGCGCCTTCTTATCTCGGGTGCTATCGGCCCAATCCCCTTGACTAATATATCTGCGGATAGTATGTAAAACGTATTTTCGTTCGGATAGAGGTTTGTTTAGAATCAAGTGCGCCCCCTGGTTGTGAAATGTGGAACTAACAGATTTTTCAAAAGCATAAAGTGTTTTGAAAGGAATATTAAACGAAACCCTCTGTACGATCTGTGATCACACTTACCCACTTGTTTCATTTTTAAGATGTCTAACAAAAAATCTAGTGTCGGAGTCGGCTTGTTTTTTAGCGATTCCGACTCCGACTGTTTTTCTCAAAAATTGGTCCGACTCCGCATCCCTGGTTGCAACTCAATCATTTTGGGGAAGAGAATAATCCCTATTGGAGATTTCGGACTGCCATCGGCCCGTCCCGAAGGAAAAACTTCAGTTCATTTTCCATTTTATGCTTTTGTAGCAGTTTTAGTTTGATTAAACCTTGGCAATTGTAACCAAGAGTTGAAGTCCTTCTAATATACGGCTTTATCTTTCGGGTGCTTTATTTTACGTTGATTTATTTTCCAGAGTTTTATATCCGGGTTGTTTATTTAATTGTGCTACTTTTTTTGCGGTGTTACATAATTTAATAGTCAACTCTATGGAGCAATTTATTATAAATATTCAGTCAAATATCGTAAAAATTCAGAAAGATATCGGCGTTAGAGTGAGCTAATTTTTAATTGTTCTCTAAAAGCAGCTGAATGATAAGGGATTTTCCTCAAAATGTCATTTTTTATTAACTGACTTTTAGAAAAAAAGTTAGTAATTAGTGAGTATCAACGAGTAGATTTGGAAAAAATGCTTCGATTTTGATACTTCTTTTGACCGAATCTATGAAAAAAAGTGAACGGAAAAAACGTGACAGGGAAAAAAAGGGACAGAAAAAACAAAACAAGAGCGGAAAAAAGGTGACAAGGGAAAAACGTGACCGGAAAAAACGTGACAAGGAAAAAACGTGACCCGAAAAAACATGACACGGAATTTATAAATATTGAACTTATTCATAAACAATTACTAAAAACTAACTAAGTAACAAATGTCTGATATTTTCAATACAATGTTGCATCTTATAAACTTGTTTTCATAAGTTACTTTACCATTATGCATTGGGAAATCAACAGAGATTTGCTTACTAGGGCGTGCTGAAATAAATATTTTGTTAAAAAAAATAGATCTCCCCCCCCCCCCTTCCCTGTGCTCTTTCTTTTTATAATAGTTGCTTGCAACTTTTTTTAAGTCTTCCCACCCTTGAAGAATAGTTTTGTGAGCAAATTTTATTAAAATTAGACCTATTTCTTTTAATAAAACGATTATTTTTAATTTTACGTGATAATGTTATTAATACCTTAATAAATATTTTTTTAACTGACAAAACTAAGCTTTTTTGCATTTGTTTTTTATTATTTTCTTTTAATTACCTTTTTCTTCCATCTTTCCCAGAAAGTAAGTTTAATAATTTTTTTATCTTAGTTTTATTATTAATTATATTAATAGTTTTAAATCTCAGTAACTTTAAATATAAAATAAAAAAGCAGATAAAGGATAAATTTCAGCTTATAGCTAATATTAAATATAATGATAAACTGAATATATAATTTGTATTGAGTTTATTTTAAAGTAGAAATTTGTAATTTATATTAACGTTAATAATTTAATAAATTAAGAATAAATTGAATTAAAAAATATATTTAATAAAACATTAATTTAATTTTTATATTAAAATTACTAACTATTTTAATAATTAATTAATAGCAATTATTCATCAATTAAAGTTTTTATTCAAAAGTTTTTATTTATTATCCCCCCCCCCTCCCAAAAAAATGAAAAATCAGTCAAAAATTTAAGTCTAAGTAATTGTTTTGTTGACTGATGGTATTATTATTAATTAATAATAATAATAATGTAATATTGTACAAAAATGTAAAATATTTTTTAATTGATGTTAGGTGATGTTATTGTCCCGATGTAGAATTAGATTTTTATTTTTTTAGCACAGTTATAGTTTGTAATATAAAAAAAAAAAAACTAGATATTATTAATTAATTATATTTAAATAGCAAGAAAATATTATAAACTAAATAATAAATAAATAAACAACATATTTATCCTCAGAATCATTATCATTTTTATATAATCTAATGACATTATAGTAAACGAAAATTTAAAAAAAATATATATATTTGCATTACCCTGTAATTATTATATAGCTCATGTAATATTTTTTAAACAAGTAATTGATAAATTAATTATATAAACAATCAATAATTGAAATAATTTTGATTTGTTACTAATAAATACGCCAATAAAAACAATTTAATTTTTGAGATTTTGTTATTAACAATATAGCTGCTTCCAACAACTTCCAACAATGGGCAAGGGACCGAAATGGCTAGGAATCGAAATGGCATCAGCCCAAAACGGCGGGACTAAAATATCCTGTTTCCTAATTTACATATATTAAAAATCAAGTGGTGATGTAAATATGCATTTTCATATGCGAATATGCGGGACTTTTCTCAATATTTGCATTCTTAAACATCGACGGAAAATATTCGTATTCCCGTTCGCGATTGTCAAAAATCAAGTAGAGCTGTAAACAAGCATTCTAGTATGCAAATATTCCACTCCATTTTTCAAAATTCGCATTTGTAGACATTGACTTAAAATATTTGTATTATATATAACGGTTCCAAACCGGACAAAGTACAAGTAGCACCAAACGGTCCCGTTTTTTCAGTGTCCCGTTTTTTCCTTGTCCCCTTTTTTCCGATCACGTATTTTCCTTGTCACGTTTTTTCCGCTGTTGTTTATTTTGTCCCCTTTTTTCCTGTCACGTTTTTTCCGGTCACTTTTTTTCCGGTTACCCTTTTGATCATGGTATAGGCTCTTTCTGGTGGTTATCCAAGAAGAACTAAAGCATCAATAAAAAATGAAATAAAAAAAATTAATTAAAATTGACAATTTGTGGGCAATTCCTTATCATTCAGCTAGTCTAATCTAACTTGCTATCCAATCTAATTTGCTATATCAAAAAATGGATGAAACAGAAAATTTCATTTTAAATTATTTTAGTACAAAATAAATTTTAGCACAAAGAAAGTAGTTATAAGGATATTATCAATTGGATATAGACAAACAAAGCTAGAAAATCCTACTTTTCATTTGTTAAAAAAATTTAGATACTATAAGCAAAAGAGCATCTCATATTCTTTATTGCTTCTCAGTTTCTTTGATAATTTATCTTCCGTGTTATCTGTCTTAGTTAATATATATTTTTGAGAAAAATCTAGAATTAAGTTTAACAACCTTAAAGAAATTAAAACATGTGTATCTAAAATTGTAGGTTTAAGTGTATATTTAAATATACTTTTAATAAATTGCATTACTTTTTTATGATGAATTTAAATGGGCATTTTCAGATACTTTCATTCGTTATGGAATAAATAATACTAAAAGTAATGAAAAAAAAGTTTGAAATAAAAGAGACAACATGATATACGAGCGGCTATATTTTGAATGAGTACTGTTAATCGTTATTAAATCATATATTGTACCCTTTCATAATAATATAATGTTAAATTTGTTTGTTTGTTTCAGAGAAACGTAGTAAGATTTATTTCAATGTATGTAAATGAAATTATCAAATCACGTATATATAAATTTTATTTATTTATTTATATTTTTATTTGACGACTTGTTAAACCATTTATTAAGTTTTCTACTAAAGGTCTTGAATTGGTAGCTCTAACTAACGCCGCCTATGATTAAAAGTAAAGTGTCTACCATTTTCGGCACCTTGTGCCAGGCTATTACTTCTCTTGTGTTTGTGTTTCGATAAAATAAATTAATTCAGTAAAATTATTCGTTAAAAGAGATTTTGCAAAAATTAAGTAATAATTTATGAATTTTTGAATAGCCCGAACACAATTATATGTAGTTCTATAAATAAAATTCACAAACCTATTTTACTAATTATTTTATTTTACTAAAAACGAGGATTCACGAAACTAACATTTTGCTTACATTTTATTTATTTTTATTTGAAACATTTTGTAAAATTCACCTATATTTATTGAGATAACTTAATTATAAACGTTAGTGTCTAATTCCCGAGATTATCATATAAAAAAAGCATGGTAATAGAAATTTACAATCGAAATTTTGAACTTTTTTGTCTCTTTCAAAGGAAATGTGCCTGAAATTAGTATTCGTAAAACTCTGTATTATTTATTTTATATTATTTTTCTTATTTTGTTATGCGATGTAAGCATTATTCTAAGCCCTAAATTTTAAGGGACACATTTGATGAAATATTGCGTTTTTTTATCGTTCAAGTGAAAATATTCTCTAATTGTATATAAACCACAGTTTAGTTGCTCTTGTATATTCTTGTGAGTTATAATGTATAATTTATAAAGATATAATAATGTTTTTTGTTCATAAAAATGAATATTTTTTAATGTTTTTTATATACTTTAAAAATTTAGTTTGAAACAAAATTTTAGGAACTTAACCACTAATTTAAAATTTAAAACAAATAATTACAATTTAAATATCTTATATAAAGTTTTTATTTTGAATAATATACATTTTGAAATTTAACAAAGAGTTTATAAATTTATATTCACTGCAAACCTATTTTAGCTCATATCTTTCCATATGTGTGTACGAATTGTTCAAACAATAAAAAAGTATTACATTAAAATTAATATTGTTATTTCTCTTTTGAAATTTCACTTTTAAAATAGATATGCATGAAAAATTCACATAAAAATATTAAACCTGAAAATGCTTTAAGTAAATTTTGATGAAATTCAATGCTGTACACAGTTAAACTTACTCGAATTTAAACTAAATTCTTAAATTTTTAAATTTTGAATTTTTTATTACACTCATTTCAAGTATTTAGGATTTACAGTTATTAGTATTATTATTTATTATTTAATAAAGATTAAACATAATTCGGTATTTTTATGAAAGTATTCATTTTGACTACACTATTGAAGCTTTCTATTCCACTAACTCAAATCAATAACATATTCATCATGAAAAAATACAATTTGAATATCCATCAATTACGTTTTGACACTTTGAAATGATAATTATTATTTTTCAAACAGCATATGATTTCTTCGGATTTCATTCGGGGGAAAGGGGGGGGGGGTGTATTCACCAAGAATGGAAGACAGATTCCGGAAACCACAAACAGGTCTGCTAATGACATATACCAATAGACCACCCGCGTTAATCACCTTTACTGAAAAGGGGGTGAGGGTGCATACTTTTTAAATTTCTCGTAACTAAGCAACAAATTAAAGTAAACGGGTTATAAATGAGCCAGGAACTGTGTCAGAAAATTTCGCGAGCAGGTCATACAGGCTACTTCAGTCAAATGAAAAGACCCGTTCGCTAATTCTAATCCCATGGAAGAAATTTATAACGATATCTCGATTACATTTCAATATTTTTAAATGATTTTTTTTTGCATTGGATAGCTGAGATCGATCTGTATGCAGGCCGTTTTTTACTTGTTCGATTTTTATTACAGATTTTTTTTTATGAGCATGCTTTCAGTTTCGAAACCGTTTCCGAAAATGAAAGCGTCCTCGTTAAAAATATCTGTAAACAAAATCGAAAAATTAAAAAAAGGCCTTTGTACAGATCGATCTCAGCTATCCCATGCAAAAAAGTCATTTAAAAATATTGAAATGTAACGGAGATATCGTTATAAATTTCTTCCATAGGATTAGCATTAGCGAACGAGTCTTTTCACTTGACTGAAGTAGCCTCTTAACATCAGTTTTAACTTTTTTTATTATTATTAATTTCAAGAAAATTAGCAACATAGCTCAATTGGCTTATGTCTCCAGAAACAATTATCTTTCGTTAAGTACATGTCGTAACACATGTTCTCAATATGGGAGGTAAAAAGGACCGATTCGTTAGTTCTAACGTGGCATTAGTCTTATTTCCAAATACTTATTCCGACAATTAATTCACTTAACGATGTTTTCATGAATTGAGAGTGACCGATGTGCTATGGGTTTAGGGTTTTTTTAAGTTCACACGAGTGTCTCTTTTCTATATGATTTCTTTACGCCTTCTAGCTATGGGGAGTTCTTTTCACTGTATGTGACACCTCCTAAAATAATTAGTCAGCCAAATGTGGAAGTATTCGTGTATTTCTTTTTTGCAAACACTTATCAAGAACACACTTACATTTGTCAGCCTTTAAAGGAAGGAGTGACTTTTTGTTCAAGTTCAGATTTTATAGTTACTAAAGCTTCTTATAATTCTAATTTTAAAACGGAAAAAATAGTTTTCGAAGTGCCTGGCGCTAAAAATGGATGATTATTTTCCAATGGTGATGGATTTTTTTTATAGAATTAAAGGCAAGCCCAGGGCCGGTAGATGGAAACTAGCATGCAAAGATATTAAATGTCGGGGAAGTCTTGCTGAATCCAGAGGGGTAGAAAAAAATTGTAGAAAAATCCGCACACACATCAAACCAGATTTACTTTATAAAGAAAAAATCAATCTTCGTGAGGATATTTTTCATAGATGTAAAACGGAGCTTACACCGAACAGCGAAATTTTCCGAGAAGAGTGCGCGAAAAGGTAAGTGAGTTAATTTTTACAAAAGTATAATAACATTTCAATTTATTTAAACCTGTGAAAACGAAAGCGAAAGGGACCAAGAAAAAGAAAATATGTTTATTAAAAGTTTCCGTCTTAGCAAGTATAATTGTTTGTTTTCTTTCCGTCGAGACCAGGGCTTTACAAATTCGGTCGCCACTGCTCGAGCACACTTAAAATTTCAATAATACCGTACTAATTCTATTCTACTTAAAGTTTAATTGCTTTATTTTGTTTTGATTAATTTATGTATCTCGATATAATAATCATCCTTCTAAAAGAAAACAAAATAGTTATTATAAATAGTTAATTATTGAATACGATAATAAAAAATAATTTTGACTCATATTACCCATAATCTTTTTCATTGGTATATTTCGTGTTTATATGAAGAATTATTGTGTGATATATGTGATATATTATTATATGTGAGGACTGTTCAGTGAGTTTGAATAAACATAATAAAATAATAGACGAATTCTAGTGTTTCACGTTTCTTGACAAATAAACTATTAATCTATATAAATAAATGCTGAACTATAAAACAAGCAACGCGTTTTGATGGAATAAATCCTTCTTCAGGCATGCATAATTACTACCAAGTGTTTGGACTAAAGTGGCACTTAATGCTTTTTAATTCTGGTGTGTTAAAATTTTCTGAAATTAAAATTTAGGAAACATTTTTAAGCGCAGTTTCATAACATTCGGCTTTTTAAAGATCTTCTGAAATTACAAGTAACTTTTATATGTCTTTTGAATAACAGAATAGACTGTATTTTCCATTTAACCTCTATAATAATTAATTATTTAATTACATTTAATGCTACTTAAATAGTAAGGAAATTATTCATTTGCGTCTAACACATGATCGATATAATCTTACTGAAATTCAGTTTTCTTTAAAACAATTTAAATATCACGCTTTTTCTTTCTATTTTTTTATTGTCTAAATACCCCCCCCCTTTCCGAAATCTTGCTTTCCTCCCCTTTTCTTCCCTCTCATACACTACCCAAAGATTAAAATCATTAAATTTATAATTTATATCTCTAAAACTCTTTTGTTTGTTTCTTTATTGAAACGAAAAAATAACCGACTACCTAAATTTTTACTTTCTTCCATCCCCCCCCCCCTATTCCAAGTATGCAAAAGTTTAAAAAAAGTTAAAGCTTATTATTATTTAATTATTTTCCTGTCCTATTTTTAAGCATATAGTAATGATAAATAAGTATTTATTTAATCAAACTCTTTCCCCGCCAGAAGAAGAAGAAGAAAAAAAAGCCTTTTCTCCATTTCCCCGCCTATCATCTCAAGAAGTTATATATTTTTTCAACTCTTTATTTTATTTTTATTTTGTTGCTTTTTGTAATATTAAATAAATAGCCCTCTAAATCAACGCTCCCCCTTATGAAATTTATATTTTAGTTACATGGACACACAAAAGAATTCAATCACATTGCAGCGTGTGGGAAAAATCGCACGAGGGTCATTTTTCTGCGGTTACTATATATTAAACATAATTAAATTGATAAATTACTGAAGTTCGGTACAAGATGATTTCTGTACATTATTGGATGCATAACATTTATTAGTCATTTACGGGGACACGCAAAATAATAAAGTTACAGTACTGGCTATGAGCACTAATTAGTAAAAATACTTTTTCCGTTCTATTATGCTTTTTTCACACAATTTTTGCATAATACGAGATGTGTATAGTTCTACATCTGCATAAAATAGAGCTAGATAAAACAATTTGTAAGCGTAATTGTTAAGGATGTAAATTGTTCAATAAAGGTTTTTCAGTTTGTTATGCATATATTTAGTATACTGTATGATGTTTGTAGAATATAGATAAATTACTGTACAGGCTTACGCAAAGAACAAAATACATTGCTGTCAGTGGCGTGGCGTGAAAATTTTCGGTGGTCATCGCAATTATTTAAGTTTGTGGTGAAAAATTATTAACTCTAAAATTCAATGGTTGAATGTTCAAAAAAGAAACTTTAAATCTTACCTTCACTTATACATGAACTCCAAATGTTCTGCTAAAACTGGATCGTAGAGTTTTAAAAGCTTATTAAGAGTTTTAAAATATTGTTTGGTCATCGCCACATCCAGCGATGACCGGACGCCACGCCACTGATTGCTGTCTATGATTAGTAATTGCTAGAAGTTTGTTTTTAGTTGTGTTAAACATTTTTTACTTGGATTATTTAAATTTTAGCTTAATCCGGGGTGTTCACAAAAATCTGTAGATAATATGCAGACAGTATAAGGGAATACGGGTACATTTCCGTTTAATGACAGAAAATTCTGAAGATGATTTTTCACATGTTTTATGAATTTGAACTAACTGAAATGCATTTTAAAATACCTGTAATATATATTGTCGACTCAAAGCAATAGTAAAATATATCAATAAATAATAGAAAATTAGTTGTCTGGCTTACTGGTATGAAAAATTGTATCTGCATCTAGTGGAGCAGTAGGAAATGTTTATTTGAACACATCTGAGTTATATTAAACACAACTCTGTTTTAGAAGTGTTCAACGATATACGAATCTGTAAATCATAGTCAGCATAAAAATAAATCGACTATATTTCCAACTTTGGACGGAAATTGCTAAAATTAGATTTTTAATATGTTATGAATTTTCTAAATTGTTTCATTAGTTATTATTTTTTTCGCTTCTATTATCTATTATATATTTTTTCGCTTCTATCGTTATTATTTTTTTCGTGACAATTTTCTGGAATTGTTAAAAGTAGTTTATAATTATCACTGTAAAGAATATGTAACGTTACTCCATAAAAAAAAATTTTTCAATTATTCTGCCTGCATTTTATTGGGATATAACTGATGTTGCGTTACACAGGGGCGTAGCTACAATTTTATTTTATTTTTTTGGGGGGGGGGGGGGGTGAAGGGGAAAGTTCAAAATTTTTCCAACTTATAATTCAAAAATTTCACAATGTGAAACAAATTGCTCTATTTTCCAACTAAAATGATATGTTCAATGCGTCTTTAATAATAATAATAATACTTATACAAAAGAAAAAAAAAATTCTTTCCAAGGAAAATTCTGAAACTAAAAACAAAAAAATTATAATTATTGGTTCTTTTAATGAAAGTTTTTGTCTTCAATTGTGTAAGAGTCATAATCGTACTTCATATGAAAATAGCCTCATACTTTTAGATTTTTGAGAAAGGAACAAAGTTTTAGAAGAAATGTATTGGAGACACTGTTGATGGATACCAGTAGAGAAATTTAGGTTTGGTAGAAGTATGATATTTTCGTAGCACAGAGAAACATAATGAGAAATTGAGTCTGGCTGCTTTTTGTATTTCTTTTGAAAGTTTAACTATTCTGCTATTACAGAACTCAGAAAGGTAGTCAACAAAACAATAAAAAATCTATTTTTTTTTTCTTTACTTAAAAAAAAATTTATAATTTCCAATAAGTAATAATAATTTCCAATAAGTAATAATAATTTCCAATAAGTAATAATAATTTCCAATCTATAATTTTAAAAATCTATAATTTCCCAACTCTAAGCTCAAATTTCCGAAGTTCACATATGTTGGAGGGGAACCCCCATAGAACCTCTTCACTGGTGTGTAATATTACGCCAATTATATCAGGTCAAATTACACTATTATATAAGTTAAATTACTCCATAAAATTGGAGGTAGCATGTTGCCACTAATTTTATGGAGTAACGTTATATAATTTTTTTTTTACAATGATGCTTGGTACATGATTTCCCTCTCTCTTTTATTATTATTATTATTATTATTATTATTATTATTATTATTATTAAACCTTTTTCAGAAATCTTCGTTTTTCTATTCTTTTCTACTCTTTTCTTACTCTTTTTAAATAACTTTAAATTTCATTTTTTTCTTTGGTGGTGCTTATTTTGAAATAACTATGATTAAAAATTTTCTAATTTTTTACTGCTAGATACCAAAATCTATGCTTGATACAAAATTTCTCTTTTTTTTTTTTTTTTTTTTTATTCCGCCTACATTGTCCCTTTTTATGAAATTTCTGTTTTTCTTTTCCTTGCTTTTCTCTTAACAAATATAGTTAATCTTGAGCTCTTTTAATTTTTGAAATTTATCCGCCTTATCTGATACTTTGTTGTGATAATAACGGGCCAGCTTTACTTCAGTAGTTTTGAAAACGGCCCAGATTTACTTTACTTTGTTGCTTAGTTACGGAAAGTTACAAATGCATGAATCCGACATTTAAGTAAGGCATCGAATAGACTGCGTTTCTTTTCGTCGTAAAGTTTGATATGGTCAGGCGCTCTCTTTCATGTTTGTTGACTTCTGCGGAATTCTAGATGACATAGAACTTCACAGGCCGTCGTTGACGTGTCTCCACTTCTTTCTTTTGTTGAGATTCTCCTTTCTTTGCTTGATGACCACAGAACCATTGGAAAAGAAAGTGCAGGTATTAAGAAAGGGAAGGGGGGGGGGGGGGGCGCTGACGGGTCTGCAACCCGCTCGCAATTTAAAGAAAATATAAAGTTTAATTCCAGTAGTGTATGTGAAATTTACTTGAAGTAGTTTAGAAGAATCTAATGAAACCTGCTAAGACGGAAACAAAAAATCGAAACGTATTCTGTATTAGACAGATTTATATCTGTGAAAGTGCATCATTTACCAGAAATCATAAAAGTTCCATTACCACAGGGTATCCGTTTACATATATTTCATTTACGCACGTTTTATTATATTTTACATAAATGTATATGAATGTGTATAAATAATAAAATGTATATAATTATTTTACATAATAACACATATCATGTTTTATTATATAAAACATGATATATGGAAATTCAAATTGCATATATTTTTTTTTCTTTAGGCAAAAACACTAATAATATGTTTACTCTTGCTGTTTTTCCATTTCTTTTAATTTATTTTAATGGTTGGTACGTTACAGGCTTGTTATTCAGCTTGTTGCAGCTTGCGCTATCATGTTTTTTTTTTTTTTTTTAAATAACATTTCAAAATTTTACAGATTTTTTTTTTTTTTTTAATGTTTATGTAACTTTTTGCTAAAAATCAGCTTTATTTTATTTTAAAACCTTAGAAGTATAACTGCATGTTATAAATCGCAAACACACAAAAAATGTCCTTATCAACAACAATTTATGATTAAAAAGTATTCAGAAAATGCTACCAAATTTGACAGTTAAAGCCAACTGTCGTGAAGTGATCGTCTTGGAAAAGTCACCATCAAGGTGTGATTAACTGCAATTCCAAACGTATCCTATTTATGAAAAATGAAAAACGTTATTCAATTCTTAAGAGTACTGCGAATGGCATTCATGTATGCTTCAAAATGAGTCCGAAAATGTACGAAAGAGGGAGGTAATTTTAAATATAATTTAAACGCACATATCTTATTTTCGGGTAACCAGATTTTAATCCAACCATACTTGTGTTTCTATTTGATGCTTTTTCTTTTCGTTGTGGACCAGGTTAACTTTCAATGATTCATGATCATATTGAGTTTTGATTTTTTCGAGTTTTGTTCAGACTGAACCAGTTTTTCAAAAATATTTTCAATTAAAAACTATATGTTTGAAAATTAATTATATGTGTTCATTTTAATACATAAAAAGATACAACTGATGACATAACTATTGACTACTTTTCCCTAATTCTATTAAAATATGAATTAATTCTTCTTTCATTCCTGGTTCGCGATCGATTCGATTCGGGTTGAAGTGTGTCAGATTTCAAGTTGACTTGAAGCAGAAGTTTTGGTTCTGTTCTGGTACAATCCTACTTGCGCAGGACTCAAATGTAGACCTTACAAACAAACATTCTGTTATATTCTATTATTGTGCTCTATCTTTGTTATTCATTATATTTGCTTTTCAGTAATTTACTATATTGTCACTAATGTTAAGTCATTTTCTTAAATAATTGCATCTATGAATTTTGAAAATTATTATTTTATTTATTTTTTTTCGACTGAAAATTTCCATTCTTTTATAAATATTTTTTTATTATTATTTATAACAGCAACATAAAAACTGCAAAAAAAAAAAAAAAAAAAAAAAAAACTGCAAAAAAAAAAAAAAAAAAAAACTGCAAAAAAACTGCAAAAAAAAAAAGGGCTTAGAAAATTGACAGAAATGTATATTTTATTTAATTTTTATTTTGAATATGTGTATAATATTTATTTGCACCAGATTACGTGTTTCCAGAGATGACACAATGATGATTTTATGATAAATTTTCCATAGGCATAAAAATTTGAAAGTTAATGTGCTAATTCATTTTTTCATAGAGTGTCTCTGAAGTCTAGAATTTCTAAAAGCTTTAATAATTTTAAATACTAACTGAAAAAAGTTTTTTAAAAGGTATTTCGCACTTTTTTCTTTAAACGCATAATTTTATGCGGATATTTTTACATATTCTGTGATACAAAAAGAGGGGCAGCCACTATGAGAAATGTGGCAGATGCAATGTATTTGACGCCTGCTCTTATAGGGTCCGCACCTATAACGTGATCTAAATACCTTTGTTTATCTTTAATAAAAAAAAAATTCTTGCACTTTTTAAAATGGAGGCCAGCACTGTACAAAAGTGTTCAAAAGTAGGTTATATGTTTAAGCTTGTTTTAAAAAAGGAGGAAAATTTCCCACTCGATAACGAGAAACATTCGTGAACTAATTTTTAAATAAATAAATAAAAAAGAAAGAAAGAAAGAAAGAAAAATAAATAGCAGACATCAGCTGTAAAAAATTTGGAATCAAATAACGTTTTCAATTTTCGATAAATGAATTGCATCTTATGAGATTAATTTCTCACGGTAACGTGGTGACATTAACATTTCTCATTGCATCTTATGTGATTTATTTTTCATTTTACTTTTCTCTGTAAGAGCTTCTGAAAATTTGTTTCAAAATATCATCTTTTCGTATTTAAAACAAAAATATTCTTTGCATTTATCGAAATATAGAAATCTCTACTCAATTTCCCATTTTTTTTAATAAGAGTGCTTGCCAAGTTCGTGTATCTAAGATTAAATTTGACTTCTTGAGTGTGTGAGAAAGTTCTCACTATGAATATGATACTGATTTGAGGTATAGTTGAATAGAACGCTGATTAGTGTAACAAATACTTTCATCAATGTATCCAATTATTTTTAATTTGCATTAAATTAAATAAAAAAAATAATTGTAAATTTTAAAAACAAGAAATGGGAAAAAAATCCATTTTCTTTATTTGCATGTTCTTTTAAATTTAGGAATTTTTCAGTGTAATTTGAAATTTGAATAAGTTTAAAGAAACTGTCTATATTGCGCGCATTGAATTTCACTCAATTTCCTTAAAACATTTATGAATCCAATATTTTTGCGTGTACTCTTTATGGATATAATTTTTTAAAAATGAAATACGAAATATTAATTTTATTAAGAATACATTTTTATTGTTTGAACAATTCACACACACATATTGAAAGAAATTATAAAAATATTTTTACTCTGATTATAAGTCTATAAGATCCTCGATAAACTTCTATATGTATGTTTCTTAAAATCAAACCTTCATAATTAATAGTTCATGTTCTAGTTATCAGTTTTCCATTTTCTATTAGTTCTTGAGTTCCTTACTCTCTGTTTTGAATTGAAATTTTAAAGTATATAACAAGACATATAAAAATATATTTTTTATGAGCATACAATTTTATAAATCTACATTTTGGTAAGCAGATAAAGTTTTTATTTCATTATAAATGATGCTATTTATCTTATAAGAATATACCAACAATTAAATTGCATATATATGCAATTAGAGAAGCAAAAATCTGATATCCGCAGCAGATTTTCTGAAAAGGTTACAGCAAAGAGGGAAAATCCCCTACATGCGCTAATTATGCATTTTTTCATGACTTTTTGATGAAATTCGTATATTTCTGCGACCCTTTCACAAAATTCGAGTTTTTTCGCGATACTTTGTCGAAATTCGCTTTTTTTTCTTCTTGTGAAGAAATTCAGGTTTTTTGCGATGTTTTGATGTAATTCGCGTTTTTTTCGCGATCCTTTGACGAAATTTGAGGGATTTTTTGGGATCCTTTAACGAAATTAGTTTTTTTTTTCGCGATGCTTTGATGAAATTAGTTTCTTCTTTCGGGATTTTTTGACAAAATCCGCGTTCCTTCCCCTGATCCCTAGGCGAAATTGGTGAAATTTGCATTTTTCCGGCGATTCCTTGACGAAATTTGCATTTACTTGCAATATTTTTGCTACATTCATATTTTTCCCCGATCCTTTGACCAAATTGACGATTTTTTCTGCGAACAATTGACGAAATTGAGTTTTTGGCGACCGTTTGTCGAAATTGGCCATATTGTTGCGTTACATTTTTAATGTGAGAGTTTTGAGAACCGAAAGCCTTAAATTTTCGAAAAATTGGGAATAGAATCACCTCTATAGTTAGACGGTGATAAGATTTTTTTTTTTAATAATTTTTCTTGTGTGTTCTTGAAAAAAAAAGGTTTAAACTGTATTTTGTTTCTTATAATGCAAAATTTATCAAAATATCACACATTCACAATTTTTTATATGTACTCTTGTGTGACAAATTGAAAAAAAGAAATACTGCTTTTCTAATATTCCCCACTACCATGATTGCTTACTTTATACATATTTTTTGTAACATGTATCCTGCTCAGATTAATCTTCTGACCCTACATAGTTCAATATTAATGTTACACTTAATTAATATCCACGTTAAAAGAATTATGTGATTACAGTACACAATTTTGATGTAATTTGTATGTATTTTGTTGTACATGTGTATATATTAAATAAATTATTTTTCACTTTGTATTCCTGAATTTTTTTCACACATAAACGTTATTACTTTTATGCGTTTCTTTCGCAGTTTAGCAACTGGAATTTTCAGATTAAGGAGACAGTGGACGTTCAAAAACATTTTCTACAGTTTTTGCTCAATCGTTTTGAAATTTAATACACATATAATTTGTGCAATAATTAAGAAAATTTCTTAATTTGATTAAAAAATATTAATATGCAAATGAGTAATTAATTAATATTATGCTAATTAGTGATACAAATTAAAAATGCTCCATGAGCATTAAATTTTGTTTCAAAAACTTGTAATTTTTTTTTTTTTTTTTTTTTTTTTTTTGTGATAGCTTTATGATATTACATCAAAAATTGGTATACATTTTAAAATTATACTAAGTAATTTGGCAGAAAATAATTATAAACATATAATATTGTTCATTTCGGATAAAATTCAATGATAAAATATTACTTTTTTTTTTACACATATTAATAGCAAGTTTTGTAATAAAGTATGTCAACAGCAATATTAACAAGTATTATAAAATTAGTATAAAATTAAGACGAATGGAGCATTTTGAACTTACTCAGTCGGCGAAAATTCTCATTTTGAGAAAACTGGATTTAAAGTTTTATTTTAAGTGCAGATTAACGATTGTTTATGTTAGAAAAACAGCTGTATCTCTGCAAAAAAATTATCAGATTTGAATAATTTTTTTTTATTTGAAAGTAGAAGATTGCCGGAACATTTTTTCGAAAAAACAAAAAAAAGATTTTTTTAATGTTTTTTGCGATTTTGAACGTCCACCGTCGCTTTAAGAAGCCACTTACTCCTTAAAAATCTCTGAAATCGACACCTATTCTAATATCCAAATAACACAATTTACTTACATCTAAACCACAAACACCTTAATTTGATGGATAAACACTTATGGAAATGAAAACATGCGTCATCTAATTTAGAAATATAATTTCTCCACTTTTTGTTTCCGAAAACAGTTTTTATTACCGAATTAAAAATTAAAAAAAAAATTAGAAATAAAAAGGATGAAAAGTTTTATGTATAAAAAAATACAGTATTATGAAATAGTAATTTAATTTTAATTAATTTACGATTATGCGTTGAGAAATAAAATTTTAAATTCTAAAATAAGAAATTAAATAATGTTTATTTTTTTCTTTGTAGTTGCCTTATCTTAAAAAAGTGACAAAAAAAATATGTCTTTTTGAAAAAAATTCGTTTGTTTGCGCTTTCTACCAAGTGTAAAAAATCTGTACATTTTTGATAATCGAATTCGATGTCAAATTAATACGGAAATTTTTGGGAAAAACATGAAATACATTAAAAGAATAGGCGCAATTTTCAAGATGAACATTTTATGCTTATAAAAGAAAGTAAAGAAAAACTATTTTTAATTTCTAGTTATAAATGTTATAAATTGATGATGGATAAAATATATAATGTGAACTTAAAAAAGCCCACAGTCTTACTTAAAAGGCGACTAAAGTGATGAAAAAGTTTTTACAAGTTTAAAATATACATTTTATTTAAAACTTCTTAGTACTTTCAAGCTTTCCAAGCTCATCATCAGAGAATATCTTAATAACTAAATGTTGTTTATTTATACAAATACGTCACTTTGTTTTGAAGATGAGAGAACCAATAATTACCAGGGTTGAAAGTAGAAGTAGCAGCAGCAAAGGAAATATATATTATTATTAATTACAGTTCCATTTATTTTATGGCATCACTCTGTTCTCATACGTCACTTTTCATGGGTAGAAGAAAATATTTATCTGCCGTACTTTAAATTTTAATACGTAACTTTGCTCCAGTTTTCAGTATTTATTTTCAGGATATTGAAGCATAAACTGGGGATATTGTACGATAGGGCGTCGTTATATACTTGATTTTTTTACACAGGTTTTCTATGGATTCTCTTATAGTGGATGCGTAATAATTGGATGTTGGGAAAATGATTTTTACATGATCAAAATCTATTGTGATATTCTGATAGAAACTTAAACAAGAGTGAGTTGTGGGTTGACGACAAAATTTTATCTCTGCTTTATGTTCTTTTATTCTTTCTTTGATTTTTCTTTTGTGTCATTCCGTCAATCGTTTAAGTTTCAATCAGAATATCGCAATAGATTTTGATCATGCAAAAATCATATTCCCAACATCCAGTTATTACGCATGCACTATAAGAGAATCTATAGAAATCCTGTGTAAAAACAATCAAGCATGTAACGACGCCCTATCGTACAACATCCCCAGTTTATGGTTCAATATCCTGAAAATAAATCTTGAAAACTTGAGAAAGTGACGTATTAAAATTTAAAGTACGGCAGTTAAATATTTTTAGTTATATAAATAAAAAGTAATAAAATTGTTTTTATGTGTATGTATATAATATAAAATTATTTAAAATACCTTAAAAATCAAATTAGAATTCCAAAATGTTTTCGACCAAATTCAGACGATCATCAGAAGTGTTCATTTCATCGTCAGCGTAGAAATAAACTTTTATATTTTAATGTTTGCGCTTGTACTAAATCTTAAAATTAGTCTTTTTTTTTTTTTCAGAAAATTTCGTCGCTATCCATTTTTTCTTGAATGTGCACAAAATTTTTCCTCTGAATGCTTTGAAATGTTCTATAGCTGTTTGCTATTATGCTTGAATTTTTAAAACTAAATACAGATCAAAAGTTAAAGGTAGTTAATTGCAGCAATATGACCGAAAATTCTGAGAATTTCATAAAATTTAGAAAGTTTTTTCTTACTTTTACATTCAAATATATAAAATTCGAGGCAGCGTTTTATTTGTATATATAAAGCAAACTTGAATACAAATATTGGGGGTTTTGAATTGATCTGGAATGCTCATGTTGTATTTTGAAAAGTTCTTCTAACACTTAAAACATCCCGGAAAATTCCTTATTTTTCTCAAAAAAAAAAGTATTTAGTATTTCTTGTGTGATAAATATATACCATAATGCATATAGTGTGCCCTTGATTAGTATTTAAAGTGAAAAAAAAAGTAAAATAAAAAAATGAGTTGTATGTTCCTTGTCGCCTTAAGTGATTAAATTAAAAAAAAAAAAAAAAATCCGCGTAAATTTAATTTCAAATGGCATGTTTCACAAAGAAACAAAAGGGTAGAAAAGAGAACGTAAAAAAGCTATAACTGCTTATCAAAATGGCTTTCTCAAAAACGAGAAACTTTCTGACACATTATCAGGCTCATTTATAAACGCAGAGGCAAAACTGGAAAGACTAGCTATTGAAGCAATTTGGAATCGAAATGAGTTTACTATTTTTTGACAAATAAATTACTTATCGAGCTATAAACGATTTTTGTCTAGTGATGAAAAGTCTTTATCCTTTCTCGCACTTCCGCGTCGGTAATTTGGTTTAAAAGCCGGCATTGAGAGAATTTTTAAGAAAGGTCTTTTGCTTTTAACAAAAAACGGAAAAGTCTTCCGGTTACACAGTTTCTGAATAAGAACACAGGGTAATTTCATGATTTTCTGAGCATAAATGAATTCAGAAATGTGTCAGAAAGTACCTTCCTTTTATGTGAGAGCAGTGTTCAGCTATACTGCAGAATGTTTCTCAGAGAAAAGAGGGTGTATCTAACAATTATAGTTGTTATAGGTGGCAAACAAAAGAATTGGGATATATTAGAGTCTATAGCAGAAATTTATTTGAAGTGCATTTTGATGGTGTTTTTCTCGGACAAATTCAACGAAATTTATGTAATGTTAAGCATTGCATGAAAGTACAGAGTATTTCGAAAAACTGAAGTTGGATAAATGTAAATTATAAAAGTAGTTGGGAAGTGTTTAATAATCTATACAACCGGCATGATTTATCTTTATCATTTTGGTCACATGTGCTATCTGCAAGAATGAACCTCAGATGGAAAACCAGCAATAATATTTCTTTCTAACTATACATAGTTTCTAACATAGTTTCTTACTTTATCGTAGTAAGAAACAATGTTAGTAACTATATCGTAGTTTCTGACTATAACATTTATTCGAAACATTACTGTCTATAACATTTTAAAATGGAAGCAAAATGATTAATTTTTTTTTAACTTTATAAATTTTCAATATATATTTTTTTATGTATATATGAAGACGTGAGTTTCAAACCTCGCCTTGACCAGATAATCTAATTTTGGGAAATCGCATAAAACCCGTTGGTTTTCATTGTAAACCAATATTTTACAATGGCAGACATACACGTTAAAACTAGGGTTTTTTTCAGATTATAGTGTTTTTTTTTATGCAGGTTCACCTATAGAATAGATTGATAAAAAACACTCGATATTTTAAAGTTTGGATAAGGTGAGTTATGAAACTCCCGTCCTCGTATATAATTACATAATTCTTGAGTTACATTTTAAATGTCTTTCACAGATTTCTAGATAAATAAGGCCTTCGCGGCAACAATAAAATCTATACGTAGAACGGGACATATATGCAATATATCCAACTCTCGATGAGCGTAAAAATGTTCTAGCAATGTATATGTGTCCCCTCGACTGTGACATCAAAATGACGTATGGGGGCATATATACAGGGGTCGGATATACAACCCGCTCGCCAAAAGTAAAAGTCGTAGCATTGGATATCTGCCCCCTTGATATGTGTCCCTTTCTGCTGTGACGTTAAAATGACGTATGGGGGCATATATAAAGGGGTCGGTTATCCAACTCTCTCGCCAAAAGTAAAAGTCCTAGCATTGGATATCTGCCCCCTTGATATGTGTCCCCTTTGCTATGACGTCAAAATGACGTATGGGGGCATATATACAGGGGTCGGATATACACCCTTCGACGAAAGGAAAATTCTGTAGGACTGGATATGTGTCCCCTTCAGCTGTGACGTCAAAATGACGTATGGGGGCATATATACAGGGGGTGGATATACAGCTCTTGAGAAAAATAAAATGCTCTGTATTGGATATGTGCCCCCTTCTGATATGGGGGCATATATACAGGGGTCGGATATACAATTCTCGAATAAAGTGAAATGGTGTAGCACTGGATATGTGTCCCCTTCTACTGTGACGTCAAAATGACGTATGGGGGCAGATATACAAGGGGTAGATATCAGGCACCTCTATCAATCTAATATTAAACTAAATTTCGTGGAATTTGGCCTGTTTAAAATCCGTTTAATAAACTGTTTATGTTTTATTTTGAAGTAACAAACAACTTACTTAAAATATTAATTTTTTTAAATAGCAAGCAAATACTTCTTAAAATTTTAGATCAATAGTAAACAACTACTAACGTTGCAGGAGCGGTTGATGTAATTGCTCCAATATTGGCGTTGGTTGCCCGATCTGCTGTGAGTCAAAACTCCGCTCTCAGGCATTATCTTTTGAATAGTGTTGTGTCTGTAAGGGGAACGTGTATTTTAGCATTATGTGTCAAGATGCTTCACCACATGGCAAAGAAATTTTTTTAGGATAGCTATATAAGAAATATTGTTGTCATTCATTAGATCCTTAAAGTAGGTTTAAATTTCCTGTTATTTGTGGTGTCTTAATATGAGCTGCCTTATGGAAGAAAATACAGAAATACGTGTTGGTCAATATTGATGAAATGCATATGTTTAGTATGTGTGTAATATACATGCATTAACATAAATTTAAAGTTGATTTAAAATAAGCTAAATATTTTTAAAATCATTTTAAGCATAAACAAGAATGTTTGCAAAATAAAAACAAATTTTTATGCATCCACCTTAAAAAATATATATCGAAATGCACGATTGATTTTTTAAAAATTATTCATTAAATACAAATACTAAAATACATCATGTCGACTTTTCAAACATATGTACAGTGAAAATTAATTAAGGACTCTTTGATTTTTTTATAAGATTTTTCGGTACTTTTCGGTTAGCCGGGCGCCAGTGTTATATTTACATACATATATACATATATATACACATATATGTACATATATATATATACATATGTATGTATATATTTATGCGTGTGTGTGTACATATATATATATATATATATATTTACATATATGTGCATATATATATGAATGTAAATATAACACTGGCGCCCGGCTAACCGAAAAATACCGATTTTTCTTACGTAATTTTAATTTTTAAACATTATTTTCTTCTTAAATTTCAAGGATATAAATTGCTTGGAAAAGGCTAAGAAATGTAATGAAGATGAAGATGTTCGATGCATTGCTCCATAAACACAAGTCGCATTATGAGCGTTAATTCAATGATTTATATTAAAAAGTTAAAGAGCATAACTAAATTAAGCTATTCTTTCTTTTCATATGGTGCTTTTTTAAAAATATCGATTCAAAAAATTAAAGTTCATGAAATGCTCATTTAAGAAATAAAGCAAAATATTTATTAAACGAATATGCCATAATTGCCTTTTTATTCAATGAAAAGTAACTCAAAATCGTGTCTTATTTTACTTACTGTACCAAACAATGTATGCATTCCAAAATTTTAGCTCATAATTTGAAGATGAGTAAAATTTGGACTAATTTAAAAATCTACTGGCTGTAAATTTTTGACTATTTTGATTATCTGCTGACAGTAAAATTTCGACTATAATAATAAGCTGCCGATAATAAAATCTTGATTATTTTAACAATATATAGGCAGTAAAATTTTGATTATTTTACAGTATACTGGCAGTAAAATTTTGACTATTTTTACTATCTACTTACAGTAAAAATTCTACTTTTTAGCAATCTAATCACAGTAAAATTTTTACTTTTTAACAATCTACTGACAGTAAAATTTCGATTATTTTAACAATAACTAACTTTTTGTATTTCTAAAAAATATATATTTATTTATACAAATATGAAATTAATAGACTTGTCAGTTTATGCAAAAAAAAAAAAAAAAAAAAAAAAAAAATTGAATGCTATTTTGAAATTTAATTTATCATGGAACCAAACAAAACATACTATATGCAACCCACAAAATCTCACTTAAAAAAAAAAAAAACAATAATAAAATAAAAAACAATAATAAAATAAAAAAATAATTGTAAAACAACAAAGACTCCTGTAATCTTACCCTCCTTAGGGTCCTATAAATTATTCAAAGAAGTTTATGCACGGAAGGTTCATCCTTATTTTCTGTTAGCGGATGTTGTAGTAATGGGAATATATTACTACAAAACAAAAATAAATACTTCTTCCATGTAGGCTACCTGCAAAGCGAGTGATTTTCTGAAAAGAGAACATATAATTTAAAGGTGGGATATTACTGAAGTAAACTAAAATGAGGAAGAAAAAAAAACACCAACAAAGAAAAAGATTACTATTAGGAGATGGTTAATGTCAAAAGTAAAACTTGCACGAAAAGCAAAATACTTGACATAAAAATAAGTTTACATTATGTTTTTTTTTTTTTTGTTTTTTTTCTTTGTTTGTTTGTTTTTTTAAGTGATAAAGAATTTTTATCATGATGAATATTTTTTGTAAATATTGCTGTATTTTTTTAGAATCATTATTTATGTTTTATTGTGATACAGACATATTGAAAACTGGGTTAAACAATTTCTATCATCACAGAATGCTCTTCTTTCAAAAAAAAAAATTCATTTTCATTTCCTTCGAAAGATATGCTTTTAAATATAAATTGCAAAACGCCTCATAAATTTTAACTATGATTTAATCATCGTTTATCAGGCATTTTTCCGTAATATTCTTTTTAATTTTTCATTATTGATACTTAAAAAATCTTCTTCAAAGTTATTTTTACCCGTATAATCTGCATGTAGGCAATGAGTAAACAAGTAAACTTAAGCTCGATTCTCTTTCATCTTATCACTTTGGGAATCAATTAAATCTTTGGAGACGGAAGCACGAAGGTCAGTTTTTTCCTCCTAAGATCACGAACGCAGAGCTCATTTCGTATGCTGCGTCCAGTGGAGTGACTCATTTTACCTTTGGAATAAAGACCTTGATCTTTCTCAGATTTTAATCAAAAACTTTCAGCATTTTCTTCCTTAACCATTGCGACGGAAGGGAACATCACATATGAAATTAAAGAAAAAATAGCGAAAGAGGGTAGTTATTTTGACCGGAAGATGAGACAATGCCTCATGGTCATCAGTTATTTTCGTTAGATGATTAACGAGAATTAGTCTTTTCCTTTTATAAATAACATCTTTAATGTGCCGTCAGTTTAATTCGCTAGTTAACGGGAATCGACAATCTTGAATTACTCACGATTATCTTACCCTTTTGCGTGCATCTTAAACAAAAATTACTCCGTATCTTATGATCTTATAACTACTAATACTTGTAGAAAAGAAACAGAAAATACTTTACACAAAGCCATAACTTTGATTTTCTGAAAAGGGACCATGGAGTAGCGCTGAAGAATTTTATTATACAAATCATATTAGCGAATATCATTAGCACTGAAGATAATTGAAAGGTGTTTGAAAAGTTCGAGCTCTTTTCTGTAAAATAATTTTGTCATTTGGAACTTATGCCTAGTTGTGCAAGGCTTTTGTCCGGTCGCTTTTTTGTCTGGTGGGGTTTTGCCCAGTGGGATTTTTGTCCGTTTCGAGTTTTTTGGCCGTGGGATTTTTGTCCGCTGAGATTTTGTACGTGTCCGTAATTCTCAATGAATTTCAACCAATGTTATCTGCTATTAGTTTACATTACATATTATGAAATCTCGGCTTTTTGTTGAAATGCTACAGTAGTATTTTGTAAATTAAAATCTATTTTTATTTATAGTATTAGTTTAACCGAATATGCCCGGAGCCTTTTTATAAGCATGACTTTCAAACTCAACTGTGAAAATAAAGTAGAATAAGCTAGTGGTAGATTGAATGGGAATTAGTTTTTAAATTTTCAATTAAATAATAATGCTTATAATTTCATGCATTTACGAGTATAAATGAGTTTCTGGAGGTGTCAGAAGGTTCCGTGTTGTTGGGTGGAAGAAAAATGGAGAACAATATTAAAAAGAATCTGATCGATATATAAAATAAAAGGTTTGAAATTTTGTCTAAATTTAAATTTATGAAAGGTAGTATGATTTTATTACCATAAATAATATTACTATTGTCTATCCATTAATTATACGTTTCTACCAAAGACATAGATGTAATCCCACTTATTGTTTACTTTTTAATTTTCCCAACAGTAAATTCTCCTACCAAGGTCAAAATTTTTTCTGCAGATCAACATTTGCTATCCATGCAGCAAGTGGATTTCTTGGAATATGCGTAAACAGATGGGAGTCTCCATCCCTCTCTGCATCCCCTCTAGAGTAGAGTAGCATTTTTAACCTTGCCGCGGTTTGCAAATGGCTGGTTTCGGAAGTTCGTACAATTGATCTGACCGCGGAATCTCAGAGTTTGGGTCAAAGGTGCAAATAGAGCAAAGGGAGTTGCAGAAGTATTTCTTTCACACGTCTGGGAAAATTTAAGATTTCGGTACAATATAAATTACGACTGTTCATGCAGAAAATACTGTCAAGTTTACATGCCGTTTTCATGCATTTTTGTTAAAAATGAAATAAAGTGTGGCCGCTAATTGAGTGGGAGCTTTAGGTTCACACATACACTATATATATATATATATATAAACTTTATACGTATGAGTTTCATCTTTCAATTCCCCCATCCCATTTGTGTATGATGAATTATAATATCATCTAGTCTATATTATAGATATTCATAGAAAGGTAACACAATAATCTGATAACCAATCAATGATAATCAAGGAATAATAAGACAAAATCTGAAAACAACAGTTTTTTTCGTTTTCTATAAATATATATATATATTAAATGCCGCCAGAAACTAGTATGAATTAATGCGCGTATTAAAAACATTGTATAGACACAATATTAAGAAGAAATATGCAACTTACGTTTCGGACAAAACAAAACTTTCGCCAGGTAAATAAGTAACAATGCCTATTTGCTATACGAACGAACAAGACATAATAAATGACCGTCTTTAACGATAAATTTTTTAAACGTCGTTTATTGTAAAAAGAACTTTTATACAGGAATTTTTGTAGTACAGGTTGTCTTTCTAGGTTTTGAAAACAGTTTACTTTCTAGATAAAATTTATTAGAAATTAATAAATATTTTTTTTTTATGAAAATTATCATTTGTCTTGGACCACTGCTGTGCCGTACTTCCTTGTCTACAAGTATTTTTCACAGTATTTCAAGACGTCGTCGTTGTAGATAGTTTTATTAAACGAACTTGTTTGTAGATTAACAAACAAAACGGTAGCACAGAAATTTTAATTATATTAAAAATTTGTCATGTATTTTTCCCGTTATAACTTTTCCCTAAAAATGCTAAAATGGATTTTTAAGAGTGCACCAACTATTCTTTTTTTTCGGTAAATACTAAAGGTATTTTAATTTTAAAACATAGTTTTGGCTGCAGTTGAAATGCAAATTCATAGTTCGGCAAGAAATAAAAAATGAAGGAATTATATTTTATTTTATTGTTTTTATCTATTTTTTTTAACGCCTCTCAAGACGAATTGATTTTTTAGAAAACAAAACGATCAAAATATAGCTAATTATGTAATACAAAATGTAAAATTTTACAAAATTACAAAAAAATTACGAAATGTAAAATACAAAAAAATACAAAATATAAAATATGTAATTACAAAATATAAAACAAATATGTAATTACAAAACTTAAAACAAATATATAATTACAAAATATAAAACAAACTTATTGAAATTGCTTTAAAAGACACCGAGAAAAAAGTATGTTAAAACGTTTTCCATAGAAATTCGTAAGATTTATTGGCTCCTTAGCCCTTTCTCGGTCCAAATAATCTAATGCTAAAATTTTGAAATGATTGACTGCCACCAGAACTTCGAAAAAGTTGATTTGAAAATAAACGCATTTCTTCATGGGCGTTATAAAAGCGTGCTTTTTTTTTTTTTTTTTTTTTTTCTAACAAAGATTCTGGTACAATTTCGGCAGCTGCGAAATAAAATTAAGTGAGAAGTATGTTTCACGCCATATTTTAAAAGAGTTAAAATATATACAGGGTGTCCCAGGATTATTGGGACAAACTTTAAAGGGAGGTAGGGGGCATCACAAGGATTGAGAAGCATAGCAACCCATGACCGGAAACGTCATGGTACGCCACTAGGTGGTGCTGTTCACGAGAACACCGGAAGGGAAATATGTGCTTTATCGCAATCATTCGAGCAATGGTCGCATTGAGAAGAACATGAAACATTTTACGGACGTAGTAGTGTAAGCTATTCATGCAAATTGTGACGAATGACTGCGATAAAGCAAATACTGCCCCTGCAGTGCTCTCGGGAACAGCACCACCTAGTGGCATGCGATGATGTTTCCGATCATGGGTTGCTATGCAAATCTGAATCCTTGTGATGTCCCCTACCCAATAATCCTGAGACACCCTGTATAATGCATGTCATTACTTCAAAAAGTTTCAGTAAAATGATGAGTGCTTTTTATGCTTATTTATATTAATAAATAAATGGAATTTATTTTTTTTAACTGTTTAGTGCTGTATATTATTAACAAGTATAAGTACGATTTCTCAAGAATCTATATTCTAAAGCAAAAACATGTCCATGAGCAACGGCTGGCGTCAGGTTCAAGGTGGCAACACTAATAAATTTCGCTTTTATTGTAATTTTTTTAAACTGCTAAACATTGTGCAATTTAAAATTTACATTGTCGAATGTGGGAAAAAAGTGTTATTTCAAATGCAATTTGTTTAAAAACTGTGTCTCAATTCTGTTTTTTTTATGGTTTATTTTTTTTTTAAATTTGAGCATGGAATTTTGTTTAATCTATCTTTATCGCGTGCAGCCCGATTATGAAAGGTAACCCGTTAGCAGCTAAATCAATATAAATAGTACAGGATTTGTTTACAGCCAATATTCCACAACGAAATTAAAACTTCATCAATAAATAATAATAATAAAAAATAATGTAATATAAATAAATCACAAATTTAACAGATCAGAATCATTGACATAAATGATGTCATAAAATAAATGGAATTGCAAATAACAATAATAATATATATTTCCTCTAATTAAAATTCAATCCATGAAACTACTGCTACTTCTACTTTCAACTCTAATTATTAGCTCTCCCGATTTCAAAACAAAGTGACGTATTTTGTATAGATAAACAACATTTAATTATCAAAATATTCTCTGAAGATAAACCTGGAAGGTTTGAAAGTATACTAAGAAGTTTTTAAATAAAATATATATTTGAAACTTATAACATCTTTTCATTACATTAATCGCCTTTTAAGTAAAATTGTGGAATTTTAATGTTCAAACTATATGTTGAATCAAGGTAAAAAATTGCGTTTCGTCTTTTGATATTATAAGAATTTTACTATTTTCTAACAGCCGACTTATTTTAAAATTTAAAATATGTAGTCTTAAAATATGTAATACTGAACTATAATCTACAATGGCGGATCCAAGGGGGAGGTCACGGGGATAATGACTCCCCTCTGAACACCAACAAAAATATTCTAAAGATCGTTTTTAAAATGAAATATACAGTAGAGTCCCGATTAACCGAGTGCTGTTTAACCGAGTCCTGCTTAACCGATTTAACGGAGTTATTTTCTTCTGATGGACTGATGGCTTCTATGATTATGAAACAGCCATTATATATGAAGTGTTAAGTGAAGATGAAAGAACAGCCGTAAAAAGTTAGAACTCCGATTTTCTGATCAGAATGGGAAGAAAAAAAATGGCCATAATTTTTTTTGCCAAAAAAAATTATGGCCATTTTTTTTCTTCTCATTCTAACCAGAAAATCAGAGTTCTAACTTTTTACGACTGCTCTTTCATCTTCACATATCCCTTCATTTATAATGGCTGTTTCATAATAATAGAAGTCATCAGTCCATCAGAAGAAAATGATCCATTCCAAAGGTATAATCCTTCATTTGGCGCCCCTTCGTTCTGTCGCCCGGGGCACATGCCCCCTTAGTTTCGGTCCTGTTACAGTAAGCGATGTATGAAAATAAAGAAGAACATCCCAAGTTTTTTTTTTTTTTTTTTTTTTTTTTTTCAGTTACAAATGCTCAATGTGCGAACACTGATGCACCGTAAAATGTACACTGTGCATCAGTGCTGCATCATTTAATGTTTTAATGCATCAGTGCTGCATTAAGAATCGTTGACTAAGCAAAACTGCCAAATATGTGGAACGAACTTGATTACAGATTAGGTGTTTGTCGTGTTACGAAAGGTTCGCGATTAGAACATTTGCAACTGAAAATAAATTTGGAATGTTCTTCTTTATTTTCATATAGTATCACTTATTATAATATGTCTAATAGTTTCGAAGATATAAATTCTTAAAATCCGTCATTTATTTATGCTAACTCTGTATATTAACTGAAATACAATCATTTGAAAATAAACTTAAATAATATTTATAGACGCACATTTCAGTAGTATCCAAATAGAAAGAATAATGAATCCCTGTTATCAAATTAAATTTAAAAAAAGAAACAAGTATTTGATTATGCATATCACTAATAGGTACCTTGAAATTGAATTGATCACACAAGTTCGATTTTCTTTTTAATAGCCGTGTAAGTGATTAATCTAATTACTTCCACAATATCACTTAAAATCTGTCTTGGCAACTAGTTTTAATCAATGTTACTAAACAAGAAAGGAGGTACATACAAATTAAAGCAATTTAATAATTAAATGTACGTGTTTTCCAAGCAACAGTTCAAATTCCTTTCCCGTGTCATATAATTATATAACTAAGGTTAAGGTCATGCACAAATATCTCAGAAAAGCCTTTAGCTATAAAATAACTTTTAATTAAACTTTATTATACTCTTGCGATTAATATTCTCACTGAATATCTTTCAACTAACAGTACAGGAACAATATGACCAGCAGTTGTTAACTACAATAAAGTTCAAATATCCATCTTCAAACAATTCACTAGTAAAGATAGCGCGTAACTGTCACATATTTTTATCCATTTGATTTTATAAGTTCCAGTCACGTTCAGAGATTTCTAGTTTTCCTTAAAAAAAAAAAAAAAAAAAAAAGACTGAAAACTGCATGCTATTTTTTTCTTCGTCTTGAAGTTCATTGAAGATTTTAGTGAGGATAGCAGCATCCCACATTAATAATAATAATGATAAAATGTTTCTTGATGTATTTTAAAGACATAAATAATTTTTAAGTAACATTTTACATATAGTTATTGTATTGTACATTAGTTCTAATCAATATGTCATATTTAGACTTCCCTGGCGAATGTTATACATTTAGATTAAGAATAATTTCAGTTAATTTGTGTTGATTGAAATTCTCGTAAAGATATATTCTTATACGCATGTGTATAAATATATTTGAACTTTGATACATAAATTTTGATATATATATATTTCCAGAACTTCTTTTCTTGCTGTAAAAATGCGTTAGAAAAATTAAATGTTTTAACATTACCCTTTTTAACACCATTATATGATTAAAGCTGTAAGTTTTATTAAAAGTTTGACACTGACAAAATAAAATCAAATATAATATTGACTAGTGGTCATATTTGAAGATTTAAAGGAATAAAATTATCTCAAGTGTTAGAAAACTATTTTTTCAAGTTTCTTATAGTATGCGACTCTTAAATTAGCTTTTACATGACAAAGAAAGTAAATGTGAGTAAATTCCAAACTAGTTCAACCGAAAAGTTCTTATCAAAAGTAATTTTAATCTTTTGTTTCATATTAAAAGTGTTAAAGTAGCATTTTTTAAGATGGTTACTGAAAATTTGCTCTAACAAAATCCAATTCATATTATTGGGTGATAGCATCTTGGAATAAACGAAATAATAGATATAATAAACTTGTTTTGGGTTACAAAAAGTTCCATTATATGAATCTTTCTTAAATTTAATGATAGTTAAGTTGTTGTATAAATGCGCTATTCAAATTCTAGAAATAAAGAAAAAAGAAACAGAATTACTACTAAATCACGTGCAAGTGAGAGAAAAATAGAGAGTTCATTTCTCATTGTATTTCAAACAATTTGGCTAAGATCGCATTACGATGCTGATTCAGAAAAATGGCACCTAATATTCAATTAAATGAGCAAGAACGAATGTTGCCACATTCCAAAGAGGAAATGTACGTTTCATGTGAAAAAATGCCAACACAGGTACAGTTAAAAAGCGTAGGATGAGTGAAGGGGTGGTTTTATCAGCAAAACATCAATCTGGAGCTGGTAATGAATTTCGAATGGATTATGATTGCGAGTCTTGATGGAATGATTCGTATAAACGATTCTACATTTCATTTACCGTTTACTTTCAGCTCGAGCAGACGATTTTCGAAAAGATATTCGAATTCAATATCGCAGAGGGCATTAGCAAGTATATAATGTTTACTACTTAATACTAAATTTATATTACTTATAAAAATTTATTTTTACATTTATAAAAGTTTCGGTTCTGTACAGTTCAATTTTACGCATTCATATAATTTCTTAAAGCTATTTAAAATTTTACATGATTAAATTGCCAATAATTATTTACATATTTTAGTTTTTTTAAACAGATATTTTCTATAAGGATTCCAACATTAAAAATAAGTGATATTTTTTACATGAGTGTTACACAATTAAAATGTGACACATTTTGGAAAACAAATTAATGTTTAAACGTCTAACTTGTATAAAAAAGAAACAAAAAATATCTTATTTATAGATTTTGTGAAATATATGCGGGAGTTTAATTTATATCACATTTAGTGATGAGAAACATCGATGCTCAAAATTACTCGTTTACATATAATACAATCGCTTAATTAAAATTTTAGATGCATTCAATTTATGAAAGAAATAAAATTTAAATCTGTTTAGATGTGGAATTATCATAACAAAATAGTCATGAAAAGTCTGTTTTGAGACATTTTTGTTATAAACATGTTTTTTTTTTTTTTTTTTTTTTTTCGCTTTTTAAACTTCTAGTTTTAGTACTAAACAGATCTAATGTTTAAAGAAAAACAGTATTCATTTTTTCCATTTTACCATGTAATTAAAATTTCATCTCTCTTTTTAAAATTCTATTACATTATTTTTCTTTCTCTGCGTGTTTTATTCTTTAGACTATAAAAAATATTCAAAGAAATATTTTTCAAAATTACATGTGTTCACAATGTGTGCTTCAAGTTTATCAAAATAATTTTAATGATTCTTTTAATAATAAGTATTTCGAATCTACCTTTCCACTCGAATGTTATTAAAAAACAGTTGCCACTTTCTAGTTTATAGTAATAATTATTTGTTACTTTGTATATATCTGAAGAAAACGCTTTTTTTGTATTGTGAAAATTTAAATGATGTTTAAATGAGGTTGTGGATGTTTCAGTTATTGTAATCTGTTTTCGAGATTTGAATCTATCAAAAAGATATACTTCCTATTTTAAGTTATAAACATCTAACATAATTTGAAAAACATTTTGATAATCAGCAATTTAATAATAATAAATTATATCACAGTTACATCCAGAACTAAATATATCTTTATAATATGCATTAATTCCATATGTTTTAATTCTATTTAAGGATTTGAAAAATTCCTTGTGTATTTTACCACTAGGTAGGAAAAAATTACACATACAGTTAAAATTATTTCTTATCAATTGCATGAAAACAAATTCGATATGCAGTTTTACTAGCAAAAATCCATATCATAAAAACTTTAAAAAGCCAAAGAAATGGTAAAATAAATTGCAAACATAGATTTTATTGTATCAGTTCACACACACATACACAAACAGTTTCGTTAATTTGCGGAACAGATTTTTTTTTCTTTTTTTTTTACTTTGTTTATATTACGCAATGCTGATAAACTATATGAATTGCTAATAACTGATTTACACTGAAATTTGATAAAAAATAAAATTGTTTTGAGAACTTTCAAATGTATTATATATATATATATATATTGGTCGTCGAAAATGTTTATTTAATGGTTATATATATATATATATATATATATATATATATATATATATATATATATATATATATATATAATGGAAATAGGCTGGACACATTGCAAGAAGACAAGACAATAGATGGAGCACAAACACCCTACAGTGGTATCCCAGAGATGTAAAACGGCCAAGACGACGACCTCAAGTAAGAGGGAGTGATGAAATCAGAAAAGTAGCCGGTGTAAATTGGATGACTGAAGCATTAGACAGGAAACATTGGAAAAATCTGGGGGAGACCTACATCCAGCAGTGGATTGAAAACGGTTGTTGATGATGATGATGATGATGATATATATATATATATATATATATATATATATATATATATATATATATAACCATTAAATAAACATTACCGACCACCAACAAAAATTGTGATATTATATATATATACATATAACCATTATAGAATATTACAAATAATCATCTATTTCAAATATAATTTATAAATTGAGTATCAGGGGATGATACAAACATTATACATTTTAAATTCGGTACAACAATTATTAAATTAACTAACACCTAATGAATTTTTTAAAACTAGATACAAACACTTATGAATGAAGTATTTAATATGATACAAACAATATAACATTTAAATTTGGCAAAAGATCAATATTAACAAAAAACTGAATGCATTAAAAAAAAAAAAAAAAAAAAAAAGCTTTATAGGAAATGAGAAATATTTGACATATTTTGTCAAACTATTTGTCTAAAACAACATTTTAAGCATTTTTAGGGTTATGAAACATTTAAAAAAAAATACTTATATAAAAGCAAAATTTCCCAAGGATTTCAACATATTAAAAAAGAGAGCATATTTGCGCGAGATTCATAGTCCGTACGGTGCTTAATTTTATAAGTGATTTTTCTAATTTAACATGTTTAAAACCCCGATATATATATATATATATATATATATATATACCATATTTAGTTTTCAATGCTCAATAATAATAATAATAATAATAATAATAATAATAATAATAATAATAATAATAATAATAACTGCTGAAATTTCTGCCGAATAAAACTTGTAGAACTCTTTATCGTAGAATTTTTTACTGACACAGTTGCTGTTTTGATTATCATTATTATTATTATTTAGAAGTACTGTTTTATTGACATTATAAAGAATATTGTTTCCGTTATGGAAAAAAAAAAAAAAAAAAAAAAAAAAAAAAAAAAAAAAAACGTGAAAATATATTAGAGCATCTCCCAATAGTTCATTTGAAATTTCATCAATTTTTCTATATTCTCTATATAATCTCATATTTTTTTTTCTCTGGTCACAAATTATTGTGTCATTTGTTTTCGAATCTCAAAGTTCCATTATCATAAATTACTTGCGTATTTATTTGGTTATATATTTTCTTCGAAAGCACTAAATAGAGTCAGGCAATAAAAAGTGAAACTTTGTTTGGTCGGCCACACAGGTCGAAAATAATAAAATCCATTACTTTAGATTTAAAGATGGTCAACAACTATAAAATGGAAGACACGACTGCAGCTCATGTATGTATAGATATCATTTTCCAAAGAATGCAATCAAACTTTTATATCCTAAAGCAAATGACAGTACTTTCCTTTCAGATTTTAGAGATCTAGAAGAAAGGAATATACGTCATGCATACAAATCGAAGATAAAATCCATCCCCTGATATTTAACCGATAATCAATCTGTACGCGATTTTAGGCAACCACTATTTTATTGGTCAAGGAATCTAAATATTCCATGGATCAAAAATTTATTTATAGTTACTTAATTTTATTTATTTATTTATTTGACAGAAGTACTGAAATTTGTTTATTATTATTCTAATAACGTGGCATTTATATTTTGCATGCAGTTTTTTTAATCGAATGTAAGCTAAAACTTGATTATTTGCTTATTTTGATTCGCTTTGGAGGTGATTTGATATTCCTTTTCAAAATATTTCTATTAATACATGTTCTAGAGATGAAGTTGGTACTTTACTAAAGTTAAAACTGCAAGTGTTTAATTTATTACCCATTTTAAATGTAATTTTTATTTAATTCAAAATTTTATCCAAGCGTTATTGTCAGTAGTTGACTCTTTCCTCATAATAATTATTTAATTCAAATTAATTAAATAAGTAATTACTTAATTTTAACTGATTTATCTTTTACATTTTTTTTTTTTTTTTTTTTTTTTTTTTTTTTTTTTTTACATTTCTTTACAGAAATGTTTCTTTGCATTTTTGCTAACTTTTATATGGTTATAAAGGACAATGACCTTTGATCAGACTTCTTATCTTAAAGCATCTTTTTTTCTCCTTAGATATTTGATAGTAAGTCTTTGAAAATGATGCAATTTTGTAAGAGTGATATGTTAAAGTGAAGAACTGTCCACCTCTAATTGTTACCTGTTTTCCAAAGTATCGCAAAAAACTGGAAACCCCGTTATTTATGTTTGAAAATGTCACTTGCGTAATTTCAAAGTATTTCTTTTCTTTCCGATATGTATTTTGCCCTTTTCTCTATAGAGGGTCAACAACC
Organism: Maratus speciosus; assembly: GCA_963932465.1. Lineage (NCBI taxonomy): Eukaryota > Metazoa > Arthropoda > Arachnida > Araneae > Salticidae > Maratus > Maratus speciosus. The sequence goes on from OZ010788.1 coordinate 82,224,521, forward strand.
TAAAATATTGTTTGGCTGTCATAAACATCAATTTTCCACAATGTGTCAAGTGACTGCCCTTCAGAAGGCCCCCATGCCCTTTCAGAAGGCCCCTGTTACGTGAACGAAGGCAATCACGTCGACGCCAGTTTTTTCTCAGGGCATTACACCTAGATAAAATGAATTGGTCAGTCAAAAAGATTGGAATAGAATTTTATTTTACTTATTTAAGAATGACACATATGTTATAATATTACCGTCTCATTCCAATTTTCCCCCCGCAAAATCAATATATGCTAAATAGTGGGATTTTATTGCAAATATTTCCAATGTAATGCTAAAATTATTGGTAAAGGCAGCTCTGGGAATTGGAAGTATTACCGATGAATGTAATATTGCGCAGTATTGCATCTCAATGTAATATTTATTTTATTGAGTCTCAATAAAACAAACATTGATTTTCTAATAGGGATTTCGTAACTTATTTTTAAACTGCTGAATTCGTTTTTAAAATTCTGAAAAACGTATTTGCTAATACCTACAAAGATATAGAAACAAAGCGCAAAAAGGTTTTTATTTTTTCTCCTTGTTTTTATTAATCAATACATGTAGCAATTAGTGATATATATTTTCCATCGTCTTCTAATAATTGTTTAATTTATGAGTAATTTAATATTATTTGAGTCGATTATCTTGTGATTTAACAATTACATTGATAGCAAAATGTTGTGGATTTTTTTTTCTCCTCATACCTTTAATTTTTTTCTCCTCAATCTGCGCATTTTATCATATTGGCTATATATTTTTATATTGTATTATAATTATTGGTTCATTTCTATTTTGTAAATTTTCATGTGATTTAATAGTTAATCTTTCCAAAAAGTTAATAATTTATGCATATATATATATATATATAAAGTTTTATTATATTTTGTTATTTACACAGATAGAAACATGTAAATGTAGGGTAAGTCTAGCGAACTAGTAATTGACATGTGAGACCCAAAACTGTTTAAAACAAAAATTAATGCACGGATACGTTAATTTTGGTTGGTATGCACGGATATGTCACTTTTGGTTGATATATCATATCAACCCAAATGTAAAATATGCGTTATGTTAATTTTTTTATTCTACAGTTTTGCATCTTCTTGGTCAATTACTGTTGCCTGCTTTTTTACAGGTGCATTCCTCCTATTACTTTATTAATCTAAATATGCTCTTTAATGTGAAAATTCAACTCTGAATATTAAGGGGCAGTTTATCTAAAAAATTATCAAAAAATCGATTTAAAAAAATATTTTAAAGCCTGTTTAATTGTGAATATTTTAACACCTAATTTTTACCCATACGGCAATTATATCGCGAGATATAATAAATTTTGTTAATACACCCAGCACAATTACCGACACAAATTAAAATTTTAAATGACTTTTCCTCCATGTTCCTATTTTCTTCACTTTCATGTTTTAAAAATGCTAAGGGTTTTTTTTTTTTTTTTTAAGATAGTGATTTAAACTTCTTTTGCACGTGTTCTTTATTATATATGTGGTACATTTGCACATGAATTCGCCTTCAGGTTTTTTGTTTTGCTTTTTTAAATAAAAGTATATAAAGATGTGTTAGATTTCATCATTTTACAATATATATATCAGTAAAAAAATTATATTAAATGTAATATTTGATGTATCTGAAAATCTATGCGCAGTCTTGCTTAATACACATTTAAAAATCTTTAAAAAAATATTGGGCATAAATATTAATATTTGAAAAGTAATAAAGATTTTAAAAAATTCCAATTTTTTTAATTTTTTTAAAAATTTTATTTAAATATGTAATTATTATTTTTTTTTTCAAAATGTACTTTTAGTTGAACATCGAAATGCATTAAGTTCACCATTTGAACAATATTAAAAAAAAAAAAAAAATGTTGTAATGGTAAACTATTCCCTAGAAATGTAATAAACTTAAAACCTAAAGCCTATCAACTTTTATGCTATTTAAAACAAGGTATCAAAAATAGTATGACAAGAAACACACACGCACACACTCTCTCTCAAAATAGAAATCCTTTCGCTTTGACTGTGGTAGCAGTTCTCCGGATATAAGAAAGACAATAGCAACTTTTGGCCGTTCATTCCTCACAGCTTCAGCGAAAAGTAATAGCGCTCACAGTCTGTAATTATGCAGAGAATGGGTATTCCTGAGAAAGATACAATAAAAGTTTTTTTTCACTCAACCATTTGACTTTTTGCTTGTGTCGTCTGTAGTGTAGCTTCTGTTTTATTTTCCTGCACTGAGCCTAGGGCGAAATATTTTTATGGGTGTGAGCCGAGGACACTGGACAAGAGGAAGGTCTGTAATTTAGGGAGTAAGTGTTTGCCAAGGTGGGAGGCAGCAGAGGTCGTTAACCTGTCTGGATGGCTGATAAATTTCTCACGCTGCATATGCATTTGCAGCACAGAATTAGAGAAAATGTTCAATCACTACCATTTTTTTTTTCTCTTGGTGAGCATATCTATATAAGCCTAGTCGGATACAGTTTTATTGCATTTTCTGAACTTTTTTAATCCTTTCGCGACGAGCAATATTCCTGCAATATTGGCCTTTTCATTACAAACAGGGATAATCCAAAGTAGCTTTTTCAACCGTTCAAAATCTCATTTTGGTATTCCTCTTCTTTTATGTAAAGTAGATGTACAGTAGTGGGGAAAAAAAAGTAAGCACCCCCTACTAACTCTGCAACTAAATATAATAGAAGAAAGTTACTGGTACTAAACTATTGGAAATAAAGTCTACTTTTAATTCATGCATATAAAATTTGCTTAGGGGGGCATCTACAAATCAAAATCAGACCAAACTTTGTTTTTTCACAATGGCAACATCCAATTTTGACTATATATTTTAAATCTTCAGTTCAAACTATGCCTAGAAAAGAAATTTTAAGTCATTTGGATAAGATTTTGAATTGTAAACATCCAAAATTTAGAGCTTCTAATGTTAAATTACATTTTCATATTTTTATAAAGTTTTCCTGAAATTATAATCCTAATGTGATAATTTTTGTGTGTTTACAATACTAAAAAACACAAACATTAATGCATTGAATTTGTAATAATATATATATATAATATGAATTATGAAATTAATATTTGAAAAAAAAATATGAATTGCAACCTACAATTTTTTTGATAAATTTATATTTATTAAGTCCTGCTTTATGCAAATTTTCAATTTCAAATTTTTATTCAAAGTAGCTATCGAATTATGATTACAAAACGTCAAAATGATGATTTAAGGGGCCGTCTATGATGAGCCGAAAAGCATAATTAAAAAATATATATTTTACTCATTTTATTGAAACATTTGATTTGACAATGGTTGAAACATATTAAGCAAGTGAAACGGTACTATTGGCAAGAAATAATACATCAACAGAAGTAACATAGTCATTCTGTAGCATTTCATCAATCGAGTACCAAACTTCAATTTGGATACAAAATTTGGATACAATTTTAAAATAATTAATTTATCTGAAACTAATAGTACGAATTTCATCAAAATTTGGATTTAGGCTAACTAAAGGGTGTCAAATTTATTTATGGCGTCAAACTTGTGTATTGCTATTGATAAAAATAAAGTTTGAGTTCTTTTTTATATGTAGGCCCCCTAAGAAAATTTTATATACATCATTTAAAAGTTGACTTTATTTCCAACCGTTTGGTAGTACCAGTAAATTTTTTCTTACAATAATTTGTTGCAGAGTTAGTAGGGGGTGTTTACTTTTTTTTTTTCCGACTGTACCTTTTAACTAATTCAAGTTCTCTCTTCAAACAACTATTTTTTTAGGCACCCGAATCTCACTATAATACAAATTAATAGAATATTTAAAATAATAGATTATGACTTTTTGTCTTAGAATGTGATTACCTTGTGACATAGATCTTATTTTATAGTTAATTTTTCAAAATCACTGATAATAAATATTTACAAAGAAGCAAAAGTAAAAAAGACTACAGGTCATAAACTGTTTTAGTGAAAAATGTTCTTGAGTTCATCATTTGCGTAGAACTACAATTTCGCAAAAACTTCATAAGTAAAAAAATATTGTCAAATCTCATAAAACAAAATAACTGTATCAAAACTTTTTACGGTAAATTGTTCGTTATACATTCCTTGTACATATCGAGGATAAAGTTTTTTATACTTAACGCTTGTGAAACAAAATTAATGTATCTTCACAATATTTATTAAAACTATAAACAATGTTTAACGAATTACGTTCTTTACACTGTACTGAGTAAAGTTTAAAACCTAAAGCGTTATAATCACATACCCAATTTGCCGTCCAGGGAAATTGCCCGGCTAGCTTGGCCCAAGTACTGTCCATATACCATAGCAAATATTTCCCATGTAAAGCCAATATTTCTATATATGTAGCATTGTGTTACAAATATTTCTAATGTAAATCCAATATTTAAACACTAATCACCTGTTCTTAAAGATGGATTTATTAATACTGTTTGAAATAAAATAATTCTTTACTTAGGGTTTTTATAGATTTTAATCAAAAGTGAAGTGTATTATTAACAATGAAAGTTATTTTCGTGAGACAAATGAAAGAATAGATTTTTCTCGTGAAGGTAAGATAAAATAGCAATAATAATAATAATTTTTTTTTTTTTTAGCTTTTTGTTTAAGATAACGCGTTTTACTGAAGGCAGAGAATTCAGTTTCTGTTACCTTTATCCTAAAACTTTTTGAGGTTCGAAGTAGAATCTCTAAAAGTTACATGTGTAGACCCTAACCATATATAAGCATTCATAACAGGGCAAATATTTCAAAGCAAACTCAGTTAGTATTATCAAAAGCTAAGACGCGTGACAGAATGATTGTACTAGAAAATATTACTAATTATTACTGGATTCGCAATAAGTTCAATTAGCCATAGTAAGAGGTAGTTTTAATTGTCTTCAATTTCCTGAAACATATAATATCCAAAACAAGTGAAGGTTCAATAGTTATTTCCTCTCATTTATACCTAATGTGACTCACAAAAAATTGTGAAAAAGGGTAAAACCTGCGACCTGCGACTATAGTTGATCAATATTTGGAAACTAATACAAAAATTAGTAAATTCCTTTACCACAAAAATTTAGGTACTACAGTAGACTCCCTTAAATCCGCCACCCTAAAATCGACGAACGCCTAAAATCCGCGTATTTTTTCGGATACAAACAATGAAATTTACAGTTAAGCTGCAGGAACAAAACTCAAGATGGCGCCGAAATCGGCGACTACCGCAATGTTTTTTTACTAATTTTTTTGTTAATCATTCTCTTTTGGCTATTACAGCTGATTTATTACTAAATAAACTTACATTACTTTTGATTTTGATATAAATTCCTTGCTTCTTTCCCTATTTCTTGTGTCATCACTAGTTTGAAATACCGGTCTTTTGTTTACTTTATACATATTATATTTAACTACAGTTACACTAATAGTTTACTTTTATTCATCTTTATTTATTTAAATATGTGACTTACTTACTTTTTTCTCGGGAGTCTTTAACTTTAAATACTCTTTATTTAATTTATTTCTGGGATGTTTACTCTGTAAACATCGTTAAGACTTCGCTTTACCATTAGATGGCAGCATAGGACTTTTGGAATCGAATTGAATTGATTTCATCGTTAATAATTTAATATTTTTCTAAATTTTTATTTTACATAATTATTTTAATAATTACTTACTTTTAAACTAATAAATTATTTTAAAATTTTACTTATTTTAATGTTTCACTTTATTGTAAGCATTCATTATAATTTCCCTTGCTTAACTACCAATCAAATTAATCTTTCAAAAATGTAAACAAATCAATGACCAGAAATCCGCAAAATTCTAAAATCCGCACAACCTCGGTTCCCAAGCTGTGCGGATTTAAGGGAGTCTACTGTATTAGGGGAAAAAAGTATGGCATTTTTAATCACTTACTGAAAATTTTCAGCAACAGTGATAAAAATAACATTGACTAAAACAATCATTGCATTTATAGTGTTAAATGAGTCCTGCTACTGCTTTATATCTGTTCTTCATTCAGAATATGTTGAATTATGATTAATCCGAATGTCACAATTTTATAAATTGCGGCCTCTTCACCGATAGAGGTTTTTCTCGAAATCCTATGTTAACCTATTTGAAATTTAAGTAGGTAATTACTCATTACCTAATATAATTGTGGAAATACAGTTTTCACCACTTGAAAATAAACATCCTATACCGACTTACTGCATTTTCAATTTTCCTTATTTTTAAAAACACAATAAATTTTTACATTTTGATTTGAGCAAAATTTTCCAAATTCACCTTTTTAAAAGGCAATACATCCGCATCTGACGTCTACTTTCTGATGGGGAAAAATGTATTTCAATAATTATACAGTAGAGTCTAGATTATCCAAGTTAATATGATAAAGATAAGCACCTCGGATAAGCAAAAAACTCGGTTAAACCGGATTTACACAAATCGTCACCAACTAAGGAGATGAAATAGAAATTTTCACTTAATTCATTAATTTTTATGGTACTAGTAACATTTTTTTTATGTAAATTTCCGTTACTTTTAAGAGAAACAGAGAATAAAATTGTTTATTTGAAAAAGCCCTTGATAGTTTTTTGTTTGTTGAATGTCAATTTTACTGCAGTTTTATTTTATTTATTTATTTATTTGCTCCAGTATTACGCTACTGCATTGCTACCAATTTCTACGATTTTTTCTTACCACTAAAACTTACCAGTAAATTTTGCCTAATTCAATCGGCAAAATCTAACAATTGTCAACGATTAAATATGGCAAAAATTTGTATTAAATTTTAAGGGTAACAAAACCGTACAAACTGGCAGCTATGTGATTCTATTAGTGTCATGAAAATTGCGGGTGTAGCATCTTCTTTCTGGTCAAAGTATTAAATAGTTTTTTCAATCGAACTTATACCTTTGGAATGGATAATTTTCTTCTAATGGACTGATGGATTCCATTATTATGAAACAGTTATTGTAAATGAAGTATTAGGTGAAGATGAAAGAGCAGCCGTAAAAAGTTAGAATTCTGATTTTCTGGTCAGAATGGAAGAAACAATTATGCCCCATTCTGACCAGAAAATAGAGTTCTAACTTTTTACGACTTTTTCACATCTTAACCTAACACTTCATTTATAATGGCTCTTTCATAATAATGGAATCCATCAGTCCATCAGAAGAAAATAACTCGATTAAAGCGGAAACTCGGTTAAGACTCGGATAATCGGGACTCTACTGTATTCAATAATGGCAATTCATACGTTTAAACTTATTAAAACTATTAACATGTGATTTAACGATTGTCATGGAACAGTAAAACAACTTCTTAATAGCCCAGAAATTTAATTTTCTCGCTTTTTTTAATGCGCATACCAGTGTTAACTTTTCTATTGCTAGAATTTAGTACCTTTATTTTTTTATCGTACGCTTTAGGTAAATATTTCTATGAGGTTTACCAAAAATATCACACGTCAAGAATATTCGTGCAGTTTTAAATTAAGGCAGTAGTATGAATTTTTGACAATCAAAATCCTGTTTAAGACTTCCAGTTCAACTATTGGATTTTATTTGGATTATTTTTTTTTAAACTAGTTTTGTAAAAAGCAATTTGTATAGACTTCTAAAAATAGAAAGTTGTTACATAAAGCAAGTGCTATATATATATAAAAAAAAAAAAAAATAAACCAAAAAAACCTGAGACCGTTACGGTTGGATGCATGCCGCACGCGACAAGCTGCTGAATACATTGTTAGTTGTTCCACACACCCATGACATGATTTGTCTGTTTTCACTCTTTATAGATATATCTTTTCTTTTGTGATCATTCATGCACGTGCATGCACAAACAGATGATATAAATGATTTTCTCAGAGTTTTCACTTCTGTCCATAGTTTAAATGAATGTTTTCAAATTTTTATTCTACAGCACATTTAAACCTGTAGTTGAACTTCCATATAACATTTAAATTATGATGACAAAAACTAAATGCACAATTACGACGAAATTGTAAAACAAAACAATTTATTAAAATTTGTAATAGAAATACAGTAATACCTCGACTAACGTCAGCAATTCGCTCCAAGACTAGCGACGGAAGTCGAAAACGACGTAAGTCGGGGTACAATTAGATGAGTAAAAAGAGGACATATAATAAAAATTCGCAAAAATCTAATGAGCATATTATATTGTATTTAGGGATTATGTTACACACATTTAACGTTAGAAAAAAAATGCGTTTTCAATAAAAGAAATTGGAATTAATCAATAAGTTGTTAACTAACAATTTATTGTTCTTCTAATAGCATCCCTGTTCGAGTCTTTGAGCATGTGAAAAAATCTTGCAAAGGCGTTTGAAACGACAAATTTTTTCCTCTCTCTTCGAAGCTCTTTGTAACAGTACAGTGAGTTTTATAAGCTTTTTCAAGTCGTTGCTACATGTTGCTCGTCTGAATCAATATTTTCAAGAACCGTCATACCAGCTTCAATCAGGTTTAGTCCTTCGGTTAAATTTGCAACCGTCATAGTCTTTCCCCTAAGCTCAAAATCATCACCTATTTCTTCGACAGTACTTTGTTTCTTTAATTCCATAAGTCCGCCGATGGTTAATTCCGGAACAGGGGAATTTATGACTTCAACAACATTTTTAGCATCCATCTCTGCGTTCTCTTCCATTTTCGAGGATTTCATCAATTAAGAGAGATGCAGAATCACAATTTTCAGACGTTTTCTTAGTCCCTGCGAAAGAAAAGGGGCACAGCATGTCTCATTATATTTTGCTGAACTTCAACCCATGAATATCCTATGAATGTGATTGTATCTGAGATGCTATTTTTTTCAAAAAGTCTTCAAAAAAATTCAAAGTGCGTCTTAATTGAGGAAAAAAATATTCTAGGCCAGATGACGTAAATGCGGGGTGACGTAAGTCGGAGTACTACTACGGGTAGTAAGGCTGCGACCGCACCATCCTTCTAACTGTTATCAGTGTCGGCATCGTTTTTTGTGGCCACGCGGTGTCTTTGATTTTTAACGACTTTAGCAGGAAAGGACTGATGTCCGGCAAAAGAGGAACCTTTCCTTCAAGTAGAGTCGAGCTCCTTATCTTCTGACCCATTGTTGATTCCCCTCATTTTTTTGTCAATAAACCGCAGAACCCTGCAGAATAAAAGATTTTCCAAGAAAACTGGAGAAGTAGGCAAAATACGCATCAGTACGCAGCTTTAAAGTCAATAAAAGGTCTCTGCTTTAAGAATGATTATCCGATTATGGAAGATTGGATTATATTATCACGATCAGTGGCGATCTTCTGTAATCTAATTTCCCATCATAACCCTTTGATTGGGAGATTTTTAGTTCCTCATTCACAGGAAACACTCATAAACACGTTGAAGCAGGTAGTTTTTAAATCGAAGGAAGTTGTCGGAAATGAAATTGTAGGAAATGAAATTTAAGTTGCCGGCTGTTTTTGTGATTGAATAAGTAAGACCAATCACACATTTGAAAATCAACTTGTATAAAACGTTTAAATAAAAAATGTTGATATGTATGGAACTTTTATAACGTCTATAAGAAAAGTTTTTTTTCACGATGCTATAATAAAATCGTTTTAAATATTCCGTTTGAAATACAGAGTTTTAAATGACATAATTTTCAACACTAAACACTTTCTCACGTAATAGTTTAATTATTTAAAAGTTTCCTTTCCTTCTTAATATTCACGTGTAAATATATTTTTCCATTAAAATGTGTTTGAAAATAACAATATTTGGGCTTTTTAAAATCTGGTAATAGTAAGTATAAAACGGCATGTTCAAAATATGAAGTAAATCTCTATTCAGATAATGAAATTTGAATAAAAACTTAAAAGAAAATCCAAAATTTCAATTAAAAAAAATGATTAGACAGTGCACACCACACTCTAGTCAAGTATATGCCTGCAAAAACGATTAAATTACTATGTACATTTTGTTGGCAAAAATGCCGCCTCTATTTGCACAATAGGCTTCGCACGCTCACATTTAGATACAAGAAGTATAAATATAGTACTCTGGCCAATATCTTATAACATCATACTGTAAACATTATAGGTAAGTTAAATGTCTTACCTGTACATTTCCACCGCAGCAATTCCTCCTACCGTTGTATATCCAAGTTGGTTTTACGCCGTATTCCAGCGTTTTATTTCACTTCTAAACTGCGAGAAAAAGATGGTTGGTTGGTTGGTTGTTTTTTGACGGCCGATTATCTGCACTAGCGATATAGGCCCGAGGGGGGAGTGCCCTTCGTGGGGGTCTTTCTAAGGGAACCTAACCCGTATTTACGCATGGAAATCCATGGCTCGAAGAAAACCACGAAAACTCCGAACGATTAGGCCGACGGGCGCGATTGGGTTCGAGCGCGAGAAAAAGAATCGTGTTAAATAATGTGACACATGAAGATTTCTTACTCATAAGGTAGATTTGTGATTATTAAATTATATTTAAACTTGAGCAATTGTATGTTAAGTATTAATTTGAGTTTTGTATCATACATGTTACGCTGCACTTTTCGGCAGCTGTTTAATTTTGCATATTTCTTATTTAAACAACAGACAGCATAATAAAAAAAAAGTTTGTAGTGTCTTTTTAGTCCTGTACATTCAATCACGTGATATCTCTTGCACAACATCTGGCGAAAAAAATGTTATTGTACCGAATAATTAATGTCTCAATTTACTGCTTTCGTGATTTATTTCTGATTTGATGGTGGCTATATTTTCATCACATTTTTTGATTCGATCAAACTTATGTAACTCAAGTATTTTGACCAATTTCAATATTAAATAACGCTTAAACTAATCCTTCGATTTAAAAACTACCTGCTTCAACGTGTTTATCATTCATTTCTCTATAAAACTACAATTTTTCATATTTTTATACGCAACATTTTTTGCGTTATAAGTTAAGTAAAAAAAGAAAAGCGCCCCGTTAAACTGATAGTATTGAGCTCACAGGCTATTCACACTAATTGTATATTATACTCTTCTTTATGTCATTATTTATGAAATAGAATTCACTCTTTTGGAGGAAAACGGTAAATAATCAGGAAATCGCCTTATCAGAATAAACCGGTATACCAAATGTGAAGCAAATCGGATAATTCTGCAGGAAAAACCCATTTATCTAAATTAAGGGGGGGGTGGATTAACCACCCGCTCCCCCCTTTATACTTAACCAATGAATTCCTAAAACTAATCAGGGAAGCGCTTTAGCAGAATGAACCTATTTATAAAATTTGAAGCAAATCGGTTTCTATCAAGAGTTATCGCTTTACGTAAGTACGTACATACAGAATCTGCGGGCACATTAGCTCTGAAGCTTTGATAGCCTGTGAGCTAAAAAGCAAAAGGTCACAATAAATCAATTACGGTAGGAATGGCAGCATTTGTTATTATTATTATTATTAGAATACAGAGATAACATCCTTTTGCAGGGTTGAATAATCTTTAAAATTTTCGTGCAGGGAGATTTTGAAATCTTAAAAATATTCTAGTCATGATTTTTGTTTTTAATAACCTTTAATAATGCAGAACTTCACGCAAATATATCTAAGTGAATGGGAAAAAAATATTTGTATTACAGTTTGCAGAGATTGAAAGTTAAATTTTGAGAAATAATGAAAAGATAATAATTATGTAGTTGATCTTTAGCTATTTTCATGGTACAAGCAATATCCTTTTAGACGGCGCCACTTCTTTTGCAGCATAAAAGTTTCCCCGCTGACTACTAAACAAACTTTATAAAAACCAAATTTCTACAAGTGTTATTTATGCATTATATCTAACATGCAGAGAAATAAAATTATTTTAAAGCTGCAAGGTAGGATACATATTTTCATACAAAATTGTACCTATTTTTAAAATTATGTACAGTCGTGGAGGGAAAAAAAGTAAACACCCCTTACTAACTCTGCAACTAATTATAATAGAAAAAAAAATTACAGATATTAAACGACTGAAAACGACTACTTTTAAATGTGCTTCGGGGCCATCTACATATAAAAACGAACCCAAACTTTGTTTTTTTCAATAGCAATACCCAATTTTGACACCATAAATAAATTCTACACCCTTCAATTAGCCTAAATCCAAATTTGCACGAAATTCGTACGATTAGTTTCCGAGAAATTAATTATTTAAAAATGAGCAAACTTTAGGGGCTGTATATCCAAATTGAAGTTCGGTACTCGATTGTTGCAATGCTACAGAATGACTATGTTACTTTTATTGGTGTATTATTTCTTGCCAATATGACCATTTCACTCACTTAATGTGTTTCGACTATTGCCACCCAAGCATTTCAATAAAATGAGCAAATTATATTTTTTCAAATTATGCTTTTCTGTGCATCATAGATCGAATAGGTCGAATAGGTCGAAATATAGTCGACCCATTAAACCATCATTTTGACGTTTTTATTGATAATTCGAAAAATTCTTGAAAGAAAAATTTTAAATTGAGAATTCGCATAAAGCAGGATATAATAAATATTAATCTGTCAAAAAATTGCATGTTACAATTCATATTTTTTTTCGAATATTTATTTCATAATTCATAATTAAAATTATAATTTTTTTTAAATTACAAATTCAATGTATTTATGTTTGGGTTTTCTAGTATTATAACTACACACAAGATTATCACATTAGGATTATAATTTCGAGAGATATTAATAAAAATATGAAAATATAATTTAACATTAGAATATCTAAATTTTGAATGTTTATAATTCAAAAACTTATCATTCAAATGACTAGAAATTTCGTTTCCAAGCATAGTTTGAGCCGAAGATTTAAAATATATTATAAAAGTTGGGTTTTGCCATTGGAGAAAAAAAAACAAAGTTTGGTCTGGTTTTAATTTGTAGATGGCTCCCTAGCCCCTAAGCAAATTTTATGTACTCATTTAAAAGTAGACTTTATCTCCAATCGATTGCTACCATAAACATTTTTCTATTATAATTAGTTGCAGAGTTAGCAATGGGACTTAACTTTTTTTCCCACGACTGTACCTTTATTTAATTATCCCTTTATTTAATTATCCCTTTATTTAACCATAAGTTTTCTTTAAATCTCAAACGTCTTCTATTTTTGCAAATAAAATCATAATACATAAATTAAAAAAGAGTATTATATTAAATCTATTATTTAGAAAAAAAGTACCAAACTTAATGATAATTTATTTATCTGCTTTCCTTATAATGTTATTAACTTTCGAAAAAAAAAGTGGAAGTAAGGAAAATCGTAAATTAAAGGATTTGTAAAATCACACTATAAATTGATTTAAGATAGACACTAATACACATGCAAATACACAAATAAATAAAATTAAATATGTTATTTTGCCGGAAAAAGTTTATGAGCTAAGACGGCAGTAAAAAGTGTTAACTGTCAATTACAGTATTTGACAATCAAAAAGACAAAAAAATCGTAAAAAATACAGATTTTTTTTTTTTTTTTTTTTTTTTTAATAGTGAAGTTATGATAAAACTTTACTTAAAAAATAACTTCACCTATTTTTTTTTTTCATAGATTTTTAACTGTTTGGCACTCAAAGCGCCAACAGCAGTCAAACTGACTGCTACCAATTTGTATAATTCGATTTGAACCAGAAATTTCTTTAAAAAAGAGTTAAATATATATACCACACAAAAATAAGTTAAATGGATAAGTTAAAAAAATTTAAATAAAAATTCTGGTAAACATCTTCTTTTTTTATGAAACTTGAGTGAAATTTCCGGCGCTTCTAGTGTTAGTCCGTTTACCAAAGTGATTAGAGAAATTTTTTTTTCGAACTACGCAATTTTTGTGGTTTATAGTTATCACATAGTTTGGAACAATCACTTATCACGATCGCATATTATTCAATATTTTTCATCGTGTGTAATGAACAAGAATGTATATTGCACCAAGATTGGATATTTATTACATCAACGCCTGAATATCAATTGGAAAAAATCTTTAATTTGAACCGTGATTATCTTAACCTTATTTTTTCTCTAGACCGTGATTGATTTTGAGTGAAAAAAGTTTTCATTCATAAATCAATTTAATTGAACATATGCAAAAATTTCTTGAAAACGCAAACTTGCAAATAAAGTCAAATCCAAGGTTAACGCTAGAACGGTGTTGGTTGATAACTATTTTCAAGGATATAAATTACCCACGATTCACACAGACCTTTTTTATTCCAAGCACACAAGATTTCAAGCGAAAACTGAAAGAAACAAAATTGACATTGAAACGAAATGAATAGTTTATCAAAAGTCAGGTGCAAAGTTGTTTTTGCACTGTATGAAACTTATAAAAATGCACAGACATATAAAAATTTCAACATTTTTGATTAAAAAGGAAATGAAGTATATATTTTTTGGAACATAAAATCAGCTTTTAGAACACCAGAAGGTCTACTAAAATTTAGTGCTATAGTCGTAATAAAATGAGAGGGATAAAATAAGACTCCTATTACTGGGATGCTCTAGTATTGCAGCTCTAGTACACACTATATGCAGAGGGTATACGCTAAAGCGTATACTCTACAACTTTTCTTAAGAAACAGAAGGTATACAGATGCTCCTTAAAAAGAAAAGAAGGTATACGGCGTATACCACCTAATACCCTCAACTACACCTTTGTTAAAATTGAAGATCGGTTTCGGTAGCATTAAGCTTTCTATCATTGCTGCAAAAATAATAGTGGAATTTTTGCTCACATGTATGCTGTAAAAGCGGATTGAAGACAGGTTTTTGTCAACCAATATAATTACAGGAAGTAGAACTATCCTACAGAATAACAGGAGAAAAAGCGAGGCAACGAGTACGAAAATAACGAGTGAGAAAAAAAAAAAAAAAGATTTTTACAAATATCTTCTAATAATATGACAAAAAAAAAGAGAATCAATGTCATAATCAGTAATAATTTTATTAATTTTTGCATATGTGTTAGCGCTAAACATTGGAAATTACCGAAACATGACAGCAATTTTAATAGATCTTCTGGTATTTAAAACGTTGTTTTTATGTGGTTACAGAAGATTCAACTTAAAGCTTCTTTACATTTTCAACAGATTCTTTCGTTAAAAAAAAAAAAAAAATAGAAGCATTCGAAATATTAATAAGCACAAAATTTAAACTTATAAGCAAAAATGCCTTTAAAGTCACTAAAAAATCACTTAATAGAAAAATTGTAAGAGACATATGATAAATGTAGGTAAATATTAAAAATAATTTATAATAAAACTTGTCTACCAATATATATATCTGAATAGTGGCCTCGTCGGGAATTCGACGTGTGATAAAGTCTTCCGCAGAGTTGAGCAATTTTTTTTTTTTAAACGATAACATGAATTAGGTTACAGCCCTTCGAATATTATACAATGTTAAATTTTTCTGAAAGCATCTTTCGATTGTATTTATTAAAGACAAACTAAACAACAACAAAAAAATTCATACCCCTGCTTCAGCCATGCAAAATGTATGGTTTTCAGTAATGAAAAAAATGAAAGTTTTCTTCTGACATGTTTATTTTTGCCAGGAAAACATTTCGTACATTTTCAGATTACAAACGTTTTTCTCTTCTAAATCATTCCTATAGTTTTTTTTTTTTTTTTTTTAATAAGGATATAGTATATATTTGTAATATATACTCTATGCATAGAGTGAAAAGTCCCGGGACTAGCAATGAAAAAAAAAACCATTTTCTTGTCAAAAAATGGATTTTATTCTTCAATATAATTTCGTTCATGAAAGATATACTTATTCCAACGGTCTTGTATTATTTCGATACTTTTCATGCAGTGCGACTCCTCAAGGACTCCAAAGTATGCATCAGTTTCGCATTCGACATCCTCATTTAAAGTAAATACTTTCCTCCTGAGCCTCCTCTCCAAGTTAGGAAACAAAGAATAGTCTCTGGTGGTGGTGGTGGTGTGTGTGTGTGTGTGTGGGGGGGGGGGGTAGATCTGGAGAATATGGGAGAGTTGGAAATATTCATATGTCAATTTATTCAATTTTGCTATCGCTTGCGTGGATGTGTGAGCTGGTACGTTCACTTGGTGAAACAGGACAATTTTCTTTGCCATATGCAGACTTTTTTGATTGACTTCTTTCTTCAGACGATTCAATAATACTGCATAACACTTTACTATGACTGTATTTCCTTTCTGAAAATAATCGATGAATATTATGTTATATGCATGCCACAAAATAACGGCCAAGTCCATTCCAGCTGATTTTTATGTCTCCGGTTGCTTTGGGCTGCTTTCGCCCGGTTCCAACTAGGCAGGTTATTTCCTATTGAATTCAAGTGTATAGTAATGACCATTCTTCATTCTTTGTTATATATCGGTGCAAAATATCAGTTGGACTACACTGAAATATTGCCAAATTGCTCTCTGATCGATACGTTGCTGTTTTTGGTATTTTGCAAAGAAACGCGACTCCCACCTCGCACAAAGCCTTTTTCATATACGACACATTCTCACGCAACACATTACTCACACATTCTGTCGATATCTTTACGACGTCAGCTACATCTCCTTTAATTTCACTTTGCGATCATACAAAACAATATGGAGGATTCTTTTAGTGTTTTCTGAAGCTGGTGCCTCAACTGGACGTTCAGAACGTGGATTCATCATTTGTGCTGAAACGACCACATTTAAATTTACAAAACCATCGGCCAATAATTGTTTTCAATAGAACAGTATATGCCGTAATGCTTCATAAGCGATTATTTAGTATCAACTGTATATTTTCGCCAAAATGTAATGTTTAATTGAAACACGAAATTCCATTTCGTCCACTGTTGTTACAAAGGCAAAAGTAGTAACACTTATACAACAGTAATTAAGTTAACTAAACTAGATATGAATAAATTTTATAAATGTATTCTTTTATAATGTCATATATTAATCATGATATTCATTTGTTTTACCACTTTATTACAGACGTTAAATGGCATTAAAACGTATTAAGATACTGTAATTAAAAATATACCAAAAATAGTGTAGATGTCGAAAAGTTTAAAAATACACATACTCGAAAACATAAATAAAATATTCGTACAAATGTAACATATGAATCTTTTGAAGAATGGTATTTTTCAGAAATGATATGAATAATTTGTTGGTACTGCCAGCTAATAGCCAGTCCTGGGATTTTCCCCTCCACGTAGTATATATATATATATATATATATATATATATATATATATATATATATACATATAATATATATTTCCATTGTAATAGTTATTACATCAGTTTTGATTTTAAGACTGCTCCACTCATAAATTATTTTCTTTTACATTTGGTATATCAATTGGTCGGGGAATTTGAGTAAATAGCTTAGGCTAATTGGCAAGGTTTGCTTAAACAGAAATTAATTGCATTTTACTTATATTGTGGAATATTGCCCTTGATAACATGTTTTACAATATAAGTTTCCATTTTTCTTCTTGTCATATTTATACATTTATTTTTGTGGATTTTCTCTCCTAAATATTTCATTTGTTTTTTGTTTATGGATTTCAGATTATCAGATATACAATTTTATAGTGTATAATTATTGGATCTTTTATCTGCGGTCAATTTTTCATGTGATTTATAGTAAATAATTACCAAAAGTTCTACTACATATATATATAAATTTCCACTTAAGTATTTATTCTTTGAAAAAAAAAAAAAAAACTATATGCAAAATTTTCTGCACCCTTGTCGATATTTGTACAAGTTTGCAAATGCATGTTAAGTTGTAATTCTATCGCAACGAATGTTTTATGCTTTTTAACAGAAATATTACATAATTTATTTGACACAAATGGTTATTTAATGAAGATTCTTTATGTAAGTACCAAAAGTTGAAATAGGATTCTTTGCAAATATAGTTATTAAAGTATTGGATTCACATTCTTGATAAAACATTATAAAGCATTATGGTAATAAAGAAATATTTAAGTTTATAAAGAAAATAATACATTCTTTTACCGAATAAATTATATCATATGCATCATAAATAAATAAAGATAAGGTAAAAGAAAAAACTATGTTTTAATGTAAAAAAAAAAAAAAAAAAAAATTAGATGATATATGTATGATGGAATTTAAAACCTAGAGCAGCAACCTTAACTTTTAAATAAACGCTATGATAAAATCTTATCTAACTCAAGAAACTGCTTTAATACTATAACTAATGGCTTAAGCATTTAAAAATGAGTTAGGCATTTACTTTTTTTTAATTGTTTGTTTAACGGTAGACGTTCTATTTAAAAAGGATAGAACTGCAAAATAGAGATCGGCTATTTTATTTTTCTCAGAGTTCACTGGCCTGTGTTATTTGAAATAATGTATCTCTTTACGGCTTTCTTTTATTCGGGCCTTACAAAATAAACTAAAATAATAGTAATTTCTTTGCTTCTGCTTTTAAAATAAATACTTCTGAGATATCGTATATTTTCATAGTAAAAATAATTTCAAATTAATGCTCCTTGAAAAGTTACAACAGCATATTTTCTATTAACTAAATTTCATATAAGTCTTGCTTTAGTTAAGTTGCCAGAAATGTTAGAATAACAAAAATTAAAAATTTCTTACAAGATTATTATTTTTTAGAGTACATTGGCCTCTGCTATGCAATATCAAAGTTAACGTAGCTAAAAATAATCAATGGAGTCTTTAATTAATAAAATAGAAAAATGTTTCTAAAACTATTTAAAAAACAAATAATAAAAAATATATAAAAAAATATTTATCAATTGATTTTGCTTGAATTGGGATGTCCATTTTCTATTAATAAAACTCCAGTTTTTTAATCAAAGTTGCTAGAAATGTTAAAATAATAACAATTATATCTTCTTGCGATTATCTTTAGAATAAATTGGTCTTCGTTATGTATACAACAGCGAACGTAGCTAGGAATAAGCAAAGCAGTATTTGGCGAAAAAATAAAATATTTCTTAAGTGATTTCTTTTTGTTTGCGATCAGATTTAATTTTCTGTAAAAAATAATAAAAATTCCGTTACAATTTTCTTATAGTATAATCCTTTAAATTAATTTTGAGAAATCAGCTTCTATGTGTTTATAACTTACATGAAGCTTTTTAGAAAATTTAAGTTTTTTCTAGTATTTTGAAGTTTTTAAAAGAAAATTAATTAATGTGTTCAAAGATGTCTCTATTTAATTTATCCCTTCTGAAAATGACTACTTTCCTCCTTTCCAAAACTTATGTAATTTCTATTGTTGAATTTTTTACCAATTTTGTATCGCATCCACGAAGATAAGTATGTTGGGAGTAAATATACCCATAACTCGGAAATGTTTTTGAACGATATTTAACAAATTGTATTTTAAATTTAGAGAATTATTTTAACAAAATAATGATCCTTTTAAGTTAAATAATTTCACAAAGTTTAGAAGTAATATAAATTATACAACGGTGCATCTAACTAAATTTTTTATTCATATCAGCTGTTTTGACCTGTAATTAACAAATATTTTATAGAATAAAATGCCTTTAGATATCAGAAGCCCTTTCGTTTTTCTACTCCCACAACTTATTACTGAAATGTTTGACAATAATAATATTAAAGAGTTAAAATAATCATAACGTATTTTGCTAAGATATTTTAGTAAAATGAAGTAGATGCATTACCGAGAATTTCTCTTTAAATTACAAATTGAGAGGAGGAAAAATGCTTCACATTTTTTTTTTCATAATAATCTAAGCCCTTTTTTTTCTTATATTAATAAATTTTCTTGTTATACATGATTCGTACGTTTTGGAAAAGCTATAAAAAGTATTTGGAACAAAAAAGTCAAGACTTTAAAAAAAAAAAATAAACAAATAAAAGTATTTGTATTTTCAAATGAAATTTGACCATAAAGTTTCAATTGATGATTTTATCGGCATTTTTGTTTTATTAAATGAATGAAATTATTCGACTTTCATTTTCTTTTTAGTATTATTTAAAAAAATTTTTAGGTACAAAAAATATTATGATAAATGATAAGTAAAAGTGTAGCTTAATAACAAATCTCTAACCTGCTTTTAATTTTGAAATAATGTTCTTTACAAAGATATCTTTAAATACAGGTAAAAATGCAATTACCATGAAAATAAATGTCACTTAAGGTATCCACGCACCTTCGGAGGTGATTTTTGAAATTTTCTCTTTATGCCAATTTTTTATGATGACATTTAAGTTAAAACTTTGAAAAATTGTAAATATTTTAACAATTACACAGAAATAATTCTTTTAAGTGAAAAATAGCCAAAATTCTGGGAAATTTGGCATTTCCGCAAAACGTGATAACTCTAAAACAAACCAATGTATTTCTATTTTGTAAATTGCATAATAAAGAGAATAACTTTCTCTAGGGCATAAACTATTCGCATTATAATAGCATTTATCAGATGCTGTTGAAGCATTGGTGTAATGAAAAATTTGTAAAAATCGTTGCAACTTTGTCACTTATACTACTGTAAATGTAAACCTAATTAATTTATTATCATGAGTGTAGTCTATTCCCTCAATAAACATTTGTAAAAGAAATATACAACATTTCAAGGCATTTCATGCATAATATTTTGCTATAGGATGTTTTGCGTATAATAAGAATTTGGAAAACTTCATTTTGAGAAAAAGCTAAAAATAACTTTTAATCACATTTCAAAAGCTGTAATAGCTGTAACTTTAAACGGTTGTAACTCTGGTTCTGATTGAGATACAGGCACAATTTAAGCATAATTCGACAGTTAAAAGATTCGATTTTAATATTATTGCAAAAATGAAAAATCGATATTTTGAACGAAAATGACGTTTCAAGTCTTTACTTTTGCTCTTGGTATCTCGTCTTTTTCCCCCCCCCCCTAAAGAAAAAGATCAAGCTGAGTTTTCTCAATTTTTTATGATGAATGAAAATTCTTCCTGTGAAATAGATGTACATTACTAAGCTAATATATATTCTTTATAATTCTCTGCTAATATGTTCTCTTGAAAATACTTATTATACATTTTTTAAAAATATCTGATAAAAACTCTTTGAAATAGATACGTAATGTGATGATTCTTTCCTTATGCGCTATGCTCATTCTAGATCCATTTTAATGCATGTAATGTTACACATATCTAAAAAACCCTTGAAAAGTGCTTGAATTGTATTTGTTCTCAAGTGTATGAACCACTTTATATCACTAAATTCTCATTATATCATTAATTTTTTTGCAATAAATCAATATTATGAATGACTTCAATCAAGCCTAAAAAAAAAAAACAAAAAAAAAAAACAATTGCATTGGTTTATGATAATGATAAGAATAAAATACTGTAGTGAGTAGTTTGACTGTAAAACTACATTTACTATGATTTCTAAATTTTATCTTTATATGACATCCGTCTTTCTGGCCACAATTTAAAAGACCTTTCTTTTCTCTTTAACCTATGACCAATTCCACAGGTCATTACAGGTTAACGATCCCTTGTTTAAGAAAAAAAAAATCCACGGCCGAATTGACCATATCCTTTTTATTTTCTATGGGAGTGGTAAGCTCCAGCAGGGTGAACGGACTACCACAGACAGAGATTGCCCTTTTGAGTTACCTTCACACCCACTAAAATTGTTTATGGGTGGTATGTTTAGATTACGTGAATTATTCTAAGATATGCTGAAATGCAGAAAACAACTTGATTTATATAACTGAAAATGTCTTATTCAATTCGCTTGCAAATTAAAGCAAATTAAATGCATAATTTTTTCTGCAGATCGTTGAGCCAAATGAGATACGCCTAAACACCGCAGTATCCATCAGACACTAACGTTAAAGCAAGTAAAAAACGAAAAAAAAAAGGAGTACATAAAAATATCAGTTACAAAGTGAAAAGAGGAAAATTGTAGATCTGTGAAACTCATTTAGTTTCTATTAAAAAAAAATAATAATGATATTTCATAAAAAAAGCAAGTAATGTATTTCTGCAGAGGAGAAGCACTAAATATTCACGTATATAGGCATAGTAGGTACAGCGTGGCTTGCTCAGTAGTTTTTTCACCTTTCATATAACATTTGAGTAAAGACAAACTTTCATTATATATTTAAACATAAAAATGACATTTCAAATTTCTAAAAGTTATAATAACAAGTGCTGATAACTTTTTTGAGATGTGTGTGTGTGTGGGGTGGGGGAGGGGTGGAGGGGGTTCTACATCTATTATACTGCATCCAATTTCTCTATTCTGTCGAGATAACAGTTATGATTTTTTGTTCCATATTTCTGCAGTCGTTGAGTACCAAATTGATTTATCATCGGGGCATTCGACACTTCTTTCTATGCAACATTATAGGCGTAACGAGAATATTCTGTATGGAGAAGTACCTTTAAACTGTTTCGCCACCTAATAATGGAAAAATCAATGTGAAACATTCCAAATATAAAAAGATATATATATGTAACAGCTTACAGAATACAATGAAAGAGAATTTGAATGGCTGCACTATGATCAGACGTGTTTCTTTAAGTTCTGAAAATGCTCTTAACGGAAAACTAGAACATAATCCCGACCATGTAATTATCCGAGATTTAATGGAATTACTATAGTATATTATTGGATCGCAATGATAATTTTTCACATTAATTTATGATGATGGAAGTGTCGAAAGAAAAAAGTCTTACCTTACTGCTCTTTAGAAAGCAATAAAATGCTGATTACAGAAAAAGTGTTGTATCTATGACCAACGAAGTTATGTGCTCCGTCCCTACATTCAACAATAATAAAAGCAATAGAGTCAAAACACTGTTTTAAACACTAGTGTCGTGAAGGAAATTTTCACCTTGTTATTAATAAACTTTATAATATACTTATAACTACTTAAAAGATGACAAAAATATATAAAAATATTATTTAATGCAACTCGAGATCTTTCGAACACACACGCGTTCATTTTCAAAGGGAAAAAAGACGATTGACTGAATAGAAATACATTTAAAAAAAAAAAAAAAAAAAAAAAAAAAACTAGTACGCATGCGCAAGCGAAGTTCAGCTTTTCACCCCTCTGCAGAAATGGACTGAACTCTGCTTGCGCTTGCGTACTATTTTTGTTTTTGTTTTTAAAATGTATTTCTATTCAGTCAATCATCTTTTTTCCCTTTGAAAATGAACGCGTGTGTGTTCGAAAGATCTCGGGTTGCATTAAATAATATTTTTATATGTCTTTGTCACCATTTAAGTAGTTATAAGTATGTTATAAAGTTTTTTAATAATAAAAACTTCCTAGATAGCGAATGGTGGTGCATCAGCTGGCAACAGAAAAACAAAAACCGTCAGTTTGCGTCATACTGATAAAAGTGAAGAATTTTTCACGCACTCACTGGTTTACCTAAAGGGAACATTTTACAATAGTTGCGGATCAACAGTTCAAGTTCAAGTGTTATATCAGACATCAGCATCTTACCTGACTTCAATTAGCATAATATCGAGTTTCTTTTTGACTTGAACTCGATATCTACCTTTCGCCGGAAGCAACTATTATATGAGTGCTGATTTCCGTTAGATGCACCCCAGCATCACATGATGCCACTACAATATTTGAAATATTTGATTTTCTTTCAATGTACATAGAAAAAAATGGAAGTTAATATCTTCAAAAGATCAATAATTTTTGGAGAATATATTTATATTAAGTGTTCATAATCTCAGCATAGTCTGGAAGGAAATCAGTGGAAATGTTGTCATGCTGACGGAATAGCAAGAACACGTTTCAGTTTATAATGAAAGTGCTTCTTTTATTTTAAATATGTTGTCCTTTTTTCCAGAGGTTGTAGATTTTCGATTCGGAATTCAAAAACATTCATTTGAGTACATAAAAAAAAAAAAAAAACGTTTTCTAAAGGGGGGGAAAAAAATGTGATGTTATCATGCGTGTCCTCGGTGCTATTCTCCCCGTTTTATAAAAATGAAAAGGAGTGTTCTTACACAGTCGGTGCTACACAATAGTTCGTGACAATCATAAGTAAAAAATTGATCAAAACCATACTGATACTTAAATGAGAAAACATTTATTAAAGATATTTAAATACTTATTGAATATATTTAATGTAAGATTTTAACATTACATCATATATGTATAAGTGTAACTAAGATAGTCTTCTCATATGTAAGATAAATTGTTAAACGTCTTAGTGCGTCTCCTTCAAATTATTGTATACATTTTCTACGGACTGTAGTTGCAAAACCATACATTTCTGTTAAACTTGCCACCTGTCTTCTTTCTTCTAAATTTAAACAGTCATCCATTACATAAATCTGAAATGAAATAAAGAAAAAACATTACTCATTTAAGTGTTAGGGTAATTTTGAAAAAAATATCTTCCCATTTTAATTGTTAATATAATTTTGTCTGAATATATTTATGTAATTGATATTGTAATATAAATTTTTTTAATATAAATTTAAGACGTGTGATTAAACTGTGCACTTAAACAACTGAAATGATCTGAATCAAAAAGTCTGATTGTAAATAATGATGTTAGACGGCTGTTTACTCCTAACCCGAAGCCAATACGAAAGCATCTCCTTTAATAAATTTCAAAAGTACAGTGAAATACGTTTAACACGAAAACGCTTAACATGAAAAATCGGTTAACACGAAATGATATAGCGGTCCGGACAGTATACTATGCAATTTAATACTTTTTATTTCTTTTAACACGAAACAAAAATCGTTTAACACGGAAAACATTAGCTTTCGATCTAATTAGATTGAGTTGAAATTGGTGAATTCTGTGTTAAAACCACTGGACTTTTTTTTTTGGGGGGGGGGGGGAATCGGTGAATTTCGTGTTTTTTGTAAATTAGCTTATGTTTTATAAGCACATTGGCTAAGAAATCGAAGCGAAAACAAACTGCAAATTCGCTTCAAATGAAGATGAAGCTGCTTAATGCAGTTAATGAAAAAGAAGCACGAAAATAGAAATCTGCAAGGTATTTGGCATTACCAATTCTACTTTATCAATGATAATAAAAAACAGGGATCCCATTATTTTAATGCTGAGATCTCAGAATACTGATAAAGACCAAAAAATAAATAAATAAAAACAATATTTTTTTCTTTAAAAAAAAAGATAAAAACAAGATAATTAAGATAAAAACAATATTTTTTTCTTAAAAAAAAAAAAAAGAAGAAAAAAAAAAGAAAAAAACAAGATAATTAAGATAAAAACAATATTTTTTTCTTAAAAAAAAAAAAAAAAAAATATTCGTTCCCTTGATTATGACAATATTTTTTTACTTGATTTTTATCCTAATGGATGCAACCTACTAGTAGTTTAACAAGAAATTGAAATAAAATTTGACGACGTCAAAAATATTTGTAAGTTTTGTTTCACTGTATATTTAAACGCATAATAGCTATTCTTTCAAATAAATATGATTTTCGGTATTGTTAGTGCGCATTCTATAAAATATATTGAATGTAAAATATCATTAGAGTTATCAAGAAAAAATAGTATTCATCTATATTCTGTAACCCGGGAGCCCCGGGTATATCCCCTTGTAAATGAAATTTTCTAGTCTTTGACCAACATTTTTGCTTTTTCTTAAATTATGAATTTTCAAAAAAATGGCTGACTATCAAGTTTAATGTTACTCAACATAATACTGACGTCATATTTTCGGTGGCAACACCTGACCAATGAATGTCGCTTTTACTTTTTTTTTTTTTTTTTTAATTTCGAATACAATTTTACTTTTTACCTCGTCGAGTAGAGAAAAAAAATGTTCTTTCAAATGCAATTTCTTTGAAAACTGTAACTCAGTACAGGTACTTTTTATCGTTTTTAAAATAATATTCAAGCGTGATTTTTTAAAAATCTGTCTGTATCGCGTGCAGCTCGATTACAAAAGATTGTCCCATTTGCACTTGAAACAATATAAATAGTTCAGCATGTATTTCCGATATACATATATTCCGCATGTATATTCGATAACGAAATTAAATCTTCATCAATAAATACATAAAATAATATAAATAAAACACAAATTTAACAAACATGTAATTGAACTACGCGCTTAAAAGTCTGACATTATTAGAACCAAAAGGCTGCTGTAAGTAGCGAAATCTTTGGCAATTTCTTCGGCCATTGAGCTATGACATCCGTCAGATATAAAAAATAGCTCTTAATAAATTTCAAAACTTTATTTGAATGCATTATTAATATTTTTTACATAAAAATGCTTTTGGCTGTTTTTTATGGGCAATCGAATATATATATATGTGTGTGTGTGTGTATTAAATATAAAAATGTAAAAAGTCTATTAAAGTTTTTAAGGGAAAAAAAGGTTTTCGCCAGTACTTTATAACTTGGGAAGTACACGTTGAACTCCCTAATACATATCACAAACTAATTAAAAATAAAATTATTAGTCAATGACTAAGGTACTATATAAGCTTTCATTAAAAAGGGGGGGGGGAGGGGCGAAAAATCGGTAAAAACTTCTTCGCTCACATATTTTGGGCACCAACTTTAAAATCATTGTTTCGCGGAAATCGTTTCTATTAATGTTTAACTAATGTTTGTTTTATATTAGATGTAAATTACATCTAATGTAATTTACATCTAATATGATTTGTTTAAAAATTAGAATAATTGTGTTAAAATTAATCTAGTGTAATTTCGTATCCAGCGATTTCTGGAGTTCCATTACCTGAGATTTATTCTGTTGAGCTGAACCAGGTTTCAGACCAGATGCTGTAATCTTCAAGGTTAGCTGGGTGAAAAATTCGACCAGAATCGTCCGGGATAGCTCAGATGGTAGAACACTGGCGGCTTCAGCCAGGAGGTCCCGGGTTCGAATCCTGGTTCGGACATCTTTCGCTTAGTTGGATATTTACATCTAATATGATTTGTTTACCAATTAGAATAATTGTGTTAAAATAAATATAGTGTAATGTTTGTTTTCCTTTTTAAAAGTGACTTCGGTAAATTATTTATAAAATGCCAAACATTCAGGGAAATTAAAAAAATAAATAAATAAAGCCAAAAAACTTCCGTAACATCTTAATAATATTACATCATTAAAATTTATTTCATTCAAAACGGAATACATAAAATTGAATGTTTCTGTGTAACCATTTTTAATCATATTCATCATATTCTCCAAACTAGTGAACAGGAATTCTGCTTTTTCAGAATTTTGTGTCGCTCCCGACATTTCCATTACTCCATTTTCTTCTGGTGGACTGGTGGCTTCTTATTATTATGAAACAGCCATTATAAATGAAGCGTTAGGGGAAGATGAAAGAGCAGTCGTAAAAAGGTAAAACTCTGATTTTCTGGTCAGAATTGGAAAAAAAATGGCCGTATTTTTTTTTTTTTTTTTTTTTCAAAAAAAAAATTATGGCCATTTTTTTCCCATTCTAACTAGAAAATCAGAGTTTTAACATTTACGACTGCTCTTTCATCTTCACCTAACGCTTCATTTATAATGGCTGTTTCATAATAGTAAGAAGCCATCTGTCCACCAGAAGAAAATAACTCGATTAAGCGGGACTCAGAAAATCGGGACTCTACTGTAGTGCAAAACATATTTCAATTTTAAGACTTAAAGCACGCGCTTTTATTTTACGTAAAATGACGTCATTTGCATTAATATAGATACTTAACATTAAATGTAGTTTATAATAGCTCCATGTTTTATCATAAATCATTCATTTATATTTTTCTCAAAATAGCACGTATTTTAATTACATTTTTTCAGTTTTTATGGGAAAATAGCAACAAGAAGATATAATTGCTATTTTTCAACTATTTTTTCTTTACTTTCTACAGAAATGGAGTACTCGAGTTGCAAAAATGAAATATATGTCACTAAAAACTTCAAAAAAATTAATATCTCAAAAATAAATGGAGATCCTGTTTTCAAACAAATTGCATTAAAAAATACTTTTTTTTCTCAATACGACGGTATAAACATTGAAAATGTGCGATGCTTAGAAGTTTTAAAAAATGCTGTAGAGTATTTAATCGTACAATGAAACATCGGCTTTTGTTTTACGGCTGGCTTATACAAGGTAACGTTATTTATTGGAGACAAAATAAACTGGGATAAAGAAATAGCATACCGGGGGCTAAAAAAAACTAGAAAACAGAAATTCTGCTTTTTCAGAATTTAGTCTCGTTCCCGATGAAAAAAGAAATATGTATATAAACATAGATACAGTACTGAGTTAATCGAACTTATGCCTTTTGGAAGGGAACCTTTCTTCTGACGGACTGGTGGCTTCCATTATTATGAAACAGCCATTATAAATGAAGCGTTAGGTGAAGATGAAAGAGCAGTCGTAAAAAGTTAAAACTCTGATTTTCTGGTCAGAATCGGAAGAAAATGGCCGTAATTTTTTTTTTTTTCAAAAAAAAAAAAAAAAAAAAATGGAAATTTCCCCGCCCCCCCCCCCCCCCCATTCTGACCAGAGAATCAGATTTCTAACTTTTTATGGATGCTCTTTCATCTTCACCTAAGACTTCATTTATAATGGCTGTTTCACAATAATGGAAGCCATCAGTCCGTCAGAAGAAAATAACTGGGTTAAAGTGGCAAAAGTACGCATAGGACGTCACTATCGCTGAATAATAACCAAATCCAAAAAAAAGAGATTTCGTCATTCAAGAAACTAAAAAATAAATAAATAAATAAATAAATAAATAAATAATAATAAAAAAAAATCACCTATGTCAAGATTCATATGCCTTCATTTGTTTGTAGTATCTATCTTCTATATTATAAAGGTCAAACATATCTGGCGTAACGCATACGTCATTTTGCGAATGGCAACACTTCGAAATTTGAAATGAAATTTCGGTTTTGCAATTTTCGCTTCGGCAAATTTTTAAACTTCTAAACACCGCGTGTTTCCAATTTTTACACCTTCGCACAGGGAAAAATGCAATTTGTTTGAAAGCTGTATCTCAATTTATTTTTGAGATATTAATTTTTTTGTAGTTTTTAATACAAATTTTGTAATTGTGGCAACTGTACTCCATTCATATTGAAAGTAAAGGAGAAATAGCCATGGTTTATTATTTTTATTGATTATATCCTTATTGATGCCTTTTTCACATTACAAATAAAAGTAACTTTTTTATAATTTTTGAACAGAAAATGACGCCAGACATTAAACAAAACACGCATTCTTCTTCATAAATCAGTTACATTTCAATATTTTTACATTACACTTATACCGAGTTCGAGATGCTAGGCAAAATGATTTAGTTAGTAAAAATGATGTCATATTTAAAACAAAACGATCATATTAATACATGGAAATTATTCCAGAGGGAAACATTCGCCTTGCGTACAATATTTCAAATGAAAATCAAATTTCAAAGTAATTGCTTAAAAGGCGCAAAGGCCAACATAGTGAAAAAGATTCCAAGCCGGGACTCGAACCCGGGCCATCAGTATAGCGCACTGACGTTCTACCGACTAAACCACTTGGAACGATACCCAGCAAGGAAAATTTCTTACTATTATATGTTGGGAACAGATGTGTTATTATCCCTCCATCCGCCATCTTGGATTTTTTTGGCGTGAAAATCCCTTTTCCGCCAAGTACAAAATGTCGCCAAGGAGCGATATATGCGCATGTTAGGCTTAACGAAAAAAATGTAAATAATGATGAAAATATGCGCATGTTAGGCTTAACAAAAACAATGTAAATTTGTCTCATTTACACATTTTATTTTCGTTAAGCCTAACATGCACATAAATCACTAGAAAACACAATAAAGAAAATGTAAAAATGTAATTAAAAGCAAAATTTCAGGAAAAAATACACAAATAAAAATATTAGATTTTCTAGATTACTTACCTTTTTTTTTTTTTTTTTTTTACATTTGAAATACACAACACTTTAAATAGACAAATTCGGAAAAAAAAAAAAAAAATATTAAATTCTGGATTATAAAAAGCTGTAAAATTAACCAGGTGGTATCTCTAGATTACTTTAAATACGAAAAAAACACAAAAATAAGATTAAATTCTCTAAATTCTCTTGATTAAGCAAACAAATTCCGAAAAAAAAATACAAAAATAAGATTAGATTCTCTTATTACGACAAACCCACGTGCAACCATCAAACAATTGCGCCCTTTTACGGATTTTCATGTCCCCATTACATTTACGGCAACACATGCTGGATTTAATCAACCCAATTTCTTTTAAAAAAGTAAAAAACAAATCTCTGTCGCGGATTAGCTCCGTAATAAACAAACTACTACCATCACCTTCTTTTCCAGAAGTGCGGAAAAAGGCCAGGTATTTAGCGATGACATCTCAAATCGGGAAACCATAAGAGCAAAAGAAATAAAAAAAATCACTAAATTGAAGACTGAAAAAAAAAAAAAAAAAAAAGAGGTACAACCTGGTCAGTGACAGCACGTGGAAATCCGTCAGCAAGAAGATCCAGGATTGAAATGAATGTTCCCGCGATAATGCCGGCTCTCGCGTCGTAATAAAAGGGTTGCCAGAACACATCACTCGACGCCAACCGTCGGGTTACCAAAGCGATAAAAATCGCCAAAAACCCAAGATGACGGACGGAGGGATAATAACACATCTTAGCCAAGATTCCAAGCCGGGACTCGAACCCGGGCCATCAGCATAGCGCACTGACGTTCTACCGACTAAACCACTTGGAACGATACCCAGCGAGGAAAATTTCTTACTATTATATGTTGGCAAGGCATACGCAGCACTATCGATTGCTGTGTATCGTTCCAAGTGATTTAGTCGGTAGAACGTCAGTGCGCTATACTGATGGTCAGGTTCGAGTTCCGGCTTGGAATCTTTTTCACTATGTTAGCCTTTGCGCCTTTAAAGCAATTACTTTGAAATTTGATTTTCATTTGAAACAAAACGATCATTTTTTACTTTTTTTAAAATATAAAACTAAACATTTGAACAAAATTAAATGGCCAATACTATGACAACTAAAAGCAAATTTCTGATTTTTTTTTTTTTTTTGGTTTGGAAATACATTCATTAATAATCTATTGCGCGTTAAAATACTTTCAAATTGTGAATTTGAGTGGTGCTTATGTAAATTATGAGAATTTGAAAATAACGTACAGTTTAGATTTTATGTGGTAAAATTTTATGATGTGACAAAGCGAAATCCTTTTTACTGATTTTTCATGCCGTAAAAACAACGTATAAGAGCCTCAATCGATAACTTCATCATAAGTAATAATCTTGATTACGTATTCTAATACAGTTTAATTTTTCATTAATTTCAGCAGTTGAAGTTTGTGGAAATAATATTTTGGTAATTTTAGGTTAAAATACTATTCGTTTTAGAGTTCGACAACCAATGTAAGATGAAATTTTTTATTGTAATTATTTTTGTAGGTTAAATAAATTCGATCTGTCAGTTCCTTTCTAACATTTTAGTTCGTCGAATTTCGACGGGTTCCAACTCGTTAATATAGAAACTTAAAATTAAATTTAGTTTATAACAGCTTCGTGTTTTATCAGAAATCATTCATTTATATTTTTTCAAAATAGCACGTAGTTTAATTTTTTGTTTCAGTTTTTATGAGATAATGGCAACAAAAAGATATAATAGCTATTTTCCAACTATTTTTTATTTACTTCCACAGAAATAGAGTACTTGAGTTGCCAAAATTAAACAAATGTAGCTAAAAACTACAGAAAAATTCATATCTCAAAAATAAATGGAGACGCAGTTTTCAAACAAATTGCATTTAATAGTACATTTTTTCCCAATACGACGGTATAAAAATTGAAAATGTACGATGCTTAGAAATTAAAAAAAAATGCTATAGAGTATTTAATCGTACTGCTTTGTTTTACGGCTGGCTTCTGTAAGGTAACGTTATTTTTTGGAGACGACCCAAAATAAGCTGGGAGAAAGAAATAGCATACCGTACCGGGGGGAGGGGGGGGGGGCTAATAAAGCCGAAAAACTTCCGTAACATCTTAATAATTTTACGTCATTAAAATTGATTTCATTCAAAACGGAATACATTTCGTAAAATTGAATGTTTCTGTGTAACCATTTTTAATCATATTCATCATATTCTCTAAATAAACAGCAAAATTAAAACAATCATTTTTAAAATTCTTGATCTTGAACTGTCAACACCCAGGGCATTTCACCTTTAATGTCAAGTTCAAAGACCTGACCATGACAATTATATGCATACTGATTTAAACTCCCTTTTTTTTCAACCCAGCGACCTTTTACAAGCCAAGATTTTGATGTTTAACATGCTTAGAATCTCAAAGTTTTTAACAACTTGCCTTAGGCTATAACTCTTTTATACTCCATGACCTCAAACAACTGTGATATACGACTTCTCGGCTTAATTTTTAACGTATTTTAAAAACCACAGCGGGAGATAAAAACAAAAGTTTAATGACTAATCTATAAAAGTGCAATAATACTCTTTTGATATGTGAGAATGATACAAATACTTTCACTTTTATTCGAATTTAAAATGATTTCTAAGTTTTATTACCAATTATTCTGAAAGAACTCCGCTAATAGGATATTTTTGTTGACCTTTTTATGATGCTCGCGTGTGTATTTATTTCTCTGGGTAGAAAAATAATAATTACGTATTGGTATGAAATTACGTATTGGTATTCGATATTTTTATTATTGTAATATAAATATAATTTTTAAAAAATGTTTTGAGATTTATTAAATTTGTTAGTAAAAATTTTTGTTATACTTCGAAATAATTCACTGTAATAATACAAACAAAAAATAGGTTTCAGGAAAGAAAAAAGTGCACTTCTTTTTTATTTTATTTTATTTTTATTTTTATTTTTATTTTTTTATGCAACGGATATCCTTTTGTTTACGCACGTCTGTTTTCTCTAGTTTTTAGATTTTCAGCATTACAATAATTCATTTTTTACACCTTTTAAATATTGTTAGTACACCGCAAAAAATAAAAAAAATCCATGAAAAAACGGAAAATGAATTGGCAGCAAGGTTGCTATCTATTCTCCGATTTTACACAAAACTTTCATTTTGGTTTTCCTCCCTACCAGATTGACGTTTTGTGATATTCAAAACGGTAAATTTTTCCTTTCAAAAGTAGATGTGATCAATAGCGCAAAATTAGAAAAAAAAAAAATCTAAATAATGATTATACATACATAATCACATAGCTGCCAATTTGTACGGTTTTGTTACTTCTAAAATTTAATACAAATTTTTGCCGAAGTGAGCTTGGTCCATATGAACTCGGATAATCGGGACTTTACTGTTATTAAATTTCAACAGTTTTTAAATAGACCGAATGGACCTATGTTAACCGAAGTTTTTCGGTTTTTTCACTCAATTTAAATGGAACATTTCTATTTGTCTGTCTTGGAAAGGCCATTTCCATTTATAACGTTCAACAAATAAGGATAAAATGGAATTTTTCTTTTTATTCCGGGAAAATTTACGATTTCCACTCGAAACAGAAAGTTTCCGTTAATAAATAGGTTCTGCTCTCGAAGCTGGTAGACGGGAGGTGCTGGGTTCGATCCCAATCGCGCCCGTCGGCCTAATCGTTCGGAGTTTTCGTGGTTTTCTTCGAGCCGTGGATCTTCCATGCGTTAATACGGATTAGGTTCCCTTAGAAAGACCCCCACGGAGGGCACTCCCCCCGGGCCTATATCCCTCGTGTAGATAATTGGCCGTCAAAAATCAACCCAACCCAACCCGTTAATAAATAGATATTTAAAATAAAATCTACCGCACATATACGTTTTTTTTTCTCCACACTGTACATATATGGAAATACGAGTCTTTCTTTTTAAGTCATTTTCTTCTAAAAGAGACTAGTTCACAAATTTAAACATATTGATTTGAAAAAACAAGTATTGCTTATATGCTAATAAATCCTACATTCGAATATTAGACACATCAATAAATAATTAAATCCTGCATCTAATAAAGTTGCTCTTTAGATGTGTGTGAAAATTCGCGCGCCTTCTTTGCATAAAATTACAGTATATTATAGTTATATTATGCATGCTTGCAGAAGAGGAAAAAATATGTATATGAAATGGATATTACTAAAAAATCAAGGAAGGTAACAACTTACAAATAAATATATATTTCCTTCAAAGCGTTGAGCTTATGGAAGCTCATGCTTATGGAATATTATATTTTTCTTTAAAAATTTTAATATACATACCATAAATAATGGTACATTATTACTAACACATATATCAAATTACTTTAAAAAAACAGTTCAGGTACTAATTTTTCGGGAAATGGGAAAAAAGAGCGATGTATTCGAATCAGCAATATACCGGTACTTAATATAACGAGGGTAGAGAAAGGAATACTATGTAATGTATGAATACGAATATAGAGTAAAATCAAAATTTTGAATATTTGAATGTACTCCTATCCTATTCACAAATGATTTTAACAATTTAATCAATTTCTTGTCTAAAATTTATCTATACATGTGTATTTTAAGCCTCGCCTACTGAAGGATGTTTTTTTCCCACGTGTTCTTCGCACACCAGGTTGTAACAAGATCGTATGACTAGAATATTTTACTTTATGAATCTTAACATTATAAACAGATATTCTTCTTTATCATATAAATATGCAAACAAATTAAAAGGTGTAAAATATTATACTACTAAACATACATAATTACTAAAGCTCTCAACTGTGTATTCCCATGTATCAAACACAAAGATAGAGATGCACCAAAAGTGTTTTTTTAATCATTGCTTCGGAGCATAGGGTACACGATTAATAACTCATGTTACATTCCTTTCTAAACATGTTCTGTGTGTAATCAGCAAAATAATTCACAAGTAATTCTCAGAATATTCAAAGATAAAACATTCATTCTACAAAAGTTCCATCATTTTCCCATTAATCAAGCAGAGAAAAAATGCTAATCACAAGCATTTATGCAAATGAATTGCCAGATAAACACTCTGATACGAGTTATCAACGATTCATTACTATTCTGTCTGTAACTTGATTAGTTAAATGAAAAAGCGACCGTTTTAATTAGAATTGCAAGACAATTTATGCCATGCATAAGAAGGGATATTGTTGGGGAATAAGGATCGAAGTAAAGAGAAAGTGCAGATAAATTATACATATATATAATAAATGAAGTTATTTCGCATGTGTTTTTTCATTGAGCTGATGGGAATAATTTTTGTTTATGATAACTTATAATAATGGATTAGCGTTTGTACCTTGGTATCAGCCTTCATTTATACGTCCTGTGTATTCTCATCGTAATATTTACCATCTATCAAAGGGCATGTTTAGATTACTTAATGAGCTTTAAAAATAGATTTTATCTTCCTTTCTGAAAGTGACATTGTATATGATTATTTTTCATTCATATTCTTATCCTTTCTAGTGTTTTGATCAAAAAATTAATAACAGAACGTGTAAATATAGAAGTAAAACGTATCCCAAAATGAGCTGATATTTTTATGAAAACACATCTTTTTAAAATATTGCACCATTTTTAAAGTACATTTTTACAATATCCTATTTACTAATTTTAATTACTAAAAGGTTTAAATTAAAACTTAAGCAGTAAAAATAGGTTTATTTAACTGTTTACATGTTTCGACTCTAACCGAGTCATTTTCAAAAGAAACAAATAAAAATATTCTAAAATTGCATGGTCTATGAAACGCCCTCATTCAAATTTTCAAGTATCCTTTTATATTATGTACGTTGTTTATTTATTATCTCATGCATGTTAATACTTCCTGAAAAATTTAGCATAGCAGCGCCACCAGTTATATTTAATTTATATCACCGGTTAGGTGATTTACATCAAAATCTAATCACCAACAACTTATGCCAAATTGTAAATGAATTTGAAATTTGATGAAAATCCGTGCATTAGTTTTTGAGAGTTATTGCGGAAATCGTGAAAAGTTCTGAATGGCAGTGCTACTTGTTGGGCAGTTTACACCAAAAACGTATCAGGATCAATTTATATCTGGGACTAACTGAGTCTAAAGTTTGATCAAAATTCATACATTAGTTATTGAGATACAGCTTTTGCGGAAATCGTGAAAAAAGCAGCATAGTTGCGCCACCTGTTGGGCGATTTTCACCAAAAACTAAAAAGCACTAATTTATATGAGGGACTAATTGCATTTGAAATGTGATAAAAATTCGTGCATTAGTTTTGAGATAGAGCTATTGCGATAATCATGAATACTGCAGCATAGCAGCACCACCTATTGGACTATTTACACCAAAAAGTTATCAGCCTCAAATTATATCAAACACTAACTGAAGTTTTCTGAAAATCCGTGCTTTAATTCTTGAAATATAGCTATTGTAGAAATCATGAATAATGCAGCATAGCAGCGCGACCTACTGGGCTATTTACACCAAAAAGTAATCAGAACCAATTTATATCAGGGGCTAACTGAATCTAAAGTCTAAAGCGCCCACAAAATTTGTGTCACACACAGACAGACTCACGGACAGATATTTTGTAAAAACATGTTTTTCGGGATCCCTAAAACTTGTAAATCCGTCGAAAACCGGAATTCGAAAATTTTCACGATCCAATACTTTCTTCTTGTAAAGATAAAAGAAAGTAATAAAAAATACACTAATGCAACCAAAAATCAATGCTTCTCTACAGATCTTCTTTTTTAGGTGCGTTCGTAATTATATAAATACTTAGCCCCTGTAATAGTGATCTGGTTCGTCCATACGTCTGTCCGTCTGCCGGCATATAGCATCGCAAAAACTACCCAACCGAATGGTTTGAAATTTAATGCATATAATCGCTGTCGAGTCATTTCAAATTTTATGAAAATCGAATCAAAACATAACTAGTATGTAGTGGCCATCACAAAACTTTCTTCTGTATAAATCACATAAACAGCACTAATTCATATCAAGTATACCTGAATCTGAAGTTTGTTGCAAATCCAAGCATTAGTTCTTGAGATAGAGCTATTGCGGAAATCGCAATAAATGCAGCATAGCAGCGCCACCTGTTGAGCGATTTATACCAACATGTATAACACGTTAATTCATGTCAAGGACTAACTGAATCTGAAGTTTGATGAAAATTCGTGCATTAGTTCTGGAGATTGAGTTATTGCGGAAATCGTGAAAAATGCTGCATATCAGCGCCACCTGTTGAGCGATTAACACCAAAAACTAATCAGCACCAATTTATATCAGGGACTAACTGAATATAATTTTTTTTTTTAATTCCGTGCATTAGTTCTTGAGATAGAGTGGCTCTCAAAATTTGTGTCATATACAAACAGACAGGCAGACAGACAGAGTCGCAAACTCACAGACAGACAGACATTTTGTAAAAACTTGTTTTTCGGAATCTCTGACCCCTAAAACGTATAAATACGTCGATGAAAATTCGTGCGTTAGCTCTTGTGATAGAGCTATAGTGAAAATTCTGAAAAATGCAGCATAGCAGCGCCATCTGTTGAGCGATTTACACCAAAACATAAAAAGCACTAAATCATATCAAGGTATACTTGAACCTGAAGTTTGTTGAAAATCCAAGCATTAGTTCTTGAGAAAGAGCTATTGCGAAAATTGCAAAAAAATGCAACATAGCAGCGCCACCTGTCGAGCGATTTACACTAAAATGTGTAAAACGTCAATTCTTGTCAAGGATTAATTGAATCTGAAGTTTGAGGAAAATCCGTGCATTAGTTCTGAAGATTGCGGAAATCGTGAAAAGGCTGCATAGCAACGCCACCTGTTGAGCGATTTACACCAAAAACTAATCAACATCAATTTATATCAGGGACTAACTGAATATAATTTTTTATTAAATTCCGTGCATTAGTTCTTGAGATAGAGCGCCCAGAAAATTTGTGTCACAAACAGACAGACAGACAGACTCATAGACAGATATTTTCTAAAAACATGCTTTTTGGAATCTCTGACCCCTAAAAGGTGTAAATCCGTCGAAATCCGAAAGTCGAAAATTTTCATGAATCCAATACTTTCTTCATGTAAAGATAGAAGAAAGTAAAAATATATTAATAAAAGTTTTCTTCATTCTGTTACATCCTGTCATACGGAATCAATTCAGTGATATTCCATGATAGGTAAGTATTCTAGGTTGCCATGGTGATGACGTCCTATTTAAGATGGAGTCATATTATTTACGCATTGCTGAATTTAATATGTAGAATCGTAATAAATGTTGTATTCATGCATTTTTGCATAAGGGTGCAACAGCTATTGCACCAAGATCTGAATATTTATAAAACTAGTTATAGTACGAATGCACATCATTTGCAACATATGACATACAATTTCCGACTTTTTTTTTTCTATATCTTCATAGTCATTGCAATTGATTCCATTTTGATTTATTACTCTCTGGATTATTTCGATGTCGATTTACGAATCTCTCGGGAAGTTAACAGTTTGTAAATACATTTCCAAGAATATATTATTTTGTGTGTAGCATTTTGGGTATAATACTTTGTTATACGCGATATTCATATTATGTAGTACAGCAGACTCCGCTATATCCCGCAATCGGTTATGCAACACACTCGTTAACAGACGCCCATCTCTTAGTTTATCGGACATGTATATTGTATATGTCAGATACATATTTTCGATTTTCGGAAACAGACCTAGTCCCATGAAAGTCGAGTAATGAGGACTGTATTGTATGCAAGGATCTCGATTTTTAGGCATACTCCTAGTTTTGGGAATGTCTGATAATTGGGAGTTTACAGAATCTCTTTTTGAAAAGCTTAAGGGGTCTTGAATCTTTTAACCCTTTATCTACTGACGGTACTTATAAGTACCATTAAAATAACTTGTTATAAAATTCATCTAATACATCGATTAGTTGTAATACAGTTTAGAATGAGTTATAGATACATTACATTATCTTGTTCCAAAAGCGTTATGGGTTAAACAAAACAAAAATATTTTTAAAAGGATGATTTCTTTTGCCTTTGCATCTTTTCAACATTCTTCCCGTTGGGGTGAGGGAGGGGGGATTTTTCAATTCGGAAATATTTCTATTATAAGAACATTTTATTTGTACATTTCCTAATTCTACAAAATACTTAGAAAAATATTTAAAATAAAAGATTTGAGCGGGGTTCTAAATATTCCACGAAATCCCCCAAATTCAAATTTAATTAATCCTTCTAAATCCTCCAATCCTTATAAAATCCTTCTAAAATTCATTAAATGATTATGTAAATCTTCTAATGTAGTTTAGACAATTCACGAAAAATGCTTTAGAAGATAAAATCTTGATGAATTCATAATTCAGTAGATAAAGGGTTAAACGCAACGAAAATTAACGAAACAATTCAAAGTTTCAATTAGTGTATCTTCAAAACCCTTTTTTTTTTTTTTTTTTATAAACATGAATTTCTGAATATTGATTAAGCAGATTGTGCTTTGTAATATGCTATCTATACAAAATCATAAGTCTTTTACAGAATTTGTGTACTGTTGAAATTAAAATAGCTCTTTTTTCACTCCGTAAGTCATTGCGCGCATGATATCTTGAGAATGTATGTATGGATTCTTATAAAATTTAGTGTAGATAATAAGGAAATATGTGTGTTTAAAATAATCTGCTTTTAAGTTTTTGCAGTGATAAGATTTTTAGCTATGGCTATTTTTATTCATAAAAAATGTAAAATTTTGATTTCATTTTTACAAAAATATTTTTTTTACATAGTTAATGAAATAATTTTAACCTAAGAGTAGGTCCTTTTTAAAAACACATATGTGCTTACTATATGTATCAAATTTCATAACAATCCATACGTACGTTTTCAAGATATCATGCGCGCAATGACTTATGGAGTAAAAAAAAAAAAAAAGAACTGTTTTAATTTCAAGAATACGCAAATTCTGTACAAGACTAATTAATTTCTAACTGTGGCATATTAAAAAGCGCAATCTGTTTAATTAATAGACAAAATTTTATGTTTATAAATAAAAAGTTAATGAAAATACATTAATTCAAACTTTCAATGTTTTGTGGATATTCGACGACTTTAAAAGGTACAAGACCCTTTAATTTTTTTTTAAGTGGGGGAAGGGAAGGCTGAAATTTGCACTAAATAAATAAAAAAAAAAAAAATAATAAAAAAAAACAATAATTCGATATAAAGGGATCGTGGACCTTTATTTGAGCAGAAATCGACTCCAAATTCGACATTTCTTTCTGTGTGTATTATTATTCTCTAATTTGACCTATGTCATTATTGGAAAACCGCATGCAGTTGCGATTATTTTACGCAAAGTTACAAGTGTTTTAATTTTGTTCAGAAACAATTTTTTGACCTTTTAATGCACTTTAAATCTGTTTTCCTCAATACTGATGTTTCAGCTTTTCTTTTATTTTTGAAATGCTTCTTGCTGCTTAATTTTTGATCAAAATTCATGAAACTGATAAAGAAGAATTGCTTAAAAAGAAACTGTGTATGCATATTCAAGGCTAGAGTAGCACAGTTGAAGTTTATTCCAAAAGAGCGAAAAAATGTCCAGACCAGGAATTGAACCTGGATACTTGGCAGCCCGTGCCAATGCCTTACCTGTTAGGCTATCCGGACAATACCTGGTTGACATAATTCACTCTCTTATTTGTTGGACTTGGCTGCGAACTGCAGCGCTAGTTTCATTCATCCGAGCTATAACTATAGCATTTACATGATGAAAGTGTGTTTTTAACACTGAAACTCCTGTATACCATGTAATTAGGTCATAATGAAGGGATCGAATATTTTTTCGAACTGGATTAAATCATATTCAAAACCTAATATAGCCTTGAATATGATTTAATCCAGTTCTAAAAAATATTTGATCCCTTCATTATGTGTATGCATTTTTAAATTCGACTTCATTAAGACAGTTAAATTTCATTTTTAACTTATTGTAAAGCAGAATTTTGATAAACATTTATATGGAATTCAGAAAATATATCTCTAAAAAAATAACTATTTAATGGATTAAAAAATCGATACACAGATTTGTTTGTAATATAGGTTTGCGTGATTAAAATCCAAAATCGAAGAAATATCTAAAAAATTAAGACGCAAGGAACATTTTAAAATTTTGTTTTAAAATTAAAAATGTTTTAAAAGATCTTAGAATTATAATAAGACATTATAATAATAATTTATTTTAAGGTGTTTATATACAGGTGTCCATAATTAAACGAGCCTACTTTAAAGTTGTCTACAGACAAAACTATTGTTCATAAAGTTGTGAAATTTTGTGAAAGACATAATAAAGCGATGGGAATTTGTTTAAGCAAAAAAAAAAAAAAAAAAAAAAAAAAAAAAAAAAAAAAAAAATTGTAAATAAAAGTAATTCAAAATTTTGCCACCAGAGGGCGTTTTTTAATAAATTACACATTTAGCATTACAATAGTTTAAACTTTTTATTTATTAACTTAACCTTACTCTAAAGACAGTATTCACACGACATTTTATTGGCTTTTCCCTGAACATACTGCGGTCAACTGTGGAACATGCTATCTTACGATTCCAGATGATATCTGAAAATGATGAAAGTCATGCAGAACATGTTTGGTTACAACACAATTTGTTAAACTATCGTAAATGTAAGCTAAATGTGTAATTCGTTAAAAAACGGCCTCCAAAATTTTTTTCGCTCACACATATTCCCATAATTTTATTATGTCCTCCAAAAAATTTCATAACATTCTGAACAACAGTTTCGTCTGTAGACCACTTTAAATTAGGTTCGATTAATTATGAACACCCTGTAAATAAAATTTCTAAACTATCTTAACGCTATTAAAAATCGCCCTCTGATGGCGAAATTTTAAATTATTTTTATTTATATTTTTTTTAGCTTAAACAAATTCCCATTCCTTTATTATGTACTTCACAAAATTTCACAACTTTATGAACAATAGTTTTGTGTTGTAGACAACTTTAAAGTGGGGTCGTTTAATTATGGACACCCGGTGCTTATGGTGAAATGTATATTTGCACAAAATTTCAAATCTCTATTTTGAAAAGTGAAAGATTTTTTTTTTTTTTTAACGTCCAACGCCCCCTTAACTGGAGTCGTAATAGGCTCTGCTGTACTAGTTTCAGGCATGAAAGAGTTCCTCCTAAAGGAGGAATTCCACCTTTTTAAAAGCAAATTTGCGCATTCTCTGGATTGATGCAAAAATGAAGAGAAAATATTAGAAGCATATAGGGGGGGGGGGTGAGGGGGTCTAGAAAGCTTAATAATTAGACATTTTGTCTACTCAAATCATTGGAGTTTGTTTCTGAATTGCTGTACTGTACAATCAAAGGCGAGCTTTTATTATAAGTATCTGAAAGCCATGAAAATTATGTTTTTTAACTAGGGAAAAGATGTTTCCATAAGGATATTTTGGAATAGAATATTTTATTCTATTTATAAAACACTTCTGGGTCATTTCAGTGATGCGTTTTTGAAAATGTGGTAAAGATAAGTTTGGTACGCATATATTTAGCATAGAGATTTCTTTCATTTTAATTTTAAGTTAAGTCTTAAACTGTCAAATTATTCAAAATAATACATTTATTTTGAAAAATTAATTTCTGTACTTTGCATAAGTTCATCAGGTGCATTTGGATAGATTTATGCTTTTAGCAAACTGTTTCCATTTTTTTTTTTTTTTTTTGATTTAATGAATTTATACATTTATTGTTATTTATTTATTTTTTAATACTTTCTACGTTACGAAAAGAGAATAGCAATAATATATACAGGTATAATTCATTTTATTGTATGAATAAATGTTAAAATATGTCTAAATTATACGAGTTTGGCCTTATTGTATAGATTGAAAATATTTTCCACCTTTTTTCCCATTTCCCACTTTCATGCCTGTAGTTTTCAATAAAGAAAATTGTTCTTGTAAATTAAATAAATAAAAACAATTTATGTATTTATATTTCTTTTTCCATTTCAGAAGCAGACGATACCGGCCGTCATGGGCCGCCTATCGCCTTTCATCAATTATTTCACTCTTGTACTTATCATATTCGTGGTCACATTTCTTACGCCAAATCATGCAGGTATGTGGATTTTCAAATTCAAATATATCCTCTTTTTTTATGTGAATTTATTCAATTGATAATTTGTATTCTAATTTTTTTTAATTTAATTTAAGAAAGTATAATATTTTAAAAGACTAAATAAAATAAATGAAATAAGGCAGATTTGAATAATGTTTTACTAAAAAAGGTAAAAATACATTCAGTAAACGTTTCGCCAAGCAACCGCAAGGTCTCATCAGTACATTTTAACCATTGTAAAAAAACAAATAACAGAACAAATCAAGTACAGTTAAAGTTAAAGTTATTTCTTCAAAAACAAACAATATTCACCAGTTTTTACAATGGTTAAATAGTAATGGTGAGGCCTTGCGGCTGCTTGGCGAAACGTTTACAGAATGTATTTTTAATGTTTTTAGTAAAACTGTATTCAAGTCTGTCTTATTTTATTTATTTTATTTAGTCTTTTGAAAGCTTCAAATCAAGACGTTAAATGTCTGTATATTGCAAAAGTGTAATATTATTTTTATACGTTTCCACTCTAATTGGTTTAAAAAAAACTGCAACAAATATTTCTCATTTAAAATGTAA
Organism: Maratus speciosus; assembly: GCA_963932465.1. Classification (NCBI taxonomy): domain Eukaryota; kingdom Metazoa; phylum Arthropoda; class Arachnida; order Araneae; family Salticidae; genus Maratus; species Maratus speciosus. The sequence continues at coordinate 82,268,269 of OZ010788.1, forward strand.
TGACAAATGAATAAATAAAGCAAAATAAATCTATAAACACTTTCTCATAAATTTTATTTCTTAAGCCTAAAAATAAAATAATTATTATAAATAGGTTTTGATTTAATGTAAATAGATTTAGTTTTAGAATAAGGTATATCTGAATCATCAATTTTCTAATCCATGGGTCAGCACATATTCGTTATAATGTAAACAGAGGTCAGCCCCTTTTCTGACCACTACTTCATCCAAGCAATAATCTTAGTAGATGTCTACAGCATTTGCAAAAAATAAAATAATAAAATAAAATAAAAATAATAGAAAAATAAACGAAAATATTATTGTTTGGAAATAGCAGTAACCAAAGTGTGACCGCGTCGACCTATGTGTAAAAATTTGACATAATGTGTATATCGATTAAAATGCGAACCTCCTAGTTTTACCAGTCTGTTAAAAATAACATAACAATTATATATATAATAATTATAACCATATAAGCCTAAAGTAATGAAATAAATGTTACTATACAATTAAACTTTTTAAGACTATATTCTAATTTAAATCTATAATCATTGTCTGTTTGCATTAATTATTTCACAGTGATAATATTTGCCCACTCCTACCAAATATTATTTAGATTATAATGGAAAAATTCTTGAAATGTTAAATATTTTTTAAAGCTCCTATTACGTAAAAATCACTTCTTTAGACGAGATATTTTCACATGGGCATTTTTGTAAAGTAGGTACAATGTAATTCACAAACGCAGTTTCTCCCGCGATAAATTCGCCGCCATTCAAAGAAATAAAACTTTTTCCCAACGTACTGACACTTAGAACAAAGTAAACGTTTTTACAGGCGTAACTTCGGATATTGTTTTCTTCGCAAAAGTTTCTGCTTGATTTGCTGTATTTATATTGCTAAATTATTAATATTATTTAAATATTGCTTTTCAAAAAGTGTAAAACAGACTTTATAATACAAGTTAATATAAATAGCTATATGTTAACAATAATCACTATGGGAATTAATGCACAATGCTAAAAAATGTAATTTTTTTAATTAAACGAAATTCAAAAGTTAGCCATCATTTTCAACATTTATAAAGATAATCGTTTTGTTCTGCAGTTTCTGTATAAAGATAGAAAATAAATGTATGTATTTTGTTCAGCTGTAAATAATTAGTGGATATTTTATTTCAAATTTATGCCGTTTAAAAGCGTGAAGGAGTTTTCAATTTAAATATTAATATAAGTATTGAAAGAATTTTTGTTTCGGAATATTTTGAAAATCAACCAAAATAAATAAATAAATAAATAATAATAATAATAATAATAATAATGCCCCTGAATTTAATAATAATAATAATGCCTCTGAATTTAATAATAATAATAATAATAATATTAAACCTACCGTACAGAAGTACGGTAGGTTTTATACAAGCCAAATATAGACATTAACCCTCTCACTGCGCATCCCGAGATTTCCACGGGCAATGTAAAAGTAACAAAATTTGTGCAACCCACGATTTCTGCAATCTTTTTTTTTTTATAATCTAATTCTATATTAAAAAAAAAAAATTATAATTTTTTAAAATGTATTTTAACTTTAATATACATGTATATTTGAAATATGTAATAACCTCTTCGTTCCCTGGGTCCACATCTGTGGACCTCCATTCTTTTCTTTTTTATTAATGATACTCAAACATAATTACAATTTCGATCTTAGAATGATATTCTTCGATATTTAAGATTCGAAATAATCCAAATAGACTAAAAATCTTGTTCTGAAGTTAAAGTGGACAAGAAATAATTCAGTAATAATCAATAATACTGCATTAATACTCAGTAAGGAAGAGGTTATAATAAATGCGCAATTTTCGAACCTATTTTGATTAAAATATATATATGTTACGGCCAAAACCCGGAGCTTGGCCAGTTCGCGAATTGGCCGGCCAATTCGGGAACTGGCCGAGATTCCTGGCCAAAACCCGAAATACGTGAAATGAACAGCGCATTTCGGGTTTTGGCCGGCCAATTCGCGAACTGGCCGTGAAGCCTTAACCAATATAAGAAGTGGGGATTCAAGGCTGCCCGGTAGGTGGCACTGACATGCACACGTGATAGGAAAGAACGTCCCATGCTTTGGCGATTATATTCTGATATGTTGGATAATTTCCCACCTGTTTGATATATTTCGATAAATTGGGTTTATTGTGAAAATTATATTCTAATCTGCTGGAGATTTCCGTCCTCTGTGACTAATATCGATCCATCGGATTCATTGTTCAATCCAATAAACAAATTATCTGAGTGACTCTGTAAATAAACGACAAATTCTACCTAGCCAATACAGAAAAAAATGTTGAAGAGCATATTAGTAAAATATAACAGTTTTATTATGTTCGAAGTAGTGTAACATCATTAAAATACCCTATAAACGATATTTTCAGATATATCATAATTCGTTATCGGAATTCTTTTGGGAGTCTTTATAAACGAACTATAATGGCTACTTAATCAATACTCTATAAAAAACATAACATGAGTTAGGTATGTGAACTTTATTATGTTTGAAATAGTGTAACATCATTTAAGTGCATTACATATGATCTTTCACCATTCACTGCAATGTGACTAAATATTTTTGAGTGTCTCTGTAAACAAACTATTAATTGCTACTTATTTCATACACTTTAGATAACAGTTTGTTGTCCATCTTAATGATGCATACCAATTTTATTATAATTGAGATAATGTAACAACATTAAAATGCACTGGAAAAACTTTACCCATTGATGATATTGTAATGAAATACTGTTGTGTACCCTGTAAATTAACCAAAAATAGTACACACTTCACTTTCAGTACCGAAATGTATTTATAAACCTAAATAATATAACAATTAAAAGTCAATCCGAGTCTTTACTCGAGTTAGAGCATGGGCAGGCAGACGGCCAGACAAATTTAATTCATAAACACTTTCAACTATGTTAGAAAGGGATAAAAAGTAAAAATTGGTTTTTATATATCCATTTTCCGAAATGGATGATCGCATCTGGCCAGTTCGGGAATTGGCCGATAGAGTCTGGCCAGTTCGGGAATTGGCCGATAGAGTCTGGCCAGTTCTGGTTTTGGCCGGCCAATTCCCGAATTGGCCAGTCAGTTTAAAACATTGTTGGCCAATTCGCGAATTGGCCGGCCAGTTCGAGAATTGGCCAATTTCGGGTTTTGGCCGTAACATATACATATATATACGCAGCGAGAGGGTAGAGGGTTAACAACTGTACCTTTAAAACGAATAACAAATGGGATACACCTAACATGCTACCAAAAGCAGCATTTCTTTATTAAATAATGTTGCCTTGCAAAATTGAAAACGATAATGGTAATATTTTAAAATTCGTAAAAAAATAAATAAATCCCATTTTTAAAAAATCATCTTACCCTACGCTTAAAAAGTCTTTTTAAAGTCGGAAAATTCATAAACTTTGAAGCATCATAATTTGGTGAGTTTTGGTCGAAGATGAATAAAATTTTTACTTTTGTACTTCTTCAGAGAATTGGTAATTTTTTTAAATATAACTTAGTAAAAAAAAAAAAAAAAAAAAAAATGTAACCTTTTGAAAATTAATGGCAGGACTATTTTATCCCTATAATCTCACTTTATTTGGATTATTTATTATTTATCTCTTATGTTATTTTCAACACTTTTGCAATTTACATTGCCTACGTATCTCTATCAGGTAAAAAATTAAATCGCGTTTCAATCGTTTTGAGACAACCTGAATATATATATATTACGTGGGTATTTTCCCATTTAATCTACTAATATATTTAAATTTATAATAATAATAATAATAATAATAATAATAATAATAATAACTAGTAAATCTGCAGATCAAGAGCCTCAACGTCATCTCTGCAACTTATTGTTTTTAGCAAATTTTGCTTAATATTAATCTTTCTACAAAAACAAAATTTAAACTTTTAAATTACTCAAACATTTATAGAAGGAGAAAAAAATATTTCGATGGTTTCAGACATTAGAAGCGTTAAATTAAACACGTTGTTATGTAATGATATTCTGAAATTCTCACGAGCTACTTATTCTAGTAATTTTTATATAATAAAGCAAATTTCTTCAGGGGGGTGCCCCCCCTGAACCCCCCGTTGTGTAATTTATTTTGCATTTGTAATTTTCTATTGATTGAGTTAATGATTATCCTATATCTTAGATTCATTTTTACACTGCGATTTATAAGGATAAGCAACAATTTGGTCAAGCATTTTACGTTATCCTAATATCCATACAGCAGTATTTACTTGCCTGCTAACCACAAACATCTGTATCTAATGGATAAAGAACTTTTGGAAATGTAAACTGAGACATCTAATTTAGAAATCTAATAATAATTTTGATTACCATTCTGCAATATTTATATCTAAGATCTAATCTAAATATCTAAAAATGTACTCGATAGCATTAACTTACTAAAATCACCCTAAAGTAGGGGGAGTTCTAAACCTAACGGTTAATAATTCATCATCGTGTCCACTTCCAATTGACTAAATAGATAAACGTGATATGGCGCCGTTAAGTATTTTTTGTGATAGCCTTTTAATAGTATCCACATTTAATTTAAAATCGTGATGTTACAAACACCGTTGAAATTTGATGCACACCTGTGTTCAGGTCAAATTACGAAAGGTTAACTAACCTTTTATTTCCCTTAGCCGGGCATTTTGTTTCATTTTTCGTAATAGGGATTATTTTAATAATTTATTTTACACTCTACAAGCTGTTACACGGGACGTTGTTCACGTAGCATTAAAATAGAGATAAATGCATTAAATAAAACATTTCACTCACCACCAGACATGGCAAGTCTCAGACTTTTTGCACAACACTATTACCTTACAGAAAATGTTGTTCTTTTAAATCGCGCAAATGTTTCAATTAAATAAAGTAACATTTTTTGTATTAAAATACTGGTATCCAGAACGCCGGAGGCTTGGCAGCCCTGCTCCTCTTAATAGAAACATATATAGTTAACCAACACTTTATCACATTTTATAGGAAACAATACGGAATTTCTTATTTGTATGGCCTTACATATACCTCAGTCATAAAAATGTAAAATTTTGTGCCAATTAATATACGCAATTGCGAAAATGAAATCGCAACCAATGAGAAAAGGAAGGCCAAGTAAAATCGTGTAAATCGAGGAATCTTTCTTCGTAGTGTGGGAAAATACCACTACAAAAATTAATTTAGGTGGTATTTGGTGTGAAATGTTTATATGTATTCATTCCTGTCCTATTTATCTTTTTTATTATTTGTAATTTGCTGCATTTTCCCTTTGCACGTGAAAATCTTACAAATTAAAATGAACTCTTTGGGAGAAATTGTTATTCCTTTTTTTTTTTTTTTTTTTTTTTTTTTTTTTGGCAACAATAAAGTTTATAAAGTTTAATAGAATAATGTCAGTTTATTCTGTATGAAAATAACGAACTTTTTCCTTTATAATCAAAATAGTTGAATACATAAATAAAGATATTATTCTATATAGTATATAAATACTATTTTCATTTCTGCGTTTAAATCAATTTATATGCAAATATCTATACAAAGGCATTCATTAATTCATTCCTTTTAACTTTGATTTGACTTTAAAAAACATACATACTTTCACATTTATGATATTTTTAGATGAGATATAGTTGCTACGCAACGGTTAAAAGAAAAAAATGAAATATAAGTAAATTCATATAATAAAATGTTTTATATTATTCGAACACATGTATAAAATTCCATCATAAGTTATACACCTAATTTAAAAGCTCTGACAAATGTTTTGGCAAAATTGCAAACTAATAGGAATAATTTACTACTCTTATTTAAAAATTTCAGCATCAAAAATTTACCATTTAAATCCATTTTTTATATGAGCCATTTCTTTCAACAAATGAAAATTTGAAAATCGTCTGACTTGCCATTGAAAAGCATTACAGAGCAAAATAAAATATTCTATATTTCCCGAACGAATGAACCAAATTTAACCAAAAACCATACAGCTAAGTCTGAGTACCTCATCAACATGCCACATTAATTTCAAGCCGATCGGATGCTTTTTGCGGCAGTTATCGCGGAATAGACGGACAGACAGACAGACAGACAGACAAACGGAAATCAAAACTTTTCGTGTCTCCACATTAAGCCTTCACTGACGTTTCGGCAATAATAAAAAGGCGGAACCCGTCGAATTTCGAATTAAAAAAATTTTTCGTAAGGAATTAATAACTAGAAAACAGAAATTCTGTTTTTCTTTTTCTTTTTTTTTTTTTTTTTTTTTTTTTTTTTTCAGAATTTAGTGTTTTTCCCAATGAAAAAAAAATATATATATATGTATATAAATATAGATAGAACAAAATATATTTCAGTTATAAAATTTAAAACACACGTAATTCCACATTTACCATCCAGTCTTAAAAATATCTACAGAAAAGTATGCATAGGACGTCACTATCGCAAAATAATACACAATTCAAGCAAAAACGATGTCGTCATTCAAGAAACTCGACGAAAAAAGTCGGCTATCCTAATGGTTCCTATGCCTTCATTTTTTTGTAATATTAATATAGATACTTAAACTTAAATATTAGCTCCATAATAGCTCTATGTTTTATCAGAAATCCTTCATTTATATATTTTTCAAAATAGTACGTATTTTAATTACATTTTTTTTCAATTATTATTGGAAAATGGCAACACAAAGATATAATAGTCTACCATTTTCCAACTATTTTTCCTTTATTTTCGATAGAAATAGAGTGCTTCAGTTGCCAACATAAAAAAAACTTCTTTAAAAACTACAAAAAAAAAATAAAAAAAATAAAAAAATAAATAAAAAAAATAAAAAAAAAAATAAATAAATAAAAAACTTAATATCTCAAAAATAAATTGAGATGCAGTTTTCAAACAAATTGCATTTAAAAGTAATTTTTTACGACGGTATAAAAATTGAAACTGTGCGATTTTTAGAAGTTAAAAAAAATGCAGTAGAGATTATCCCGTACAATGATACATCTGCTTTGTTTTACGGCTGGCTTATATAACGTAACGTTATTTTTCAGAGACGATATTTTAATTGCTGGAGAAAGAAATATTGCAGAAAGAAATAGCATATCGGGGGCTAATAATAATAAAAATAATGTATAAAATACTTTAAAAAAGCTTCAGTGTTTATCATCATATTAAAATTACTGATATATTTCAGGAAAGAGGGAAGAAAGTGTTAAAATATCAGAATTAAAAATCACTCTTTAACTAGAATTATAATTAAAACTCCTATGAAGGGTATATAAGTGAATGAACGCAGCACGTACATTAATAATAAAAAAAAAATAGTAATATTATGTAAGTCTATCATAAATTTTAGAGAGTGAAAATACAATTGACTTAACAAAAAAAAAAAAAAAAAAAGAAAAGAAAAGAAAAGAAAAGAAAATGAAGTGTAGGCATTTTCTGTATAAAATAGATTTTACACATTTTCCCAAAGTAACAGTATAATCTTTTGAAATACCCTCATTTTTAAATACGTAGCATTTGTTTTAAACAATATTATTTAAAACAATTTTTGACATGTATATAAACAACAGTATTTATGTTAACATCGTGCTATATTTATAAACTCTTGAGAACTACCTTCCATGTGAATTAAAAGGTTAAAAAAACAAAATACAATTTTCATTGTATTGGATAAATTGAATTTTACTTCTTGTAGAAAATAAAATAGCCTATTTTTACTTTGGTCATTTGAAAGATAGAGTCTTCAAATTCAATTACATAAATAAATATGGAAAAATAGTCTTTTTATGTAAACAAATAAAAATAAAATTAAACAAAAGGTTTAATATATGAACTCAAAATTTTAAATCATTTTCGTAATATGGAATATAAATGTAAGATAAAAAATATAAAACCCATGAGACATAAAGAAATTTAAAGGACGCTCTATTTACAAAAAAAAAAAAAAAAAAAAAAAAAAAAAATTAAAAACAATTGAAGTGGTAATAAATTTTAAGTAATTGAAATTTGAATTTGTTTGTAGCTTATAATTTTGAATTATTTTTCTATAGTATAGATATAAGATATTTTATTTTTATAATACAGATATAAGGTAAACTATATAAAACAAAATACTTTCTCTTAAAAGAAATAAGACATGGGTACATGGGTACATGGGTACTGGTAAATAATGTAGTATTATAGCTAGTATTCCATTGATTAAATTACTGATAGGTTTCACTTTTCATTCTGAAAATTTTTATTCTGTTCAATGGTGAAGAAAGGAAGTTCATTTGGAAAAATTGGTTGTTGGTGTTTCTAAATTTTAAAGACATCTTATCCTCTGCCTTTGAGTCAATAAAATTCGTCAAATAGACATTTTTAATGTACTCTATTGATAATCTCTTTCTAATTTTTTTGGATTTTTTCCCCTTGCCCTTTTCATAATAAGGGAGCTTGTTCTTTTTTCTGTAATCAGAGCCCCCTCCTGTCTGTTTGAGAGGCATACAAAATATATGGTTTAAAAAAAAAAAAAATGATTATGATGGAATTACGAAAAAGTGTAACATATCTTACATAAAAAGCAAATTTTATTTAAATACAGAATGTAATTCATACTCCTACATTAGTCTTGTGATTCAAATAAAATTTAATAAATATACGTTTAAATCGTGAAATCTTCCGTAACTGAAATGTCATAGAACTTTTTGGAATAATTGTTTCGTAACAAACTAAAATAACTACTAACTAAAAACTACTGTGTTCCTTTCTTTCTTTGAAAAAAGGGAGAGAAAATGTTAAATACTTCACCTGCATATTAAGAAAAATGTTATGTTTAAAAAGTTCTTTCACACTAGTGTGTGTGTGTGTGCGTGTAACACAAACAATATCCTCAGGAATATTGAACCCTTTGATTTGGTTTTTGCATGCTTGCACGTCACGGTCTTTTGAAACAAATGACACTTTAATCACGTCACTTATTTTACCTAACTATTCCACTTATTTTCAAGATAATTATGCACATTTAGCCTCTTCTTGCTACTAAATACATTTGATCTGCCTTAGAAAAAAAGAAACCATCCCAATTAGAATAAAAAGAAAATGATGTGTTTACTTTCACTTTCAAGAGGCTGTCGTATCTGTGACAATACAGTAGCATATTTGACGTGATGCAAATGGATAAAAGAAAAAAAAAAGTATCAGCTCAATGGACCGTGGAGTCTTGAAGCGCGTCACTGGTTAAAACAAATCAAGTCGTTTATTGAAGATGACCAGTAATTGTATGTGATGACAATCATTGTGTTGTGTACTGGAAAATAAATCGGGATGGTCAATTAATATATTTTTATTTTCTTAATTTGACTTACGAAATTCTTTTCGGCCAATTATTTTTATTGGCAGACAACAAGAGGATTATTTACATAATAATTAAACCCCTTTTGGTCTGAGTTCCTTAAATGTTGATGAAAAATTACTTACAAATTTAAAAGATTAAAAATAAACTACACAATATGAACTTTAAAACTTTTTCTCTTTACTTAAAAGATGACAGCTAATAATAATACAGATGTTACAAATTTAAAATATACATAAAAAAAAAATTTTTTCCTAGTACTTTCGGTCTACAAAACCCACAGCTCTCGTCAGGGAATATTTTCATTAATTGCTATTTTATTCATTTCAAATACGCCACTTCGTTTGAAAGGGGAGAATCTATAATTCTTAGGGTACCTGGGTACTCTGGATGAAGCTTTTGTAGAGGAAAAAATATTTAACTGCTGATTCATTTATTTTAATTTGTGTTGATTAATGCATTGTTGCTAATGAAAGTATTCCCTGACGATGGCTGTGGGATTTGAAGGCCAAAAGTAGTCGGAACCTCGGAACTTTAAATAAAATGCACATTTTAAACTTGTAACACCTGTAGTATTATTATCTGTCACCTTTTAAGGGGTCTCGGGACTATTAAAATTGGAAAACCTGAAAAAAAAAAAAAAAAAAAAAACATTTTCAATATTTAATATCTTAAAATGTATATGATTTAAAAACATAATTTTTATTGGATTGAAGATATAAATATGTTCTTTCATTTCCTGTATTTAAAAAAATTAAAGATGCTGAATTAGTAAGGCGCTCCAAACTGTGAGACTTATGTCGAGTAGAAAATTGGTATAACAGCTTACGCGCAGGATTACAAAATAAATTTTACAACTAGAATGACATTTTTCGTGCCTAATTATACTTCAGAGTGTAGTAATGACCCTGAACCTAAATCAATTTGTATTTAACGCATTTTTATATATTTAATACAAAGCCGTATTCAGTGAATGCAAAATTTTGAAAATTTCAATAGTATATGGCGATTCCACAGAAAATCATCTTTTTTTTGGGGAGGGGGGGGGGGGATCAAATTTATAATATGTTTAATTTAAGGGTATGATTGGAAAACTTGATATTTTTATATTCTATGGAAAAGTCTAATAAAAAGCCTTTGTAAATTACTGTTTACAAACTAAGTTAAGTACCATTATTGTCTTTGTTACGTCAGTTACACAGCAAAAGTTACGTCAGTTACACGTGTAAATGCCATTTGTTTCTTTTTTTATTATTCAGAAATTAATTAAACAAGTTACTGTTATAATTTAGCATTACTTAGTGTTGTTGACAACATTAAATCACTTTTTTTAACTGGATAGTTTTGATAATTTTTGCACTTCAGTGACGGCAGAAAAATTTTTGTCTATTTTATGTTACGTCAGTTAAGAATTTTGAATTGCAATTTTTGGGACTAAAAGAGAGATTGAAATAATCTACAGATATTTGGGTATTAAGACTTTGGTAAGAAATATTTTAAATTATAAATATTTGTTCTAGCTTTATTAGTAAATTTTCTACATAGATTTGAAAACAAAATTCGATGATAAAATGTTACGTCAGTTACGATGGAATTGCCCTATAATACTCTAAAAAATATATTTTTTTGATCAATAAAAAGGAAATTTTAGGTTCAGTTTATACAGACTAACATGAAATATACGTTTTAAAATTTCATGAAAAAATATTCAGAAGTGTTTGATATATCGTGCGCGTTATGCCCAAAAACATCATTTGGAGGGAAATGTTTTGGTTTTTCAAAGTTTTGGAAACGCCGCTTCAGCTATTGAGCCGGGTATAATTCTAAAAGGCATGCTTTACTAATGGGGATTTCAAGGAAACAATTATATCAAAATGTTCAGAAAAGATAGGAGTTTAATACCTAAAAAAAAATAAAATTTTGAAGATTTATGAGTCCTGAGACCTCTTAAGTAAATAAATAAAACGTTTTAAAGTTCATATTATGTAGTTTGCGATTGAATCATTGTGGAATATTGCATTTCGTCGTACGATTAAAAATAGTTATTCAAATGATAAAAAAAAATATGGTTTACTAAAATTCAACGAATATGCCATTCATTGAAATCTAAGGAATACAGTCATTTTTCGAACGATTTCTGTAACAATAGGCTAAGAAAGAATTTTTTTAAGACATTACAAAAATGTTGTTTTACAATACGGTTAAATAGATACAATAGAGTCCCGATTATCTGAGTTCATATGAACCAAGCACACCTCGAATAAGGTAAAAATTTGGATAAACCGGATTTACACAAATCGTCACCAACTAAGGAGATGAAATATAAATTTTCACTTAATTCATACATTTTTATGGTACCAGTTACATTTCTTTGATGTACATTTCCGTTACTTTTAAGAAAAACGGGGAATGAAATTATTTACTTGAAAAAGCCCTTGATAGTTTGTTGCAACAAAAATCAATGTTGAATTTAGCTGCAGTTTTTTTTTCCTTGCAGTATTACGCTACTGTTTTTGTTTGTTGAATGTCAATTTTGCTGCAGTTTTATTTTTACTTATTTATTTATTTTTGCTGCAGTATTTCGCCACTGCATAGCTACCAATTTCTAAATTTTTTCTTACCACTGAAACTTACCAGTAATTTTTGCCTAATTCAATCGCCGAAATCTAACAATTGTCAACGATTAAATAGGGCAAAAATTTGTATTAAATTTTAGAGGTAACAAAACCGTACAAATTGGCAGCTATGTGATTCTATTAGTGTCATGAAAATTGCAGGTGTAGCCTCTTCTTTCTACTCAAAGTATTAAATAGTTTTTTTTCCAATCGAACTTATACCTTTGGAATGGATCATTTTCTTCTGATGGGCTGATGGATTTCATTACTATGAAACAGCCATTATAAATGAAGCGTTAGGTGAAGATGAAAGAGCAGCCGTAAAAAGTTAGAATTCTGATTTTTTGGTCAGAATGGAGGGGAAAATGCCTCAAAAAAATTATGGCAACTTTTTTATGGCCATAAAATCAGAGCTCTAACTTTTTACGACTGCTCTTTCATCTTTACCAAACACTTCATTTATAATGACTGTTTCATAGTAATAAAAACCACCAGTCCATCAGAAGAAAATAACTCCGTTAAAGTGGAAACTCGGTTAAGCGGGACTCGGATAATCGGGACTCTACTGTATAATAATTCACCTCTTCCCTTTTTTTTCCATAAATTACTGATCCGGAGAAGTAGATCTTATTTTCAAATTCAAAGAATGAAACACATGCTTGAAATAAACGAATCAGTAGCGGTATAAAGATATTTAAGCGAACTTTTTTTTATTGTAAGTGTATATATACCAATGCTATCATTACAAAGTTTAGATAATAACAAAAGTAACTGTAAGATAAAATTATAGTCCATATAAATACATGTTCTATTATTAGAATGTCAGACCCAAAAGGGTTAATAATCTATGCTGCCTTTGGTAAAAGAGTGATAACTTGCAATGTAAACAATGTTCACTAATCACTGTCATTTGTAATTCAAGAGGAAGAAAATAGAAAAATAATTTATTCAGAAAATAAGATGAATTGCGAGGAATTCAAAGGCGATTATCTTTCGGTTTTTCCACCAATTGTTATGGCTGAATAACTATTGAAAATAAACTTTTAAAATAGGGAGTGATTAAGTATGTTCGACATAAACGAATTGCTTTATAATACTATATTACAATGTGTCTCAAAATATTTTAAACTATTTTAACTCACTATATTGCATTCATGAACTATTAAAGTAAGGTATAATTTAAAACAAACTTAATGTAACAGCCCATGTTTAAGTGACAATAGTTATAGTAAAGTTAACTCACAAATGCTCAATGTGAGCACCTTTTATTATTATAAATGCCAACCCAACAATTTTCTTATCTAGTTTTTGCACTATGTCCTCCACGCGCATGTTGTCAAATCTGTGGTTGGTAGGCAATGTCTTTAAATATCATCCCCACAGAAAAAAATCTCAGGTGACTTTTAGCGTCATGAACTCCACAGTCCAGAGAAGAACAAAATCGCACAAACCAAAATTTTAAATCGCCGACTTTTTGAAAACATGAAAAGTTGCATTTTCCATTAAAAAATGTAATTTTTCATAAAAAATAAATATAACAATTCGATTCGTCATTAAATTTCGTATAGGAATAATGTGTTACTTTTCATTATCACTATACTGCCAACCAAGTTATATGCAGTTAAAGGTTACGGAATCCCAAATTGTACTAGTGGAGTCCGAAAGTTAATATACTGAAAATATATTATAACGGTCTGAATGGCGTTGTTAACGTGTGCAGAAAAACAAAGAATGCCCCACACTGAACATTTGGGAGATTTTATAATAATAACCACTTGCTCTTAAACCTGGACTTATATCTTATCTGATCAATTTATGAGTAACATATAATGAGTGGAAAATCGTTCACATCATTTTAAATTACATTTTATGAATATCTTCTAAATCAACCCAGTCTGTATCTAAACAAACAAAATTCAATAAAAACTGGTAATATATATTATTTATTAACTTTTTATAATTATAAAAAATAAAATAAATTAAAAAATAAAAAGTTAATTTTTCTAGAGCGGTTACACACTGTAAAAAAAAAAAAAAAACCACTGTATATTTGCCAGAACAATGTGCTGGCAATTCAGACGCCAGCAGTTTGTGCTGTTAATTTTACGCAACTACTTTTATTTTTCATGTTTATATAGTCAAGAAACCAAAGAAAGCTACAGCACATTCGACTGGGATCGAGTTTGAGCGCGACTGTAAAAATGTCGTGGGTTTTTTTTTTGTTTTTTTTTGTTTTTTTTTTTTACAGTGCAATATTTAAGCAGCTTTTCTGAAACATGTTTTACAAGTACGAGATACATATTATTCTTCTGTGATTGAATCATAGCTATATAACAATTGATTTGTCATATTTCATATATTTTTTGCAAATACTTTCCAGTACTAAACAGCAATATTTTATACTTCCATTCAAATTTAAAATGATATTTTCAATTGAAATTTATTATAAATTTTATTATAGTTAACTAAAATTGTAAAAATATTCTTGATTGCATTTCAAGGAAAAAAGATAAAATAAAAAATAATAATTATTATTTCATTACCACTGAAATAGTTTTATTGTTTTTGATAATCATTATTTTACTTCGGTACGTTTAAAAATTGTTATGTTATAAAATAATATTTTTAGAGTATTTCAATTCAAAATATTTTATCATCTAAACATGAAGAAATATTATTAATACTATTAGAGAATATAATTCAACTGTGCACTCTATAAGAAATGTTCGTTCAAATTTTGACTTATTTTTTTAGTGTGCTTTCAATTTAATCTTATAATAATTTAACACTAGTAAGTATTAAGCAACAGGGAAAAAAATATGTTTTTCTCTTCCCTTAAGTAAGGAGTGGTAAGCTGCCTTAAATGAAAATTATAAAACGTATTACAACGTTATGTAGATATGCTATGTAAGATTTTTTTTTTTTTTATTCTAACGTTATTTGACATATAATGTAATTTTTCCTCCTTGGCAAACTGTTACACGTAATTTTTATGCGTGCCACATCGGGCACGCGTGCTGTAGGTTCGGCATCCTTGATCTAGGATTTGCTGGACTACTTTTTGCGGTATTTTAAAGGGTTTTTCAATTGTAATTATAGTAAGTTCCAGATTTCAAAAGCATCTCAAAGACAGGATATTTCTCTTCTAAAAAAATATTCCAGTATAATGGTTTATCATTTTTTGGTTAAACCCTAAACCCCAGATTGTCTTACCTACAATTTGAAAAATAATTCTAATATAAAATTTAATAATGGGTAAGAAGTTGAATAATTTAATAATTCCCGTTATTAGCTCTTTTACTGAGACATTTACGGAAGTAATATGTCATCATTTCGTTGACAATTCAAGTCTTCATTAATTATTCAAGGAAAACAAATCCTACTAGTACTTCATGCATGTTTAAAGTTCATCTTACTTCACCTACGATCGTTGACCTTAAAGTTATCTCAAATATTTTTTATTGTGCCCCTGAGTTTCAGCTTAAATGGCTCTTCATTGAGTGCAGAGCTACCGCAAGGCATGATACAAGACTCCCTTGGTTAATAGTTTTTCTTCGCGGCTTATTATCGCGAGTTTGAGTGAAAGTTCCGGTTCAGGACCTTTTATGTTGATACGTGATCCACCTTGATCAAAATCCAGTTCATTTGATTGGAATCGCAGCCACTGTTTGAACAATTTTTCGATATGCATGAAAGGTCATTTGTATTTTTCCCAGAATGGTCATTTTCCTTTCAAGAAAAGTTCCTCTTTGTTTGTTTTTCCTGGTAGACAAAGAGTAGTCTCGGTGACATCATACTAACTGCTCAGGATGTCAAGGGTGATGGAACAGATGAAAGTATCACCTTGCGTGCGGCTATGCAGCGTAATCCAATAAGAGAATGCTTTGACACTGTTACTTTATCACTTTGTCACGAAATTAAATAAATTAACAGCTGGATGCTTTTAGACATTACTTAAAAATTAAGAGAATTTCATGAATGGAATCCAACCAATTTAAATAAAATTTAATGAGTTCTATTTCAAGAAGAATAATGTTCTTTATACTAACAAGGGGATATATCCCGGCTTCTCGGGCTACTGAATACAGATGAATACCATTTATTTAATTGATAACTATATTAGATTTTTTTACATTTAATATATATTTTTTAATTCGCCCTAACATTACCAAAAATCGTAATTAGTTCGATAAAAAATAGTAATTAGTTTAAATAAAGTTTTGAAATTTATTAAAAACGATAGTTTTGTATTGGCCTCGCGTCAGGAGTTAACAGCCGAAGAAATCGCCAAAGGTCACTGTTTAAAATCAGCCTTTTTGTATTCTGATCATTTTAGTGGTTTAAGTGTGATCAGATGTCTTAAATTAGTATTTTATTTATATTTTATTGTTTTATTTATTGATTTTTTTTTCGTTATGTCATATAAGCTGAAAACAAATGCTGAGCTATTTACATTGATTTAAGTACAAACAGATTTATCTTATGTAATGCGCGTGATAGATATAGGTTTAAAAAAATCATCCCTGAAAGTTATTTTTAAAACAATAAAAAATTAGTCAATAACGATACATTTTCCAAACAAATTGCGATTCAGTTTTCAAACAAAATCCATTTGAAAGTACATCCCCCCCCCCCCCCCCCCCTATTCGACGTTATAAAAATTAAAAATGCGCGTTGTTTAAAAGTTTAAAAAAAATTGCAGTAAAATTTAAATTTAATCGTTTCGTGCTACCACCCTCAAAATAACGTCACCGTTAAGCACGTACACGTTTGTGCTTTATAATATAGATACTATCTTTCTTCCTCTTTTTAAATATTTCAGATTAGCAGCATGCTATAATTTTTCTTTTGTAAATTTTGTGACTAAGCATTCTCTGAAACGCTCAAGAAAGAAAAATATATTTACCGAACAGCTCTTTATTATTATTTTTTTATTATTGGATAACATAGGGTTTATTTTGCCTAAAAATGAAGTGCCATCTTAAGGGGACCGGGTAAGTTCTATCTCCGCCATGTTAAAATACACCAACTTTATGTACCCTTTTCTCAGAAATGGTGAAATATAGAGGTCTAGAATTTTTAGAGTAGTTTGAGTAACATGCTTTACGTATTTTAACAAACCATTTTCTTTCTAAGTGAACATGAAAATTAATTATTAATTATTTACTGAAAGGCATTTTTAAATCAGCATTTTTAGTAAGATTTTACTGCGTAAAATAAATAATTCTCAACAAATCATTAAATCCCTGTGTCAAAGTATACAATATAATATAATAAAAGTATTAAAAAAATCGAGTTCTTAAGTTTAATAGATATTGAAAAAAAGGAACACAAACATGAAAAATCAGTCTTGAGAAAAAGTCAATTAAAGATTTAAATGGCCATTAAGCTGTGAAATACTCTTAGAAAGAATGAATAATTACAACATTTCTTTTTTTAGTATATAAATATGTGTGGCACATCGTTGGAAAGATAAAAGTTTAAACTATTTAATGACATAAAAAAGTGAAAATCGGTTTTTTTTTTCCAAATTTCGCTTACCTGGTCCCCTTAAATATAAACAAAAGTTTAATACAGTGCTTCCGTTCTTGTGGTTCATGATATCAGTAGTGTAACTACCCTTGTGGAGATTTGTAACCAAAAAAGAAAATAAATTGATGTCCAATCTCCCCCCATTATTGATTGTATGCATGAAACAAAACAATGTATTGTTTCTTTCCTATGCCCCCAGGTCATTATTTCTAAGCTTTCTCTCAATGATGACGTAAGAGAAACTTTAGCTTGCTATAAAATATAACTCCTTCCTCATTAGATACTTTATTTAAAGTTGAACATCACTATATTATGCAACATTACTTTTAGTAAATATTACTATCTCTTTATCTTGTGACCCACATATTTAACCCTGAAACATGCAAAAATAGTATGTCCGATTATAAAGAAATAATCTGAAAATAATTGTTAAAATTTCGGTATGCATATATCTATTATTTTATTAATGCATTTCATTGTAAAACAATAATTAATATTTAATGTTTGTCACTTCCTTTATTGGGGAAAACCCTTTAATTAATGGAATTTTCCCCAGAAGATTTCAAGTAAATGTTTTATTATCACAATTAATAGAGATTCATACTT
The DNA here is from genome assembly GCA_963932465.1 of Maratus speciosus. NCBI lineage: Eukaryota > Metazoa > Arthropoda > Arachnida > Araneae > Salticidae > Maratus > Maratus speciosus. Next base: position 82,286,428 of record OZ010788.1, read on the forward strand.
ACAAAACAACATTCATAAAAACACACAAGTTTAATTTTAATCACTAATGACATGGTGGATGTTTCACAATCCAAATACGATTTTATAAATTTGGACTTTGTTTAAAAATGTTCAGAAACAATTGAAATTCAGAAAAAACACACTTTCACTCATTACCTGAATTAATGAATGAGCCGATGAGACCGCTGAAAGCCTTGAGTCTCGGTTTTGGGGATCCCAAATTTGGTATGCATTATTTAAAGTATGAATTTTTCAATAAAATTTTCACCTTGCATTGATTATATTTAAAAAAAAAATAGTGTGCGTTTAGAATAGGACGAGGTTAAAGAAAAAAGATATATTTACCTAAATTATGTATTTATATGTTCATATAAATATTAAGCGTCTTTTTTTTTTCTTCTTCTTGACATATTAGTATAAACCTCCAAATAAACATTAGGTCATGGGCCAGGGCTTCTGCACTTTAAAGGGACCCATGTGCAATAAATATTTAGGGCCCCTAATTTGTTTTTAAAGATAAAACAAAACAAGAATTTTTTTTTTTTTTTTTAGTTACAAGCTGCTATAAGTATGGAACTCCGGTTGCAAAACGTTTTAGGATCATAACTTTTTTGTTTAATTATCTTTTTGTATCACTGGGGGGGGGGGGGATATGTGAGTACAATACCAGGGTGCATTGTACACTGTACACACCGTATCCTCCTTATGCTCCATTCGGAAAAAATATTTTTATTTATTTCATTTTAAAAAACACTGTAAATATGTAATCGGTGAGAATATCCAGATGTCGTTGATTTTTAAAGGTTCCTAAAAGGTTTTACTAGGAAATGAATTTTATAGTACAAATATTTAAAAAAAGAAATACTTGAAATAAGATTAACATTGAAATTATTAAATACCATTGATTTATTATTGGAATAATATGTGCATTTATCTAAATTGTAAATGTTTAGCACTAAATTGATGTTCCGAGAATTGAAAAGAAAGAGAATGGAGGTGGAGGAACTTGTTTTGCGATTGATTTTAGCTTCCTCTATCATTTGTCCCACCAACCGCTACTGCCATAGGCTCTATTTTGGCTTGAGCAGGCCCGGTTTTAGTTACATAATATGGTTAAGTTTTTTATAAATGTTCCCATTATCATTTTTAAAAAGTCAAAAAGTCATCATTTTTGTAAAATAAAGTGTTCTTAAAATTTTCTTGACATTGAGTTTTTTTGTGCTGAATAAATTTACAAAGAATAACATCACGATAAAAATAAAGAATTACATTATTTTTAAATACGAAAATTGTTTATACGATAAACAATAAATATAAATCATGAATATTTCAAACAGATTATAAATTAAAGTATCTTCCAGAAATTTTATATACATTTTGTATATCAAGAATGTTATGCATAAGCGGATTGACCAGTCCGTTCTCAATTTCCCCTGGCCAATGTTAAACGTATTTGAGGAGAATGATTTCTTATTTTTTAAATATCTCCTCAGCAAATTAATATAATTTTTACTTCTTTTTTCTGTGCACTCTTCTTAAAAGATGTCTACTTTTCTCTTGGCTGTCAAGATATTTCTAAAATATCCCAGCAAAGAAAGGAACGGTGGGCCATCAGCTGGAAAAAAGATGGCAGCCAGCATTGCTATCAGCGATAAAGTGCAATGGTGCCATTACTTAAACCAGTACAAAAGTGTTCGTGTGGAATGCAGCTGGCCCATCAGTGATGGTCAACAGCAGGCCAGCATTAGTATGCCACCACATTACTTCAATCCGGCACTTTTCCTGCAGTGCTAGCACCTATCCTACTGCTATTCTTTTGTTGGCCCAGCACTTTCCCTTACAAATATTTTTTCATAGAATTCTATAAAAAAACTTATAGAAAAAGTATTATAGAATAATGGCCCCTTTTTCTATGAGCTAGTTTCACCAACAGCTATAGAAGTGTTTAGAATAGAAATGTCTATAGAAATATTTGAACTTGCAGCTGTTTCAATGTAGTCACCCTCCCAAGCACTAACCTCGCTCGGTGCTGTTTGGTTTTCGTGATCGGACATGAACAAATACTTTCAGGACTGCTCATTTCTATGACTGCTCATTGTTTTCAAGCTCTCATTACACCATTTCAAGTTTGTTTCTTTTGTGATTTGCGTTCCCAATCTTTAAACTTGTATGGGAGTTATTGTATTGTATAGAAATCCTATATATTTTATACGTTCGTTAATTCTCAACTGTGTAAATTACGAAAAACGAAACTTAGTAAAACCAGATTTAAGAAGAAAAAAAAGTGTGTTCAAATAAAGAATTTATTTATTTATTCATTTACTTATTTTATTTTGTTGGTGGCAGTGGTGCTATATTATTTACAGTTTCAAAAAAAAAAAAAAAAAAAAAAAAAAAATAGCTTATCAGCTTAAATTGAGTTAAGATATTCATTTCAGATTTGTGCTCAAACTCATTAATCTGCCGCGGGGTGATAAAAATAACTCTTATTTTAATATAGACTTGACAAAATATTTAAAAATCTAATAAATTATTATTTGTTAAACTTGAAACGTAATTGTTTAAACATTTTTACACTTCAGATTAAAATATTTGAATAAAAATTACAATTAGTGATTTTTTTTTAACTTCGATGAATTACGCCACCTAGCGTAAGGGTTCTCAGCAATAATACTGCAAAACTTCGTGCACTTCTCTGGTGTGGTGGGACAGCGCAAGAGATAAAACGGAGGCCCATCAGAGTTTTATCTGATGATTTCCAACAGCAAAATTGACTGAAGCTGTCCAGCAGTGGTCATGCAGTGGTAGATCATTAACCAGCACTTCTCCATCATTGCCAGAACCTATCTTGCTGCTGGCCAGCAATTTCTTCTTTGCTGGGTTATGCTTAATTTAATATTTATATGTTAAAGATCGTACAAGCTGTCAGTACGTTATTAACACTTCGGATAAATAAGAATATATTTTTTAAATATTTTGAAAACTAAAAAATAAATAAATAAATAAAGTAAAATAAAATAAGATATATGAGAGAAAGAGACATCCTTTAAGAAGAATACACAGAAAAACGAAGTCCAAAGATATTAACTTCCTGGGAGATACTTTAAAAACAAGAATGCATACCACTCCCATAGATTTAATATATCGAGGGGAATTTCAGACCTGACTGGTCAACTCCCTTAATCTTCTTAAAACTGAATTTGTGATAAGTTTATTAACTACCTCTGAAATTGCTACCGATTAATGTATCAGAAGTCCCCACAACAAAAATAAATGTATAAAGACGGAATTAATCAGAGTGACATAAATCCTTTTTATGAACGACTCTATAATTAATTCCAAAAGACAATTCTACCATCAGATTTAGCCATGTCAGTGATGCAAGTGAGGTGGAAGTAACGTTCATTGACCATCTTTAAGCGTGCCTCGCCCCTGGCAAAATTTCAAGTAATCGAGTCACTGGATAGCCGAAGCTTCCTTCATAGCAAACATTGGGAAATTTAAGATTTAAAAATTTTTTGTTAATTTTGTTTTGATATAGTAAATTATGGATAATGAAGCATTTACTTTCAGATTAAGTATACATTACTGATAAAGTCAAGTGTACTTAGGAACTTCTTCGCTTTATCTTTTTCTTCTTTAGAACATTAGAAGATTAATGATAGATGAAATGTTTTAATTTATCGAGTCAGGCACGATTAGCTTATGTTATATTATGCCGAGAGGATTATTTTAAATTATATGCGTTCTTGTACTGGTAGAAAAGTAAAAAGAGTTTTTTAAAAACCCACCCTTTTATAAGCATTCAGTGTTCATCTTGAAAATTACGCCTGATTTTTTGACTGCAATTCATGTTATTCCCCCAAATTTCAGTTGCAATACATTAATTTGGCGTGACCACCGAACTCTATTTTGAAAAATTCTTTGCTTGTTTACGTTTGCTAGAAAGCACAAGCAACTGAATTTATTAAAAATATATATAATGTTTGCGTAATCTCCTAAAATCAAACCATTTATCTTCAGTGCCCCTCCAGCATTTTCGTGCTCCATCTAATTTGAGGAAAAATAAAAAAGTACGAAATGCGCATTCGTACACAGCTGTCTCCGTCTCTTAATAGTCTTTATCCACTTTCTCCGAAACAGCAAGGGAATAATTTCAGTTTCGAGTTTTTCTTTTTTTTTTTTAAACCCTAAAACGAAAAAAACGCGTTTTATAGAATTAAACTTTGATTCGTCATTTCTCTCTTGGCTAATGCAATCTCTCTACAAAGTTATAGGTATTTTGTCCTCAAGTATTCCTGTAAATGTCTTATTATCTCAATAAAAAGATTTACACTTACGAAGCAATAAACACGCACAACACCCAATCTTAACATGCAGAACGATAATTAACTACACCGTTTTCCATTTTAATGCAAATTAATCATGATTAACCGTATTGCGTAATCTCCCGAAATCAAATCATTGACCATGCAATTTAGAATGTTCCTGGATAAATCTTACCCAGTTATGATTGTTCGAATTTTATGAATTTTCGGCTTTTTATGACCCCAAAACGAAAAAAAAAAAAAGCGTTTTATAAAATTAAACTTTGATTCGTCATTTCTCTCTTGGCTAATGCAATCTCTCTACAAAGTTATAGGTATTTTGTCCTCAAGTATTACAGTAAATGTTTTATTATCACAATTAAAAAGATTTACACTTACAAAGCAATAAACAAGCACAACACCCAATCTTAACATGCAGAAAGATAATTAACTACATCGTTTTCCATTTTAATGCAAATTAATCATGATTAACCGTGTTGCGTAATCTCCTGAAATCAAACCATTTATCATCAGTGCACCTCTAGCATTTTCGTGCGCCATCTAATTTGAGGAAATAAAAAAGTAGGAAATGCGCATTCGTACACAGCTGTCTCGTCTCTTAATAGCTTTTATCCACTTTCTCCGAAACAGCAAGGGAATAATTGCTTTTCCACACTCAATGAAAGATACAATTCAGAATGTATCTTTTTTTCCCCTTCTTCTTTTTGGAAGTAACAGAAATGGAACGCATTTCACTTCTAATGATGCAGAGTTGCAAATAAACCTGCAGGTCAAGATCAAAAGCACTAGTGAATGGCTAGATGCGTAACTGCGGTTCCTCGGTAAACAAATTAAGCATCGTTGATCTCGGAGGTGAATGATGGAGGCGGTCTTTTCATTTGACTAAGATGCTGAAAAAGAGTTTTTCTTTAAAGGTCATGGCAAAATAGAGTCATCGAAAGACGAAGTTGATGTCAAGAAGATGAAATTGATGTTTCGTCAATGAAGTTTCCATATCCCGTGTTTTATTTCGCTATAGAGAATCATCTTTAAAAATATGTTGAAGAACTAACTCTATTAACAGATGCAAAAAATAGTTCCTTAATGCAAGCAAATGAAATTTAGAAGAAAAAATATATAAATAAACGATTGCAGAATTTTCATGTTTTATGATAAAGTATAAATTTGTTTACGAGAAATTTAAAGATGATTGCTATTTTCAAATTAATGCCATTTCAGTTTTAAAAGAACAGGTTTTTATTTATTTTTTTTTGGTGGGGGGTGGGGGGGGGGGTAATGGGTTTTGGTAATGTTAACTTCTTTGTCATAAGATTTGTTGCTTTGGTTTTGGATTGTTTTTGGCATTTTTCGCTCACAAGGAACAGACAGCTTAAAGGGATGTCTGAATTACCAAGAACGTCCAAGCCACAACCAAAATTTAAAAACCACAGGTATCAACTACTTGTCTCAACTAATAGACAATATATTGGACTATTATTACACGGAAGATAAAAATGAATTTTCCCTTCTATGCATGAATTTTATGCACATACTTTTAAAACGGAATGTTTGAAATTTAAACTTGAGTTTTATAAGATCATCCAATACAACTAGTGTGTTACCTCTTGATTTATTTTGTTCTGCATACATTAACAATTATACATTAAACATATTTTGCTTATTCTTCGATAGCCATATCATACATTACCCATTTACATTACATTATCATAAGATATATTTCCATTTAATAATAGTAAAAATTATGTGCAGGTGTATCACAAGACTTGTGATTGAAATATTTTTTTATTTCATTTTCTAAAATTCTCAAAACGCCTCCATGAAATATTTTAAAAATAGTGTCACAACTAATAATCTAATTCGAAATAAAATACTTTTAGCTAAACGTATGCTATATGATACAAAACAGGGTAAATTTTAACCAATAACTCCTCCTTTGTTTAAGATTATAAATATTTTAATCATTTGTATTATTTTTTGTTAGATTTTTCCTTAGTTCTGAAGTTTCCTTCATTTCACAAAAGTTTTTTTTTCTAATTTTTTCCTAACTTTGTTCGTCCAGCACATCCCGTTACTTTATATCAGTTTATTTTGTGTTGCTTGTTCTTGGTCTCTTCTTTCCACTTTTAAATACTTTGTTTTGTTTGTTTTTTTCGTTCCTCATATTTCTTATCCCATTTTTAATCGTGATAGGTTTTCTTCTTTCGTTCTTTTTATATATGTATAACCACCCATTTCTTTTTTATTTGAAGGATCAATTTCATTTTCGTCATTTTTTATGTTCTCTCATTTCTACATATTTCCCAATATGTCCCTTGCCACCTATTTCTTTTCTTATCCAAAAGATCAGTTATATATATTTTTTAATTTTCTCATGTTCTCATATTTCCATATTCTTCTTTTTCCTCTAATTTCAGCATTTTTTCTATGCTATTTCAGTAAACTCATCTATGTTGCGAAACTTTTCTTCTCTTTTGTGATTTGCTAGTATCCTCGTCTACGTTTTTATTCTATATAACATTTCATCATTATGTCAACGTCTCTATTTTTTTTTATATTTTTTAAAGGATATTAATTCATACTATGATACAGTATGACATTAAAAATTCTGATTCTCTGTAATTTTTTTTTTACCTTCCTTAATCTTATATTACCCATTATTGTTACAGTATATCTTAAGCAATTAAATTATCGTATTCATTTACTTTTATTCTTATAATTAAGGTTTTATGGTTGTGATGTGATATCAGGCATTTTTAATCTTTGATCCTCATTATTGGACATGTTTTCATCGCCTTCCAGTGTTTCCGTATTTCGTCAATAGTTCTAGGATCATCTGTAAGCAATTAATGTGCCACATTTCGAACAGGCTTATTTTGTTTTAAAAAAAACGGCTGTTCATTGCTCAGGTATTAGATTAATAATAATTCTAAATAAGATTTACACAACACAATATCTTTTCGGTTGTACTATTACATTATTCATTTCAGGTTATAAGTACTTCTAGAAATTTCGATTTCTTTTTAATTTTGCATTTTGTATGCTAGGGCCAATTATTTGTTATATTAGTTGCGAAAATTGTGCTAGTATTGTAATCATTGAAAATACTTCTATTAAAATTGCAATACTAGTTAAATTCGGCATTATATTAGAAATATTTTAAAATGCACTGTTGTAGAAATATTGGCTTTATATTAGAAGTAGTTGCAATAAAACGCCAATAGATTCCATAACTAAAATAGTTCTGGTTAATGCTTTTAAGCTTACTACAAAACGCTAGCTATTCCAAAATTACTGTTTTCTGTCATATTTTTGGAGATATTTTTATTCGTAAACACCTTAAATTTGCAGTTATTCTTATTCAGAGGCAAAGTAATAAAATGAAGCTTCACATTTTTATATAAAGGCAAAAATGTTTTCAGTAAAGGGTGTCAAAGTTGGTGTTTAGAACCATTTTATGAGGCCCGACAGTAAGAGAAAGGTCATCATCAATGTCAGATATAGCACAGAGTGCAGTGCATTTATTGAAAGATGAAAAACGCTATTTGATTACATCACTTCAATATTCATACCAGGTAATTTCATGCATTTTCATATATAAATAAGTCCCACCAATGTGTCAGAAAGTTTTTCGTTGTTGAGTGCTGAACCGTATTTTTTTTTCTTTTACAGCCTTAATCTCTCAATCATTTGGACATATTTGTTATTTTCAACACTTTGCAATCACCCATTAACACATACGGATAACATATGTGAGACAAATCATATTTTTCATGTAAAACTTCTTTTTACAATACAAAGGCCACCAACGAATTTCTGAAAACCCAACGGTTGTACTCAATGTTTTATTGCACGTATGGCAGTATAATGATATGTTTCCATACTTGAAGAACGAATTTCTAAACAACAGGAAAAATAAATTTTTCTATCGCTATGTGTAAAATTAGAGGGGAAAAGACAGGTAGAAGTGTCGAGAAAAGCTGACCATTCATTACCTGTTCCCCTATAGAATTTGGCATGTTGTTTCCTTACCCCAATTACCCACAAAGAATGAAAGAAATGCCTATTCGCTAGTTCTAACCGATAGTCGGCATATTCTGAATTTCAGTGTCTCTCATGGGCGCCGGCAAAATGAAATCCAGAGAGGGGGACTTTAGAATAGATGTTCCCGTGGTCAGCGGCCTTGGCCGTGTTTTTTTAATTAGGAAATATAAACATGAAAAATTTTTTGTCAAAAGAAAAGTTTCGACAATTTTTTGTAAAAGCACAGAATTTTTTGTCCCCGTAAGACGATTTTTAACCATATCAGCAAAACAGAAATTTAATAATTAAAAAACATTAAATATTCAAAAATAAGTTTTACGAGTATTTTTTGTAAAAGGGGATCGAATTACTGCCTCTTGAACAAGAGTTTTAGATAAATTTAAATGCATCAAAAGAAAAAGAAAGTAACAAAATCTGAAATTGACTTTCACGGGGGACGTCGGAGCCATCCTGACGAAAAATCTTTAGTTCGTTTTTTCCGTTAGTGCTTAATATTTTGTTAAGTCGCTTGTGAAAGGTAAGTTTTACATTTTTTTTTCAAAATCATCCAGAAAAATAAAATTTAATTAATAAATTCCAAAATCAAGAAAGAGCAATGGTGTCTATAGTATCACTCGACATAATTTGTCTTCTGCAGGTGGCGACAAGGGTTAGGAGCGGATGGGTATTGCCCCATTCCTGGATTTTAAAATTTAATTAGTTAAATCATATTTATTTCAGATTATTTTTTAAAAAGTACAATTTATTCTTTTTCCTACTGACTCAAAATAATTAAACATTTACCGAAAAAGATACTAAGAAATTTTCTCTGTCACACATAAACACCGTGTAAGAGAATTTTAGTTTTTTTTTTTTTTTTTTTTTTTTTTTTTTTTTCCCCTGGAGACGGAGATCTTCTTGACAAAAAGGAAAAAAGAGCCCAATTCTGTAATGGATAAAATGCATGGCGGAAATAAACTGTATATGATTTGTATACAAATTTTCTCTATAACTGCATAAAAAACCATGCTATTTTCAGTTAACGTCTATTGTATATGTGATTTTCAATGTATTTTAAAGAAATTCATTTAATTAATAGTGTAAATCTTTTCTAAATGTATAATACAAAATACATTTCTTTTTTTTCTGGCAAAATCGAGCGATTTCATGCAGTGCAAATGCAACACATCTGGGTGCGACTGAGCTACTTTGCACTTAAAGTGTTAACCATGCGTATAATCCTCCCTCCCACACCCCCAAGAAAAAGGTTTTAATCTTGAAAAAGTTTTTTTTTAACGAATCTTTTTAAAGAGGTTATCTGATCTTTAAGTTCGGCAAATGCTTGATATTTTTCATTTCCTTTTAATAAAATATGTAATGCAAAGATTTGTTTTTACGAAATATTTTAAATTTTCATTTTATTACACATAACTGTGATGCTACGAAATAACGGAATGCAACGAAATTAAATGAACGCAAAGCAATGCATCCAGTTTATAAGCTATTTTTTAACATGCAAATCTCTGTTTGAAAGTAAAGTTTTTGACCTTTCTGATCATAGAATTTCTTTTATTGACCCTTGACAGTAACAGGTCAACATTCAAGATCATTAAAAATACGTTGAAATTTTCTGTAGATCATAAATGTTTTTATCTACGGTTTAACTTTTCGATGATTTATGAAATACCATGTTCGAATCATGAATAAAAAGGTAGGAAGTAGTAGAACAGAATCAATGAAAGATATGCAAGTGAAAAGACTCTCATGAATGATGGCTTTTTCCTTCTGGCAATTGCTATTTTTTTTAATCCATCTTCTTCACTGATCTATCCATGGAATTCATATGAACACTTGCACACTCCCACAAAGCAGTTTTATTATTTTATTTTATTTTTACACTAAGGAAAAACTCGTCAGTGTCAGACAAGGTGTTTACATGCGCACGATCATGAAATTTTTTTTTCGCTTTAGATTAAGGAAGTTATTATTAGTTTTTTTTTTTTTTTTTTTTTTTTTTTTATCAGAGTTACTTAACATATTTAAGGAATTTTCATAAATATTAAAATATAATCAAAAAATATTCTTCTAAACATGCATTTAGCTATTTAATAATTTTGTTTTCCTGCCATATTGCGTTTAAAAATATACTCTTTCTTTTATAAAGTGTTTTTATGCAATTTGTTTATTAAATTCAAATCCTCAAACAAAACAGTTGTAAGTATTGAATTCATTTATTTATGCTTACTTTTATTTACAGCGTAAAAACGCCCATTTTGACGGCCAAATCAATGGACTAAATAGACAAGGAGACGGAAGCACGGACAATCACATCATCGAGTTTTCGGCTGAAATTCGAGAATTAGTTAAAACTCAATTCGCATATTAAAACGCAATCGGTCTGCCAAGTCATATCTTGGTGGAAAAAACCTGAAAACTCGATTTTAGTGGTTGATTCATAGATTTACCATTATGTTTTCCTGCACGCAAAGGTATGAAAACATGGAGGATTGAGAGCAGGAAAACACAATAGTAAACCTGTGAGTCAACCGCTAAAATCGGGTTTTTAGCTGTTTTCCACCAAGATATGATTTGGCAGAGCAAGTGCGTTTTAAAATGCGAATCGAGTTTTAACCCCTTAATTCTCGCTCCCGTAACATTCACTGGCTGTGGCTTTTATTCAGATTATTCAGATTTATTTGATTCCCACCAGTTTTATAGAATAGTGTAATTTTCTTTATTATGGTATCATTTTACCTGCCATTCAATAAGATGAATATTTCTTTTTCAAAAAAGTGGTGCCAATAGGCAATTTGAATTTTTAAACCGTAATTTAATGAGACCGTTAAGGGGTCTTGTACCTTTTAAACGCGTCGAAAATTAACGAAAAACTTCAAAGTTTGAATTAGTCTATCTTCAAAGCCTTTTTATGCATAAAGAGGAAATTTTGGATATTGATTAAACAAATTGTACTTTGTAATATGCTACCATTAGAAATTTATTAACCCTTTACAGAATTTGTGTATTGTTGAAATCAAAATAGCTCTTTTTTGTACCCCATAAGTCATTGCGCGCATGATATCTTGAGAAAGTATGTATGGATTGGCATGAAATTCACTAAAGATACTAAACATATATGTGTGTTTAAAATGATCTACTCTTAGGTTAAAATTATTTCATTAACTACATAAAAAAAATATTTTCGTAAAAGAAAAATAAAAATTTTGTATTTTTAATGAATAAAAATAGTCATAACTAAAAGTATTACCATTGTAAATACTTAAAAGTAGATCATTTTAAACACACATATTTGTTTAGTATATTTACCAAATTTCATGATAATCCATACATACTTTCTCAAGATATCATGCGCGCAATGACTTATGGGGTAAAAAAAAGAGCTATTATGATTTCAACAATACACAAATTCTGTAAAGGGTTAATAAATTTCTGCTGGTAGTTTATTACAAAGCACAATCTGTTTAATCAATATCCAAAATTTCATGTTTATACATAAAAAGGTTTTGAAGATAGACTAATTCAAACTTTGAAGTTTTTCGTTAATTTTCAACGCGTTTTAAAGGTACAAGACCCCTTAAGGGGTTAACCAATTCTGGAATTTCAGCCGTGAACTCGATGAGATGATTGTCTGTGCTGTCGCCTCCCGGTCTTAAAGTAGAAACAAAAAGCTGCACAAACAGTTCTGGGAAAATTCTTAACTCGTTAAAATTCAATTTTATTCACAGAATATTATTTTATTCACAAAATATTATTTTTTCTTTCGGCTATTCCGCTTAAACATTTTGAAATGGTCACTTACATTTCTGAAAATTTGCAAAAAATATGCTGTTAAAAATTTGCAACAAACTGTCCAGTTATTAGACCGTTTCTAAAGAAAATGGTTACATAACCGTAATTTAACTTTATTCTGACCATAACACGCTCAATTAAATGGTCAAATCTACTTAATAATATGGCCGAGTAACCTTATTTTTAAAAAACGGTTGAATGGCTGGAGAGTTTGCTGTCGAATTTTAACAGTGTATTTTTATTAAAAGATTCATGCTTATGGGAACGCATTTTTATAAATTTACGGATCTTGTCAAAATATTTTTAGAAAATGTTTTATAATTAATGACCGTAAAAACACTCATTTATCATTTCACTGAATCTTCAATGTTCTTTAATTTGTAATTTTTATTGTATTTTTATATTTACACATTCGTACACAATTTATTTTGAACACAAAATTTATGTTTTACTATTTTAAACTGAGATTTTTAAAAAGAAAAAAATATAAACATGTTAGAATTTTTGTAATCATTGGTAACGATTGTTATTTTGTAATCATTTTGTGATCAATTATTATCGTCGCTTTCTTTCTTTCTTTCTTTTTCTTTTTTTTTTTCTTTTTTTCTTTTTTTCTTTTTTTTTTTTTTTTTTTTTTTTTTTTTGTAACTATACACATAAATTTTATGTTACTTTTTACATATACCATTTTGTTTGTAGTGATTTTTAAACTTAATTATAATAATAGTAGCATTTCAATTCAAATATTTCCAATTTAAAGTCAATATATCTATAGTAATAGCATTCATAATATTTCATTATATTTGAAATATTTTCAATTTAAAATCAGCATTTCTGTAGTAGTAGCATTTCAATTGAAATATTTTAAATATTTTAAATTTTAAATTCAATATTTCTAATAGTAGTAACATTTCATTTGAAATATTTTTAATTTAAAGTCACTATTTCTGTAGGTATTGAATTTCATTTGAAATACTTCCAATTTAAAGTCACTATTATTGTAGTAATTACATTTCATTTGAAATATTTCCAGTTTAAAATCTATTTCTGAATAGCATTATGTCTGAAATATTTTCAATTTAAAGTCAATATTTCTGTAGTAGTAGCATTTTAATTAAAATATTTTCAATTTTAAATTCAATATTTCTAATAGTAGTAGCATTTCATTTGAAATATTTTCAATTTAAGTCACTATTTCTGCAGTAATCACATTTCATCTGAAATATTTCCAGTTTAAAGTATATTTTTGTAGTAGTATCATTTCATTTGAACTATTTTCCATTTAAAGTCAATATTTCTGTAGTAGTAGTAGCATTTCATTTGAAATATTTTCAATTTAAAGCCACTATTTCAACCAAAGTAACAGTTAAAGTTAAAAAATGCTATAAAAAGTGATAGAAAATCTTTATTAAGATTGACGATCGTTTCGTTGCACAAACGGCAACATTTTCAAAATCATTCAACGATAGAAAATATTTTCACATAATTTAAACATAATAATAATAATATTTTTCATTATGCATCATGTCGCGTGACATTGTTTACTATGTTCATTGTTTTTAAATTATGTGAAAATATTTTCTATCGTTGAATGATTTTGAAAATGTTGCCGTTTGTGCAACGAAACGATCGTCAATCTTAATAAAGATTTTCTATCACTTTTTATAGCATTTTTTAACTTTATCTGTTTATAAGTGATTATTATACATGTGTTTATAACAAAGTAACAGTATTAATTTTTGCTGTCAAAGTATCATTAAAAAATAATGAAAATGCGTAATTGCTAAAACTAAAACACTGTGGAATTTTGTTGCAACATAAACTTGAACAAAAATCATCAGCACGCATGATTCATAGTGACTTTCTTTTTTCTTTTTCCCTTGACGGGTCCGGATAACAATTAAACTCATTCTTTCGAAAGAATTCATTCATAGGATGGTTGAGCATAGTTGAACCTCATAGTTTTTCGAACCTTGGTAGCATTTATAGAAGATACGCTGAGATAATTTTAAGATAGCGACTTCCAGGTGTGGTCGAATCTTTTTATAACAAGAAAAGAAAAAATACGTGAAAGTGACAGAATTAATTAATGCCAAAGTTACAGTGCCGTAAAATTTTGCTTCGACAGAGAGAAGTAGTAAAATAAATAGTTCTAGATATTTAAATAAAATATATTTATGATATTAAATTTGTGCGAATTGTGTCTCAAAGAAAGCTCTTTCGTAGGGTCAAAATTAATATTCAAACAAGTTCACAATAAAAATTACCCTTAAATCGATCTTTTCCTGTAGGACTTTATTTTTTTTTTTATTTCTTTTATTATCTGCTAGTAAAAAATCCTTCTACCAATTATGTTTTATGGATTAATTACGGGTAGGTTCTATTTCTTTAGCCTAAAATCTACGTGATTTTTACAACCCCCCAGCCCCTCTTAGAAAGAAATGTCACTTTCGGACTTTTTGCATTGTATTTATTGACATTTTAATTATATATTTACAAAACATTCTGTGGCAACGCAATTAAGATTATAGCCATTTTTTCAGTGCAGAAAGACATTCTCATAGATTCATATTCAAATGAAAGTATATGAATGACTCTTTACAAATTTTTCCAGGGGGTGGGAGGGGCTCGATTACCCATCCCCACCCTTTCTGGCTACAGCTACGACTACATGTCAAACTATAACTCGCCGATCGAGTTACGGCTCCGCTGCACTGAAACTCCTCGATCGCAAAACCTCATGTTAGCCTATGGGAAAACTTTGAAGTGCGATTACTCATTACCTAATACAGTGAAACCCCGATTTAACATAAACCTTATTTAACGATTTCCCGCATATAACGTCATTTATAGCTAGTCCCAATTAATTTACTATACTTGTAATGTTAAAAAATTCCGGATTTAACGTTATAATTTTGAATTATTTCCCACATTTAACGTTTTTTGAGCAATAAAATCTCAATGAAATTTTTCTAAATTAGTCAGAATTTGTGATTTAAAAAAACTTTCTTATCAAAACGTCCAAAAATCTTTTAAAAGCCCTCTTTTTCACCCGCACCTTTTTATTTTATTCGATTGTGCTTTCTGTACTACAACACAAGGTTACCTACAACGGAGCTGATAGAATTCGTTAGAGATTTTTCATAGCTTTAGATTGTATGGCTTCAAAAAGAAAGCTTTTTCTTTACTTGAAAAATTGGAAGTTATCGCGAAAGCCATAAACTACAATTAATATGTTTAATTTGAATTTCGTATTCAAATTTGTAAACAAATTTACACTTAGTAGATTTAATGGAGCAAAATTGTAACAAATGGAAAAACAGGCTAAAAAAAGAAAAAACGTGAAATCGTCACCGTTTAAGGAATTTGAAAATTGAAAGCCATTAGAGCTTTCATAACACTGAAAGCATTCTTTTGAAATACTGAAGACCAAGAGAAAAACTTAACTCTCATACCTTGAGAAAGCGATTCGTGATGGAGCTGCTAAAAACAGGACGCAAAGTGAAATAAAATATTTATTTAAAACATAACTTAGAAACCTGATGTCTAAATCATTGTAAATCAAGAAATGAAACGTATCTTACGTAAATTTGTCTTTATTTTATGGTCAGTGTTTTGTTTTCATCTTACCCCGATTTAACGTTTTCCCGCATTTAGCGTTATTTCTTTATGGATAACGTTAATAACGTTATCCCTTGAATAACGTTAAATCGGTGTTTCACTGTATAATCATTAAAATACCGTTTTCACCATCAAAAAATAGGCGTCAGATGCCGATGATGTGCGTTTTTAAAACTTGTCTACGTAAATGTTAAGTATTTTTAAATAGATGATAAAATTTAATCAAATGGAAATTTCAAAGTTTATAGGAATTTTTTATGTACTTAAAATTTACGGAGATAATTTTTAAAAACGCACATCATCAAGATCTGACGTATACTTTCTGATGGTGAAAACGGTATTTTAATAATTATACTAGGTAATGAGTAATCGCACTTCAAAATTTCCCCATAGGTTAACATGGGATTTCGCGATCGGGGAGTTTCAGTGTAGCGGAGCCCTAACATAGGGGTGTTCAAGCACAGAACTAACGCCGGACAGATATCTGTGCACCTATATAATTAAACACACTTATCAGAGTTTGTTTGGCCTTTTTTCGGTAAATGCATACTCACCATAAAACAAAATTAAAAATAAATTTACTTTAAATCCTATTAACAAAAATCATTGTTTTTATAGGTTTTAAACTTTTAAACTTTGTTTTTGTAGGTTTTAAACTTAGTGAAATTGAGATTGTAATTCAGAAATTGTGTTCATATTTATTAGGAAATGACATTAGATATAAGAGATCGTCGAAGTAGATAACACAACAACGTAGTCCGTCATTAATTGTGAAAGATAATTTTGTTCGGCATCTTATTAAAAAAAAATTTAATCAATAAGTACAAATAAGATGTTATCAGTATATCACGCATACAATAAAACTAAATAATCTGGATTTTCAATGAAAAAAAAAAAATACATATATATATATATATATATAATTCTGCGAATGGGTGAGGCTATGATTCAGAAATAGTATTTATATTTATGAAGGGGCACCATATATATAGATCATAAAGCAGATAACACGCCAAAGTTCTTCATCATTAATTGAAGAACAAAAAGAAAAGATAATTTTATTCAATATCTCATTATACAAAAATCATTGTTTTTAAGATGTTTCATCAATAGGTGTACAATATGAGGTGTTACAATTAGTTGTTAATGAACCCATACAGTAAATCTAGATACTCCCGAATTTCCAATGGAAAAAACTTAAGTTTTTAACTTTATGAATGGTGAAGCTGTAATTTATAAATATCACTCATATTTATGACGGAAGGAAACTAGATAGATCATAACGACAAATTAAATTCCATTGTTAGATAGCCTAGATTAGATAGATAGCTTTTTTGTTGTACCAAAGCGACAAAAAAAAAAATCTTTTTAATTTTATCAACGGTGAGGATAAAATTCAGAAATTATATTTACATTTATGAAGGAGCGACACTAAATGTATCATACGCAGATAAACGCAGATAACTCGTCAAAGTTGCCCATCATTAATAGAAGAAGAAAAAAAAAATTATATTCAATATCTTATTATTAGCAGAAATCATTATTTTTAAAATGTTTTATCAATAGTAATACTACATAAGGTTTTATCATAAGTTATACGTACTTCCATATAGTAAATCTAAATAATCCAGAATTCCAAATGGAAGAAACTAAATTTTTAACTTCATGAATGACGAAGCTGTAATTCAGAAATAGTATTCATATTTATGCGGGAGGGACACTAGATAGATGATAACGGCAGATAACACGCCAAGGTTAGATAGCCTGCCAACCCAGCGACCTAACCAAGTGCCCCGAGGTTCTGGGTTTCTCTAGATGGAAAGTATTGCCCAATTTAAGGTTCAAATCACGAGTCTGCTGACGAGCCCGAAAGATACCGTATGACCTCCTGAGTTCAATGTCCTCTTTTGATTGAAAGGGGATATAGTCTCCCTGCTAAAATGAGAGAAAATGATTTTGAATATATTTATTGATAGTTATGACACCCAAAGAGTTCGTGTCTGAAATGAGATGGCCAAGCACCACCCATTTGGTGCGGAAAGGTACATTCATGTATAATTGAGATTCCAAAAATGGGTATGGCCAATATTAAACTGATTATAGAGGAAGCTGTCTCGGTATTCCACTCACATTCCACAATCGAACTGTTCTTTTAAGAGTTTTTGTTTTCTTAGTGTTTGGGGTTAAAAGTGCACTGAGAGATGGAATTGTAATTTATTGTTTAAATGACAAGGAATTTAGTGATCACATCAAAATTCTCATATCTCCTTTATTGCTTCCGTAAGACTTGTGTCGCAAACATTATATTGGAACCAACAATGTAACCGTGAATGTTTTTTGTTGTTCAGAGAAGGCATTTGAATTCTTCAGCACAAATTAAATATCCTATAATTTAGCTTCTAAACTCATTTACATGTTTCTAATCTTCTCTCAGCTAAAAGTTAACGTTAATTAAAGAAAAGGCAGAGGGAAGTTACTTTTGCAAAGAACGAAATGGATTGTTAAATTAGTTATATTGATATTAAAGTAAGAAATTTATACCGTTATACGTTGTAGAAAACGACAAATGTTTCTTAATCTATGAAAATATAATATAACTACGAACGAAAATACACAATAATCTCTTCTTAGTTACCTAAGCGTTCTTGATAGTTAGAAATCTCAAAAACCAATATATTTTCAAGATTAAAAGAATAGTGTATATAAAAATGTTTCTTTTTCTGCCACTGATTTTCGGAAGCTTTTCCGAATAGCTTTTATGCTATATTAATCTGTTTTCTTAACTGGGAATATAAATTTTGAATGCCGAGTTTTTTTAAATGCTATCTATTCTCACGTTAACATTTTCATTTTCAACAAACATGTTTTACGCAAATAAACATCATAAATTAACATCATTAACAATAACATTAAAATGAATATTATTTTGTTACTACTTCCATTACGCAGCTGAAAATATTTAATTGAGAATTAATAGCATTGATAACGTCTCTCTGGTTAAGATGGTCCGCGACACAAAAGTATCGGAGTACAACATTTTACCCTTTTCCCGAAAAAAATTTATTTTTCGAATAAAGCGAAACAAACAACATGTAAATAGAATAATTATATCAAAAGATATAAATCTTTTTGTGCTGTATTCTCTGTATTGACTAAGAAGTACTTATAACTTTAAATCCATTTATCTCAAAATGTATTTTTCTTTTTCAAAATTCATCATATTTTTAAATTTATATATATATAGATTTCTATGAACGATAAAGTTATGAGACTTCCTACAATTATTTTCAGTTGCATATTGTTTGATTAAATCGTTAAATCTAAATTTCCATGAAAGATAAGTTATGAGATTTCGTACAATTACTTTCAGTTACATATTCACTGATCAAATCGGTATATCTAAATTTCTGTGAAAGATAGTTATGACGTTTTGCATAATTACTTTCAGTTACATATTGATTAAATCGATATATCTAAATTTCCATGAGAAATAAAGTTAAGAGATTTCGTATAATTATTTTCAATTGCATATTAATTAAACCGTTTGAAGAATTTTTTGCTATGACAGAAAATTCTGAAAATAGGATTTTCGTTGTAACAAAGTTCTCATAAAAAATATTTTTTTCTTTAAAAAATATTAAACTTTTTAAATAAACAGTTATGTAAATACTAAAGAAAATTTAATAATTGTTTTCCGTACTCGAAAAACAGTGAAAAATAAGGCGCTACTCTTTCAAAAGATATAACAATTTTTAAATATGGTTAACATTAATAAGTTTCAATTTAAAAAAAATTAAACTCTAACCTTTTTTTTAAAATTACGTCTGAAAAAGAATATATATATCTATATATATGTGTACATATTTCTAGAAAAGAAAAGAAAAAATAAAATAAAATTTTGTGTCCTGTAGCAATTTAAAGTTTATTACTAGTTACACGGTAAATCCTCTTATCTTATGTTAAACCTATGAGCTTCCAATGCATCCGTATTTTTCAAATTTCTCCTCAAAAATTAATTTTTTTTAATTTCTTTTTTTCTCTATACTCTTTTTAAAGGATGTTTCTTTCTTTTTATTTGACAAAATATTTCTAAAATACGCTGTTTTATTTTAAGCGTTAAAATGTTATATCCAGTTCTTCAGTTTCACTTAGATATTAACTCTTAAAATATAAAATTACGTACATGTTTTAGAACTATTTTGTCGAACAAAAAAGAAAGAAATATCCTTCAAGAAGCGTATACAGGGGAAAAAAATTATAGCAGAAGAGCTGTTAAACGTTTTAGGGTACACTGTTAAAAATTTGCAGCATTCTGGCAGGTCATTTGACCGTTTTTGCCGAAAACGGTTACACAACTGACCATATTATTGGCCATTTTATGGTCAGAATATAGTTAAATTATGGTTATGAAACCGTTTTGTAAAAAAAATAAATAAATAAAAATAAAATAAACGGTGGAATGACCTGCCAGAATGCTGCAAAAATTTTAACAGTGTAGGTACTTGAGGCACCATGAAAATTTGTGAAACACTTCTTTTGCAATGTCTGAATACAAAATCGAATGTCTGGCTGAAAGATCGTGGCACTTAGCCGACCCGTGAATTTTTAAATTTCCCAAATTTGCGTTGCAAAAAAATATCCTTGAGGCATTTTGAAATTTTAATACCTTCAAATTTAGTATTTAATGAAATAAAAAGTATAAATGCCAGGCACTTTAGTCGGCCCAAAAACTGTGCCAGACACGTGTCAAGTGGTATTTTATGACTTCCGAAAAAAGGTATTTGAGGCACGCTGAGATTGAGACAGAATAATGTACTTAGAAAAAAATATTTTGAAAATGACTTTTATTGGCACTTTCTACTTGCCAGACAACAGGGAATGTTAAACACGAGTACCAGAAAAGCCGAGCTTGTGGTGCCGCGCTGAAAATCCATTTACTGACTTACGATATACACAAAGCGTAAACCGCGTTGAAGTGCCTCGCGAAAGCTATCTTAAGAACGAATTTCAACTGGATGCGTGCGCAATCACAACAAATCTAACTGCAATAGGCTCCCTCAAGATCACGTGACTCGCAGCAAACGTGCAGTTGTTCCGAAAATTTTGGAGTAGTTAAAAAATTCTTATTCATAGTGAAACATGTGCAGCTTTAAATGTGCTATTTTGTTTGTATATTAATTTTTTTTCTTTTTATATAATACGCGTTACTTATATATATTAATCATGAAAAGTTTTTTTTTAAAAATGTGTTATTTGTACAAAAAGAGATGGAAAAATCACTGTTTTTAGTGAAAAAAATCTACAAAAATGTCGTGAAGTGTTGAAAATTCGGCAAAAATATAGGTTAAAATATAAATACATTATTTTACCATCCAATGCTAATCTGAAAGAGGGTTATCATAGACATTGCTATAAAAGTTTCATCGCTTTAATGAAGAAATGCTGTGACGACAACAAGAAAATCCAATGTGCCTTCTTCTTCATTAGATATAGTATATTTTTATTTTTATTCCTTATATTATAATTCACAAATAGCGCAAGACATTCATAGAACTTGGCTAAAATAAATCTTCTCTATCGGATAGGTGAAAACACTCATTATACCAACTATAGAATATATTTATGTATACTATATTTATATCTTTTACCTGTATATCTCAATACAATAGCTGTAGCATCAGCTGATCTATGAATTTATTACCTGGATGAATTTCAATAGTTGCCTCAGTGAATGAAAAAAAAAACATTTTGCACCAAATATTTTTTTAACATCATATAATTTTAGAAATTATTAACTAGGAAGGTTTGCATAAGCGCATACTCAGAAAACATTGGAAATTTTTATCAAAAATACTCTTTAATAATAAAAAAAACTTTGTCTACTCTTTTTGCGGAACTAGTTCAAGATATATTTCAAATGAAAATCAAATTTCAAAGTGATTGCTTAAAAGGCGCAAAGGCCAACACAATGAAATAGATTCCAAGCCGGGACTCGAACCCGGGCCATCAGTATAGCGCACTGATGTTCTACCGACTAAACCACTTGGAACGATACCTAGCTCGGAAAATTTCTCACTAGTCCCGGCTTGGAATCTATTTCACTGTGTTGGCCTTTGCGCCTTTTAAGCAATCACTTTGAAATTTGATTTTCATTTGAAATTTTGTATGCAAGGCGAATGTTTCTCTCTGGAATAATATCCATGTATTAATATAGTTCAAGAAAGTTTAACTTAAATAAATATATTTTTATAACTATGATTTTGTCATATACATTTATATGTAATGAAATTTAACGATCGTTTAATGACGGTTAGTACAAAATTTAAACTGATTAAAGTTGCTTCAAACTCAAAATTAAGGTCCGATTCTGAGCACTGTCAATTTGACTTCGATAGTGTTAGTGTCGGAGGCAATATGAGAAAAGTATCGTTGTCGTGGATTTTTTTTTTTTTTTTTTTTTTACTTTCCATGATTAATATATATAAGTAACGCGTATTATATAAAAAGAAAAAATAATTATATACAAACAAAATAGCCCTTTTAAAGCTGCACATATTTCACTACGAATAAGAATTTTTTAACTACTCCAAAAAATTCCGAACAACTGTATGCTTCTTATGAGTCACGTGGTCTTGTGAGAGCCTATCGCTGTTGTTTGCTGCTAGATTTGTTGTGATTGCGCACGCATCCAGTTGAAATTCATCTTAAGATATCGTAAGTCAGTAAACGGATCTTCAGCGCGGCACCGCAAGCTCAGCTTTACTGGCACTCGTGTTTAACATTCCCTGTTGTCTGGCAAGTAGAAAGTGCCAACAAAAATGTCTGTCATTTTCAAAATATTTTTTTCTAAGCATAAATATTATTCCGTCTCAATCTCAGCGTGCCTCAAATACCTTTTTTCGGTAGTCATAAAATACCACTTGACACGTGCCTGGCACAGTTTTTGGGCCGACTAAAGTGTCTGGCTTTTATACTTTTTATTTCATTAAATACTAAATTTGAAGGTATTAAAATTTCAAAATGCCTTAAGGATATTTTTTTGCAACGCAAATTTTGGAAATTTAAAAATTCACGGGTCGGCTAAGTACCACGATCCTTCACCCAGACATTCGATTTTGTATTAGGACATTGCAAAAGAAGTGTTACACAAATTTTCACGGTGACTCAAATACCTACCCGAAAATGTTTAACAGCTCTCGGACTATTAAATTTTTTTATTTACTGAGAAGAGATTTGAAAAAAAAAAATGAATTTTAAGCCGTTTAAGGTATGTCTTAACATTATAGAGGGAAATTTTAAATCTGACTGATGAGGAGCTTTAAATTGACAAAACTAACAGCAATACTTAAGTAAAAAAATATATGTATCCATTTCCTTCCTCTCTGATATACTATTTGCAGGGCTATATCGATTACGTCTAACGATTTTATCTCTGAAGGTAGACATAGATAACTGCCATTACACAGTAGAATGGGTTGAAAGCGTTTATGACCTCGTTTAGTTAGAGACCTTGTTTATTGACTATTATTCAGGTGATGCTTATTCAAGGTTAAGAATGCACTTTATACAATATTGCACTAGGATTTATCAAATATGAGAAAGGGGCATTTTCGTTATGCCAAATAATGGGAAACCACATTTAGTCAGCAACATAGTTTTCTTTTGCTATTGTTTGGGTAGTATTAGTCCCTGTTAACAGTGTATACTTTAGATAGATAACGTTTTATTCACTAGTATCAAACGATGGAAGAGTTATTTTTCTTATGTTGAATAAACGGAAATTTACTTTCGAAAATATTTTAAGAAAATTGTTTTTAAAGATATTTCGTATCGCGTTCATATATTCTTAAAAGATTCATTGATACTGAGAATTTGAGACTATTTTTTGTCACAATTTATTCGGTAACATCTCTTTGTCTGGGTATCGCATCTTTTAATGAAACATTTTTATTTTCAATTATTAATAACAATTTTCCTGCAACAAAATCTGTTGTTCTAGGTAAATTTATTTTATTCAAGAGGCATGAAATATCATATCCCCACACCTTTAGAATAATAAAATAATAATAAACAATAAAGAGTCTAAGATTTGCTTTAAAGGTATCTCTTAGAAAAAAATCATCAAAAGTGACAAGGCATGACAAGTCAAAGCAAAATAAATAATACTATTAATATTAATAATGATAATAATAATAGTAATAGTATTAATAACAATAGTAATAATAATAATAAAAAGTGAAAATAATAAAAAACACACGTGAATCTCTCTTTGGAAAAAAAAAAAAATCATTAAAGTGATAAATCAAGCGTCATTTTACAATAATTACGAGTTAAAGGAAAAATAAGTAAATAAATAAATAAATTATATTGAATTTACTTAAACACATTATTATTCTTCAAAATAGTATACCTTTCTAGAATAATCACATATTATTGTCAATCTTTACGCATATTTAAAATTCTGCAAATAATTCAAGGTCTCTTCACGTTGCCGTCGCTTCAAAGTGTTTGTGCAATGAAACGCGAGGTATCTTCTTTGAATTTCCCGGAAAAAAGAACATTTGATTCTCTGTGATGAAATTGCGTGCTACATAAAAACTGAACAAACAAACATTAATTAGATGCCATTAACACCGCTCAACAACTACCTAAAATGTTGTAATCAAAACTACTGCAATAATTATGTTGAAAGTAATAATAGCTAAAGAAAAACTCCGTTGAAGAAAAGTGTTATTTAAAATTTATAACAGGTTTATATAAAACCTATAAAAGTGAAAAGTGTTATTTAAAATTTATAACAGGTTTATATAAAACCTATAAAAGTGAAAAGTATAATAATAAAGGACTTTACGTTGTAATATCGATACAAAACAAATAGGTGTTGCTATCCAACGTACAATTTATTCACAAGTTTAACATAAAACTCTACGTTTCGGTTTAATCTTTAAAACCTTCATCAGGAGAAAAATTTTCTAAAATATAAAAGTATGAAAAAAAAATAAAAAATAAATACTTTTCTAAAATATGAAAAGTATATTCAATTAACTGCATTATTCTCTCTATTCTAATAATAATAATAAATAAATAAATAAATAAATAAAAATAACTAACGCTGTTGTTGCCGTAATAACAGAGCTGAGTAGAATAACAAGCCATGTTACATTTTCTTAATTTTTTTCTTTATATATATTTTGGATGAAGGCGTTATAAGGTATTCTGTCACATGGTAAAGCTAAAGTACTAAGATTCTATTTAGTCTTGAAGATTTATGACATTATTCATTAATATTTAAGATTTTAATATTTAATAATGTAAGTAATATTGATAATTTTTAATATTTGAAAATTAAATATTAATAAGTTTTTATGAGAGAGTTTAGTGCCACATCTGTTAATATATTAAACATATGGTATCAAACACACACACAAAAAAAAAATTACAACAGAAATTTTCATTAACACATATTGGACAATTGCACCTTAAAATATAATAAATAAACACACCATCTTGCTCAATGGTGCACAAAATAAGAACTTTAATAAACTAACATTTAAAACTGGATGACAACACTACATTTTTGTATTCAAATCATTGGTCAAGTTTCGACTAATTATCTCTCGCACAGGAAGCTTTCGTCTCTGAACTTTGAGCCATTTTACCATCATATTTTCTTGAAGACGGCTGTAGAAACAGCTCGAAACGTAGATTTTAAATGTTAGTTTATTAAAATTCGTATTTTGTGCATCATTGAACAAGATCGTGTGCTTATTTAAAAATTTTCATCTCAAATTTCTTCAAATGTAATTTCTGTTACTTAACATGTTCTTTCACTAAGCTCTTCAATTGATTCAGTGTATTGTACGGGACTAATGTGCACACATTGAAATATACTAATTATGGAAATAAACGCTTCGTTCTGTATTAAATGTAAAAAAATCGTAAGAGCTTTTTTTTTTAATGGCTTTTTAAAAGTGTAGTTCTAAAAGAGTGCACGCAAAATATTTCTGATATTTCTGAGCATTTTAAGCACGAAAAATACCATTGTTTGAAAATATGATCTTACTATTTTCGAGTCCATTTTATATCCAAATGGTGATGGTAAATCTTGTCTACCAAATCTAATAAAAATGCAAATCGTGTAAATAAAAATAAAAATAATCGCAAAAAGCATTCGATATTCTACTTAGAAAGCTTGACTTTTTAACCCCTTAACGCTCGAATTAAATTACAATTGAAAAATTCAAACTGCTTATTGGCACCACTTTTATGAAAAAGAAATATTCACCTTATTTAATGACAGGAAAAGCGATACTAAAATATAGCCAATTTCACTATTTTATAAAACTGGTGGTAATCAAACAATTTGAGTAAAAGACACAGCCCGTGAATATGGCGGGAGCGAGAATTAAGGGGTTAAATACAATTTATTCATGAATGATTATAGATGACTTTCATTGTTTTGCTCGAGTGTATGAAAAATGTTTTGTGATAATTTTCAGCATTTTTTTCTTTTGTATCATGAGCATCAGTAGAACTAAATCAAAGGAAGGGAAAGATTTTGGGACAGGTTTGCTGTGATCCGCAGCTTAGGCCGCATTTTAAAAACGGACGCTATGAAAGCGAAATACGCTAAACTAAGACTACTTTGTTTGAACCCTTCGTGTAAGAATTTTTCTTAAATATATCAACGTAAAAAGCAATACAGAAATTTAACAATTAAAAAATATATATTCAGAAATTTTATATTCAAAAATAAGTTTCTACCAGCATTTTTTCAGAAGACGAATTGAAACAGCAATTGTTTTTTTTCATCAAAGGTAGCCTTTACCCCCCCCCCCCTCCCCCCAAATCTGACCGTTTAAGATTTAAACGCATGGACGTAAAAAGAAAAAGAAAAAAATTGTGTTCCACGTGAAGTTTAGGGGCAAAAACGTTGTTCAAGATAAGTTTTAAAGACATGAACGCAAAAAGAAAATCAGAAGTAAAAATTGTTTTGCACAGGGAATTTAGAGAGGATATTTTCCTTTAGTTTAGAAAAACTGAGTTCCTTCTCCCCTACACACACACATCTCAAAATCAGAGAAAAGTACATGTAATTAATTAAATTTCAAAAATCATGGTGAGGCAATGGCCCCGGCTCTCAGGTTTAGTATAAAAAATTCCATTGTTTGTATCTCTGTGAACTTTCTTTCACTTTTTAAATCATGAATGCTTGTAAAAGGGTTTCTCCCAAGGATTTTCAAGCGTGCTTTTCATTAGCAGACATAATGAAGGGACAAATGGTTCAGCCGCGAGTGAAAGCTAGCTTTTTGATATTTTTGGTGAATATTGTTTCCCTAATGAGTAAACTGCTATTCATAGTGATTTTCTGTCTTCTATGTCTACAGTTCTTAATCATTATTTACGTTTCTTTTTATGTCCCTTAAACATGGGTTACTAAATTATGATGATGTTATCGCTTTTCTTGGCTGCCCCTTGGTACACTGCTAACTCCAAGGATGCTAAGTAACACCCACTCATTCGCTGACGACCCGTGAGATCATCTGAAGGGTCAAGGCACATATTTGACCACACGTGGCGACAGACCATTTTATAGCCCAATGTTTATGATAGCCCTTGCTTTTAAAATCCAATGAAAAGAGAAACCATACCTTAATAAGTCAAGGTCGTTGGGTCACGCAGCCGTGATGATTGTTCTGGTCACAAAAATGACTAGAAAACGTAATCTGTAGGGTTCAATAACTCCTCAGAAGGTGGAGGTCTACTTAAAGAGAAGGGATTCACCAATTATTATTCGCCCTTTTTTTTCTTCCAGTGTGCTATTGTGTAACTATGTTTTTTCTATCTTTTCACCAGAATTCCGTACTATCACGGAACACTGACTGCTTTCGGACAATATGAGGATATAGGCAAGGAAGGATATGAGTCTTAACCACTTTCACTTTTGAATTCATTCATATCACTTTCAACTGAAAAGTCTTGATCCGAAATACAAAATGTGCTATCTTATAATTCCATTACGTTCTACAGTATTTCTCCGAAAATAAGACCACTTCTTATATAAATTTTTGTTCCCAAAGACGCATTAGAGACGCATCTTCTGAGAAAGTCTTATATATTTTAAGGGGATTCTTCACGCACTTGAAAACACCCGATCCGTAATGTTAATCCTGTGGTCAGGTTATTTTCGAATTTCTCGTTTCAATTTGAATATTTTAAACGATTTTTTTTTTTTAAATATTTTAAACGATTTTTTTTTGCATAGGATAGCTTAGCTCCATCTTTAATATGACTCTTTTTTACTTTTTCGATTTTGGTTGCAGATTTTTTTTTAAAAGGTACTTTCAGTTTCCAAAACGGTTCTGAAAGTGAAAGAATATTTTTTAAAAAATCTGCAACCAAAATCGAAAAAGTAAAAAAGAGTCATATTAAAGATTGTGCTCAGCTATCCTATACAATAAAATCATTTAAAAGTATTCAAATTGAAACGAGAAATTCGAAAATAACCTGCCCATAGGATTAACATTACGGAGCGGGTGTTTTCATGTGCGTGAAGAATCCCCTTAAGAACAATAATTTACATTAATTCATTAAAAAAAAAAAAACTATACTCATTCATTCATACTTATAAAACAAATATACTTATTCATTCATTCTTATAAAGGTATCTACATTTATTCATGTATTTTTACAGATAAGAATATACATGTATTAAATTGCAATCGTGTTATTTTAGTTTTCCATTTGTTTTTGTTCGAGTTTTAATTGACTTGTACTTATGAGTAGTGCAATTGAAATAGAAATTTGTTTTTGTATATACTGTATGTACATATAACCTTAGTGATCATCTAGTGAGAATGCTTTGACAATATGCTTACGGTTTAATAATGATACATTTTGATGGCTGTATTAACACACGATGTAATAAATTTTCTCATATAGAAAGATTTTTAGTTTAACTTTGAATAATTTTTTAACACGTTGAGTACCGCAGACTGTGGCGGGCTATTTTGGCATACATGGACAAACGAGTTTCTAGTGTTTATCGAGTCGGTTCACAATTCTCAATTATGGAAATTTGTGTTAACTTTTTTACAAAGTGTCCATTTTATACATTCTTAATTTAAAAATATCAAATCTTTGTTATTTTTACATACTGGAACGTCAAATTGAAATCACTAAACATGTTTGGGGGGGAGGGGGCGTCTAGCATCTTTCAACTTAGTGAACCTTTATAAAAACTAATTTATCAAATAAAAATAGCTCTAAACTTAAAACTGTAAAAAAAAAAAAGAAAAAAAAAATAGAAAGGAAAACAAGAGTAATGAAAACATAATACTAATATACAATTAATTTAAATGAATAAATAGATTTTTAAATTATTAAAGATTTTTTTTTTCAGCATTGGAAACAATGAGACTTAAACTTAATATTTTCATTATTGTCACAATAAATTAAAATGTATATTGTTTACACGGTATACACTAAGCAAGTCTGAAGGGCATTTATGTTCGTTAGGATATCTTTGATATGTGTATGTGGAAATGCACAAACATGTATACATCGGTATATGTGATTCAAATCAGCATAAGACATCCCAAAAAGTTTATTTTATATCAAAGCCATATTTTACTACATTTTCCTTATTAAAAGATTTTATATATTTGTTCCTGGTCGAATTAATCTTAATGAATTATGTTATTTTGAATATTTATATTATTTTATATCATATTACAATATTTATTTTTCTTCTTCACAGCCCCTGTACAGGATACAGCTGCTAGTCGATATGCCAATGAAAAAGGTATTTATTTTTCCGTAACTAAGTTTATATATGTTTCAATGATAAATCCACAAACACAGTATAATAAAGCACACCAAAAATAAGATAAATGCAATTATAATTTAGATAATGAAACTAAGTTATATGTTATTATGTGAAACTTATATAGGAAAACTTCCTACCAAAACTTTCTGTAAATCCAGTCTTGATAAAAGTGAGGTGAAATTACTCCATAATATTTTATTCCTTTATTTTGCATATTTGTAATATATTGTTAATATATCACGATTTTTTAATAGTTCTATGAAAGATAGAAAAATACCACAAGAAATTAGGGCTGGATATACCGGGTAAGCCAAAAGTTCGTTAAAACATCAAAAACTCATAAAAAAGAAAGAAATTATAATAAAGGAGTGCGGTTTGCAAGAAAGGGCTCACAAGATAGTCGGGTTTTTTTAGAAAAAAAAAAAAGTTAAAAAATCACATGTAGAGGGCGCTGACGACCCGAAACACAATGAACATGACAACAATATGCTCCATTCACTTGTTCTTCCAATAACAAATGTTCAACATGACCTCCAGAATACTCTACGACACAACCAGGTTGTGTCGTAGTACCTGTTCATTGTGTTTCGGGTCGTCAGCGCTCTCTACATGTGATTTTTTAACTTTTTTTTTGTTTGTTTTTTGCTGCTAAAAAAAATCCGACTACCTTGTGAGCCCTTTCTTGCAAACCGCACTCCTTTATCATAATTTCTTCATTTTTTATGAGTTTTTAAAGTTTAAACGAACTTTTGTATCACTCGGTATATTTCACCCATTTTAAAGAAAGATAACATAAAGTAATGCAGTAATTATAGAAGAATATGTGTAACCAACTCAAAAATGAAAATAATCGGGAACAATCGTGCGGCACAATTTAAAATATTGGAAGAGCAATGTGGTTCTACTACAGGAAGATCTTGTATCGATCATATTTTTTACCACAAGGCAAATCCTAGAAAAAGCTGAGAATTAAGAAAAAGAAATACAGATACTCTTTATAGACTTAGAAAAAACTTATAACGGTGTATTCGGGTTAGAGTCTGGCTCGTTTAGGGACCAGCCGAACCGAACCCGAAAATTATATTTTGTCAACTCGAAACCCGATCCAAATCCGACAAAAAGTTTTCGTTGACCCGTACCACTAAATAAAAGAAATCGACTCACAATTTAATACAATTATGGAAAATTAGTCTACCATCATACTTTTAACACCAGGTTTACCTTTTATGTAAAAAATAAAATAATAATAATAATAAACAAGTTAAAACTTATTCATGTTCAGATATATAGTTTTTCATCTCAAACAATATTATGGATTTTCTTTTAAAAAATCACGAAAAATTAAAGAATCAAAACTCAACCGTAAACCAGCCCTGACCCGAAACAATTAGAGTCAATCCGACTCGATCCCGATCCGCAACGAAAATATTTTGTGCCAGCTCGACCCGATTCGAACCATGAATCGGATCTTGTTTGGATAAAGTCAGGTTACTCGACAAGATGCAGGACTCTAATTCAAGTCACAACTATACCAAGCATTTAAAAAGAAAAACTAATATGGAAAATTAGTCTATAATCATACTTTTAATACAAATTTTATCTGTTATGTGAAAAATTAAATATGTTAAGACTTATTCGTATTCAGATATATAGTTTTTCATCTGAAACATACTATATGTATTTTCTTTTAAAAAATCACCAAAAAAATTAAAGAATCAAAACTTAACCGCAAACCGGCCCTGACCCGAAGCGATTAGAGTCAATCCGACCCGATTCCGAACCGCATGAAAATATTTTGCACCAACTCGACCCGATTCGAACCACGGGTCGGGTGTTGTTTGAATAAAATTGGGTTAGTTGATCCTATGCAAGACTCTAATTTAGGTCAGAACCATATCAATAATTTAAAAAGAAAAGCGAATATGGAAGAACCAATTATAAATGTAATTAAATTCATATACGAAATCAACATATGTCAAATCAAGATGAGATCTAAATTATCAGAAATATTTAGCACGAGTAAAAAGCTTTTGTAAGAATGCTGCGTATCACCAACTCCGTTGAAAGTTTTCGTTTATGTTATACCTAAAGAATGGACAGAAGCAAGCGAATAAAGAGAAATAAAAATTTCTAAAAATAAATACTTACTGCATTTACTTGTTGGAGGCAACCAAGGTTTTTTTTTTATGAAGCATTTAATATCAGAAATTGTGGAAATATATGAAAAATGAAGATTTAAAATTAAGTACAAGGAATCAGAATACATGTCACTCGTAGAAACATAATTTGTTTTAATCAATGGCGAATAAAATCAGGACAGTAACAGTTTAGAATATTGGAATATCTGAGATGGAAATCGAAAAAAGAATATCTAGCACCAAGAAAATTATAGGAATTTTAAAAACTATACTTTAAAGTAAAAATATTTTTAAAATGAAAAAAAAAAAAAATCTTTTTAATGCCTTGATAGAAAGTATTATGGTGTGGTGCTAAATATGGGCTATGAAAGCAGTGAAGCAGGAGAAACTTCTTGAGACAGGGATGAGTTACTCAATAGAGCTGCTAAAGTATCCTGTATGGAAAAAAAGGAAAATTAAGTGCGAGAAATTATGCAAATAGAAAGTAAAATCATAATCACATTGACGAAAATCGGTTGACAGGTCAAAAGAATCAACAACGAGACATTACCAAATGTTGTTATGGAATGGGAACCACCTAATGAAAGAAAGCGAGGGACAGGGCCGAAACTAGCCTTTTTTGCACCCGGGGCAAACACGACCCCCCCCCCCCCCCTTCTTCCACAAAGTATATTTACAAAGAGAATTTTACTAATTTTATAATAGACGACTTATTTTAAAATTTAAAATATGTAATATACTGAACTACATAATCTACAGTGGCGGATCCAAGGGAGAGGTCCCTCTGAAACACCAACAAAAATATTCTAAAGATCATTTTTAAAATGACATATTCAGTAGAGTCCCGATTATCCGAGTCCCGCCTAACCGAGTTTCCGCTTTCACCAAGTTATTTTCTACTGATGGACTGATGGCTTCCATTATTATGAAACAGCCATTATAAACGACGTCATTTGCGTTGCAAATGACGCAATGACGCAAATGACGTCATTTTACGTAAAAAAACAGCGCGTGCTTTAAGTCTTAAAATTGAAATATGTTTTGCACTACAGTAGAGTCCCGATTATCCGAGTTCCGCTTAATCGAGTTATTTTCTTCTGGTGGACTGGTGGCTTCTTATTATTATGAAACAGCCATTATAAATGAAGTGTTAGGTGAAGATGAAAGAGCAGTCGTAAACAGTTAGAACTTTGATTTTCTGGTCCGAATGGGAAAAAAACAATGGCCATATATTTTTTTTTTTTTCAAAAAAAAAAAAAATTATGGCCATTTTTTTTTCCCCGGAAAATCAGAGTTCTAACTTTTTACGGCTGCTCTTTCATCTCCACCTAACACTTCATTTATAATGGCTGTTTCATAATAATGGAAGCCATCAGTCCATCAGTAGAAAATGATCCTTTCCAAAGGTATAATCTTCATTTGGCGCCCCTTTGTTCTGGCGACCGGGACACATGCCCCCTCTGCCCCCCCCCCCCCCTTAGTTTCGGCCCTGGCGAGGGAAGCCGAAGAAAAAATAGAAAGAAAGTTTAGATGAAACTATGATGGAAAATAATAAAAAAGAACAGAAGACAGTTCATAGAAAACTCTATAAGAGAAAAATTAAGAAATTTTTTGTTGAAGTAAACCTTAGCGCTGAAGAAAGTCTTGAAAAAGATTATTTCCCTTATTTGAGCTTTTTTATATAATCTTACTAGTATGCATTGAATATAAATTCTAATATTAAATACGTGAAATTTTTCACAGTACTAACTAAGTATAGAACCAACAGTGCGAAAAATGTCCATTCCGGGAATCTAACCCGGATCCTTGGAATAACGCTCCAATGCTATAATGTTAAACCACGAGGACGATACCCAGACTGGCATCTCTTACTCTTAAATGCCGGTAAGGCTGCAACTGCAGCACAAGATGGAAAAGTCTTCATAAGGACACAACCCTGCAGCAAACATGAGACGAAATAAAGTCCAACATGGATGAAATTAACTGCTAAAAAAAAGTTAATTACACTTATATGTGTTCACCCATGCTGGCTTTATTTCATCTCATGTTTGCCACAGGGTTGTGTGCTCATGAAGACTTTCCATCTTGTGCTGTAGTTGCAGCCTTACCGACATTTAAGAGTGAGAGATGCTAGGCTGAGTATCGTCCCCGTAGCTTAAAAGGGAGCTAGTCACAGCTTCCGATTTCCCCGCACTAATGTAAAGTCTATGGGCATTGGATGCATTCGTATATTTAAAATATCTCCTCGGGAAATTAATATTTTTAACTTCTGTTTTTTGTGTACACTTCCTGAAAGATGTATATTTCTTTCTTAGTTCTCAAAATATTTCTAAAGTATAGACTTAATTTTATATGAAGTGTTAAAATCTTACTCACAGTTCGCCCGCTTTTAACACATAAAAATATTAAATTCAGCATAGATTTTAGAAATATTTTGAGAACTAAGAAAAAAAGAAACATCCTATAAGAAGTGTACACAGGAAAAAGATGTTAAAAATATGAATTTCCCGAGTAGGTATTTTAAATATACGAATGCATGAAAAGTCCATAGACTTAACATGGAGGAGAATTCCGAAGCTGAGTGACCAGCTCCCTTAATAGTAGAGCATTGGAACGTTATTCCAAGGATCCGGGTTCAGACATTTTTCACTCTGTTGATTTACGCTTAGTTAGCAATGTGAAAATTTTCGCGCATTTAATATTCAGTAATTTCGGGCTTAATTTCACTGCTGCAAATTAATTATAATATAAATTCTAATTTTATTCCGTAAATATATCATGTGATATTTACATATAAACATGCATTAATCTAAACTTATTTCATAATATTACGAGTAATCAATTTTTCAAAACTGCTTTTGCCATGATTTTAATGTTTAGGGTCCATATTTTTGAGTCGTCATTTTCGTCTTTATTCCGTAAATATATCATGTGATATTTACATATTAACATGCATTAATCTAAACTTATTTCATAATATTACGAGTAATCAATTTTTCAAAACTGCTTTTGCCATGATTTTAATGTTTAGAATCCATATTTTTTAGACGTCATTTTCGTCTTTATTCCGTAAATATATCATGTGATATTTACATATAAACTTGCATTAATCTAAACTTATTTCATAATATTACGAGTAATCAATTTTTCAAAACTGCTTTTGCCATGATTTTAATGTTTAGGGTCCATATTTTTGAGTCGTCATTTTCGTCTTTATTCCGTAAATATATCATGTGATATTTACATATAAACATGCTATTTCATTAAACTAAACTTATTTCATAATATTACGAGTAATCAATTTTTCAAAACTGGTCTTCCCTTTGTTTTAAAGTCTAGGGTCCAAATTTTCGAGTCGTCATTTTCGTCTTTATCCTGCTAATTACATTATCTCCCGATTATATCTGAAACAACAAATAAATAAAAAATATATAATAAAAAAAATCAAAATTAATAAAAAATTGTCATTTTTTTTTGTTATAACTTGAAAGGAATTTTGTTATTGTTTGTTTTTTAGTTTCGAAAAGAATTTATTTTCCTGCATTCGAAAAAAATAATAATTAAAAATTAAAAACAAAAGAAAAATATGTATACTCGTTAACATGTTCGAAATTTATCGTGGCAAAACAAGCTGAAAAACAATGTTTCGATATAACCGAGTTTAAAATTTTGTTTTTCCCAGTATCGCTGGTTCGCAGCTTAAGGTTTACGGCTCATGCGACTGTAACGTTTGGATTTTTCACATTGGGCCAATGGTACGGCATTCTTAAAGAAACAGACATTATAAAAAAGAATCAATCGTAAAAAATACATCTTTTTTGTCTCCTTGGGGAAAAAAATTAATAATAAAAAAAGATACAGACAAGCATAACTTTCTTTATCGGAAGTCGGTTAATAAATAAATAGGCAGGTCACAACTCATTTGAAAAATATTTATTCCGATTTTAGAATGCATCATTTTAATGATGAAAAAATAATAAATAAATTTTTGAATACAGTGCTGGAAAAAAGTTAGGACCACCGACAAAAACACTAAAGCTCTTACTTTAATGAAAAAACAATATCATTTCAAAATTATACGCATAAAGTTACATATGTTTTGTTATTTGTTTGAAATTACAGTAATATATTTTTTTTTTTTTTTAAAAAAGCAAAAATTAATTTCTAGATAATACAATATGGTGAAAAAAAGTTTAGGACCAGTATATTTAAAATCTAAATTACAGATGTAAATGATTTGTTCATTCCTTTTTAATAATTTGATTGTTTCTCCTTAATACTGATGATTATTAAAAGACGCTTTGGGAAAGATTTGGCCAGGTTTTCACATGTGGAAATGGGAATTTGTCTCCATATTTCCAAAATGGCTGTTTTTAGTTCAACAATCAAATCTGTTGGCATAAACTTGACGAACCAAGATTCCTCAGATATTTCCTATAGAACTTATGTCAGGATTTTTATACGGAAAGTCTAAAGTTTTCATGTTGTTTGCAGAAAACCAATCTCAAGTTGACACAGACTTGAAAATAGAAGCTTTAACTTAAAGTACAGGCATCCCTCGACTTACGTAATACTCGACTTACGTAAATTCGCACTTATGTAAGAAATTTCGAAAATTACATTTATGAACACACTAGCGCGTTTGATACGCATTTGCATACTTTTGATAATTGTTTTATAAATAGAATATGCAGATAAAAACCACAACAATAATATAGTTTTATATATTAGATATAGTTATATTTTTAATGGGATATATAATCAAATCTTTAACAAAACAAACACAAATCTGATTTTAAAAAAAAAACGCTGTTTAACCGTTACAAATTTGTTAGCTGAATTCAAACCATAACGAAACCTAATTTTAAGGTTTCGGTGAAGAAGAACGAGTGTATTTTTTCTTCCAGCTTGAGAGCTGTTTGTTTGATGTAGATTCAAAGTTGATATAAATTAATTTATCAATGTTAAATTTATAAATCTCATATTCCACAAGATACTTTTTATTTGAAAAGTGTTCTTTCAGTTTGTTTTTATATTTCTTCATAATTTTATAGCTTATATCCAAGTAAATACTGCTGCATGCTACTTTATTTATAAAATAATATGTGTAAATAATGTATATATTATATATGTATAATAAATATTGCAGTTTCTGACGAAATTTTACCTATGGAATTTACAAATTCGACTTACGCAAAAGTTTACGGAGCGCATTACTTACGTAAGACGAGGGATGCCTATAATGCCAATTTCCGATCCATAAGTTCATCTTTAATTGGGAAAAAATAGCGAGAATTTCTTGATAGTCAAAGGAATTCATCTTTTTCTCAAAGAAAACCACACTTGTTAGCCACCGGTATGGTATGCTATTTCTTGCTCCCAGCTTATTTTGTGTAGTCTCCAAAAAATAACGTTGCCTTACAGAAGTCAGCCGTAAAACAAAGCAGTACGATTAAATGTTCTATAGCAATTTTTTAAACTTCTAAGCATCGCACATTTTCAATTTTTATACCGTCGTATTCGAAAAAAAAAGTACTTTTTAATGCAATTTGTTTGAAAACTGCATCTCCATTTATTTTTGAGATATTAATTTTTTTTTTTTTTTTTTTTTTTTTTTTTTTGTAGTTTTTAGAGCCATTTGCTTAATATTGGCAACGGAAGAACTCCATTTCTGTAGAAAGTGAAAGAAAAATAGCAATTATATCTTTTTGTTGCCATTTTCCCATAAAAACTGAAAAAAAAAATTAATTAAAATAAGTGCTATTTTGAAAAAATATAAATGAAGGATTTCTGAAAACGGATGGAGCTATTAGAAACTAAATTTAATTTTAATTATCTATATTAATAATACAAACAAATGAAGGCCTGTGAATCTTTAGATAGCCGATTTTTTTGTCGAATGACGAAATCTCTTTTTTTTTTTTTTTTTTTTTTTTTTTTTTTGGATTTGTGTATTATTCAGCGATAGTGAAGTCCTAAGATCTTTTGGATTAAAGCATGCCCAAATCGCGACTTAGCCGTCACCTTGTACACATTTGGAAAGCAGATATAGCTCACTTGGTAAATCATGCTATTAATATCTCAAATCATCTATCTGTACCATCAAGTGTGAATATTTTTTCATTAGTAAAACAAATTTGCGCCATAGATTCTATTTTAAGACATTGGAAGATGCGCATTTTAGTTTTGCATCAATATGACGCTTTTGTAGTTTTGGCTTGACTTTTAATTTAGCATAATTCAAGAATTCGGTAGTTTTTAATGCATTCCTAACAGTTCTGGACGTTACTGAGAAATCTAGAGCATATTTTATCGCAGAAGAATAAGCACAATCTTCAACTGCCGTTCTAATAACGTTCCGGAGTTACCGGGCTGAGAATTTTGATAGCCATGCGTTTCTTGTGTTTCTAACATAATTCATTGGATCATTAAGGAAATTGTGCACAA
The DNA here is from genome assembly GCA_963932465.1 of Maratus speciosus. Taxonomy (NCBI): domain Eukaryota; kingdom Metazoa; phylum Arthropoda; class Arachnida; order Araneae; family Salticidae; genus Maratus; species Maratus speciosus. The sequence continues at coordinate 82,324,617 of OZ010788.1, forward strand.
CAGTTTTAAATTTATTTATTTTTAGGGCAATTTGTCTTTCAGCCAGCCCAAAATCCTAAAAAAAACCCTTATTTAACCCTTTTCTTCTTCCGCCAATGATTTCCCGCGAACCGCGCTCAAAGCAGCAGTTGCATATCACAAAACTGCAAATCTTGCCACTACTAACCTATAAACATCAGCACGCACCAGTCTTGCATAAAATACTACAGTCATGACTTCATCTCATTATGCTGGATTAAAAGAAGATACTGGTCCTAAACTTACTTCCATTTGTTAATATTACAAGATTTTAACAATTGTAGAAAAACATACTTTTTAAATTTTATAATTAAATTAATTTCACCCATTATATATCAGATATTTGTGTATAAATTCAAGATATATAACACTTTTCGGAATTTTATTCTAAATAACAAAATTAGCATGTGGTCTTAAACTTTTTTCCTAAAAAAGCTTTTTGAATGCGAAACTTCTGAAATGATAAATAAAACTTTGGCATGAAAAATTAACTCAGTATCGTAGTCTATTGAGAATTCTATAAAAAATTTATATTAACGGCTGTGTTCAGAGATAATAGCAATAAATATAACCGTATTTTAAAGCCCACTGTATATAAGTAACATTGACTTTTGGGTTTTGCATATATGCAGCGCGGTGATACAAATGATTAATTGTTGCTTTTAAAATTTGGCAAATGGCACCTTGCCGAACATAAACGTGCCTACAAATCTGGAAGCCTGCAGTCTAAACTTGTACAACATTCTTTGGATACCGGCCATAGTCCAGATTTCGCAAATATGACAATTATCAGATCCAGTTGCATTAACGTTAAAAGTAAAGTTTTTCTGGAAGGTGTGTTTACTTCTAAGCAAATTTCGCCGATTAATGAATCCTGTGCAGCTTCACCTGAATATATTGCTTTCGTATGGTTCTTTATACTTTCTTTAATTTCAACTGTTAGTAATTATTAACTGTAAACACGATATATAGTTTTCTGGTCATTTGAATGTTATTGCACTGATGAGGGGCTAAAACTTAGCCCGAAACGTTTGCATTTTTAACTGTATATGTATTTATGTAACTTTTACTTGTATTTCTGATAAATTGTAATATATTTCTAAATTTTAAATTTTGTATATCAGACGTTAAACAATATTTAGTTATTTCAGTGCTTTTAACTTAGACAAATTGATACGCTACATTTATATTTTCAATGATTGTGATGATTGAGATGTTTTTAAAATATTTAACAAAACTCTTTATGATTTTATTTCAGGGTGCTATTTTATGAACAAACATTATCAAACTGGTCACGTAATCGAAACGAACGATCCTTGCATGAACTGTTCGTGTACTAATGCTGCCATGATGTGCTATCTTAGGGTTTGCCCGTTCATCAAGCCACTAGGAGAAAACTGCCATATGGAAAAGCATGTCGGTGACTGCTGTCCTAAATACTGGTGCCCTGAAGGTAGGTTTAAGCAAAGAAAACTACTTTATTGCGGGCATGTAAGAGTTCCTCCTAAAAGAGAAATTCCACCTTTTTAAAACAATTTTAAATATTCTCTGAACTGACGCAAAAATGCAAATAAAATATTGGACGTATATAAAGAAGAGGGGGGGGGGGGGTGGAAAGTTTAATAATCAGACATTACTCAAATCCTTAGAGTTTATTTCTAAATCTCTGTATAAAAAGTCATCAAATCAAAGCTGAACTTATATTATAAGCATCTAAAAGTCTTGTAAATGAAGTTCTTTAAAGTGTCTTTCCAGAGCGAAATTTCTTTTAGACTTTAAAAGGAAAGGTAGGTTTCTGTAAGGTTCTTTTTGGGATAGAATATTTTGTCCTGTTTATACAACACTTTGGGGCAAAAGATCAATTTAACGCGCATATATTTAACATGGGAAATTATTTTTTCTTTTGAATTAAGTGGTATAATATTAAATAGCCAAGCCATCCAGAATAATATTTGTTTTGAAAAAATAATCACTACACTTCACATAACTTCATCAGATATATGTGGATTTAGACCATAGGTTGTCAACCTTTTCTGAACCATCGCCTCCTTTACAAGAAAAAATAATTTCAACGTCCCCTCTTCCATAATAGTTAATTATACCAAATATTAAAAGAGTGTTGCATATTATCTACACCTATTTTATCTATCTTTTAAGAATCACAAAGTAGAAATTAACTAAAACGACCATCAAATGTAGTAAAATATTGCTTATTAAAAATTTAAAAATAAACACGAAACCAATAAGAAAAAAAAATTAATGAGATTTTCGAGCATGGTGGAGTTTTAATATTTGTTAATGTCGTATTCCAATTTCGTTAACAACAGTCGCAAATTGCCACGTTCAGTAATGTGCAGTCTGTTAAATATCTTTGACAGCAAATTGCTACTGCATTGAACCCATGCTCAGCCAAATACGATGAAGGAAAAGCAACTTGAAATTTCTTTACTTTTGTTCATAAACCAGGGTAACTGCTATTGAATTTTGGGTGGAAACCCTTAGTATCCGTTTCTGAATTTTATTTTTAGTTTCTCGTTATTTGTGAGTTCTACGAGTTCCTCTTCGAAATTTGATCATTCTGCTTATCTGCATTTTTGACAGGATCTAAAATCAAACTCGGTATATTCATGCTTAAAACTTCTTGGTATCGCTCCGTAAAATTAGCGTGAAGACAGTTCAAGTGTTGGCAAAAAGTAAGTAAATCTTCCTGTTTTGCAGAGATGATAATGCAGGAATGTGGCTGCATTCATATCTACCTAGATTTCGTTTTTAACATAATAAGTTTTCCCATAAAAGCAACTATGACTTTTTTGTTTTAATTAAATTCAACCCATCACCTTGAAATTCTAAATTGATCATTAAATATTCTAAGCAGGCCTGTCAAATAAGCGATGTTATTTTTGAGTGTAATCAGGTTTTAGCGCATTTTTTCGCCTCTGTTTCCAAGAAGTTCAGTACTGAATCAAAAAGATTGAAAAAACAATTCAGATAAGTACCTTTTGAGAGCCAAAGAACTTCTGTGTGCAGCAGCAAACGAATGTAATCTAAATTCACTAGAAGGTTGGTACTGCTTGTTTCAAACGCACCATCAATAGCAGCGGACAAAATATTACGAATCAAAATTTCTCTCTCTTGAAAAAACTTGTTAATGGTAATAAATATCGATTCTCCCTTTGTATTGTTTTAAAATATTTAGCGAATAATAAATGTTGACAATTTTTTTCTTCCTTTATGAATCGAATATATGATAAGAGTTTTGCTTCGTTATTTGGTACAGTTGATTCATCGAGTTGAATGGAAAATTTGCAAGTCTAAGTAATAGTATAATGATATTTCAACGACTTTAGTCATTTCATCTATTCTGCTTTGGACCGAATTATTAGTCAGATAAATTTTTCTGATGATATCTGTTGGTGTCTTATGATGAAGAATAGTTTTTAATACGTCTTTGATGGCAGGCAAGATTAATTCCTCGCCAATTGTGTGTGGTTTTCCGGCTTTTGCGATCAACAATGAAATATTGTATGAAGCTCGTTGCTCGTTGTTGTATCGTATGACGCTCATATTCTTCTTTAAAAGACGAAAACGAATGGTTTGATACAGTTGGCTCTTTTAAATATTTCTTTTCCAGTCCTTGAAGATAAATCTTTGTCCTTTTTATCAGCATGCATAATGTTCAAATTCTCTTGTAGCCTAGAAGGCTTTATGCCTTCATTTGAAAAAAAAAATGGCAAATTAAACACATGGGTAATGATTGACTTGTAGGAGAGTGCGGACACCCATATTTCAAATACTCAATGCTATTCTGTCGGCATCTCGTCTTAGATTTAGACATTTTGTAATACAATATTTGCCACAGTTTAAATTTAAATAAATTAAGTTTTCAGCAGGATTAGAGATAGTTATAAAAATAATGGCTATCATGACTTCTATCACTTTCACTCAGAATAAACGAATTTCTTAAGTAGATTCAAACCACAGGTCCCGTTTAAAATCTGTATGTAGGCATGTACCGCCATCTTTCTAACATTTTTCGAAATGCAGGTTAATAAAAAATGGAATTCGGTTTCAAACTTTTAGCCAGACTAATATAGAGAAAATTTTGCATTTTTAAAGATTTTTAATGCGATTTTCCGTACTCTGGAACGATTATTTGACATTCATGAAAGAATTTCTGTAACAATTTTCGCCCTCTATAATAAAATTTTGTTATGTGCGAGTTTTAGCGTTCATTCATGTTTCAAGACTATATTTCGCCATTCCTAAAAGATATTTGATTCTCACCCTCCCCTCCCCCCAAGCACTACATTCGTTTGTATAGATTTTGAAGGTGTTTTCATTTAAAGTTTTTATTAAAAAATATATTGTAGAATGCATATCTATATATATAAGCCGTTCTCTTTGTGTATGTCGTTTATACAAATCTTTAATTTTTGACCAATTTGCACGAAACTCGATGTACATACGTTTTAGAACATGGAAAAGGTCACTGTCTACTTTAAAAAACCATCAGACCACTATTTATCCTTTTTTTCTATCACTTTCCATAGTTTAACATTGTAGAAATATCTCTTTTTAAATCTTTTTTAATTCAAACGTTTCTTTCCTGTTGCCACACCCTAAAAAATGACACAATAATGAGAAAAAAATAAGGATAACTCGTATACAGATATAGCTTTCATGTAACGGTATATTAAATTTATAAGAAAGAATAGCCAAAAAATGTCAGTAATGTTACAATTTTTATGTGACGGATGGAGTTAATCGATTTGGCAACTGAAAAAAGTAATAAATTTAAATTCAGTGTTTAAATTTTTAAGATTTTTATTACAGAAAAAGTTAGTTATTATGTATTTTTATTATAGATTTTCCATAAAAATTAATGTTGACAGTTCTGTTATACTATACTATTTGTGATCAATTCAACAGCAATATAAATAATGTTTTCTTCATCAGGTATATGTGAGGATTCGTCATTTCGATTTGTTGTCAAGTTTTTATAGTAATGTTTAACAGGAGGAATGAATTTTAGCAGGTCCATCATGTCTCTCCTTTTCCCCCTTTTCACAGTCTACCTTTAGGATATAATAAAGGCTGATCTACATTTTCAAAATTTGTGATCTACCTGCTACAGATTTCCTTATATTAATGGCATTAAATTCTGAATCTTTATTATAATCATATTTGAATTGTATAAGGTGGTGATTGTACCTTTCTTACTTTATCCTGCGTATTTTAAGCCAATTTACTGGAAACCCTGTAACGGTTACTTTTCTGTTAATGATTGAATTTTTTAAAGGTTTTGTTGAAAAAAAATCTGGTTATCGAAAAGATAATAATGTATTATTATTAGGTAAGAAGAAAAATCCTTCCTTATTTATAATATTGGAGACAAGTGAATACGAATCTACTAGTAGTATTTATTCTCCTCTCCATCCCCACAAAAGTAGTGATGGGCGATTCTGGAAAATTCAGGAATCGATTAAAATTGACATCGTATAAAACTGAATCGATCACAATAAGAATCGATTCCCAAATTCTAGAATCGATATTTCAATAGTCACAGATTCGCACATATAAGCTCAAAAATATTAATTTCAAAACTTAGCGAATCAGCAGAGCCGTAGCGACCACCTCCCATACCTCACATTTAGAGGGTAGACAAAGTCAGGGGCCCAGTCGTAAGCTATTACAGACCTTTGAGTCAAATAATAAAGTTTTTAACTTTTAAATTATTAGTTTTAAGATGTAATTTTACTAATATTGTAATTTAGATTTTATTTAAATTTATTTTTTAAGAAAGGTCTCGGTTAAATACAAGTTGGAAATTGCGCGTCAAACGTGGCAAATGTGGTGCTCTCGTACTATAACAGTGCACTTCATAAGTGCATATCAATTTCATTCTGTTCGAAAGTCTGTAACATCCTTAAAATGCACTTGAAATAATTTTTTCCATTGGCCGTAATGTAACGGAAAACTTTTGACTGTCCCTGTAATTAAATCATTGTGATTTTCTTCCAGCCTGAAATAAAATTTAAATTTTCAGGGACATAATTCACGTTGCCATAAGAACCGATTTAGTATTCTTACAATTTGAGTTTAATAATGTAACTAGCAAAGTTTATTAAAGTTCTTTTATTTAAAAAAAAAAAAAAAAATCGTCGCTGCAAGATGTGAAAATTTAGTTTTCTCAGAAGAAATAAAAATCAATTAATTTTACTGTCTTAGAAGGATAGTGGACGCACATGTATATTGCTTGGAAATCTTTAACATTAACTAGCGGGTTCCGCCTAATATGAAATCTCGAAGCGAACGAACCGCGAACCGGGTTCCCGCTGCCTACAGCACCGTATAGGTGTACCCCCCCCCCTCCCACACACACACACCACCAATTTTTGACATTCATCATTTAAAAATTTTTTATTATGTGTTATAAACTATCTTAAAATTTCAAACAAATCGCCCTGTTATATTTTGTAATTTTGTTCTGCCCCTCCCCTCTATCCCCTCCCCCGAAATGTGACGCGCCATTCTTTTTTATAATTTTTTATCATGTATTATAAACAATCTTAAAGCTTAAAACAGATCGCATTGTTAGATTTCCTAATTTTAACAAAATCGCGTTATGTTGGTTCCAGATTCCACCACCAGGGTGCGCACTCTATTCCTAACAAAACTGTGAACGAAACTCCGTTAAACAACCTATCAATAGATATATTACTCAAGAGTGTGGCAATCTTGATCAAAAATTTAAGCTATTTGCCGAAATTACTATTCGGAAATAGTGGTAACTAAACTTTTGACTTTTTTATATTTAATAAGTAGCATTTATCTCAGGACTCCGTCAAAAAACCCCACCTGAAACGGTAAGGAACGCTAAGGCTTAAAAAAAATTCTAACGGGCTCCCCCCCCCCCCCTCCTCCCAAAATTTTCGCACCATTCTTTTTTAAACTTTTTCTTATGTGTTATAAACTATCTTAAAGTTTCGAACAGATCGCCTTGTTAGATTTTCTACTTTAAATGAAATCGCGGTCTGTTAGTTCTATATTCCACCACCAGGGAGCGCAGTTTATTCAAAACAAAAGTGTATCTAAACGAAACTCCTTTATACAACCTATCCAAAGATACATTATTCTAGGGGGTGGTAGTCTTAAGCAAGAATTCAAGATATTTGTGAAATTACTATTCGAAAATAGTGGTATGAACACTTATAAAATTTTTGATATTGAAAAAGTAGTAATTATCTCAGCCCGCCGTCAAAGAACCGCACGCTAAACGGTAGAAAACGTCAATGCAGCTTTAAAAAATCACGTGACTGCCTTTAAAAAAAAGCATTTAATAGAAATAAACCAATTAGTGAAATAATAATTAATATCTCAGCTTGTAATTAAGATAATATTTTTTCAAATTTCTGAAAGGAGAATTTTTTTTTTTTTTTTTTTTTGCATCACCCTGTCCAAGTTTCGAATTTTTACGCCCCTTACATTCTAAGATGTGGTCCCCTTTTAAAACAGTACAAAATTCTCGGGAATCACTTTGTTTAAATTGTTAAATATATTATTTGAAAAAAAAGGTTTTAAAGCATTTTAGCACGTATTTTCATACCTACACCCTTGAAAAAAATTAATAACATACAGGGGATCCTTTAGTTTCGGAAAGCTCCGAAATTTCATAAAATTCAAAGTATCATAAATCAGTAAGTTTGGTTGTAAACGACCGATTTTTTTATAATACAACTTACACAAACACTTTGACAAACTTACGGGTGAAAATACGGCTTAACTAACGACAACCTTGAGTCACGTGGCTTTAAACCAAGAATGATAAGTTTAAAATGGAAAAGAGACGAAATTTATTATTACCATTCATAAATAGTGCTCACCAAGAGCTGCAGATATAATATCAGTGTTTAGTTGGTAAACAAATGACTCGGGAAGAATGTCAAAAAAGGTCCCATTGAAATTGGACCATAATTAAGAAAATTGGGATGGGGGGGGGGGGAATGTATAGGTGACGAACTGGAAAAGTACAGCTTAATAAACTAGTAACCCAAATAACTTGGCTCCTAAACTAAAAATATTACAATTTAACCTAGAAAGAAAAAGGCTCTTATGCGAAATTTGACAGCAGTTCTGCCTTTAAAACAGTAAATCCGAAAGAATAAATATATATTCCTTTGAAATTACTGTCAAAAATATCAATACATAAGTTGGAGCACGATTGACACTTACCAAAAAGAAGGAAGGCTAGAGACAGAAAATAAAAGATCACATTAAAAGCTTTCCAACGATATGTTATATGATATGGTTTGGAAGAAACAAAAAATATCCCCCCCCACCCCCGAGGGAGCAGGTAGCGCCCCAAACGGTCGGAGGGGCGACCTCAAAAGTATCTTTGGTCAAGGTTTCAAAATGTGGCTTTATAATAAAATAGAACAAGAATTGGGCATTTAAAAAATTGCATGCAAATTTTGAACGGCCCTGTAAATTAAGATTAGCGAGGAAAAGGGGAGAGGGGGTGGAGAGATTAGAAGGGACGAACTTGAAAAATACAATATAATAAACTAGTAACCTGAATAACTAGGCTTCTAAACAAAAGTATATCGATTTAACCTAGTGTTGAATTCAGGGGGTAGCCCGAGAGGACATCCCTCCCGGGACATTGAAATGTCCCTTCCGTAAGTTTTGAGATTTTATGCTTTTTAATGGACAAATGTGCACCCCCCCCCCCCCATTACGGAACTCTGAAATTCCCCCCCCCCCCCCCAATCCCGACCGGAGTTGCATAAATCCCTCCCTGAGAAAAATACCTGCATTCAACACTGATTTAACCTAGAAAGTAAAAAAAGGCTCTTATACAAAATTTTACAGCAATTCTGGCACTAAAACAGCAAAATTGGAAGAATTGATTCAACCCGAATCGTGGATCGACCGCGATGCGATTTGAATTGAAGTAAATCAAAGCATAACGATTCGACATTGCATCTAAAGAACTGAAAGTAAATCAAAATATAACGATTCGACATTGCATCTAAAGAATTGAAGTAAATCAAAAAAGTAACGATTCTGAAGATCGCATCTGAAGATCGACATCGGCATCGAATCTGAACTGAATCGATTCACCGTTTCTGATCCAAGGGCAGAATCGATGCGTTCATCTTTTCTTGCTTTCTTTTGTCTTTAGAAAAATAAAGTGTTGTTTTCGCGAAAATTTTCGACTTCCGGTTTCTAAGGATTTATAGTGTTAGAACTTCTTGTCTGGAATACGATTTGACTATTTTTATAAATTTTTTGTCTGTCAGTCTGTCTATTTGTTTGTCTCTGACAAAAAAATTGTGAGCGGTCTATTTCAAGAACTAATGCATGGAATCTGTTGAAACTTTAGATTCAGTTAGACCTTCATATAAATTGGTGCTGATTACTTTTTGGTGAAAATCGCCCAACAGATGGCGCTGCTATGCTGCATTTTTCATGATTTCCGCAAGATTGCTATCTCAAGAACTAATGCACGAATATTCACCAAACTTCAGATTCAGTTTGACGTTGACATAAGTTGTTGAGGGTTAGGTTTTGATGTAAATCTACCAGCAGGTGGCGCTGCTATGCTGCATTTTTCCCGAGTTTCGCAATAGCTCTATCTCAAGAACTAATACACGGATTTTCATAAAACCACATTCTTTTAGACGTTGGCATAAATTGCTGCTTATTAGGTTTCGGTGTAAATCGCCCAACAGGAGGCGTTGCTATGCTGATTTTATCAGCTGAGTTGAATTCAGACATTTTTCTCCGGGAGGGACAGTTCAGAGGGGTAGGGGATTGGACTTTTGTACATTTTAATGTACAAAAAGCATAAAATCTCAAACTTTCTGGAAGCATTTGAATGTTGCGGAAGGGGGGAGGAATGTTACCCTCCCGGGCCATCCCCTGAATTCAACACGTTTTTCAGGATTTAAATAATTTTAGGGATAATATCTCAAGAACTAATGAACGAAATTTCATCAATTTTTAATGTACAAAAACGTATTGAACACAGGGGGTGGCCCTGGGGGGGTGACATTCTCCTCCCTCCGAAACACTCAAATGCCCCCCAGAAAGTTTGAGATTTTATGCTTTGTTGCGGGGGGAGGAATGTCATCCCCCCGGGCCACCCCCTGAATTCAACACGTTTTTCAGGATTTAAACAATTTTAGGGATAATATCTCAAGAACTAATGAACGAAATTTCATCAAACTTAATATTCTGTTAGACAATGCCATAAGTTATCCATGATTAGTTTTTGTGTAAATGATATAACAAATTGTGCTGCCATGCTGCTTTTATCAACAGTGTTGAATTCAGACATTTTTCTCCGGGGGGGGGGGATTTCTATGGTTCTGGCGAGGAACATTCTAGAGTTACGAGGGGGGGGGGATTGGACTTTCGTCCATTAAGCATAAAATCTCAAATCTCCCTAGGGGACATTTCAATGTTCCGGGGAGGGGGGGGGGGGGGTTCCACCCGTACCAGCCCCTGAATTCAACACTGTTTTTCAGGGTTTACACAATGTTTGCGATAACATCCCAAAAAGTAATGAACGGAATTTCATCAAACTTAATATTCTGTTAGTCATTGACGTAAGTTGTTTCTGAGTCTTTCATGTTAATCATGTAATAGGCTGCGTTGCTATACTGCTTTTTTCATGATAGCCATATCTCAAAACTAATGCACGGAATTTAATCAAACTTCATATTCTGTTACACTGTCGTATAAATAGATCCTTATTAGGCTTGGGTGTATACTACCCAGCAGGTGTCGCTTTTATGCCCTTTGAACTGGGATTTTCCGTTGCGGACATCTAAGAGGGTGTGGGCCGAAATTCAATGATTTGTTAGGAAAATGGGATTCTTATATATATTTTTTAAATACACATATTTCAACGAACCTATACTTTTGCATCCTCATGATGGGTATAGGTTATTTAAATTTGACACTGTGATAGCGAATTTTGAAGTTTTAACATTTATGAGACAGAAGAAAGTTTTGGGATTGGACATCCAACTACTTGACCTTAAATTTTTGAAGGAAAATGAAAATGATATGACCTTTAGAGACATCGATTAAAAAATTTATAGTATCGATTAAATCGAGTTGGCCATAGTATCGATTAAATCGATTAAAAAAATCGAAATCGCCCATCACTACACAAAAGTAATACTAGGGGTAACTCCCTTTTCATTGCCCTCAATCCTATTATCAAGAATAGACTCGTCTTACTCAGACCTGTTACTTACGTGGCAGGTCATTAATGCTTGGCTCAGCAGTAATTTATTTTACTTTAATTCTTATAATTTGACACTAAAAAAATTACCTTTATCATTCAACGCTTTCTAGTGCAATTGAGTTGCTTTATTGAAACGATTTACATTAGAGTATGGAGTTAATCAAAATATCCTCTGAAATAAATAATTTATTATTAAATGGCCAAATATTTTTTGTCATTTAATGCTGTTAATCTTTATTATTCAGGAAAGTTATTACAAATATAAAAAGTTATGACTATACCAAGTGCTTTGACACTTAAAGTTTAAGATTTTTCAAAAGTGGAGTTAATCGATTTGTGCACTGAACGGCTCAATTAGTGTTTCACATAAATAAATGTACCTCACTATAACATATCAATATTTAAATTGCTGTGACAACATTGCATAATCACTTAAATAAATATGTAATTAAATAAAAATAAATGAATTATTAAAATTATGATGCCTAGGAATTAATAATAATAATAATATTAATAATTAAATTTTGAAATTAATTAGTTACATTTAATGTGTCCACAAACTTTCTTAATAATCAAATACACCTAATTTAGGGGGAGATAGAACAAATAATAAATTTATAATTAAAACATGCACTTAATTCTCATGTAATATAATATACTATGTATTAGAAATTAATATGATATTGCCCTCATTGGGCTAAAATTTAATTACAAGTTGATCATTAACATTATTAATTATTAAAGAAAATAAATAGATTTAATTTGGATTAATAAATATATAAATATAACTACACAATTATACATATAAAAGCACCGAATTAACATCCATTATAAAATGTATTATTGCAGCGTAATTATTAATCAAATGCCCCATTCTTTATATATATTTTTTTGGACTTAAGATGGCAACTCTAAACATTATTGTTATTAATCCAGTTCCAATTTATTAATCCAGGTCCTATCTATTTTCTGTAATGTTTGCGTTATAAGTATCTAATTTTTGTCATTTTAGGCTTAATGCCGCTAAAATTGGATGAAATAACGCATCTTCTATGAATGAACTCACAAGCTCCTCTTATGATTCTGTGAGTCATTCATAGTTTCTTGTTTTACATACTGGTTTCATATGTTCATTTCTAAATCATCTTTAGAACTTTATCAATTTCTTCATATATTTGTGATTTCAAATTTATTATATATATATATATATATATATATAACCATAATATAATTGCAAATCATAATCTATTTCCAATTACTATAATTAATTCAATAAATTAATAAATTTAGCATCTAATTATAACTGTAACATTATACAAAATACAGATGGAACCCTATACAAGCAATACAAATTAAGGAAAATCCACTAATTGACAAGCACATTACATACGATTAGTCCATATTAACATATGAAAACCACCAAATTTTGAAAAAATTATCTATTAAAGACATATGAAACAAAAAACCATCAAAATAATGTTGAACCATTAAAAGACATATTGTAAACAAATAATAGATCAAATGGAATGAGGTGGCCTGAAGCTTATATAGCATTTCACTTTATCAAGGGTACATGAAATACCAATATAAGCAAAGACATAGTCGATTTCTGTAATAGAATCCAGCATTAAGCTAAAAATTAGATTCTTTATGTACCCGATCGACCACACACCAAAAAAGCATATACCATGACATATAACTTGAATTTAAAAAAAAAATTAATAATCAATGCAAGATCCGAAAAGATGGACATATGTATATATACATGTATATATATATATATATATATATATATATTCGGCATTGAAGAAAAAAGGTTATGTTAATAATGCTGTCAGGCATTATTATCTTTGTGAGAGCAACATCAGTACAGACCCTTCATTATATGTTAATTTTTGGCTTTAAAAAAAAACGCACTATTTTCCTTTAAAAATTCTTCTACATTGTCTGTATGATTTTACATTATAAACAATCATTAAAAATATATTTAGTTATTTAAAAAGAAAAAAAAAACATAGTCTGACATTTTAAAAGGCTGCTGAGGAAATGATGTTGATTTCCACAATAATAATAATGCATGATAGCATGGTATTAACATATATTTATATTATGGGCATTACGAAAAGCCAATTTTTTTGTTAGTTAACTATATCAATAAAATAAATTTTAATTTAAAAATTATGTTTAGATTTTTCTTTTTTCTATTTTCTTTTCATCATTAACGATATCCATGATTAACATAATTAGATTCTAGAGTTTATGAAAGTCATACATTTTATGTTTCATGTATGCTTTTTCCTTTTTTTTAAATTTTTGATTAGCATTGATTAGATTGATATATAGTTAAAAAAGGCAATATTCTCTTTAATTTCTTTTCCGATATCTGGATTGCCTTATGTGCAAGCACGTGTTCTGCTCACTGGTATTTATAGGCGAAATTAGCCGTCATGTTCACCGCTTTATCCGTAATGAAAAATATACAAAGCAAATTTCTGTCTGTGGAAAAATATATATATATATTGGATAAAAAACATAAAATGATACTAAATAATATGTAGCTATGTATTTTCATTTTATTACTTAAATTGTACTTATTATTTTCCCTTTTTATTGCAGTTTATCCACGAGTGACATCACCTCGACCTGACAAGGAAGAAAAAGGCAAGTGAATTTAAATTAAGTTCATGTTATAATTTTTAATATATATATTTTTTATTTATAAGAAAAGATACCTCTTACTTGGGAAAGTCAATAATAAGTTTACCACGGTAGTTTTATCTTCAAAATAAATACTCACATACATCAGCGTGCATTTAAAATATACAGATTGGATAACGATATGTTCAATAAAGCTTTATGACATATTAAATCTTAACCTTATTTAATTTTTTTAATTAGGAAATATTAATTATTTAATGATCAAAACTATTTCTGGTTATCATTTCCATACAAAATATATCTTTCAAGAACGAAAATAACGTCTAAACGTTATAACAATTAATTAACAAAAAAATAATTTTAACTATTTTAAAATTTAAAAGAAAATCAAATTCATCCTATAATATTTAAATATGCAATAAAAAATATAATTAAGCATCAATAGTATTTTAATCAGGGGTCGGAAATAGCGCGCGACAAGTAGCGAAACCACAGCAGTCGCTACTTTTTACAGTAGTTTGTAGTATAGAGCCCTAGCTTTTGAATAATGTAGTGTAGACAGTAGAGCGATACAAAAGATCAGTATTTTGTAGAGAAGACTGACCGTACTTTTAACGCTACTTCAGGAGAGAAAAAAATGTGTCACCAGGCCCCGGAGCGATTACTTTTTTTGCCACCACTATTTTTTTTTTTTTTTTTATTATTATTATTATTATTATTATTATTATTATGGCAGATTACTGTAAGAATTGCAATAAAAATCTCACCACGAAGCGGATTCCTGCGACATTTCTTAAGAAATCCAAAATTTTCATAAGGGAATAGTGGTGGGAAAAGATTTAATTTAGTCTCTATAAAATTTTAATTTGTAAGATTTTCACGTTGGAATAAACAAATTAAAAATTGAAAAAAGATAAATATGGCATCATATTGGAAATAAAACTGAAATTCACAAGTATTTCTTACTAATATAATTTAGTACAGAAAGTATATATAGTACTAATATAGTACATATAATACTGTACTGATCTAGTACAGACAGCAGCGAATATGATATTTTATATCGAAAATAAACGAATACGCTTTGATGTTGAATAAAATGATGTTCGCTCCGAGGCATGAGTGTCACTCTGCAAATCACGCTTATTTGGTGCTAAATTTGTTCTAAACAATAATTTTCCAATCTGAGTAGAAAATTTCAGCTGCAGTGTGTAGAAACCAGGGATGCGGAGTCGGTGGGGAAAATGGCCGACTCCGACTCCGTGATATTTTAACGGCTCCGACTCCTATTCCGACTCCGGGCTGGAGTACTAGTGTTGCCTGTTGGTTAAATAATAATGGAATATAAGAAAAATAAAGCTAAAATATAACTATTTCGGCATTATCTTTTTAGGGTTTCAAAAATAAAACAGAAAAAAATTATACATTCCGCTTTATTAATTTTATAATTTCGTGCCCGCAAACGCGAAAAATCTAACTATCGAAACCAAAAGAACACAAAATGGAAATTTTACTATTTTTGATCTGCGGACTGACAAGAAAAGTGAAATCGTTACAATTTAGTTGTTATTTTGCTCCTCCAGACTCGAAAAATTTATATGGAAAGGAGGAAAAATAAAGATTAAAATTGTATTATTTTGGAAATAATTCGGATCCTGTGGATTTTGATGAAATAATTAAAAAAAATTGCATTTTTTAAATTAAGTTTATAATTTTGGCTTTATTTCAGGTTCTGCAGACCTGAAAAATCCGAAACAAAATCTCACTATTTTATTGTTATTTTAGGTACCGCCGATTAAATAATAATAATAATAATAATAATATCTTATTTTGACTTCTGTGCACAAAAATGAATAAATAGAGGAAGAGTATTTTAGAATTTTGACTTTTGGTCATACAGACTGGAAAAATTTGAGGGGGTGGGGGTGGCAGAAAAAGGCTTCTATTACAATGCTATACCGACTTCTTAATTCTTTTATTTCCAAAAATAGCACAGATTTATAATTTTCGAGTGTCTGCATGAACCGAAATTTTAAGCCACGCCCCCTAAAACGTTCCGTCGTGCTTTTATATTTATTCTTACTCCAATCATGCCTATTGTCTATTTCCTCAAAAATGGATCCTACTCCGACTCCACGACTCCGACTCCGCAGCCTTGCTAGAGACGCATCGTATGAAGTCAAAGATTTTCCCCATTGACACTTGCTGCTAAAATCTAGTAGTAAATCACAAAGAAATTAATTTTCTTGCAGTCATCGCTTATTTATTTACTCATTATTAGGTCTTCATGTTTTGGTGCCATGTTAATTAGTATTTGAAGTTGCTTTATTTACATATTTATTTATTGTTTGCATTTAGAGCTGTTTTTCTGTAATTCTCTAGATTATAAAATTAGACAACTGAATATATTTTACTCTTAACAGAATTAAATTCTTTGACGTATTAAGAGTGTATTGAAGAGTTAGGTAAAGAAATTTATTGATAAATACAGTAAAATATCCATAACAGACAATCCCTATCACTAGGGGTCGCTGTATCAGTTAATAGTGCTTTCAATTTCGAGTGTAAGTAGAACTCATTGGCAAAATTTAAAACTAGCGAAGTAGTGACTACTTTCGAAAAGTAGTTTGTAGATGCTACTTTTTAAAACAAGTAGTTGTAGTTGTAGTTAACTACATTTTGCATAAAGTAGTTGTATTTGTAGTTCGCTTCAATAAAAAAGTAGGGTACTTTTCGGTTAGCCGGGCGCCAGTGTTACATATGTGTATATACACATGTATGTATGTATACACATACATATACATATATATATATATATATATATATATATATATATATATATATATATACATATAAATGTATATTTACATATATGTATGTATATAAATATGTATATATAACACTGGCGCCCGGCTAACCGAAAAGTACCATAAGTAGTTTTTCCGAACCCTGATTTTACCCATGGGACAAGCGCATTGCGATGACGTCTACTTTTTTACATAGTTAGAGGTAAAGGAAACGTATTTTTAGGCATGGAAATTCGAAAAAAGTAACAAACAATTTGTACTAAAATATTACTACTTAAAAAGATAAAATAAGATTTAGAATATCTTATTTTATTTTATTTATTCATTTATTTATCAATGTTCTTTAATTTATTTTAACTACATTGATATAATGCTGATGATATGCTGGGTAAAGTTTTTTCCTTTTTCCTGGTTCTTAAATTCCTAATTGTTCATAATATTTTTTTATTATTATAAAAGAATACATTTTTGTTTTTCTTTCTTGTGTTTTAGGTTGTTACTTAAACGGTTTATACTTCGAAGAAGGAGCGAGACTGCCCGTGGACCCCCTAAATCCCTGTCACGCCTGCTATTGCATCAGGAATGTATCTGTCTGCACAAATGAAACATGCGAACTTCACATTCCCGGTTGCTATCCCCGTTACAAAATAGGAAGCTGCTGTCCTGCCAGTTATGCTTGCAGTAAGCTAAAAATTGAATTAGTTTAAAACTTTATATTGTTTTAAATCGCTTTCCACCACATTACTCCGAAACTCCATATAAAAATACTTACACAATATGTTATAGTGCTGCCATCTGTGGAGAATATTGCAACATGGAAAAGCTGGAAAATAGCTTATTTACTTTACTTAGTATACTTTAATGAAGTTTTTCAATTAAAATACAGAATTGCATGCAGTTTATAACACCTTAATATATATTTTTTTTATGAGAAAGTGATCGTACATATTTTAAATTATTTAAACATTACCCCGTTATTATAAAATTTTCTTTAGTCATACTAGATACCGTCATCTTCATATGTTGAAAATATAAGTATTGTTTGAAGAATGAAGTACATTTTCAAAATTATTAATAATCATTATCACGTCTTTATATGCTGACTATATATATATTTATTTGTAATGTTATTTTGATAAATGAAGAACCTCTGTGACCTCGTTTCCAATATAAATGAATTATTCCGAGATTGTAGTGCTGCCATCTATAGTCATTTTTTCAAATGCATTAAAAATACTACTAACATTAAACTATTGCTACCATACAATTGGTTTCAAAGTTCGAAGTAATTTTGTAACAGTTATATAATGTTAAGTATTATCTTTTAAAATAACTGTTCTATTATAAATAAAATTAAAAAGTTTAGGCAGTTGTTGGCCAACTATCCAATAATTTTTAAGTAAAATGTTTGTGTTTGAGTGAAAAATTGATTTTTAAAATGTTGGATTTTTCTTTTTTTTAATGACGGCGAAGTTATAAATACACAAATAAAGTTATTTTTATCACAAAACGTATTTTATTCGAATTAAGTTTTATTTAAGAGCACGAAAAAAAAAAGGTCAAAAGCTGGTTGAGGAAACAACCGAGCTTTTCAATTTTTATTGACAATTATTTGCTTACATGCGAACTTTGTGACGTCTCAACGCATAAAATATTCAAATTTAGAAGTAAAAAGGAATATTTAAAAGTTCTGGAATTCATTAAAATATTCTTCCTTAAACTTTTAATTATTTTAATGTAATTACAAAATTTTAGAACATGTTTAATTACACATATTAAAGGATTGAAATATATGTTTGTCATTTTAGCGTTTTATTAATATTTCAGTAATAAAGTTTTAAGAATAGATTTAAAGTATTCATATTTAATCGAAGAAAAAAAAGAAAAATGACAGGAAAGAAAAAAAATGTGAAAGATTGAATTCCGTTAATACTACACACTGGCCGATGGATTCATTCATTTTTAATAACCAAATCGTTAAAATAAGTATGTTGTCAAGTCTCCGGCTTTTTGTATACCACTGTTATTTTAGAGAAAATGTTGTTCCTTTAAATCGTCCAATTGCTCTAATTAAATAAAACAACATTTTCTGTATTAAAATACTGGTATCCAAAAGGCCGGAGATTTGCCAGCTCTGAGACAGTCGAGTGTGGCCCACTGCGCCGGTGTGAACGTGTTAAGTACTTGCGAGCATAATTTTCCTTACCATTTTACCACTATAACTTTCTGTTGTCTTCTAAATTTTTACTTATAATAAATTTGCATAGCATCCACAGAACATTCAAATAAGAAATAATAACAATGTAGTATTTTTAGTACAAATAGTCCCAGTTTCGAAAAAAAAAATTACATCGAATTACTTTTATTGAAAACAGTTTTAAACAGACAGCTCCAAACTTAAAAATCAGCATCAGGGACACTGACGGTATAGGAGTTTCCTGGATATTTGGACCCCCAACATCGTCCAAAACTTATTTATCTCGTTAATGTTGTTATGCATTCATGCAGTGGGATGCTCTCCAGTATATGAAAAAAAAAAAAAAAAAAAAAAAAAAACAAGAATATGTGCTAAAATAAAAATTATTATTCAGGGACTTAAAAGTCAAAAGATTGTGAGAATGCCCCATATATATATGTGTGTATTCATTTCATTGTTAATTTAAATCAGAATTTTCCAACATGTGCCTAAATATTTGGGAGGGAAGGGGAAATTGCAATTCCTATAATCCTAATTATAAGTTATAAGTGTAGATTGAAGTTCTACAGCACACAATAGTAACGTAAAAACAAAAAAGGTAACAATAAGTATTGAAAAATTTTTAATGTAATGAGATAATTATAATTATGGGTAATAATCAAGCCTATCAAAAATATTGTATACGAATATATTTTTATAAGTTAACTATGTCGTAATCATAAAAATCTTCTTACAATAATTTTGAAAAGTTTCGCAGTTTTTAATTTTTTGTGAGAGTGTGCTTTTTTGCGCATGTACGTACATTAAACATGTATGTGACATGCGTCCCCTACACAATTTTTAATCTTTTAGCACCAGTAATTCTGAATATAATACTTTGACTGATTTACTTGTAAAAAATGTGTGAATAAATAAATCAAAATGTTCTATTTAAAACAACTGGTAGGAAAAATTAAGATTATAGAAGTATAGATGATCGCTGTCGCGAAGGGGTGAAGATTTTTTATCAGTCAGACAGTACTCTCTCCAGTGCGAAACCTTTAATTATTGAATGCACCCGTATTTTTAAAATTTAGTTTCAGGAAATTTTAAACTTTACTTCTTTTTAACACTTTCTATCATAGCTGAAACGTGTTTATGAATTCTTTTTTTCTGTCTGTCTGTACGCTAATCCGCTTAAATATACTCAGATTGCCATGCCATTGATATATATTAATGAGGTTTACTATGGTATAGTCGGTATTAAAAATGAAGTATGTAGCATTTATAGTTCACTAGTATACAGGAACTCTCAAAAGACTTCCGATACATTACGTACTACGGAAAAAAATCGTTTGCAGTGTATTTTAATGATGTTACACTATTCCAAACATATCGAAATTGATATCCATTATTGAGGTGCACTATAAGAGGCTTATAGAGTATGGAATAATATAAAATATAGAATATGGTGTTCATAGCATTTATCGTTCATTATTTGGGACACACAAAAGAATGTGGTTACAGTATTTCCTATTAACAATAATTGCTGGAAGTGCGTTTTCAGTCGTGGTGTGCCTTTTAAAATTTAACTAACTTTTATGCCTATTACTTGGTGTGTATGAATTTTATAATAGATCATATGCAGGGCAGAACAAAAGATCCCTAGTACATTTCCGTTCATTATATATAGAATATGGTACATTATATATATATATATAAATCTATAGATCATATACAGGGTTTCACAAAAGTTTACCGACTATTGATGGGAATTCCTGAAATTGGGTTTTCAAATGTGTTATGCTTTTTACTTTCTTCTATCTTTACAAGAAGAAAGTACTGGATTCATGAAAATTTTCAAATTCCGGTTTTCGACGGATTTACACGTTTTATGGGTCAGAGATTCCAAAAAACATGTTTTTACAAAATGTCTGTCTGTGACTCTGTGAGTCTGTCTGTCTGTCTGTCTGTGTGTATATGACACAAATTTTGTGGGCGCTCTATCTCAAGAACTAATGCACGGAATTTAATAAAAATTGATATTCAGTTAGTCCCTAATACAAATTGATGCTGATTAGTTTTTGGGGTAAATCGCTCAACAGGTGGCGCTGCTATGCTGCATTTTTCACGATTTTCGCAATAGCTCTATCTCAAGAACTAATGCACGGATTTCGATCAAACTTCAGATTTAGTTAGTCCTTGATATGAATTGATGATGATTACGTTTTGGTGTAAATCGTCCAACAGGTGGCGCTGTTATGATGAATTTTGCAGGATTTACACGATTTCCCCAATAGCTATATCTCAAGAACTAACGCACGGATGTTCATCAAACTTCAGATTCAGTTAGTCCTTGATATGACTTGCTACTGATTATGTGTTGGTGTAAATCGCCCAACAGGTGGCGCTTCTCTGCTGCCTTTTTCACGATTGCATCAATAGCTCTATCAATAGAACTAATGGACGAATTTTCATCTAACTTCAGATTTAGTTGTATGTTGAGACAAATTGTTGTTAATTAGGTTTTGGTGTTAATCACCAAATAGGTGGCGCTGCTATGCAGGAATTTTCACGATTTTCGTTATTGCTCTATCTAAAAAACTAATGTACGGATTTTCTCCAAACTTCAGATTCAGTCAGAGGTTGACATAAATTGTTGCTGATTAGGATTTGGTATTAAACACCCAATAGGTGACGCTGCTAGGCAGCATTTTTCTGAATTTAGACGATTTCAGCGATAGTCATATCTCAAGAACTAACGCACGGGATTTCATATCGTTAGAATCCTCATGAGATGCATAGATTGCCATTTAATTTTGGCAGTGTGATAGCGGATTTTGAAGTATTAACATGTATGAGATAGAAGAAAGTTTTGGGATTGGTACATCCGACTAGTTTCTAAATGGAGCCATAAAAAACTATGCTTCATTTTATTAAACGGTGAAGTTTTGTTAAAGTATTCTGGAAGTGTTGGAAAGTGTTTCGTAATCTATGATGGACGCATGATTTTTCTTTCTTGTTACTTCTGTATACTCTTTTTAACCTTCTTAGGGGAAATAAGGAAATAATTGCGTTTCTGTAACATAAAATTCACACGAATTTTCGAAAAGAAAATTATTTTAAAATACTTAAATGCATTTTTTTTTTTTTTTTTTTTTTTTTTTTTTTTTTTTTTTTTTTTTTTGTTATCAAATTATGAAAGCAAAATTTGGTTTAAAAATTCTGTTACAAATTTTGATTAAAATTGAGTAGTATAAAAAAATATCACACGTCCCCACATTCTGACTAAATTGCTTTTTTTTTTGCAGACATTGACCGCATATGATGTGCAAAGACCCAAACATATGTTTCAATAAGCCTTGTTATGTATTTTTGTTAATTTTATGCATTTTTAATTAAAAAATCTCAAATTTTAGTTATTATTAAACAAAAAGTTATCAGTTTAAAAAAAAATTATGTCGGTGCAGTAGTATTTTTTTACGTGGACTTCCACTCAATCATACACGATTAAGTGCCAAAGTCTCACATGGGCGCAGGTAATCCCAACGTTTTTCCCTCCTGAAATGCCTACAGATGAAGAATGTACTAACAATTAGTCGGTACAGAGCACGATCTTAACTTTGTAACACGAAATGTTGAAAATT
This sequence comes from Maratus speciosus, assembly GCA_963932465.1. Classification (NCBI taxonomy): domain Eukaryota; kingdom Metazoa; phylum Arthropoda; class Arachnida; order Araneae; family Salticidae; genus Maratus; species Maratus speciosus. The sequence continues at coordinate 82,347,183 of OZ010788.1, forward strand.
ATAAAATAAATAAATAAATAAAAATCTATACATGATTATCAAAAACTAATTAATTAATTTAAAATATAGGCTTAGAATATTGCTCACAAACGATAAAAAAATTACCATAATATAAAAATTAGACTTATACAGCAGTCATCAAATACTCATTTTTGGTTTTCACCTGTTTTTCCTACATTTCCTTGTAAAACCTAAAACCGGGCTAGAAGGGAGAAAACACACACATAGTTTCTCATGCTGTGGGACTTTAGAAAGTTGACAAACCTTGGAAAAATGCATAAAATTTTACTTATGTCGTGGAAAGATGTCGTTTCGGCACACTGCCACCACAATGCAAGGGGTTAAAGCTGTTCTTAAATCCAAAAGGGCTACATTGTGCCACATTTTTAAATTCATTTTTGTTCGGAAAATTATGAAATTGGAGGTGTTCTTATTCAGAAATTATGTAATCTAAAGACATTTCCTATTTTTTGGTAAAAGCAAAAGATCTGTCAGAAAATACTGTCAAACAGAACATTTTGAACCAAAGTTTCGTGTGGGACACCGCGAGATAACAGAAAAAACGGTTGTTTCGTGACCACAATTGCATATAACCAGTGTTGTAGTAGTAAAAAACAGCGGGTATACGCTTTAAGCAAAGGATTTACGCTAGAATCATGAATGTTCATGGCTAGAGTATACGCTCTAGCTTTATTTGAAATAACAGTGGGTATACGGAGCTCCTTAAAAATATCTAGAAGGTATACGGCGTGTACCTCCGTATACCCTCCACCACGCCTCTGCTTGTAACTCAGTGAGTAATTTATTTATCAAAAAATAGAAAACTCGTTTCGATTCCAAATCGCTTCAATAGTCAGGCCTGCCATTTGCCTTTACGATTAAAAATGTGTCAGAAAGTTTCGCGTTGTTGAGCAGGGGATTTGAAAACCAGAAAGATTTGAAATGAAGAAAATTAATTGAAGTTTGGCCGTTCATTGGGAAGTCTGTAATTAATTTGCATTTCTTTATTTATTTTTCACGGAAATTAAAATACTTGTCTTATATATTTTAACCTCTTCAGACCCGAAGGTAAAATAACAATGCAAATAGACATTAATTGATTTTACACAAACAAACAGACACTATAGATGACAGAAGGAGCCCTTTTTCTGAAATTGATACTATAAGGGGATGATAATTTAAGTTCACAAATGTGGATGCAAAATTACTAACACCCTTAAAATATCAATTTAATTATCAATAACTTAAATTCACTCAGTAACGAATTGAAGGCCGAATTAATCGAATGATCCATAAATCTTCAAATTTTTTTTATTGTAAAGCGTTTAAGTTAATTACGAAAATTTCTTACTTTCTTGGACACATTGTCTGGAATGCCCTTTGCAAACTCAGATGAAAAGAGCACTTATTTTATAAAGAAATAAGCATCAATACTGCCATTTATTGGTTTTGATCCAAAGCCAAAAGCATTCATCTACAAAGTAAAAATGTAAAAAATCAAATTTTATATCCTCCTTGGTCTGAAAGTATCCATGTGATACATCAGAACCGATGATGTTATATCCGCTTAACCGAGTTATTTTCTTCTTATGGACTGATGGATTCCATTATTATGAAACAGCCATTATAAATGAAGTGTTAGGTGAAGATGAAAGAGCAGCCGTAAAAAGTTAGAACTCTGATTTTCTGGTCTGAATGGGGAAAAAATGGCCATAATTTAAAACTAGTATGTTGTGGCCATCACAAAACTTTCTTCTATATAAATCACGTCAATTAAATCTTTTAAATAGTAAAAGAAATTATATCAATTTATTCATATTAAAGTATACCTGAATTTGAAGTTTGATGAAAATTCGTGCATTAGTTATTGAGATAGAGCTGTAGGGGAAATTCTAAAAAATGCAGCATAGCAGCGCCATCTGTTGAGCGATTTGCACCAAAACACAAACAGCACTAATTCATATTAAGGTATACCGGAATCTGAAGTTTGATGAAAATCCGTGTATTAGTTCTGGAGCTAGAGCTACTGTGGAAATCACAAAAAATGCAGCACAGCAGCGCCACCTGTTGAGCGATTTATATTAAAAGGAACAAAACATCAATTCATGTCAAGGACTAACTGAATCTGAAGTTTGATAAAAATCCGTGCATTAGTTCTGGACATTGAGCTATTGTGGAAATCGAGAAAAATGCTGCATAGCAGCGCCACCTGTTGAGCGATTTACAGCAAAACATAAACAGCAGTAATTCATATCCAGGTATACCTGAATCTGAAGTTTGTTGAAAACCCAAGCATTAGTTCTTGAGATAGAGCTACTGCGGAAATCACAAAAAATGCAGCATAGCAGTGCCACCTGTTGAGCGATTTACACCAAAAGGTGCAAAACGTCAACTCATGTCAAGCACTAACAGAATCTGAAGTTTGATGAAAATCCGTGCATTATTTCTTGAGATAGAGCTATTACGAAAATCGTGTAAATGCTGCAAAATGCAACATAGCAGCGCCATCTGTTGGGCGATTTGCACCAAAACATTACCAGCACTAATTCATATCAAGGATTAATTGAATCTGAAGTTTTAAGAAAATCCGTGCATTAGTTCTTGAGATAGAGAGCTAGTGCAGAAATCACGAAAAATGCAGCATAGCAGCGCCACCTGTTGGGCGATTTACACCAAAAACTAATCAGCACCAATTTATATTAGGGACTATTTGAATATAAATTTTTATTAAATTTCGTGCATTAGTTCTTGAGGTAGAGCGCCCACAAAATTTGTGTCACATACACACAGACAGACAGACAGACAGAGTCACAGAGTCACAGACAGACATTTTGTAAAAACATGTTTTTTGGAATCTCTGACCTCTAAAACGTGTAAATCCGTCGAAAACCGGAAGTCGAAAATTTTTACGAATCCAATACTTTCTTCTTGTAAAGATAGAAGAAAGTAAAAAATTATGGTTATCCCCCCCCCCCCCATTTTGACCAGAAAATCAGAGTTTTAACTTTTTACGGCTGCTCTTTCATCTTCACCTAACACTTCATTTATAATGGCTGTTTCATAATAATGGAATCCATTAGTCCATTAGAAGAAAATGATCCATTCCAAAGGTATAAAATCGATTGAAAAAAACTAATTAATAATTTGAGCAGAAAAAAGAGGCTACACCTGCAATTTTCATGACACTAATGGAATCACATAGCTGCCAATTTGTACGGTTTTGTTACCTCTAAAATTTAATACAAATTTTTGCCATATTAAATCTTTGACAATTGTTAGATTTCGGCGATTGAATCAGGCAAAAATTTCTGATAAGTTTTAGTGGTAAGAAAAAATCTTAGAATTTGGTAACTATGCAGTAGCATAATACTGCAGAAAAAAAAATAGAGATAAAATAAAATAAAATAAACTGCAGCAAAATTGACATTTGACAAACAAAAAACTATCAAGGGCTTTTTCAAATAAACAATTTCATTCCCTTTTTTCTTTAAAGTAACGGACATGTACGTTAAAGGAATGTCACTAGTACCATAAAAATGAATGAATTTGAAAATTTATGTTTTATCTCCTTAGTTGGTGACGATTTGTGTAAATTAGAGGTCTGCACGGGCCGGAATTTCCGGGCCCGGGCCCGGCCCGGCCCGGTGTAAAAATTGAAAGTTCGGCCCGAGCCCGGCCCGGCCCGTTTGCATTTTTACAGTTCTCGGTCCGGCCCGGCCCGTACAAAAATTAGTGAAAACAGGCCCGGCCCGGCCCGGCCCGATTCAATTTCTACAAAAAAAAATCCGTTTTTTCTCGACATACGATTAAGATTCTTTTAATGAATACTACGTACATATTTATGGGAAAATTTTACAGTATATTTTAGATTACTATGTGTTCGCAAAGCAGAAAACACACAATAGTAAACATTAACGATTACACAGTGTTTTAGTCATCGTCTCTACAGACATTTCGAAATTCCAATAAGGATTCATTAAAAAGTTAATGTAGTTCAGAATAAAGGATTAAAAACATGATACCTTTTGAAGCTGTATGATAAAAAGTAAATTTGCGAAAATATTTCTCTCATTTTTAAGGCTTTTCTCAAATCGAAAGAAGTTACATTTCGACACATTTGAGAATTCATTTCTTTTCGGAAACGCGTAAGATTGGCAGGTATTCTTGTTCAGAAACTATGTAAATGCCGTCTTTTTCATAGATAAAAGCAATATATCTTTCTCTGAAAATACTGCCAAAGTTAGCGTTATGAATCGAATTTCCGGAAGCGATAGCACAGGAAAGGAGAAAACGTACAGTCACATGACAAGAATCTCTGTTGTCTCTGTAAGTAATTTATCAAATATGGAGAAAGCTATTCGTTTCCAAATGCCTTCAATAGTCAGGCCTGTGAATTTTATGCCTTTATAGTTAAAAATGACTAAAAAAAGGTGTTTGAAAGTTTCGCATTGTTGAGCAGTGAATATGAGAACCCCTTAAGGCATATTTCCAAAAATACTGTTAACAGAAGTTCATTATCACTATTAATACTTTTACAAAACATAATGCCTGTCCTACACATCCTGAGATTGATTAAGACCTGAGATCGATTTAGTTCCGTCTTGGCACGAGTCTGCTGAAAAAAAAAAATAAACCCGAAATCAGACATCTTGTAACTGTACGATGCCGATCTCAACGATGGACATGTTACATATCTGTACTGATGTTATTAAACTCGCATTGGCTCGTGACGCACATTTATACTTCTCGAGAAAATCATATTCATTGAAAATGGCTCGTATTTTATCTGCTTCGCTTGAATTCTTATATCGGGCCGACAGGCCCGATTAATTTTTTTATCGGCCCGGCCCGGTCCTGCAGGCCCGTTCAATTTTTTTGCCGGCCCGGCCCGTTGGAAAATTCGCCTCCATTCCACCAGCCCGGCCCGGCCCGCGGGCCGGGCCGGGTACGGGCCTCGGGCCAAGCCCGGGCCCGTGCAGACCTCTAGTGTAAATCCGGTTTATCCTAGTTTTTTGCTTATCCGAGGTGTGCTTGGTCCATATTAACTCGGATAATCGAGACTCTACTGTACTTGTCTTGTATATCTTTATATTCGCCTTATATGTCTTTAAAATGAAGTACGAATGAGTATGATGACAATTTATAAACTATAGAAATATTGCTTCCATTAATTACTGCGACTGCAGCTATTGGAACTTACAAGTATGACCTCTACTATAAACTGCTATTTTTAACAACAAAGATGTGAAGATTGATCATTATGATAATTTTAAATCAAAATGATCTCGTGCATTTAAACATAAAATTTAGGATAATAAAAATTTTGAAAAATTGTACTTATATATCTAATGATTGAATTATATTAACTGTTTCAGTAGTTTATTTTTTTCACTGATGTAAAACTCTTATTAGAAAATAAGCTATAAGGGCACAGGGAATGACCCTTTGACCGTTTTAAAAAAAAAAACTATAAATATTAAACGAATTCTATTTCACAAGAATTCAACAATATATAGCAACCATCAATAAGTAAATAAAATGCCATATCGTAGTACAAAAGAAGAGTAAAAATTTTATGTTTTCTCCTTTTTTAATTCGTTGCCGAGCATTATCCTTTTTAATGGCAAAAACAATGAAGGAATAAGCAGCAAATAAGAGTAAACATTAGACTTCCATAGAACATCCCGTTAACTCATTTTAGAATTACTGGATCTTGTGGATTGTCCGTGAAAACATGAGAAAGCGCTTCCGCTATCCTAGACATTCTAATGTGTAATTATTATTATTAAGAAAAAAAGTAGGAAATCATCATTTTTCCATTTTCACGTACCCCAAGGGCTAGTCATTCGTATTTCGCTAGCAGCTTGACTTCCGCAATTCACCTTTACTTCATTTCATTCTACTTTCTTTCTTCTTTTTTTTCTTTGCCCTTTCGCTTTGTTTTAAGGTTTTTCTAAACAACTTATTCTGAAAATGACTCAATAAACTCAAAAATGAGATTGAAATTACTTTATTATTTTTGGTGCGTTTTCCGGGATGTTAACATATGTTTTCTGATTGCTAGTTTTTATTTCGTTTCCAGAGGCATAAAAAAAATCCATAATAACCGTAATTTAAAGTGCTCTTGAAGTTGTAAAAACATGAGATGGAGGTGATTCCACAAAAATGGAAAAACGTAACGGGATGAAATATAATCATTACATGTTTCTGTTAGTGGATATGTTTTATATCTTTAGAACAATATTGTAAATGTTTCTAAACCTAAACAAAGTTAAGTAAGAATAAAAACACTTGCCATAAAAAAGAAAATAAAGGTGATAAACAAATTGTAATTTTTAAAATGTTTCAAGCTGACCGACAATTTATTTTTTCATTCAAATAAATAAGCTGTTCGTGTTTAGAAGTTGTGATAAATAATTTAACATTTTACACAAATTGACATCTCGCAGGTTACCTTCTCATAATTTACTCATTTGCACTTATTGCACTTAACCCGTCTGCATTTATTTTTACCGATCTGTGCTTACTATTATTGTTACGGAAGTTGCGGCTTAATGTGATGTCACATGTTCTAAGTAAAAATTGTAATAATATTTAAATATACGTTTACGTTATAAATTATTAATAGCACTTATGGCTGTTACAGTAGAATAAAAATTTTAAAACAAAAAAAAATTATATTTGCCATTTTCATCTTTTTTTTTCTTTTGAAAATAAATCGTTAATAAAAATTTTAATAATAATTATCTATTTCAAAATTGTTTGATCTATTATGAATTCTTGGCATAAAATATCTAAAGCTTCGCACATTTGCTTATTGTTCCAATGATTTTTAAATTTCTTCTTTTTGCTTTCAGAATTACATACCGAAAAATTACCAGAAGAAATTAACCTTGCCAATCTTAGGTAATAAAAGCCTGTTGTGGTATCCGTGCCATTTTTTCTTTAGTTGGTTCAGTAAGGGAGATCAATTATATCGTTATTGTATCTCTATATTTATACCACTGCAAATGTTACCTAAGCACTGTAAGTGATTACCTGTAGTAGGGAAGAAAATTATTGTTACGCTACATGTTTATAGAATAAAAAATTACATATTTGAAAATTATTTAATAAGATCGTAAAAAAAAAAAATCGATAAATTAAGTTACTGTTAAAAAAAAAAAAAAAATTAAAAAATTAAAACCCCATGCTCTATTTGATAGAGTGAAGATTCAAATTTTGAAATGTTTATTAATTCAATGTTGCAATGTTTGCAATGCTACATCTTCAAATTTCACCAACATAATGGTCATCGAATCCTTTTCTTTTGTGATAAAACTGAAAATCCAATTTATTTTTCCCCAGGTTATCTATTGGAATTCCATCGTTAAATTATATTGAATACATAGGAAAATTCTTCCTTTCTCCCCCCCCCCCCCCCCCTTCAGAACTTTTTAGGATTTGACTAAGGAGACCTTCCTTTCTTGTAAAATAAAGATTCTAACATGCTTTATTACTGTACTTTTCTGTCAAGTGATCGATTTGATTCGCCATCATCCACAATGAAGATAAGATAACTTTAGTGATAAAATTGCCAAATTTTATTTATGCATGCGGTTAAATTTTATTCTTGTTGATTCAGATGATAGTATACAATAAGTTAGTATTTTTAACATCTCTGAAGTTTCTTTAATATATAGTATTACGTATTTTAATTTTTCACACAAAGATTCAATTGTATTTTATTTTCAGCTGACGAAGCAGCTACTACAATTCCACCCACAATTTTAGAAGCTGAAACACTTGCACCAGGTAATTACAAATTTGTTTATAAGATAATACTTTTAATATTTGAAAACAGTTGTAATTTTTAAATTTTTTACTGTCCAAAATTTCATAAAAGCTTGTAGGTATCCTGATATTATATATATATATATATATATTGCTAAATTTATTAATTTATTGAATTAATTATTGTAATTGGAAATAGATGATGATTTGTAATTATATTATGGCTATATATATATATTATATTGTATCTTGGCCAATAATTGCATGAAACATAGCCCCATTTTTATTTTGCCTACATTGAACTCTCTACCTCCGGAGTACTGATTCGAATGCGTATCGTAAAGACCTTAGATATGGTACCTAAAAATAAACTTATTAAATAGTTACTTTTTTAAAAAATAATAACCATTTACTGGAAATTCAAACATTACTGATAGATATTCGACTAATTCAAATTTATTACAATAGATGTATAAATGTAATCTACTCCCCGTAGGTTGTAATGTCGATGGCGTTTTATATGAAGATGGAGTTGAAGTACCTTCTAATGAAACTTGTAAGAAATGTTACTGCATGAGACATCAAGTAATGTGTACTGCTATCGAATGCACTGCTCCTGGAACAAACTGTGTACCGCATGAAGTTCTCGAAGGACAGTGCTGCCCTGAAAAATATGATTGTCGTAAGTATTATTAACCGCTATTCTTTAATTTGTGGCATTTTATAGTAATATTAATTATTATTTTAATACAGATCATTTCATTTCAGAAAAAAAAACAGAAACAATTTGATGAAACTCTCTAATTAATAATTACTTCTAACTTGCTAAACTTTGTTAATGATGCACTTTAGTTGTTTAACTGATATCTTTTATTATTATTTATTATTATTATTTTTGCAGTCTTTTTGTAAGAATTATTTATTTCCGCGATTATGTCTTTAATAAGTTCAACAAGGCAAAAAATATTTTACCAATATCCCTTTTTTTTTATTTAAAAAAAAAAAAAAAAAAGGTAAATAATTATCTCGATAGCTAAATAATTGCGTTTCGCTATTGCTATGACTAATATTAGAATCGTTGTCCAAATCACTATTATCCTCACAAACCAAGTAATTTTTAAAGGATCAACAGCTTTTTAACTTTATTAAATAAAGTAAAAATAATAAATTTATTAAAAATAAGTCTAATAGTAAATAAAGAAAAACCATGGGATAAAAATTATTTTCCTCATTATGTGGAAATATAGATTAATTCGATATAACTATTTTTTTTATTATTATTATGTGAGCCCGCGTTAAGTCGGGATAATTAAGTAAATGGTTAATCCTCTTGGATCCGAGATTCTCCTTTTACTGGACGAAATTTCTTTGTTAATTTAAATAGTTAAAAACAACCATTCAAAAGGTAAAAATTAAATTTTCCTGAAGTCTGTCAAATTGATCGAAATAGTTGCATGAGTATTAATAAGATTGAATGAAAATGCCTAAGAAAATGTATTATTCGAGGAATTTTCTATTATTAGTACAATAGATTTAAATTGATAACACATTCGTCCAGATTCATGAATATTCTTAGTCTTTTCTATCTTAAATTAATACTCGAAAACTTTCTTTTAATTAGAAAAAATAAAACAAATATTCCAAATAAAAATCTCAGCTATAGATAAGAAAGATAAGAATATTTTTCTTATTTTATTTCTAAATGGTGTTAATATAAAGTGAATTGGTGGAATTCCAAACCCAAAAAGACTGAAATTAATTTTGCCAATTAATTCTTGGAAATATTTAAAATTTTTAGTGCGGTAGATACTTATTAAGTTTATATAGCCATTTAAAAAAAGAAATGTAAGTAACATTCATAATATGATTTACGAAAAATATACGTTTATCTTTTTATCCGTACAGCTGAAGATACTCAGATATCTGAATTTGCGACAACTCATATGATTTCAACTGAAGAAGAATTCTTGAATTTAACCACAGTCCATCATCCATTCACTTCAACTTCGACTTCATTCTCAGTTCCGGCTGAGGAAGATTTGGCAAGCAAAGATACTTTCAGCACAACGGAATCTGAGCAGTTGTACCCAACGACCAAAGGCATTCGTAGAATAGACGAGGAAGAAATAGTAACCATCGTGCCTGGATTGGAAGTTGAGGAATCAACAACAGAAGGTACAGTGATGACGGTTACCGGTCCAAGAGTTCCAAAAATAACTGAAATTCCCGAAGACATGTTCACTACTAGGCCGCGCAGTACTACTGCAAGACCCTTCTTCCCCAAGAGACCAATACCAGGCGAAGGTAAACACCTTGTTTGTTTAAATTCCCATTTAAAACATTTCGATATCTTTTTTTCTTTCATTGCTTTGAAGTAAGATAATACAGAACAACTTTTAGGTAAAAATAAATAATAACTTTACCTTTATTATATCTGCTAGATTATATACCTGAAAAAAAGTTTTTTTTTTTTTCTGTTCATATATTTGATCTTTAGTATTATTAAAACACTAACTCAAATTTAATAATTTAAAATTGCTTGCATTGTACAGGGCACTCTGTCAAGATCGTATAAACCGCGCAGGATGAAAACCGACTTTCGCAATACGTAAAAATTGACCCAATAACCGTATATTTACGAGGCAAAGTTTCCAAAAAAAAAAAAAATGCAACAGAAAAAGTGTCACTTCAATTAAAATAAGTTTAATTGGAAACATGAAACTCGACACTTGCATTAAACGTGTTGAAATACGTATTGAAAACATTATTGAAATATACTAAAGTGCGTCGTTGAATGTTTAACGAAATTTAACAGAATGCAAGAATAAAGCATCTACGAACCTTCGTGGACACAATGTTGATGGATTGTATTCGCCCCCTACATTCTACCCTCCACACACGCAGCCTTCGGTATGCATGGTAGCCATTCTGAACATCATCAAACATCGTCAACCAATGATCTGTGGAATGCCAGTAGCCCGCGGGAAAATTTTGGTAGTTCGCATAAAAATATGGACATTATTTAGAATTTTTGTTTTATTAATAACTGTACTCTATAAATAAAAAAATTAGCAATATTAAAACATGATAATGCCCTAAGAAATTCTTATATTATATGGAAATTTAGATGTTAGTTTTGAAATTTTAAGTCACAGCAGGTACTGATAATTATGTTATTACTTGCTAGTTATCTTCAAAAATGGCAATTTTTAATTTTTGGTTCTTCTTGGAATGTGAATACTCTAACTGATTGAAAAATCAATGAAAATTTTGATTCAATTTTCCACAATATGTTTACGCGAAACAAAACTTTTTATTGCTTCACAGCAATTAAAATTCGGTACCAGTCTCAACTTGCAACAAAAACGTCTCTGTGATGTGGAATCACACATAGTTTTGAATTATATCATGTTACTTTATTAAATATCCCTTTCTATCCCTGTTCATTGATTACATTTAGAATCTATGTTTTCCTGTTCTAAATAAATAAGTGAAATAATTAAAGTTTTCTGCCATTTAATGGTCACAAGCAAATTTTCATCTTTAGTTCCAATCACTTAAATCACATTAAAAAAAAAGAAAAGGAAAGAAATATCCGAATTAACCTTGCTCTTGCACACGTTCGTTATGTTTTTGTTCTTTATGCTGTTGTTTCTTTAGCGGTAGACTCTCCCCATTATTTTACCTCATACTTTCCCATAGGGTTATTAACCCCCTTAAGGGTGTATTCCAATCCAAACAGTTTATTTTCTGATTCATTTTTAAATTCATTTTTGCTCTCAAACGCACCAAACTAGGAAATTCTCTTATTTAGAAACTACATAATGTGCCGTGTGCTTCTCGATTTTTTGATAAATGCAGAAAATATTGTAAAAAATGCTGTCAAAGTTAGCGTTTTGAACCGAATTTTCCGAAGCGAGAGACCTGGGAATGAAAAAAATGGTCATACTGAGAAAATAATTGTTTAAAACTCAAATTCTAATTAATTGAGCGAAAAATGAAATCACAAGGCCTCTTATGCATCTCTTCAAAAATCACCTCAGCAAGTTTCATGTTTTTACTTTTAAAAATAAGTCTGAAAATGTCTCAGAAATTTTCGAACTGTTGAGGGTGGAAAAATATTTTTTCGAATACACCCTTAAGAGATTCTTTTTTCTTTTACATGATAAATTAAAAATAGGTACCATATACCACTTTTACCGTACTAAAATATTTGCTTTATGTAATCGAAATAGGTCTGCCATTAAATAAAACGAATATTGAAGTTTAAAATTAGTAGTATCGAAAAGCTTTTATTAACGAAGCAAGCAAACTCTTCTTGCACATGCGGCAAACCTGTTAAGGGGTTAAAATTCTTAAGTATCGCATATTTGGCTGGACTTGAACGTCGCTACTTGTAGGGTTTATCATTAAATTATCCACAGGTTCTTATTTACGGATATCTAATGATTTATATTCTATCGCCAAATTTATTATGTCAGAAAATTAAACGAAGAATTTGCGGCGTATGAGATATGGACTTTCCTTTTCTGACCGTCATTGACATTGTTATTAAAGCCCATCGAGGTGGAGATTGCTTTAGGGCCTATAGCTACAATGTCTGTCGCCTCGAATGATCCTTTATTTACACACAGAAATAATTACACAAACCAGACATAATAATTTCGTCAATATACAAGGACGAGATCTTTCTGACCGTCTTGCTGCCAAAATGTAGTAATAAACGTACCCGGGTGCCGCTGCCTTCCACAGCCGTAAGCCATGAAACAATTTCACTGTACTTGTGCTGTGTACGGTCGAAACGTTGTGAATAAAGTAAATTCTCATTAAAAAAATATATTACAATTCATCAGACATACAAGTAAAAATTACATAAGTACATTTAATACAATTAAAAAGCACACGTTTCGAGCTAAATTTTAGCCCCTCATCAGTACAATACATAACATTCAAATGACCAGAAAACTATATATAATGTTACAGTTAGTAATTATTAGCAGTTAAAATTAAAGAAACTATAAAAAATATCAAAGCAATGCTGTGTATTCAGGTGGAAGTGGACATGATTCATTAATAGGCGAAGTTTGTTTACGAGTGAACACACCTTCCAGAAAAACTCTATTTTTAACATTATTGCAACCGGATCTGATAACTGTCATATCTGGGATATGATCGCTATCTAAAGAATGCTGTACAATTTTAGACTGTAGGCATCTTGATTTATAGGCACGTTTATGCTCGGCAGGGCGAATGGTGCAAGTACGACCAGTTTAGCCAATATATACTGAGTCGCAATCTTTATATGGGATACTGTAAATTGAACCTAATGTAAACTTACTGTAAATTCCTTAGATACCGATCATATCCCAGATTTCGCAAATATGACAGTTATCAGATCGGTTGCAATATCGTTAAAAGTAGAGTTTTTCTGGAAGGTGTATTCACTCGTACGCAAACTTTGCCGATTAATAAATCATGTGCACTTCCACCTGAATACACAGCATTGATTTGATATTTTTTATACTTTCTTTAATTTTAACGGCTAATAATTATTAACTGTAAACATGGTATATAGTTTTCTGGTCATTTGAATGTTATGTCTTGTACTGATGAGGGGCTAAAATTTAGCTCGAAACGTTTGCTTTTAATTGTATTAAATGTATTTATGTAATTTTTACTTGCCTGTCTGATGAATTGTAATATATATTTTTTTTTTAATCGTATATCAGACGTTAAACAATGATTATTTATTTTAAAGTAAATTCTCGTTTATTCATGATCTACTTTTTGTTCTAAATGTGTCCATGTTTTCTAACCTAGATTTTTGAAGATATGATAACGTATTATACCGAAATATTTCTGAATTTTGCTTGAGCGACAACGATCACGAGGCCAAGAATATCATTATAGGTTGTCCGAGTTCCAGCAAGATCGTTTATGCCTAAAACATATGAACTTATTACAAACAACAGGAACAAAGATCACTTTAAAAATGTGTCATACTTAGACAAACTACAATTATTTTGTAATAACTAAATTAGCTTTTACAATTTTGTTACAATACAACAACCTTATAAAGTTTTTGTTATGATTAAATAAGCGCTTTCTGCAATTAAATAAGATGTAGATTAGTATTTAAAAATAATGATATAATGACACTCCACCTTATTGCATTACCGTCATGCATCTTGCATGTCTTTATGCGATCTTGGCAAAGCACCCTCTAGAGAAAAATAAAACATTAAACCAATACTGTGTCAATATTTATTAAATATGAAGATATATCTAGTTTGGTAACTACAACTTATTTCACCGTTTAATTTTTTTATTTCGTATAAGATAGAACATCTAAATTTTACGCATATTTATTTAGTGCGATTTGAGAATTTTGAAGTTCTTGACTTCAAGAAATTTTGATTACCTCTTACTAATGATTATTAACATGGCGCATAATATTTTTTTCTTCTTTCAGGTATATGTCGTCATGAGAACAGAACGTATCAAAACAGAGAAAAAATTGAATCTAGTGATCCGTGCAGAGAAAACTGTACATGCGTCAACAGCGTAGTGAAGTGCGATGTCGTAGAATGTGTGTTAGAACCTCCGACCCCTGGCCAAAAATGCAAAGTGAAAATCCTAGATGATGAATGTTGTCCGAAATATATCTGTGGTGAGTAAAAAATTATACCTAAAAGTTTCCAATTTTGTTTAGGTTTCGGAATGAATTATGCTTAAAAATGCGAAATTCTTCGTTTGATATGCCTAGTTATTTTGCTAACGTAGAATTCCATACCAATAACTGGAGGTAACGTTAAATTTCAGACCCTAATCGACGACTCTCTGTATGTCTGTTTAATTTTTCGCATGTATGATATGAGAATATTGAGTATTTTAGATACGAATTATGAATATTTCGTAATAGTTTGGTTAACTAGATAAGAATTTTAGATTTTGCGAATTTTAGAAAAAGCTAATTTAATGCTTTTTATGTATTTTTAAATCACTATGAAAAAGTACTTTCCCTATTTCATATGTCAAATTCATTGTCAATTTGTGTGTGCTATACTTATGGCAACTGTGAAATGATTAGAGGACATACACTAAGAAAAAAGTGTTATTACAAATCGGTGTTTATTAAAGAATAGGGGTTACAAAATCGTTCTTACGAGATAAGATATATTAAAGGGAGAACATTGTCATTTTTCTGTTATACTTATGACTATTGAGAAACCATTCGTGAATAGGGTAAACTTATACATGGATATTTTATCTACCAAGGCACAGCTACACTATGTGGCCAAAGGTGACCTGTTACTTGCGATTTTAGACATTTTGTTAAATATCTAGAAAAATACATGAGGAATTAACCTGAAACTGCAGGCGTGTAAACAGTATAGTATAGGTCATATATTTCCGCGAAGATTTTTTCCCGAAACCCCATAGGGGACCGTCAACAATTGAAAAAGAACGAATATCTTTTGGATAACCCTGTAAAAACTAATGTAGCAAAAGCGTTCAAACTCGAGATTATTAATAAGTGGCTTATTTTAATATACTGTGTTCATTTTTTATGAGGATAGCATGTATACTCGTAGAGTAATTAAGGTTTTTATAAAAACAGTCTCATTCGCCAAGTTTGTTGGCGAATTTTGTTCCCAAAAAGGAAGCAAAAATAAGCGGGGTTGTATCCAAATATAGTAGTACGTGCAATAGTACGCTATCTTGACACTAATCAACAGATATTTGATACAACCCCTCATATTTTTGCTTCTTTTTGGGAACAACGGATTTCGAGCATATTCTATCGACGGTAATCTTCAGAATTTTCAAGCTATGATTTTGAGACTGTCACAAAAGTTGCTCTATATACTTAGCTAATACATTATGCACGTTATATTTTGATCGCATTCGCGCATGCGCAGTGAGACATTTTTTAGTAATCCTGCTCATTTTTCATCCAATTTTCATTATTTTTTAATTCTGATTGCAGAGTATTGTGTACAATGTTGTTTGTCACATTTTCTAAAAACAACTTTTTTTTTACATTAAGAACTTTGCAAATTATAAGCAAAAAAACTTTGCAAAATTTGAGACTATTTTTATAAAAACCTTAATTTCTCTACGAGTATACATGCTATCCTCATAAAAATGAACACAGTATATTAAAATAAGCCACTTATTAATAATCTCGAGTTTGAACGCTTTTGCTACATTAGTTTTTACAGGGTTATCCAAAAGATATTAGTTCTTTTTCAATTTGTTGACGGTCTCCTATGGGGTTTCGGGAAAGAAATCTTCGCGGAAATATGTGACCTATTCTATACTGTTTATGCACCTGCAGTTTCAGATTAATTCCTCATGTATTTTTCTAGATATTTAACAAAACGTCTGAAATCGCAAGTGACCGGTCACCTTTGGCCATATAGTGTACATAGTAGAACTGCCGAATTGTAGAAAGTCGTTGGAAATCCTACTTCAAATTTGAGAGCACAGTTAATCATATATTTGCATATGTTACATAATTATGTTGCATAATTATATAGTAGCTTATGTTGTATAGTCTCTGCGTTTTAGCCTCGCATAAAAACGTGAATTTGTAAGAGTTTCTCTATGACATAGTACTGGGTGATGCTAACAATGAGGCTTAACTGGAAGGTTAAATAAATTTATTTAAGGGCAATATTCTGATTTATAGTTTGGATTTCTCTACCTCTTTCCGAATTTGGCCAACTATATCATATAAACTCTGTTTTGTGTAACTTTAGACTGATTGATTAAACATCCACGTACAACATTCACTTGAGCAAACTTAAGGTTTCATGATGTTTTACTCGATTGCAACTTAACGCATTCACTTAATTATGAAAAATGTTGTAATTAAATTGCATGCAAAAAGTGGTGTAATTTAATAACAATACACAATTCTTTTGAAAAAAATTACATTTTGTGCGCTAAAATAAATATAATAATCTTTAAAAATTTTTGGTGATATAAACACCAGCAAAAACAATTATTATTATTAATATTTTATTATTTTTTTATGAAGGCAATCGGTTGAATATTTCGTGAGAAAAATGGTTGTCCAGTTTGAAAAACATGGTTTCGAGAAAAAGAAGTTGAAAATTTTTGCAATTTCGTTATGTTCAACGAGCAAAAAAAGATTCTAAAGAATTAAAATATCACGAAACCGCTTTAGGACAACAATCTACGACGCACTTGAGGGATGCAAAAAATTCAAAAACTATTAGGCAAAATCTGTACATATACATATACACTATTATTTTGAGAAAAAGTGTATATATTATGATTCTTTGATGATTTTTTAATGAATGAACCAAAATACCAACTAGCGAAAAAAGAAATCGCGTTAAATATTAAAACTGAACCACTGAGTGTTGCAACTATTATTGTAATGATTTGATTACCAAAAAATAGTATTCATCTGCTTGCACAAAAGCGAAAAAAAAAAAACGCCATATTAAATTTTTGCCAACAATTGATACGGTATATGAATATATAAAGGGGCAGTGGCGCCATCAGCTTATATGGGCCCGTGGGGCGCGAGCCCACCCAATATAAATTGTTCTTCCCGCCCACCCAATTTCCATTGATTTATTTCATTATAAATTTATTATTTTATTTAATCGCTGAAATAAAATTTGGTTTTATTGACGTTTTCAAAATAGTTTTGTTTAAAAAAATAGTAAGGGCATCAATTAGACTTAAAGGAGCACTGAATGTCCTTTCAGCGGATGTATAATTATATTTCTTTTAAAAACAGATTTTCTGCTTATTTTGTCATCTGTTTAATGTTTTGAGAATTCATAAATCACTTAGGTGACTAAAATGTAGTTTTTTCTTGCACTTTCAATAGTTAGCAAATTTTATGCTCTTTATAATAAATATTAATGCATTTATAAGTTCTTCCGGTACTTTTCTGTTAGCCGGACACCAGTGTTATATATACATATATATATATGTACATACATATATATGTATATTGGCGCCTGGCTAACAGAAAAGTACCGGAAGAACTTATGATAATATAATATAATTTAATTATAATAATTTTATATTTTACTTAGAAAAACCATAATTTGACTTCGAATTATCTTCTTTAGTCATTCGCTCCTCCCACACCCCCTTTTTTACACACATGCACTAAGGGGGAAAAACTGTATATGTTATTTTACTCAAGAAATTTTGAACCTATCCAATATTTTAGAAAAGTTGGCGCTACTGTAAAGAGGTATGATAAAAGTAATTCATATTTCATGATTAAATAAGAAACGATAAAATTGTAATAAATAAAAAATAGTGCCTGAAAATATAAAATTTTATTTCTGATATAGAGAAAAAAAATCATATGTATAAAGTTTTATATTATTTCTTGACATGTTATTTTCATACATTATTCATGTTATTTTAATAAAATTTTATTTTCTATTTCATTATTTAAATATAAATATTTTTCTGTAAACTTTCAATAAATTGATATTTAATCTTCCATTCTGAAACTTTATCTTATTTTATTTTACATATTTAAATTAATTTAATTTTACGCTAGCATCAAATCGGAATTATAACTTAGTTATACTATAGAAAACTGTATGTATAATGTATGAATGATATTGAATGGACAATGAGGAATAAAAAAATGATTAAAATTTTCTTCATTCTATCTTTACTTTTATTTTATTTTTTAATTTAACATAAAAGTACATTTTATACATAAATAAATAAAAAACATAATATTGGCCTTTATGTTGTCAAATCTCAATTAAACGTCATCCTTTGGGACTAGTACAATCTTGCGTTGTACACGAAGGAATGTATTAAGCGATGTTACAATGCATTACTATTTCAGTGGCCGGGATTACGGAAATTCAGCGTTATATACGGAGTGACGTTATAAAAAGGTGGCGCTATACTGAGGTTTGAGTGTAGTACAATGCTACACGTTGATAATTTATCATATTTAGAAAATCTAATGAATTGTATCTCTTTATATACTTTAAATCATCTGTATTTATAATTCTGTTTAAATAGTGCTTTTAATTACATTTTTTATCACTGTTATTTAGATATGCCATCCAGTACTACACTTCCAAAGGAAGCAGAAACTACTGATCAAGATGTAATCGAGGACATGTTTACTAAGGACTTCCTTGAAAATGTTACAACGCCAGATATAACAACAATGGAAGCAGAAACTACTGATCAAGATGTAATCGAGGAGATGTTTTCCAAGGACTTCGTTGAAAATGTTACAACGCCAGATATAGCAACAATGCAAGCAGAAACATCGAGAAAAGAAACAGTTGTTTCTGAAATGACAACACCATCAACTGAAGTCTTTAGTCAAACAACTTCTGAAGGTGAAATCTTTTCGAAGTCAAAAGAAACTACAACAGAACTGGCTACTCCAACAGAAAAGCCATTTTTAATAACTACTCCTGAACAAGAAACCACAGACAAACCAATCGATGACAAAATAACAACTAAATCAACAATGATCAAGGAAGATACTGAAATTATTCCAACAGTTTCTACAGAGGAAAAAGAAACAGCAGAAACACAATTTATACCAGAAAGATTCAGTACGACAGATATTACAAAAATAACTCCCGAAACGGAACGTGACATCACGAAATTATCAACAGAAGAGAAGGACTTAACACAAATGTTCACAATTCTCCCAAGAACAAAAGTAAAAGATGGAGAAGCAATCTTCACGGCAGAGAGTAAAAAAACAACAATCGAAACAAAAACAACTGAAATGTTAGAAAGTGTAACTTCTGAAATGCCAACAGAACAAGAAATGATGAAAACTACAATTACTTCCGAAAAAGAAGATATTTCTACAGTCGTTAAGGATCTTCAGGCTGAAACAATCTCAACATCTCATCCACCTGTAGAATTTAGTACAAAACGGGAGCCGACTACATTTGAGACACAAACAATTGAAATGTCAGAAACGAGCTCAACAGTTTCATTGACTGATGAAAAAGAAATAAAAGTTACTGATAAAGAATTTGCCACGACAAGCACTTTAGATATTAAAACAATTTCTACATCCATCCCTACAGAAGAAGAAGATAAGTCTACAGTTACAGAGGGAGAATTCTTAAGAGTCTCGGAAACAGAGTCAGCACAGGAACCTAGCTCTACACAAATATCAACAGATAAGGTAAAAGAAACAATCACCGAAACAACAATACCTACCAAAGAAAAGGATATGGATACCGAAGTTACCGCTGAAAGAGAAGGTATGCCGACAACTGAAGCAATATTAGAAGGAGAGACAGTTACAATTGCAACAAATGTAACCGAAAAAGGAAAATTGACTCCCACTACAGAAGAGAGTAAAACAGAGTTATTAACGGAAACAACTGGCAAAATGAAGGAAATCACAACACCATTCCCGACCAAAGAAAAAGATGTACAAACCGAAGTTACTCCCAAGAAAGAAAGTACAACGGTAGAAATATTAGAAGCACAGACTTTTACAATGACACCAAGTGTAACTGAAAAAGAAAAATTGACTCCTATCACAGAAGAGGGTAAAGAAGAGTTATCAGCGAAAACAACTGATAAAATGAAGGAAATCACTACAGCATTCCCGACCAAAGAAAAAGATGTAGAAACCGAAGTTACTCCCAAGAAAGAAAGCATATTGACGACGATAGAAATATTAGAAGCACAGACTGCTACAATGACACCAAGTGTAACCGAAAAAGAAACATCGACTCCTATCAAAGAAGAGGGTAAAACAGAGTCATTAACGGAAACAACTGATAAAATGAAGGAAATCACCACAGCATTCCCGACCAAAGGAAAAGATGTAAAAACCGAAGTTACTCCCAAGAAAGAGAGCATATTGACTACGGTAGAAATATTAGAAGCACAGACTGCTACAATGACACCAAGTGTAACTGAAAAAGAAAAATTGACTCCTATCACAGAAGAGGGTAAAACAGAGGTATTAACGAAAACAACTGATAAAATTAAGGAAATCACTACAGCATTCCCGACCAAAGAAAAAGATGTAGAAACCGAAGTTACTCCCATGAAAGAAAGCATATTGACGACGATAGAAATATTAGAAGCACAGACTGCTACAATGACACCAAGTGTAACCGAAAAAGAAACATCGACTCCTATCAAAGAAGAGGGTAAAACAGAGTCATTAACGGAAACAACTGATAATATGAAGGAAATCACCACAGCATTCCCGACCAAAGAAAAAGATGTAAAAACCGAAGTTACTCCCAAGAAAGAGAGCATATTGACTACGGTAGAAATATTAGAAGCACAGACTGCTACAATGACACCAAGTGTAACTGAAAAAGAAAAATTGACTCCTATCACAGAAGAGGGTAAAACAGAGGTATTAACGAAAACAACTGATAAAATTAAGGAAATCACTACAGCATTCCCGACCAAAGAAAAAGATGTAGAAACCGAAGTTACTCCCGAGAAAGAAAGTACGACAGTAGAAATATTAGAAGCACAGACTTCTACAATGACACCAAGTGTAACTGAAAAAGAAAAACCAACTCCTATCACAGAAGAAAGTAAGACCGAATTGGAAATGAAAATAACTGACGAGATGAAGGAAATCACTACAGCATTCCCGACCAAAGAAAAAGATGTAGAAACCGAAGTTACTCCCGAGAAAGAAAGTACGACGGTAGAAATATTAGAAGCACAGACTTCTACAATGACACCAAGTGTAACTGAAAAAGAAAAACCGGCTCCTATCACAGAAGAAAGTAAGACCGAATTGGAAATGAAAATAACTGACGAGATGAAGGAAATCACTACAGCATTCCCGACCAAAGAAAAAGATATAGAAACCGAAGTTACTCCCGAGAAAGAAAGTACAACGGTAGAAATATTAGAAGTACAGACTTTTACAATGACACCAAGTGTAACTGAAAAAGAAAAACCGACTCCTATCACAGAAGAAAGTAAGACCGAATTGGAAATGAAAATAACTGACGAGATGAAGGAAATCACTACAGCACTGCCGATCAAAGAAAAAGATGTAGAAACCGAAGTCACCCCAGAAAAAGAACTTATATCGACTACTACATCAACGATAGAAACAAAGGTTGTTACAAAAACACCAAGTGTAACCGAAAAAGAAAAATCAACTCCTACCACAGAAGAGAGTAAAACTGAACTATTAACGGAAACAACTGACGAATTGAAGGAAATCACAACAGCATTCCCGACCAAAGAAAAAGATGTAGCAACCGAAGTTATTTCCGAGAAAGAAGGTATACTGACGACGGAAGCAACATTAGAAGCACACACTGTTACAACAACGACACCAAGTGTAATCGAAAAAGAAAAATCAACTTCCTTCACAGAAGAAAGTAAGACAGAATTAGATGTGAAAATAACTGACGATATAAAGAAAATCACTACAGAATTGCCGATAAAAGAAAAAGATTTAGAAACCAAAGTTATCCCCGAAAAAGAAAGTATATCGACGACCGCATCGACATTAGAAGTAGAGACTGTTACAATGCCATCAAGTGTAATCGAAAAAGAAAAATCGACTTCTTTCACAGAAGAAAGTACGACAGAATTGGAAAAGAAAATAACGGACGAGATGAAGGAACTTACTACAGTATTTCCGAAACCAGAAAAAGATGTAGAAACCGAAGTTACTGACGAAAGACAAAGAATATCAACTACCACAGCAACGTTAGAAGCAAAGACAATGACACAAAGTGTAGCCGAAAAAGACAAATCAACTCTTACTACAGAAGAAGCCAAAACTGAGTTCGAAATCGAAAAAACTGATGATATGAAGGAACTCACCACAGCATTATCGACCAAAGAAAAAGATGTAGAAACCGAAGTTACCACCGAAAAAGATAGTATATTGACGACAGTACCAATATTAGAAGCAGAGACAGTTACAATAACTCATAGTGCAACTGAAAAAGAAAAATCTACTCCTATCACAGAAGAAAGTATATCTGAGTTAGAAACGAAAGTAACTGACAATTTAGACATCACCGCAGTATCACTGACCAAAGAGAAAGATATAGAAAGCGAAATTACCCCAGAAAAAGGAATTTTATCGACGACGACAGAAATATTAGAAGCAGAGACTGTTGCAACGACATCAAGTATAACCGAAAAACAAAAATCAATTACTACCATAGAAGAAGGTAAATCGGAATTAGAGACGAAATTTACTGAGGAAATGGAGACAATTACTACAGCAATGCCGACCAAAGAAAAAGATGTAGAAATTGAAGTTACTCCCGGAAAAGAAACTGTATTGACAACGGAAGCAATATTAGAAACAAAGAGCGTAACGGAAAAAGAAAAATTTAGTTCTACTGAAGCATTCGAAAGTGTTACTTCTCAAATGCCGACAAAAGAAGAAATGGTGGAAACTACAGCTACTTCTGGAAGAAAAGATGTCCCTATTGTTGATGAAGAATTTCAGACTGAAACAACTTCACCATCACATACACCAACAGAATTTACCACAAAACTGGAACAAAGTACATTTGAAACAAAAACAACTGAAAAGTCTGAAGCTAGCTCAACAATGTCATCGACTGTTGAAAAAGAATTAAAAGTTACTGATGAAGAATCTGCCACGACAAGCACTTTAGAGCCTAAAACCACCTCTTCACTCATGTCTACTGCAGAAAACGATCAGTCTATGGTTACAGATGGAGAATTTCTAAGAGTTTCAGTAACAAAGTCAACCGAGGAACCTAGTTCTACGCAAGTATCAACAGACAAGGTAAAAGAAATAATTCCCGATGTGGAGAGTAAATTGACTACTGAAACTGCTTCAGACGCTCAAACAGTTTCAATCAAGACGACAGCTGTAATGGAAAGAAATGAAACCACATTGGAAGAGAAAATAACTGACGAGATGAAAGAAAGAACTACAGCAATACCGATCACAGAAAAAGATGTGGAAATCAAAATTATCCCAGAGAAAGAGATATTGACGACTCAGGATTTACTAGATGCAGAGGAGGTTACAATGACGCCAAGTGTAATGATAAAAGAAATGTTGACTACTATCACAGAAGAAAGTAAAACTGAAATAGAAACGAAAATAACTGATGAAATGGAGGAAATTACCACAGTATTACCTACTAAAGGAAAAGATGTAGAAATTAATGGTACCTCCGAAAAAGAACGCATATCTACTACCACAGCAACGTTAGACGCAAAGACTATTACAATGGCACCAAGCCTAACCGAAAAAGAAAAATTAACTCCTACCACAGAAGAAAGTAAAATTGAGTTACAAACGGAAGTAACTGACGAAATGAAGGAAATCACTACAGCACTGCCGACGAAAGAAAAAGATGTAGAAACCGAAGTTAGCCAAGAAAAAGAAAGTATATCCACAACTGTAACAATGTTAGAATCAAAGATTGCTACAATGGCACCAAGCATAACTGAAAAAGAGAAATTGACTCCTACCACAGAAGAAAGTAAAACTGAGTTAGAAACGGAAAAAACGGACAGAATGAAAGAAATAACAACACCATGGACGCTAAAAGAAAAAGATGTAGAAACCGAAGCTACCCCCGAGAAAGAGAGTATATCAACGACGGCAGCAATGTTAGAAGCAGAGGTTGTTACAATAACACCAAGTGTAACAGAAACTGAAAAATCAACTTTTATCATAGAAGAAAGTAAGAGTGGATTAGATATGGAAATAACTGACGATATGCTGGAAGCTACCAAAAAAGATACTATGACAACATTACTACCTTTTTCAGAAACAGAAATATCTAAGATTACCGAAAAAGAAAATCGCACTGTCTCAGAAACTAAAACAACCGAAGAAATAAAATCTGTCACAACAGAGCTACCAAAAGAAGAAACAGTTGTACATGAGAAAACAACCATGGATGTTTCTAGTAAATCTGCTATAACAACAATTTTTGAGGAAGAAACTTGGTCAAGCCAATTTAGTACAAAAGAAAACGAAACAAGCGTTATTACCCAAACAGGTCCATCAATTGTCGAATTAAAAACTACCAAAATGGGGGAGACAGTTACCACACAGTTGATTACCGATAAACAAGATTCAGAACCTCTTGTTACTCAGGAAGGAAAAGTCACCACACCAGTAGTTTTTGAAGCTGAAACTTTTAGAACATCTGTAACTCAAGAAGAGGAAGAAGAAAAAACAACAGAAAAGTTGACGTCTGAAGAAACAGGAATAACAGAAGACATAAAAATCACAACTTCCAGGATGCCAACAGAAAAAACAGAGGCCGAATTTACTTTTGCAAGAACATCTGAACCTGCAACTATTTCAGTTTTTGAAGCAGAATCAACCTCAATGTCATCCAGTACTGAAGAACAAGAAAAATCAAGTATGTCCACAGTAGTAAGGCAGACTGAAACAGATTTAAAAACTACAGAGGACATTGCTCCTCCATCAGCTTCTAAACCCACAACTGTTCCAGTTTTTGAAGCAGAATCAAGCTCAATGCCACCCACTAGTGAAGAACAAGAAATATCAAACATGACTACAGACGTAAGACAGACTACTACAGAATTAAAGACAGCAGAAGACACTTCTTCTCCAGGAACATTTGAATTCACTACTATTCCAGTTTTTGAAGCAGAATCAACCTCGATGTTATCCAGTACTGACGAAAAGGAAAAATCAAGTGTGACTACAGACATAAGACACACTACTACAAAACTGAAAACAACAGAAGACATTTCTCCTCCAGGAACGGGTGAATCCACAACTATTCCAGTTTTCGAAGCAGAATCAACTTCAATATCATCCAGTACTGAAGAACAAGAAAAAATAAGCCCGTCTACAGGAGTAAGACAGACTACAACAGATTTGAAAACAACAGAAGACTTTACTTTCACAGGAACGTCTGAGCCCACAAAAGTTCCAGCTTTTGAAACAGAATCAACCTCAATACCATCCAGAACTGAAGAACAAGAAAAATCAAGTGAGGTTACAGACATAAGACAGACTACTACAAAACTGAAAACAACAGTAGACATTTCTCGTCCAGGAATGGTTGAACCCTCAACTATTCCAGTTTTTGACGAAGAATCATCCTCAATGCTATCTAGTATTGAAGAACAAGATAAACCAAGCATGACTACAGTAATAAAGCAGACTACTACAGATTTGAAAACTACAAAAGACTTTACTTTCGAGGATACGTCTGAACCCACAATAATTCCAGTTCATGAAGCAGAATCAATCTCAATGCCAACCACTACTGAAGAAGAAAAAAAATCAAGCATGATTACAAAAGCAAAACAGACTATGACAGAAACTTTTGCAGAAACATTTGAAGCAACAACTGTTCCAGTTTTAGAAGCAGAATTAACCTCGGTGCCATTCAGTACTGAAGAACCAGAAAAATCAAGAATGACTACAAGAGTAAGACCGACTACCATAGATTTGAAAACAACAGAGTTCATTTCTCCTCCGGGAATATCTGAACACACAGCTGTTTCAGTTTTGGAAGGAGAATCAACTTCAATGCCATCCAGTACTGAAGAGCAAGAGAAATCAAGCATGACTACAAGAATAAGACAAACCACTACTGATTCGAAAACAACAGAAGAAACAAAAGAAATCACAACAAAATTGACCACTGATGAAAAGAAAGATGAAACAGAAGCCACTTCATCTAGAAAGGATCAAACAACACCAGCAACAACTTCTGAATTTTCACCCACAACCTTGAGTGTAAAAGAAAAGGACAAACTCACAACAGAAAGGATAGATGAAATGAGCCAGATTACTTCAAAAGCAGAAACAACGGAAGGCATTGAAATCGTAACAAGAAAGCTGCCTACAGAAGCAAAAGAAATAGAGAAAATAACTGCGACGGATATGGAGCTGTCTACCATTTCAACTGTTTCAGGAGCTGAAACAATCACTTCATCTATCAGTACAAAAGGAAAAGAGGACTTAAGTATTAGCACAGAAAGAACTGAATCTTTCACGGATATAAAAACTACCAAAGAGGTAAAGGAAATCAGTTCAGGAGTTTCTATTGAGGAAGGAACAGAAACGGAAGTAGAAGTAGAAGATCTCAAAATTACTACAAAATCAATTTTTGATAATAAAACAGTCCCCACATTCATGACTTCAGAAGAAACCACCAAAACGAGTCTTGTAACAATAGCGAGTGAAACTTCGAAGGAGTCAGAAATAACTTCTGAAATAGATAGAGCTACTACACAACTGACAACCGATAAAAAAGATTTTGATACAAAAGTCACCTTGATACAAGATGATAAAACTTCCACGACAGATATTTTAGAAGCTGAAACAGTCTCAGCATTTATAACTACAGAAAGCAAAGAAGATTCGAGTGTCATGGAAGAAAAAGATGAGCTTATATCCCACACAAAAACATCAGAAGAAGAAAAAGTTGTTACTAAAATGTTTCCATTAGAAAAAACAGAAACAGAGACGAGTAAAGAATTAGAACATTTTGCCCCCACATTAGATTTTCAGACAACGCTTTCCTCATCTATAAGTACCGAAGGAAAAGTTGTAACAGAAACAACAGATGCTGCTGAAAGCCACACCACTTTCAGTTCCTCTTTACCGACGGAAGATAAAGAATTAAAAACCAAAGATTTTACGGAAACCGAAAAAATATCAACAGTAGCAACAACTTTAGATACAGCAACTGTTATTTCTGAAAAGGACAAGCTGCCAGTGACTGAATTAGGAGCCGATACAACACCACTGGTTAGTACAAAAAAGACTTCTCACACAGATGAAATTTCAACTGAAAGTACTTATGTTTCAGCATTCACTGAGTCTACGTCAGCAGAAATACCATCACAGTCAGATATTGAGATAGTAAGTTCCCTAGCAGATTCAGAAACAACAGATATTTTCTCAGTTGGAAGCACGATTAAATTAGAAGCAGAACCTGAGACGACATCACAACTGTTTGGTGACTCTGATAAAATCAGTTCGCATCTGATTACGGAAAAATCTTCGCCTGCTTTGACGGAAGAAGTAACGTTGAAGGCATTCAGCTCAATACCAACCATGGGTTTTGAAACATTTTCTGAAAATATCACTTCAGTCCCAACATTTACTGAAACAACTGAAGTAAAATCCGAAACAAAAGTAAAAGAAGTAGAAACACAGACGGAAAAAGTTACACTATTAGATGCTTCTACTCTGAAACCTCCGAGAGAAATAACAGAAACACCGAAAGATATAGAAAGTCCATTGACAACGAAGATCGCTGTATCAGACACAACGTTAGATGAAGTAGCTTTTAAGAGGACAGATTTACCTGTTACAACTGTACATTTGCAAAGAATACCTACGATGTCATCAACTTTGGCTGAAAAAATGGATACCGTTGAAATCTTAACATCCCCTATACTTCCCGAATTAATATCGGAAAAGACTGACATGACTCTAAACGAAACAACATCTACCATGTTGAAATTTACAACATTTTCAAGCATTCGGCCAGATGAAAAGATTGAAACAACTACAATGCAGGTTCCAAAAGATTTTGATAAAGATTTCACTTCTGGATTAACTGATCATACCGTTCATGAAACTGATATAGTGACTGATAATGTGTTTACATCAATTAAACATGTACCAGATTCATTAGTTAGAGAAAGAACAACTATTTTTACTGCGAAAGCCGAAGAAATAACTTTAAGTCCATTTGAAGTTACTGAAATCCCTAGAAATGTTACTGAGAGACAACAGTTTTCTGATCAAGATTT